>OW971898.1:2500000-3125000 GCA_943193645.1 Acentria ephemerella | reverse complement strand
GTACTATTATTATATACATTTACTTTAACATTAAATATATATTACATTAACATTTTTAGTATAATTAATATGGTATTCTCCTCCAAAAGTCCTTAATCATTCTTCCCATGAAGATAAGTATGTGCCCAGTAGCGGTCCGTATATAAGACGTAGATATATTTATTTATTTATTTATTTCTTTATCTTAACAATGTTTCAACAGCAATTTTCTTCACACACAGAATATAATATAATAAACAAGACACAAGCCAATTAGAGAAACACATTATTTTACCAAAAAATCATCAGGATCATATAGTCCATATTCTGATTCGGTCTCGCAGACTCTATATTAAATTTACGTAAAATGCAGTTACATATGGAAAAATGTATTTTATAGCGTTGACAACGCAGTGAATGCATTTGATACACCGATACAGTATTGTTTGGACAGAATAAATTACAAATACAACGTGAGTGTATTGGAAAAGAGATTTTATATCGGATTTGTGCCTGCATTCTATTTCTGTTCTGAACATTCTTTTTCCGTTGTATGATTTCTGGAGAGTACAAGCCTTGTATAGTGACAGTGTTTTGTCTCTTTAATAATGTATTTTTATTACGAATCAAAAGACATGCCCAAGTGTCTTTAAGTTATTTTGAAATAAAGCCTCTTCAAACACTAAAGAGAAAGTTTTTACTGGACGATTTTATAATTTTATATTAAAGATTAATAATTTATAATTATAGATAGTATCAAAGGCTTGGTTAGGTTAGAAATGCGACCAAAAAAGATGTGAGTGATCGGTGAAGCGGCCAATCTCAATATTATTGAGATTAATCCCATTGGACTCGACTCTAACATATTCGTAACTTATGCACAGACTAACCCTTTATATTCAGACAGTATTTAGATATGGTTTTGAATCTATCATCGATTAGCAAGTTATGTCTGACTACTACCACGCATAATTCTTTCTATTATAATTTTGTCCCTATTATAATATTGACAAAGGAATATTAATAGTTTTATAAAGCGAAATTACGTCAAATTATGCTGAACATTTAGCTATAAATTTTATTACTTACATTATTTCAACTTTATAACGAGGCGAGGACATCTCATCATGACTGTAATAATAACCCTGTAAGAACGTTTTTCGACGTTTTTCGAGTCACAGTCCCACACTACGTTTTTCGAGTCACAGTCTCCACTGAAGATCTTGATGACTCCAACGGTAGTCAGTTCTATTGCTAACATGACCAACCAACTGTCACTTCAGTTCTAGTAGCAAGTAAGCCAACGATAATGATGTTAACTTCATAAGTCGTTGCCTAGAATGATGGATTTGTTTTGACATGATTAGATTAATAAATTTATTCAACCAAAGAAAATTCATTACCAAAACATATACCATCTGATACAAATTATTACTTAGCTTAACAACGACAAGACACTTCGATCAATATCTAAAAACATTTTAACTTTAATATTATATTGTTTTCAATACTCTTGTATCGCTTTAAATTATTTGATCTACTGTAGTGAAGTTTAAATTACAATACACATCCAACAATTTGAAATTGATTAATAATTAACAGTTCTCTTTTGAGTAACTGCAGCTAAATAAAACGCAACAATGTTAGCACTACTTGAATACACAGTAATTGAAAATCCTTTTGGCAAAATCAATAATACAATACAATGCATCTGACAACGCTATAATCAAAGGAGTCGTAGGTAAACAAATTTCATGGCAATGTTTTCCCACACAGCCACATCAAAAGAGGTCTATCAACATTTTAATCAATTGAAAATGTTTCAAATTTGTTTTACACCCTGATTATTTGAAGGCTTTCGTTATCATAGTGTCTACTGTCCTGCAATACTTGTAAGGTGTACTAAGTATGCTTGAAGTTAGCAGCCTTATGTCTTCAGGCAGGCAGGTAGCCTTGGCCAAAGAGAACCATTATTTTAATATCTAGAGCAGGACACAGGATATGTTCCCTTCACCTTATATTTCGCTTCTTGACTACGAACAAACACACACATAACTTTAATTGTTAATATAAACTTCGTGTGTAAAGAGCAGACTCCTTGAACTGTGAACGAATATTGAAATGCCTCGTAAATTAATTAACGTTTCGCTAGCTCTTCAGCCCCTATAACACATACAATAGGTATTTTCTGCGGTTAAAATTCGTTAATGAGCCTTTATTTATTGTTTTTCTTAGATTTATTACTACGGAAAATAAAATACTACCCTAAAAATAGTGTTGGCCTAATATTGAAAATCGAAAACCACTCTTAAATTTGTTGGACCGCGATATACTCTCAAAACCTTAACATAGTTAAAAGACATTAAATATTTGCTGTAACTAGTACACATATTGTTCTAGCAACATACACTAGAAAATTATATAAAGGCTTATAAGAAGGTAAGGTATTCCACGCCAAAAACTTGATTAAAAATTTTAGTGTATATGTACTCGTATATACCTCTCAGTCTGTGTGTGCATGTATGTGTGACAGAAAGGTTTTTTGACATAACATAACTATGATAGAATACTATAGACTCACATTTCTTAATAATAATATATAACATTAAGGCAGAAATGATTCTTAATTTACATCCTTATCTTTAAAGATTCGTTCTTGTTCTCTGATCGTTATCGACATAACAAGCATGGTTTACTCTCAGTTTTTTTGTTAAATGATTTATCGGAAAATATTCTTAGACCACAAGCATACCTAGTTACGCAAATGAAGATTTGAAAACTAAGAATAATGGATATGGTATTTTTATTTTAGATACACCTGACAATTTGATGTTATTATAGTTTGTATCCCACGTATATGTGCTATATTTTATATGTTAGGATAATTTACGAAATCACGAATTAAAGTTGGCAGGCAGCACGCAGTAAGCGTGTCGGGGGGTTGAGGAACTTTGGCGTGCTGCCGACAGTGGTTTTCTTTAGAGAAAGCGCAAGAAGTTCTTTTGCAGCGCTAGTTGCTCTTGCCAAGGACACACTCACGCTGTGCCTACGTTCGCCCGGCGGATAACGTTCCGCTGACGTCCCGTAAAGCGTGTTTGTAACTAAGCATGGCCTTAGCAGGACAGGGGTAGTGGCAGGAGCGTTATGTTATGTATGAAGATTAGTATCAGTTTTTATATAGACCGTATTATAAATGTGGCACACAAGTCTCCTGTGTGATTTCAGCGAAGATTATATGTCATTATAAGTTCTTAATGGATTACTGGCGATTTGTATATCACTGGAGACGTGTCCCCAAGCGGTAAAGATATGAAGTAGTGAGAAATTTTGTTCCAAGTCTATAAGAGCACTCACCCAGCTGTCATGGCTTGAGCACCCTTCAGACATTGAAACTCATGAAACGCTGTAAAGGCCTTCTGCGACCAACAGCATAGTCAGTTCAAAAAGTCACCTAGATCGCGGTCGTGGATTCCATTTCTGTCTCAGGATTTGTAGAATATTCAAGTAATTTAAGAAGAAAGAGGATTATGCGCAGTAGTTCCAACATGGGAAAAACTTGGTGTGTGAAAGTGGTTGTTGCTATAACAATCGTAATCATCGATTTAACGTGCCTTCTAAAGCACGGCATAGTTCTCGAACTCTGCCGACTAAATTAAAATTTATGATCTCGATCTCAAATTTTAATTTACTCATCCAAGGATCAAAAAGCCAAAAAAACAATAGGCTTTTGTTTTCATTATCGAAACGAAAACGCTCGAACCACTACGCTATAGAGTTCTTGAGGTAATACCTATATCATAATCAAATATACGAGTAGGGTTGCCAATTGTTCTATAATATATAAAGTAATATATTTAGGGTCTGCGTTATATACTGTTGAAGGAATATAAAATACTATATTTGTATATTTATTCCTTTTATCATAAAAAAGTATATATTTTATAATATAATTTATATAACTTATTTTGGAAAATACTATATTTTGCCGATGAAATGTTAGAAACTCTATATACGAGAAAAGTTCACTATTTAAAATATTATTGTGTAACGTTCATTGATACGCTTCTACTTGATACCTTAATCAATCTTGGTAGAATATATCATTATTATTATTGACTTTTAATATCATTTCTTAATATGACATGTAATATAAATAGTTATCTGGAACCCTTTCATTTCACATGGCCATGTAATCAATAAGCATGCATTAAGCGAACATAAGAGTTCCATTTGGCGCGAAATTTGACAGTCATTGTCCAATCATAATTTACTATATTTTTGTGAGTAGTTCCACCGAAGCTATAGTTTTGTTAATATAATAATAGAAATCCGACTCAAGTTAAATGCATATTAAAGAATTACTTCGTCGAAGTTAAGTATGTGCACTAGGAGTCAATAACGCATCCTATATTAAATTTAAAATAGAATATTAAAAGCAAAATAGTAAGCTTTTCTAATTATCTTTAATTTTAGGATTCTGCCTACAAAACTAATATCTTTTTATAAATGGAAGAAACAATTTTAATTTAAGTTTTTTGTCGTAAACTAGTATATTTTAAACTAAACAATAGCTACGGTGATTTATTTATGTGTAGAACGCGTTTAGTACAAACCCTACCCATGCTAACATTGTCTTATCTAAAATTCAAAATTGTATGGAGTGATATGAAATGTATTTATTTATGAACACTTTAGTATTAATATGATTATGTAAAAAAGGTAGGTTCGAATCGGCTTGATGAGGTATGTACCAAACATTCTGTATATAGTGAATAGGTAACGATGTATGTAATAACTCTGTATAAGGTCTGTACTTATATTGCTTCTTTTATTGTATAACTTCTTGAATCACTGTTTTGTTTTCTCTCTCTCTAATTGTTCTATTTTAGAAAATGAACAGCGTTATCTTTTTTGTTTTACATAATTGACTATAGAACTTTGTTCTCTAGACGGTAAGGTACATAATATGTTGTTACAAATTTATTTATTATTTTGTTATTTGTTTCTATTTTAGAATTCGTGCTAGAAATTATTTAGAACCCTTGCCTTCTAAATTATTCAAAATAATTCGTGTGTAAGTACATGCGTTCAGATAAAAACTTTCTGTACAATCGTATACGTAGTTTTTATATAAGTATTATTGTAGTTAAATAACAATAGTTCTTATACATACCTACCGTTACTGTTGAAATAACCATTTGACCTTGATGTTACTTTTACCCGTAATAATAAAAGATATTTTACAACTGTCGTTTTTCGCTTGCAGCAGTCTGTACAACCAAGAACAATTGAATGATGGTACCATAGATCGATATAGGTCTCTATACTGTACATTAATCACATCAACGTGTACTGTTTTCGAGACTGATTTTTCAATACTCAGATAACGTTTATTCAATAAATAAAATTAAGATAGTCTATGCTAGATAGATAGATAAATTGTTTATGGGGTTAATTTTTCAATCTAACTTGCAAGTAATTTAGATATCAGATGAAACAGATGTTATATAAATCAACTGTCAGCTTGTCCCTACATAAAAGTTATCTGTGTTTTGAAAAAATGATATTTATAAATAAATCTCTAAAAACAGATGTAATATGGATTAACTGTCAACTTGTTTATATAGAGTTACAACCAAATTTTCAATAGTCGTATATTATTTACTTATTATAGCAAATAATTATAATAAAAGTATTTTCTATAACAAAATTAATATAAAATTTGTTTAATTATAGAAAAATCTGCCACCTGCCTTTTAATGGTTATCATAGTCTGAAGATACCTAAATAATAAATTGAACTGACATTTTCTCGATCTAGGAAACTTAATTAAAATGAACACACTACTTTCTTGAATGATTGTACCAAATAAAGGTCAAAACGAGTTTATTACGAAACAAAAGATAAATAAATAATTTACTAACATTTTAGAATATTATTCAGGGTCTGGAAATTTCGGGATATGAAGTCTCCTGGGAAAATAGGGGACAAAGATAAATATAACCTAAATTCAATTTAGTAATTCCCGACCAAATGGATTAAAGGATTCCTGTTGGGTTCATTTAGAAAATAATCCATAGAACTGGGGCGTTACTATGTGCTCTTAAAGTACAGTCGACAACACAACGACCGTGCAGTTTGACCTTGAGACCTTTACTCCGTTCGTTACATATGCAAACACATATAACTTAAAACTGCATGTCGAAGAAAAATTAATTTAATTTGCTCTCAACGATAGAATTGCTCTTGGTTGCCAGGTCATTCGAAACAATAAAAGCTGGAGCCATCAGGGGAAACAGATATGATCAGGACTTTTCCGCGGAATCTCAAAGTATCTTCATGGGATTATTTTTTATTATTATAGCCTTTATTCAGATAACTTAGATCTACTACAATAAAAGTTAAACAAATGATAATTGTGTTATTTATCTGTGTGCCTCTCGGCAAAGGCCTCCCCCAGTCTCGTCCACTCTTCCCTATTACACGCTATCCTTGTCCAAGTCTTGCTCGCCACTTCTGTTATCTCGTCCTCCCAACGCCTGGACTGTCTTCCTCTGTTTCTCTTGCAACATCTTGGGTACCATGTTGTAATCGTCTTGCTCCATTTATCTGGTCCTCTCATTAGATGTCCTGCCCACTTCCATTTAAGTTGTTTCACTTTATATTTAACGTCTGTTACTCCAGTTTTATCCCTTAGTTTCTTATTAGTTATTTTGTCACTTCTTTTCTTATTTATCATGCTTCTCTCCATGGCTCGCTGTGTCACTTCCAGTCTGTTACTTTGTCCTTTGGTAAGTGCCCAAGTTTGGCAGCCATAAGTAAAAATTGGCAGGATACAGGTGTTGAACAGTTTCTTCTTTATACGGATGGATGTTTGGTTATTTTTCATTACTGTTTTTAAGGACCAATATCTTTTCCATGCATTTACTACTCTTCTATTGATTTCTTTGGCCATTGAGTCCTGTACAGATATTACTTGACCTAAGTATATATATTCTGTGACAAACTCTATTATATTATTATTTATGTTTATTGCCTCAGTAGCCTTCCCATTGGTCATTGCTTTAGTCTTCTGGGTATTCATCAACAGACCCACATCTCTACTTGCTACATCTAGTTCCTCGAGCATCATCTGCAGTTCTCTGTTGTTTTTAGCAAAGATTATTATGTCATCAGCAAATCTTAAATGTGTTAATTGTTCGCCGTTCATATTTAGGCCATATTTTGCCCAATCTAGCCTGCGAAAGACTTCCTCTAACACTGCTGTGAAGAGCTTTGGTGACAGAGGATCACCTTGTCTCACCCCTCGTTGTATTTTTATTTCTGGGCCCTCTCTTTCTAGCTTAACTTTTGCTGTGGTATTGGCATATACATTTCTAATAATATTTATATATTTTTGCTCGACACCATGCTTCTTTAGAGCTTCCCATATTCTCGTGTGATCTAGCGTATCGAATGCTTTACAGTAGTCCACAAAGCAGCAGTAGTAGGGAATGTTGTATTCTTTAAATTTTTCCATTATCTGTTTTACTGTATGCATGTGATCCGCTGTAGAATAGTTGACTCTAAAGCCTGCCTGTTCTCTCGGTTGGTTTTCATCTAAGGTGTTTGTGATGCGATTCAGAATGATTTTTGCAAATATTTTATATATATTAGACATCAAGCTTATGGGGCGGTAATTTCCAATGTCATTCCTATTTCCTTTCTTATACAAAAGTTTGATAGTTGATTCTGTCCACTGCTTTGGTATCTTTTCTGATTTTAGTATCATGTTGAAAACTTCTGTGAGTGCTGGTGTTATGAGCTCTTTTATTTCTAGTAGTGTTTCATTTGAGATGTTGTCAGGACCTGAAGCTTTATCCCTTTTTTGTGTGCTAATTGCTTTTTCCACTTCTCGATTCATTATGTATGGTACTTCGTTTATATTTGATAGTTCTATGTCTTCATTTATTGCATGTTTTGAATATAGTTCCCTGTAGTACTCAGTGGCAGTGTTTATGATATCGAGTCTCTTTGTTCTCTTACGGCCGGCGCTGTCTATTAATTTAGGAATCCACTCATCTTTGTCTTGAAGCATTTTTAAGGCTTTTTTAGTACCTCCAGTTCTTTCTATTAGATCCTCTAATACACTTTGCCTGTTTTGTCTTCTATCTTCTCTCATGCTGGTTCTTATGGTTTTGCTAATCTGGGCTATTTCCCTCCTTAAGTCAGCCGTTTTATGTGGAGTACGTATCATTTCAGCTCTTACCTCTATCAATCTCATAGTTTCCTTCGACAATACTTCTTCGGTTCTTCTATGGTGGTTTCTTTTTCTCGTAGATCTGCCTATGACATCGGCCAGATTGCTATACGCTTCCTGTGCCTGTTGTGCTGACCTTCTTTGCCTCATGCTGTTCAATTCCACTTTCAATTCATCGATGGTTAGCTGCGACCTATTCGAATCTATAGAACTGGGTTTAAATCTATTTCTTCTTAAACATTTCGTAGGCATCGCTCTCAGTTTGGCTCGCACCATTCTGTGATTAGTATTGAAATTCAACCCCTTGACGGTGTTGCAATCGTCGAAAGAGTTGCTGCGGTTAGTGAGGATGTAGTCAATTTCGTTCTTATAACTTCCGTCGGGTGAAATCCACGTCCAGCGCCCGTTTTCTCGCTTTTTATATTTTGTGTTTAATATTATCAGTTGGTGCTCTAATGCCAAATCGATTAATTTCCGTCCATTTCTTGTTCTTTTCTTTTGGCCGTAAGGCCCCATTATGTACTCTTCACCTTCTTGTCTAGTGCCTATTTGGGCATTAAAGTCACCCATTAGGATTAAATTGGTTGGACTTAAGCCAGATAATGTGTCACTGAGGGTATCATAAAAAGCATCAATGACTTTTTCTGTTGATTGCTCTGTTGGTGAGTATATTTGCACTATTGTCCATTCATTTTTATGTAGTGTGATCTTGAGTACTGCTATTCTTTCAGAAACGCCGTATACTTCAATAATATTATTTTTAAGTTCTTTACTAATTATGAAACCGACACCATATTGTCCCGGTGTCTCACCTATTGAATACAAAACAAAGTCATCATAGACCTCGATATGATCACCCATGCGTCTTACTTCACTTATTCCTATAATGTTCCATTTTATTTTTTTCAATGCAATCTTTAATTCTAACAAGCTATCATCTGTTCTGAGCGTGCGTGTATTTAAAGTAGATATATGGATCTGGTTTGTTTGATTTGTTTGATGGTTTTTTACTAGGGGGTTTTGGTCTAATTCCCCACGGTGACCAGCCGGATTGGGGAATGTTTCATGTGTTGTTTTATATTTTTTGATATTTTCACTATTTATCCGGCTGTCTAAATCCTATGCAGTTTTGGAAGTAGATGGGAGAGCATTGAGGGAGTTGCTTCTTACTCTCATTATGTCAAATACATTTGATTTATTTGGTTTTGTGGTTTTCATATATTGTTTGTTGGGTTGACTTCGATCTGAGGGTGATTGAGATCTTTCACGCTTACGCTTATCTTTATTTTTGGCGTTTTTTATTACAAGCTTGTCATACTTTAATAGCTATATTTTTGTGGTTTTGGATATTTTTCACAATTGTCTCTATTAACTCAGTTTTAGAATGCTCATCCTCCTTAATTCCAAAAGCAATGACATTATTTTTCCGATTATTTCGTTCCAAGTTTTCAATTTTTCCACGTAAGATTTCGTTTTCCAATTTTAAATCCGTTATTTCTTTCAATATAGGATTCAACTTTTCATCCATTCTTTCCATGATACGATTTGTTTGTTCTTGCATCTCCTGTTTCATTTTGTCGAAGAAAACCGCAAACTGTCGATCCATAACTTGGATGTGTTATGGGATTACCCTAATCTAAATTCATGAATCTCTTACACAGGACTACTATGGTAAACTAAAGATGTGATAAAAATTATCAAGGGCATCATATGATCAATTTTTGTCCAGAGACTGCAAACTAAACAGACAAATGTTCAAAATGTAACTGTGAATATTTCTAATGTTTGTTACTGCAATCTTATTGACTAACGAAACCTTTATCTGGAAAAATATATCATCCACCAAATGAAATGAAGCCCTTGTCTTATTAAAGATTCTAAACTTAATGGAAACTTATACCAAAAATCTACTAGAAACTATTGGTAACGAGTCAAATAGATTCTGATCACTGTGACATAATTAGTCTCACAAACAAGACTGCAAATTACCTCAAAACACGAAGAAGCTAGCGTTCTTTTAAAACCATGTAAAGATCTTAACTTTTCGTTAATGTCGTATTGTACATTTAAAAGACAATGTAATTTATTACCGAAACGAACTGAAATGCCCCAGAAAATTACATCACGTGTCACCCATTTATTGAAGGCTGTAAATTTGAGGCGCTCCAGTTTAAGAGACTTTATTGAATTCGTTTGTTTTGAAAAGTCGCTCAAGAATGGCGCGAATTTTTACAGATAAAGTATATTTTGATTGAAGGAGACATCAAGTATGAACTATCCTTATTATTATAATGTAGACGCAGCCGCTTGTCCATCCTAATGAACTTGGTGAAATCTATATAATGTTTATTCCTTTACAGAATAGTTATGTTTCTATATATTAGTCATAAAGACATGCAGTTATCTCTGTGCCACTACTAAAATGTACATGAGGTTATATGTTCTCAGATCCGTTACGATTATTCAAAATAACACATTACTATATCTCAGGTAGACCTGATATGTGTTCTCAGATAATATTTATATTATCTCAGTATTACTCAGTGCCAATACACAAGTGCCAATGACGTTATATGTGACGCAGATTGCTTTGTTCAGGTGTAAGCATGGCTTTCAAAGTTACTCACTTTAAAGCAAAGTCTGGTATTAAAAGTGTTGCTTCACCGACACTTTTAAGGCGTGATTATTTTAGACACCTACCGTATGGAATACATGCAAAAACCTTTATGTTGAATAATAATCGTCTGCTTTAGTGTTGTGAACACTAGCCTAAGATCAACAGCTTTTATAAATGTAGAATTTGATCCAAACATCTCCATTCTATTTCTATTTCTGAAATATTTTGTAATAAAACTTGTAAAAAACAGACCCAGTTTACGGTCAATAGATTTTCGATAGCATTAACGAAAGCTGCTTTGATGTTGCAAAAGACGACGGTATGTCAACGAGATGGGTATAAAAAACGAACGCAACAAATGTTGATGAAAACGACCGACACAGAGTAAAACGGTCGCTAGTTTTGTATTTTTTCTTTAAAAGTTTACAGATAGTCTGCTTAAAGATAGGTTAATAGATAGGATACGTAGAGATAATAATTATCTGTGCGTCATCAACTTACTCAACAGACTATGGAGTTTTTGGCGCGTAATGGTGGTGTCGGTTGGGTGCTGTATATTTTATTTTATATAGTGTTGTTTTTGTCATGAAATTGGTGTAGACAAAAAGGATCGTTTAATCGTGATATATATGGTGTACATCATTCAGCATTGATTAGTGATTAACGTGAGATTTTTCAGGGTTTCATTTCTTATCATTTGTAGGGTAAGTTCATTTATTTAACAACATTTTATGATTTCATTTTCATTTACTTATCATTTCATTGTAATCATTGTCACAAGATTCCATGTTCGTATCATTTTATCATAATTGCATTCCATTTTTAAAAATTCTCTTGTAAGTCGTTAAGAAAATAGCGGGGCCAAAAACTCCATGGGGCAAAGAGCTAGAGTAATGAAGATATGGCTTAAAGGCCTTCGTTACCAAGCCAAATAATTGGAAAAAATCAACAGACTATGCTCTAATAGGCACTATTAAATATATATTCCTTGACGCATCGATATTATGATGATATTGCAATAAAAGAAAAAAATGAAGAAATGCCCCTCATAGAAATATATGAGGATATATTTCTATGAGGGGTAATTCTTCATTTGTTTCTGCCATGAATCCTTATTCTTTAATCCAATCTGTATTATTAGAGGAAATATCCTCTCACACAAGATTGCCTAGAAGAGATACATCATCTCTTTCGGTATGTCTGTTTTCTTGTAGTCTTATTGTATTTTTATAATTTGTGTGTAATAAAGAATACTGGTATTATCGCTGGTAAAATGCAGGTTCATGGATAAATCGATTGCAGATTAAATTTCACTTAAACAGATTAATATGCGTTAGCATGGAGCTTTACTAGCATATTTTTATTGACTTATCCAAGATTGAACATAGAGGTATGAGTCAGAATACTAAAAACCCTACGTCACTGAGCAAATTATCTGTTCAAACAACCGAACTATGGACACAACTTGTTTTTATCCGAAATCTACCCAGATTAAAAAGTCTTAATTAAAAATTCTGAATCATAAAATAAATTCCAAATATAGCCATACAAATAAACAGTTCGCTTCAATATAAATTTCAAATCAAAACATTTCCTCGAAACAACTGCGAACAAATAGAAATAAGCTTAATACGTAATTAAACACCAAACTATCAGCTTTAATAGAGCTATGAATAATTAATTAAAGGTATTATTTACTACTCTAATCTTCATTATTATCGGCTTGTCTTAATTATACCAATTAATATTACTTCTTACACTTACTCCTATTATCAATATCAAATTAAGCATCTTTAAGAGCTTCAATAAAAGAGAAATAATGTTATAATATGTACCTAACAATTCAAAATATAATAATTTAAAATTACCTATCATATTATCACTGCCTATTATCGGTCGTACCAAGGAGACTGTTATGAAAAACTTTTACGTTATTAAAAAAATGTTGACTTGAAAAAAGTATTAACTAAATATTTTTAAGCATATTTTAAACAGAATCTAGAATTAGTCAATAGAAATAGCAATAAATAATATCTTAGTAAAATGAATTTCTTAGAAACACTTTAAGATGTAATCATAAATCATCTTGAAATCTTATAACAAAGAAACAACTTAGGCTTAGAAACGTCCGTTACAAATTGTTAAAAACAAATTAATTGATTTTATTCTGATTCTCTAGCAAAATAAACAAATTAACATTTATTTACATGATAATATAAGTTATAATTGAAAAGCCGAATCAACTTGTCAATTTTAAATTTGGAATCAAGTGATTGAATTTAATTTTCAGTGAAATGAGGTAAATACATTTATACAGAAATTAACTTTGACAGTTTGACGGTTGTCAACTTCAGTGAAGAAAAGTTACTCAAGTCAAACAGTCGGCACTAAGTGAATGTTTTAGTAACAGTAAAATAAGTACGGATTAAAAATATCAGTATGCATGATTCAACTACTTCAGAGCTACTTGTGAGTCCAACTGTACATGTTATTCAATGTGGAGATGATGACTAAATTAAGTAAGAAAATTGGCTTGAATTAAATCAAAAGTATTAGTTTGATTGTTTCAAGTTTTCTTCTCTTTTTTATATTAATGAAAAGCTATTCTTTAGACTCACTGAAAATCAAAAATGGCTTGACTGATTTCAATAATTTTTCTTTTACTTTGTCGCTTTATATCTGGGGTGTTTTAAAAATAATAATAATTAGAAAAAACCTAAATAAAGGCTGAAAAAAATAATTATTTACTATGGAAAATCATCTAACTGATGAGCTATTCAAAATTGTCTTTTCTTTGACCACTTCTTCGGATTAACTCATTGGGTAGACATTTTAAACTGAAAAACTCACACTGTATATAATATTAGTTACACTTCTTTATAACGTCATGTCTTTTTCATTTCACATAAGAGTGAAGGAAACAAAACAATTTATAAACATCTGATCAGGGAGGGAGATAGTCTTTTGTTTGTTTAAATTGAAATGAAAATATTAGAAATTTCTATTTTTAGGGTAAACAAACATGATGTGAGTTCCACATTTTCTGTTGGTCGCATAAACGTGAGACTAACAGGGAGGTAAAATAAGAAAACTTATTGAATAATTAGTCTTTGTCTTTGACTTTAGAACCTTCCTAATATAGCCATATAAACAGGCTTACATTTTCTGCCATAAAATTATGGTATTTTATACAAAGCACTAGGTACACTTTTCCTATACACCGCACCCGTCGTACAAGAGTGCGAAGACCTGGTCTACATTCGTCGCGCTACCTGGGCGCTTCTCTCCTCCACGACCTCACCTGAGCTGAGGTCCGAGCCTTTAGAGGCACCCTCAGGTTTGTCACTCCCTCACGGCTCGAGCGCCTTGGAGAATCTAAGAGACAGCGGGACACCACCCCCGGAGGTGATGCCTGTCGATTAGAACTCCTCCAGAGGCGAATCGCACCTTAAGGCTTGAGGACTCTCCAAGGTTCTCGCCTCCTTAAAACCCCGGTAACGCTGTATCTGCGGCCAACAGTATTAGTCAGTCCAAAAAAAAAGGGGTGAAGTTTTTGTACTATATTTTTACACATAAATTAATTTCTGAATGGCGAGTACTTTAATCACGGTTTCTTAATTAACAATGAAAATGCTATTTAATTTGACAAGTCTTAAATTCCGCAATAAATTATGAGGCAAATGGCCAGGGAAAAGTAAGTAAGCAAACAAAGATGTTGTTTAAAGAACAAAATAATAATGAATTTTGCTTTCGCTTGAAAAATATCTCAATTTAATACCCTGGGATCGGTTAACACCTAGATGATTTTAATATTATTTCTGTTTTGCAGCGCCTATGACGTAACATTAGATATAATAAGCATAAAAAAATTGTTAATTGAAATATAAATAAAAATGAGAAATTCAGTACACTATAAAGACAAAATGAATTAAAGAAAATGCGTATGTAATATTTATATATATGTTTTTGGATCAGGTGCTAGTGTGTCTTCGGGTGGTGTATTACAAATTATCAATACTCAAAGTGTAGTTAATAAGCCAAAATAACGAGCTTATTGAGGATACCTGTTTTCAACAATTGCAAAATTTAACCCGAAAACGTTTCAAACATATCTAATTTAATTACAAATTTATTTTAGACTTAACAGCTAAACAAAGTTTTTTTAACGAGCTTAGCACAATTTAACGCACGAGCTTAACACACAGTTAGAAAGTTTTTATATAGTTCATATTTTTCGTTTGAGACAGAAGTTACCGAAATAAAGCGTATTTTAATGGTGTTTTAACTAAATAGGTTTAACGTGTCTTTATGACTACGATCGTAAATTTCTATTAGTACCAATTAACCTTTCTTTGCTTAATGTATAGTAGATTTTTTACTATCAATTTGGCAAATTTTAAATTGGATCATGACACGTATATATTATATTTAATCTATTGTATTGAAATTATAAAATATTGGTTATTGTGTATTGTATTATAACAGAAATAAAGGTTTGTAAAAAAATTCAGCTTTCTGTTGAGCTGTGATATACTCCCTCTATCAAAATTTAATTGTGTCGGGATTGTATGGCTTGACAAGTTAATCGGTTGAGGGTAACTGATTTCAAATCCAATTGCAAGATTTAACCCGAAAATCATTCAAACATAGCCAATTAAGCGAAGGCTTGTAATTATAAAGTTATTTTCAACTCTACCTGTCAAGCAGAAAATCCGATTTCTTTATAGCAGATATTGAAAAATAATTTTATAGATCTTACTATTCTAATTTCACATTTGTCGACAACAAATTGCGAAATTCAATCTTGTGTCATTGCATTACGTAGCTATCGAAGATATCAGCTACGCCGCCGTAGCTATTAGAGCGCTGCGATGTAGCGAGTTTATTTGATTTGAACGTAACCGGCGATGTTTTTAGAGTCTTACATCTGTTTATATATAAAAATGAATTTGAATAGTTTCTTCGTTTGTTCTTGGTTTTAAGCTTACTAAAAGAAATAGTTCTACACTTGTTTACTTACGAAGTAATTAATGATTATAAAATTGTCTGATGTGCTATTCAAAACAGTTGTTTCTTACATCGTAACATCGAGTTATTCTTAAAGATGGCGCTCGCGGCATTAAATACTCTTGTATCCAGGT
Source organism: Acentria ephemerella (assembly GCA_943193645.1). NCBI lineage: Eukaryota > Metazoa > Arthropoda > Insecta > Lepidoptera > Crambidae > Acentria > Acentria ephemerella. The sequence goes on along the minus strand of OW971898.1, from coordinate 3,109,024 downwards.
TATCTGGTACATGCCCTATTAAATCGCAACCTACCCATGTTAACATAGTCATATAAATACTATGGCGTATTTGGATGAAAACATTTAAAACTAATTTTACTATTTAGAATTTTTGATATCATAGTATTTTTATGACTATGTTAAAATGGGTAGGTGTACCAAACACTTTGTATATCAGTTGTAGGTATTACAAAGTTCACCAAATCAACTAGTGTAGACGGCAGGACTCTATTATGAGTATATAGTGATACATAAGTCTGATGGTACTTCATTGAAAATTGTAAGGTCGCCTGTGTTTGGAGTAGTGATGATGTATTTTTATAAATTGTGTGCAATTAAAAATATTTGTGTTGTATAATAGAACACTTTACCACTCGCTATTCAACCCGATAGTTATAATACCATGATTTTGTTCTTAAGCACGCTAATAATTTGTTATGAATAAAATTTTCAAGATTCTCTGATAAATCATAACAACGTCTCTCATTAAGAATACACGTATAATTTTTTAAACCCTGCCCTTTAATATTATAACTAGTAAAACATAAATTCGAACTACACAGCGATATATTAAAATAAAATGTATGAACTATTAAAATTCTATAGAAAATCTTTATATGTTACTGATCTCCATTCAAAAAGAATGAAAAGACGAATGTCTACGCGGCCAACAGGTGGAGGGTCTCCCTCCTCTTTGATGTGGGGCCCGCCATCAAAGACGGGGAGAAGGCTTTAATTTACAATATTGGATAGCGTGGGATATAATTTTGTATTTTTTCCAATAGTTAAACAACACAAATATCGTGAAGATTTTTCATGATTTATTAAAGAGTGTTTGACGATGCTTTGGTTGAGTGATCGTTATTACTGTTTGTTAAGTTAAAATATGGACTGATGATATGTGTATATTTATATTTGGATTTTATAATAAACACTACATAACAGAATACTACACACACACATACACACACATTACAAATTATAAATTTATATAAAACTCCAAAAACTTCTAGCTTGTGACGTCACACGCAAGGAAGTGCTTACCAAAATATATGGGCAGATGGTCATAAATAATGATATATCTGTTATTTATGCAAATATACATGCACTTTTGGCAAAATAAAATTTTAACAAATAACTTGGTATTTATTTGCTTAAAATTTCTGTACATTATAATTTCGGAATAATATGAAAGACATATACTTTGGAAAGCTTATTTCATTTCGAATTCCACATTCTTTTGAAATAAATGTGAAAAATCTATTTCTAATAGACGATGTTGCAGACGCGAGAGGTTACACTTTTTTAAGTTGGTTTTTGATAGAAATATTCGAAGAAAAAATTAAATTGTCTCTTGTTACCACGAACTGACTTTCTTGTCACGTAAAATTATTTTATTATATTTTGTCGCCAACAGTCTTGTCATGTTGAAATAATTTTGGAAATATATTGGACGTAGCACAGTATATGTCAACTTATTTATGAACTAAAAAATCATGGGCATTTTCAGCTAAATTGAATTTATTTACCAACAATGAGCACCATAATTATTTGTTCTTTTGTATAATTATCGATTTAAAAACATGGTATTATTTAGTGCAATGCCTCTTTTCACTAATATATTATTATCGGTCCTGATTATTTCTTAAATCTCGTTATGGTTGGTAAAAATAAGACCATTGTACATTTTTGATAATAATTGCTTATAATGAGACAATATAGAAAAATAAAAAAGACAGTCAATCAATCCAATCATCAGCTTAACCTCTCGTCTTTTACGAATCCTCTGGAGTGTTTTTAACAATAGAATATTGAACGACGTATGAACATTAAATAAAAAAATATGTTATTTATCTAAAAAATCGTTAATACCATGATATATTTTAGTGTAAGAAAAATTTAGGAACAGAACTTCAAGTAGAACGAAGTTTAAAAATGAGTTTAACGACGAATTAAAAAAAAATATGTTGATCTGCAGTAATCAAACACTAACCGTCATATTACTGGTAGTGTGGTAGTAAATGGACAAAGTGGAGGCTTTAATGTTGATTTTCGGCCTTGGTATACAGGACACGGAGATGCCGTTACGGCGAAGGGTTCAAAAGGTTAATTTGCACTTATGTCATTAGCTATCTAAACTGATTGAGGCGTTAGTGGAAATAATGCTTAGTAAAGCTAGTGTTATGTAATAGTATTAATAATGTAGGTAACAACACTGTGCACAGATTAATGCTATATAGAAGTTGGCTATCGGAATAGTAATAAAGGTGATTATTACCATTCCGATAGCTAGATATATGATAATAATGGCGCTGTGAGGGCGATAAAAAAGAGCAAAATTTAAACGAAGTGACAATATAATTAATTTATAAAATTCATAACATTTCACAAGCACTTTAATTACAAAATTCAAACAACTTATATTCCTTACTTATGTGCCCTCACAGAGTAATCAACCATCTTTGCCATTCTGACAGCTAACTTTTATACACCATTAATCTGTGCACAGTTGTTAACTTAATAATTAAAGCTTCACAATTAGTATAAGACATAATAATTGTTTGGGAATAAAGTATCTTATACACCGCTTAATATGTACAATATAAATCAATAAATATAAGGAAATATAAATGTATACGATGTTAATTTGTAATTATTTCGCGCTCCAGCGCCCCGACAGAATGATATGATTTTTATTAAGATTATATTAGTCTATATCCCCCTGACTCCTTATTACTCCTTAAGAGTAAAGGGGGACATAGACTACATTTTAACTCGAAAAATATATCATTCTCACAGAAAATACATTTTACAACTTTTACACAAATAACCTATTTATTAACACTAGATGGCACTATCAGAAATTTGATTGTTACGTGGTTATTGATGTTAATTTTGTAATGATTATCTTGATTTGCCTAGATGCTTAATTTGCCTAAAAAAAGTACTCGTCAATGTAATCCACTCCATCGACACTGGCGAAATGTCTTCGGGCTATCCCGTTTTGTTGATGAAAAACGGTTAAGTGGGTGCGTCGCTGAAGAGTTTAGTGGGTGAAACCCTGCGGGGCTCTCAACCCCATCTTCCTCCTCCCCGGGTGTTAGGGGATCGGATGGTAGAGCTTCTTCTCAGCGTCACAAAAAAGGAGCTTAGATAAAATACAGAAAAATATCGTTTTTATACAAAATACCTCTATTTATAGGCACTAGATGGCGCTAGTATTATCTTAACTAAGTGTTTATTTGTTACGCTTTCATGCTTAAACGTTGTATTTGGATTTTATCCCAGCAAAGTAAAATATTTCCTAGGTCGCAATAAAGAATTACTGAGTCAAACGAATATTACGTGGGCGGAAAGCTGCCACTTATAGACGCTCTACTATTGCTTTACTTTTGATGGCCGTTTGGTCAAGTGGTCAAAACAACTGTCTATTTAGCCAGGGCGGGACCCCTGTTCGAATCCTGGAAGGGAATCGCATCCTGTTTATTTAGTATTTGTCTGATATTTATGCACATATTACTATCTATATATCTCCGTTATCTAGTATCCAAGAAACGAGATCTTAATGAATTTTTATTTGTATCGCGGTGCTATAACATTGTGATGTTATGACAACAACTTATTACTGGTCATATTTAAAAATCATAAATCACTAATCTTCAAACTCTTGACACATTATAGCGTTTGTTCCGATTTCACTCTCAGACTAATCATTCTATTGTTTGCCATCGGCAGAGATGATTCTCCATTTTATCAGAATCCTTTTTTTATTCCGGTTATCTATTGTTGTGCAAATAAAATCAATTTAAATGAAATTGAAAGTTAATTCTTTCAAGGGCCGAAGCATGTTCACGCGCAATATCTGCAAGGAGGCTTCATAGCGGGAGCTACATGCCGCCTCCTTGAAATATTGAACAGCGACGTGTGCTTTTTAGAAGAAAGCTTAGATGGGCGATCGTCTTTTGTTTTTTCCATTACTTCTGACTATTTTATTTTTAAAATTTCATTGTAATTTCCTTGTTCTTTTAAATATAATAATTGAATCAAATTTATCCCTGGTATTATTGTTCGCACGAATAAAACCCAAAAAGATCATATTAAAATACGACAATCAGTCTTAAAAAATCTTATCGTATTTAAATCACTTATAATTCATACGTGTTTTTATACATAGTAATCCCTCCAGTGTACAGTTTAGTATTATTTCGTGTTTTGTTACAGTGTGCCTTTACTTATTATCAATACGGCTTACGTTCGCTTGCTTTATAATTCAAGCCTCATTGTAACATTGAAAACGTTACATTGGCGCCCATTGTGGGGCCAATGTAATGTGCTGTGGTAATACAAACCTAGCCAGTGAAATTAAGCATGACAAGAAAGGGCATGGCTTGACTCCAAATATCACTCTTGCAAGAGTGACATATTGATATTGTACTTAGCAATAGTTACCAATTCTATTCCATTATTGAACTTTATATTAGATGAAGCGTCAAAATTAATTTTACATTTCAGTTTAAAGAGTTATAATGATCTGCCAAAACTCAATACCACTATAAGTGCGAAACCTTTATTTTGCTTCGGTTCAGGGACGCGAACATAATTTGAAATACAATTAAAACTTTAGTCACGGAAATTTCAACTTTATACTGAAAAATAAAAAGCGGGCCTTGTTTATTGCAAGTGCAAAATTGATGTTTTACGATTCTGAATTTTGTGTCTACGTTATAAGATAAAAAGTAATAATTTGTTATGACTTTTATTATCATCATTAGAATTTGTGTTTGACATTTTCTAATGTAGTTACTTTTTCGCTGTGGTCGTTTAACTATACGTAAGTTAGATGTATTACTATAAAGCTTACATCTACCATTACAGGTACCAAATGCAATAAAAAAGCAACTTACCTACAATAGATTATATATATGAGCAACAAAAAAATAATTAATTAAAACTACCAAAGGTTCACCATACTATAATATCTATCCTCTATTTTTCTCTATTTATGGCAATGCAGTCGCTTTCATGGCATGAATATGATCAAAAATATTCATAGAGGAGATCTAGGTTATTTTTAGAAGACTTCAACTTAGTATCGTTTTTATAGTATTTAGCAAAATTTGATGATTAAAGTAATCAAAATTCACTGCTTCCAAAAATATTGATGGAAATTATATTGTGTCGTATAGCTACAGAACTCATTCGTGCCATGTTGTTTATCAGAGTTAACTTTTTCTCAAGAACCTTTAGTCTTTAAGTTTCTGAGTCAGCCAAGCATCAGATTGCAGTTAGGCACATTATTTATTAAATATTTTATTAGCATCGCGAGTGTTACAGAAGATACTATATACTCAAATGTAAACAGAACCACTAGAACCACTAGGGCAAAGCTGGGGATATTCTAAACATTTCACAAACTAATATATACGACCTTCTTTGCGAATTTAATTTATACTGTTATCACACAGCGTGGGTAGATTGAGATGACGGCATGCTATTGAATCGAGTATAACACTTATCTAAAAGCAATATTCTTTCCATACTTATCTACATGTAAATAGACTATTTCAACAGAGCAAATATATTAACATTTTATTTACTATTAAAATATTAAAGATATAATTGATTATGTGTTTGATTATTTTGTATCTTTATATGATAATTTCAACCAATATAAAGCTTTTTAGTAATAAATACCTTAATAATTTAATAGACGTTTATTCTTTAATAGACAAGAGAAATCTTCACAAAGAAATACACACTCACACACACCCACATGAATAACGTTACAGGTATTATAACCTTAATAAAATATACTTTAAAATATTTAAATTACTAATTTTATATTTAGAGCGAGCTATAAGAGTAATAAAGAATCTTTAATTTAAAGATTCTCCCTAATATATAAACTTATATATGACAAAAAAAAATTATGGGACACGTCACTAAAACCAAAATGTAATTTGATCTGAATGCAAAGGTAGGTGATGCACGTAAAGTCAATATTTCAAATCTATCACAACTGTTAAAAAGAAATTTTGTAATCTTAATTACTGTTTAAAAATTAATTCGTCCTTCAAGTTAATTATCGATTTCATTTCAAGTTACATTTAGCGAAATAAAATACGAGACACAGTTCACTAATTTAGCTTAGTTAGACTTGAATAAAAGTCTGTGAAATTTTATATGTAAGGCCATATATTTTGTGTTTTATTTTCTTCTCATAAAATTTGAAGTTAATATAATTCATGGTAAAAAGTGTAAAAGTACCCAATAAAAACTTGAAATTGTCTGGTATCTCCAACGTACATTACACATATAAAAGCCTCTCGGCACATAAAAAAGTCGAGTAACGCACTGAAGTCATATTAAGCCGTACCTACTTATTTAACATTTACATCTCCGCTTTTATATCAATATTCCACAGAGATAGTTATTTTGTCCAGCAATGTAATTTGTCCTCGATTTCTACTCGTGAACAAATTAAATTCTCTTGGTCCGTTTCCTTATCTTAACATGCGTACACTTGCTTCTGTTACAACGTTAGTTCGTAGTATATAGTTTCTTATTTCACAAAAAAATCCCGTATATTTACTTTCGAGTCAAGCCTACGGTTATTTATTATATTTGTTATGCTGTTGGAAAATCAATTAATAATAAATTTCTGAATTCATTTAAGGAACTCCCCCATAGGCGTTTCAATCAAATATTGCGAATTTGGCTACTAGAAAAGAGTTTTTATTGAATCGATGAGTTACGTATTAGAGATGTTTGAAATAGTTGTTGCAATAAATTACTTTTTTTTGTTATGATAATGTGTTTTGATTTTGTAAATGACTATTTCCTAATATGTAGTGACTTATTTCAGTTATCCATGTTACACAAACTATTATCGTTTTATTATATCCATGCTATTGAACGTAGGCCAATAGATGTAAGCAAAAATTTATGTTTAATTTTAATTATAAAATGTACTCTGATTAAAACCAAATAAATATTTCAATTTATTATATTTTAGAATGCAAAAAACACTATGCCTAAATCTTGATCCTTGTTATTTAAAAATGCACTTTTGATATACCAATTGTTTTCAGACTCCCAAGTCCGAAGATCTTAATAAGGTCTCCTTTAAATTATAGTAGGATCCACAGTAAAACGGTCCAGAATAAATTGTCACATAAAGATATTTTTATTAAAAACCGTTTTATATTGAGCTTATTATCCCTCCTTCAATACCAACTTTATATGTTTCCCGCATTGTCCTGTCCAAATGCCTGAATACGAGGTATTACTTAAATCAATAGTGATGGCTTCAGATAAAATAAAATATCGATAGTCTATTGGTTTAAATGTAGTTGCTTCTCTACTTTAAAAGTGGTACCCGCATATTTTATAATTATTCATTTAATTATTTATCAATGTTAAATGATAAAATCCGTTGTTGCCAGCAATGGCAATTAAAATCCAAAAAATTATATTTTATATAAATTATAATAATTTTTCAATATCTTTGGTATAAATGTAACGTCAAAATTGTTTCTCGCCTAATTATACATTACAGTAAATTCCTTAACTTGGGCCCTGTGACATGAGTTAAAACTAAGCAACTTTTACATTCAATCACACATACACTTACCAAAAATACCCTTTTCTCAAATTGTGTTTATTTTAATCCAAGCAAATTAGTATGAATAGCACTTTACCACGCAAGAAAGACGCTGTTGGTATTTTTTAAGGTGCGAATACCTCGTTTTATTTAGTGTTAATCCACCTCGGGTTGAATAACAAGCTGTCAGGGAGTCCCCGTGTTTTTCTGCTCCAAGAATTAATAAGCCCGGCCGGTACATTTACCTTTCACGAAGCTTTATTCCAATTTCCGTAGGTATTATCTTTGCGGTGGAACCCACCTTTCTCTTTGCACAAATAATGAGTGTCTTAATTTATTTTTAGTAGCTTTGAAGTTCTATTTTCCTTTAATTAATATTATTACTTATAATCTTTACAAATAAATCAAATTTAAATAAATAATTATGAAGGCTTATGGAATACCAGAACAATCAAATACAAATTACACGTATATCAATCAATATATTGTGAAGTTGACAATAAAAATCAAAATTTATTTTATTTAATAAAATTTTATTAGCATCCTTTTCACGAAATATAATTATGCTGAATCTTTTCGTAGCGGTTTCCCTTAGTGTGATTTTTTTGATGAAATTCTTAGGTACAGGTACTCTTTTGTTTATGAGTTGGTAAATACTTTAGTATTCTATTTATTTCGAAATTGACGTATCTTTAGGAGATATTCATTGTAGTCAGCAATCGATTAATAATGTATAAGAAATTCAAATTGTAATTTTTATGGAATTTCCCATGCCAATATTTTTTTAGCTGACCAATTCTAAATTTATTTTGTAAATTTAGATTGTACTGATGATGTGGTATCTGGTACTAATTTATAAATGGATAGGTTTCGGCTTAATAGGGAAAGTGCCAAACATTTTGTATATTGTTATTATATTAATTTTCAAAATGTATACATTATAAATTATTCTATTTTTTCTGAGTAACGACCTGTTTTTTCTTGATTTTTCATTAATGGTGCTTCTTACGAGTGAAATGTAGAATCCAATAACCCAAAGCAAGTGAAATTTGCTTTGGGTTATTACTGGTTAACTTTGTGGACCGTTTTAAATAGAACAAAACTAACGTTTACGAGGAGTTTTATAATTTCTCGCGCAAAAAGTAGAGCTAGCTTTTTTGTAAGCTGTAGTTTTTGAAACGAATGACACTAACACGCTTTTGTATATTTTTCTAAAATAAAATATAGGAAATAAGTCGATTCTGAATTCTGAATTGAGTCTGATTCTAAATTGAACTGGGTTACTACTCTGTTGATCGCCGGTCAATGGATCAATATGAGTCTCAGGACATGTTTGTTTTTCTATTTTGGATATTTTATTTCCCTTTCATTCGGCTTCATTAAAACCTTTTTAATTTAATATGAAGTCACTGAGCTTCACCAGAACGCTTCCAACAACACCTCATATTATCAAATAATAAGTGATGATATTTTATAACACCCGTAGGTGAAGGATATTAAAAATGGACCTGAAAATTAATGGCTCTAATTTTACTTTTTTTGTAAACGCTATTCCTATTTTGAATAGGAAATTAGCTTGTTCATCAATAGTAATTTCAATATTATTGGTGATCAGTATAATTTATTTATTCAATTGTTTGGCCTGGTAACTAAGACCTTTAAGCCATATCTTCATTAATGTAATTTGTAAATCTTTATTTATGGCTCCAGGATACTGGTGTAATGTAGCCCTTTGCCTCCATGGAGTTTTTGGCGACTAATGGTAGGCCCCGCCTTACGTTAATGACTTACGAGAAAATTTTTCAAAATGGAATGCAATGTAAGCGATTATGCTAAAATGATACGAAAATGGAATGTTATGATAATGATTACGACGAAATGATAAGTAAATGAGAATGAAATCATATAATGTTTTTAAATAAATGAACTTACCCTACAAATGAATATGAATGAAATGGAAATGAAACACTGAAAAATCTCACGTCACTAATCAACGCTGAATGATGTATTCCATATATGCATGACTTTACGATCCTTTTTGGCATAAAACTACACCAATTTTATGACAAAAACAACACTACAACACAATATATGAAATAAAACACACAGCACCAAACCGCCCCCCGACATTACGCGCCAAAAACTCTGATCAGTATAATTTATTCATAATTGGCAGATAAATAGGTGAACAGTAACACGTACAGTAGAACAATTTTCAAAATATGTGAACTATGTACATTTTAACTTGTAGCTATCGTATTATTAAGATCACTGCCAACTATTTTTACGGCTTCGTTTCTCACATAAGTAGAAAGAAGAGCGATTTAATGGAACGCCAAGGTTAACGAAGATGAAAGGACAGTATTGAATATTTTTAAATAAAGTTGATAAATTTTACTTTAAAATAAATGGGTTTTAATTAACCTTGGGTATAAAATGGCGTCATTTAATTAAGCGAGAAGCGTTAGGTAATGAATATCTAATTAAGGGATCAGTTACAGAATAACTCAATTTTAGATGAATGTAACACAGGTCATTACTAAAATCATAAACTAATGTAATACTATATTTTAATTAAAACTGTGCGATAACTATCATCATGCATAGCACGGAACACAACCAAACAACAGAAACAAAGTCTTTCTTCACCACATATCTCCACTTGGCAGAAGTCAAAATGAGTGTGTCTTCTTGAGCTAACATGACGTCATGAAACAAATGCCAGTGCTATGCAGAGAAGAAACATTTTCTTTTCTCTTTTTAATTGACGAGTAAGTGAGAGAGAGGTGGAGAGAGACTTTGTCTACGTCCCGTGCTAGGCATACCATAAAGATTTGATGCACATGTCTCTAAAAAATTTGGTTCAGAAAAATAACATAAGAATGTAACTTACATAATAATTAGAGAGGTTTTCTCTTAAGATAATGACCGTTCTCATAAATTACTTCAGTATTCCTAAATAATATGTCATAACTATTACATAATGAAATTTATAGACATGGCTCTGAGGTTCGCGTTAAGAAAAGAAATTGTTTATTGATTTTGACTATGGAAGCATCACTAATACCTACCAATTTACGAGCAAAACATTTTGCTATTAAAAAACTAGATAAAAACAAATTCCGAAGCTAAAAATGCTTCGAATATTTTCCAATTATCTCATCGCGGATTAAGACGATATCAGGGAGATTTATTCCTGTCATGATTTCGATAGAGCTGTACTTCTATAAAGCCTTTAAAAATTATTATAATTATTGACAAGAAATTAAATTAATTATAGACGTTATTGACGTCAATGTTAATCTTATGAAAAGCTTCATTACTGTACTTAGCAATTAATACATATTCGTATTCCCTCCTTAATTAAAAGTGGATTATTCAAAAGAAGCGTGAAATGGTACATTAAGGGCTAGCAAGGGATACATAGGGCAGTAGGTTGCATGATGCACTAGATATTTTCGTATAAATGTATATATTACCTCAAAAGTGTAATATATAAGATGCAGTCGTGATATATTATTTATACAGCACTATATGTATAAGTAGTAGAGTGTAGATAGTAAAAATATTGATGTCTTATAAATATAAGCAATTTAATAAGTCTTTTTCGATTGACTAGAACCGTTTTCAAGAATTCGTGCGAAACAAAATGAACTTTAATAACTATAAACAAAGCATATAAAAATATTCTGCGACTAGCTATTAAATAAGTTTTCAGCAGATAAGCTCAAAGTATAGCATGCTCTAAATCAAATTTATCTCTCTCTTAGGATAAGTGTCCTTTACTTTACTGAAAAGCTTTACCATATTCTATCTTACAAGCACCTTTTGAACACGATTGGCTGCATTTTCTGTTGTTAAGTCCAAATGTCTAAATATTATGAACTGAAGGTCCAGGAGCACACTATATTTAATGAAAAACTCTAAGACGAAGAGAGGAAAAGTCGAGAAAAGTATTCTATGAGAATCTGTATTAAGTGGCACAAAAATTCAGTATTTAGCGAGGCGATGTGATCATTTTTATTGGTACAAATCATGTTTTCCACGATTTATGAGTTAAAAAACAATACTAATTAATATTAATAATATTTCTCACACTCACTTCTATTATCTAACTCAACTTGAGCATCATTAAGAACTTGGATATGATATATGAAGGATACTATATAACGGAGAAATTCAGATAGTAATATTTATGTAAATATCAGAAATATATTAAATAAACATACAAACATCAATGACTTGTGAACAAATATTCTTAATCATTATACAAATATTTGCCCCTTTTTTCCCGAGGTGGAATCCATTTACGGACCTAGCCACCACTGTCGAGCTCACCCAGTGACTCGTGACTCAGGAACTGAGAATACCCCCTAAAACTCCCGGTAACTCCATTGCCATTAACCGGGCCACTCCCAGGCACAAGTATTTGCCTCTACAGGGATTCGAACTCTGGCTAAGAAATCAGGGGTACTGACCAGAGGGCCGATAAATTAGTGTTTTATTCTAAGATAGTACATAATTTCTCTACCACTGAGTAATTACCTATTTACTAACCATTATTTTTCATATTGTATGTACATGTAGCCTGATAATATTACAGGTACTAAATTTTTACCCACAAACTCCAATTAATATAAAAGAGTTATAATAAAAAGAAATATGTATATACTTTAAAAATAGTCATAATATTAATATTGCAAAATAGATACTTACATCTGTATATACTTGCGTTATTGGATCACCTATATATCCTTCTGGACAGACACATGACAAAAGTAGGTTCTGAACATAAACAAACGGCATTGATACCTCATACGCTGTTAAATGAACTTGGATCTTGGCACTTATTGTTAATACAAGCTTCATTAGAAGCGCAATCTGAATTCGTTAGACATTCAGGTTTACATTCTATTATGGGATCTCCATAAAAATCAGGAGCACATGAACATAGAGGCTTATCTCCTATATCCTGACATATCGCATTAATACCACATTGTGCTTTATTGCATGGCCTTAGTGATTCAACAGCATATTAAAGGATTACCTATTAGTCCTTCACACATGCAGACTGGTCGGTCTAATTATACATAACATTTAGCATTTAAGCCGCACATTCCGGGAGAGGGATCTCTGTATGTATGACCGATGCATGCTCTGATTTCACTACATTCTTCTACTTCACATTCACGCGCATGACAGCCATTTAAACCGTATGCATCATTTGGATTGGCGTGGTGGTGTCATGGTCCAAACTCCTCATATGTTTCTCTTATGTAGGAAGGCTTATGCCCAACACTCGAACGTATATAGATTGTAGATGATGATGATGATTGAGCTAAGTATAAAAATGACAGTGTTAAACTTTATCTTCAGTCTAATGTACATTAGAATAGACCATTATAAATATTGAACCTTAAAACCTTATATTTATTGTTCATTACTGTGCATCTGTTATTGGCAGTCGTATTCGAAATCGAAGCTGAATTTGTATTAAAACAAAGGGCTCACTTATCAGCGCCGTCTGGTCCCACAATAAAGCATTTATTCTTGACAATAACTGCGACGGTTGCTTCATTATGTTTCAATAGGGGAGTAATAGACTCGTTGTTAGTTACCTTATAATAAGGTTTATTTTATTTTCACATCATCTTAAGCGCAACAATTACATTGTCATCATATGCATGTAACACAGATGCATAAGATCGTGAGGGAATTTGAAATAGACAAATAATTTTCATATTCTCTCCTCTTCCGATTAGTACAGGTTGTGAATGATGTGTGGTGTGGCTACAGTTAAATAGAAAATAAAATTGAAATAAGATGCTTGCAAGCTTACAATAAAACAAATTATAATCGTAATGTTACTATAGAATTAAAGTAAGTAATATATAATTGTAATGCGTATAATATTGACAAGTAATGACTTAAAGTATTTGTAAAACTATAATGAGTTTTACAAATATTTTATGCATTTTATAGTACTGATATTATGCGTGTATAGGCACCAAGGAGGTGAATCCACGCATAATATAAGTCCCATTTTATACTACGCTGAGTTAAAATATATATATTTGTGAGTTGTAATACCAACTTAGTATATTGGATTTTTTTTAAAGGTTCTATAATGAGGTGGAAGGTGCCCAAGATATATGTTTAACTTTGTTCGGGTATAAATTATAAGGAACCGCGTGTTAAGACATTACCTTACTCGCCACGCTGTACTTGTTATATTAATAAATTGAGAAGAAACTAGACGAACGTTGATATTTCGTTTGACCTTCAGCAGCGATCGTCGTGATGATCCAGGCCTAAGCCGTCTCTAGTGACGTGCCGCCAGCTGTGGTGATTGGGCGTACAAAGAAAACCGTACGCCTACGTACGTAGCGTACGCGAGGCCTATTGGCCACCAAGGTTCATTACGTTCAGTTTGGTAACCAGAGATTTTCATAATAAAGGAGTTAAGGTAGTCATAATGAAAAAGAACAAAGAATTTTTTTACGTCATTTATTTGCAACTATTATATCGAATCACATAAATAGTTCAATTGCCGTCTTCTCATAAAACATCGAATACACTTTTCATCATTTAAATAGTTTAATCAATAAATACTATTGGGTACATGACAGACAAATAACCATTTATTTATTTTAAGAAGTACTTGTTAGAGAACTATAAAATGTAAATATATTCTTCGGTGGTATTTAATGTAACATTTTAACGATCATATAGTGAAATATTTGACTAAAATTTAACTCACTAAATTTTATTATCAAAATTTGGTAACCTCTCAAAGAACCCTGTAATCTATATAAAGTACCTTCTCTCCATTTTCCACGTAAATTCATGGCAATACGGTTAAAATACACTGAAAGCTGTATAAGGTATGGCTTATTTCATACCCATCTTATTCCCAAGACTATAAGACAGAGCAAAACCTACTTTGATGATTTTGGATTTAAAACAGTGAACTTAAGAGCTATTTTTGATAAACAACTAGCGCTTTTGATGTGTGGTTCATAGTACTGGATATTTGTTTTCATTGTAGTTTTTCCACGCACTTAGGTACTGCTTACGTAACCGATCAATGCTTTCATCCTTAGAAAATATATTTCCCAAGAGTATAGACTCGGCGGTTTTAAGTTCTTTGGACTTTCTACAGATGTCTTCAGATGTCTTTATCAACGTGGAAGAATAAAATACTCGTGTTCAACATTAGCTATTTATTTACCACCGATAGAATACATTTATTTCAATTAAAGTCATATAATTTAAATTAACTATCCCATATATTTCACAGTATAAAAATTTAGAGTTAAAATCATAGATAATATAGTTTGTGCACATTTTCTTAAAGTTTTAGGAAGACATTACATGTATACGACTTAGTATTAAATTAATTGTTAATTAATAGTTGAAAAGAAAAAAATATAACTAGTTGACAGTTCTTAATTTCATTTTTATTATTATGTCGTTAACGCTACAATCCAAACTTGTTCAAGCTTTATATCGCTCTTATTAAAAATGAATAGGAGCTATTTTGCTATGAACTTGTTATACTTGAAGTTCAAACGACGGATAAGAAAATAGAGTAGTTTCTATCAAGAGGCGGCTCCCTAAATTCAATCCAGCGATATAACGGTGCTTACTACCTAAAAAGACTCTGGTTAAGTAAAAAATTCAACGTGTAGATTCAAGGTTCAATATCGTGTACACCGCTTTTCAACAATATAGCACAGAGGTGCAAAACTAATTTTCCTTTATAATTTGGTTAGTAAATACTATAGGATAAGAAACTTGATAAGCCAGTTACTAATTAATTATCTTAATAATTTATTAGAAGTGTTTTTGTACATAAAGATCTATAATTTGTTCAGAAATACGTTATATTCTCCCAAGAACATTTTCACATTTTGAAATAAAAATGTGAAATGTAAACTGTATTTTTGTTTTAGACAAATTAAGTAAAATATACAAAAAACCATAAAGCTACTTACATTTTACTTGTATGTATGGGATTTCGTATTTTTCTTTTAAAATAACCCGTATTTTGGGAGCCGCCTCTACGACTATTTCCGCTACCTTGTTACTTAAATAATAAGATAAAACTTTAAATAAACTTTAAAATGCAACTTACGCGATTAATATTAATCGTACAATGTGTTCTACGATATATATTTAAAAAATGATACACTTAATAATGAAGCTTATGAATCATATAGACGTAATAATTTATACACAATGATTTTACAAGAAAATTTTATAGATATAGATACTTAATTATGTAGATGCACAGTCAATAAATATCTATAAAAATCATAGCACAAAACGTTGACACGGGTATGTAGCATCACTAAAGATTTTTTTAGAGCTTTTAGTAATAAACTGTATTGTATTCAGATAAAAATGTAGGATAGAGTAATAATTGGGTAATAGGTAGGCAGTTATCGCTCAACACCAATTATTTTAACTTCTGTTTACAGAGCTTCCGATTTTACATCAAGACGAAGTAACGTTATATTTTACAATTCGATAAATATAAAATTCAAAATCACTTACGTCAAGGTATGATCGAAAATCCAGTATAAAATGAATGCTACGGAGATAAATGAAAGCTGCGAAAAAAATCTTGTGAAATTCACCATTTTACTTTCGTATACAAAATTGACCATTCTACATAAGAGGAGTGAATTCGATGACAGAATTGTTTTCACAAAATTTCAGTTATTAACAAAAGTGAAAGTTCAATTTGAACAAACAAAACAGTTTGACTTTTCGATATAGGATGCAATGCTACATACAATGTGTCATCGCTTGTGCAATAGAATATACAAATACACCCTTTTAAAATACATTAAAGCTCTTTCCCCCCTTTTGGGGTAATTAGGGTCTGTGCATTAAATAATTCTGTTTAGACTAATTGTAATAAGTATGACTACTGACAAACTATAAATTGGTAACTGATGCAAACATTCCTAAGTAAATAAATATTAAGTTATATCAAAACATGTTTAAACTGCATTGAGTCAAAATATTATAGGTAGAGCAGACTTGTTCGCTTCTAAATGATGTGAAATATGAGTCTTCAACCAATGATACATGTACTAAAAATTGTTCGTAAAATAGCTTATCTTCTGTTTCAGGTACATCGACTGTTATGTGTGATAATTACAAACAACACATTTCATAATATATATATTTTTGATATAAAAATCTCGGCAAATAACTTGATATATTCTGATGGTCCATATGGAAGAATAGATAGTGCAGCATGAGAAATAGTACCCTAACCAACATCACCTTGCCTGCCCCTATGGTGCAGATTAAGGTATTTGCAAAGGAGTCTAGGTTATATGTAGGAGAGAGAGCACATATGTATAAGTATTAAAGTTTATAAAAAAAATTGACTTTGGATTATGTGCTGTTAAAAAACTCCATACTCGGGCTTTGCGATAAAAAGCGAGTCACTAAACCTCTTGGTGGTTGTCTTTGGTCTTAAATTAAATAAAAATTAAATTAAATATAACATTTCATCTTCAATTCAAATGTTTAGAAATGCACAGACCCTAAAACCTTTGTTCCTATCTAAAACTTAAGAAACTCTCTCTCAATAGCAAGTACAAGTAGAGAAACTATTGAAAATATAACTACAAAAACACACTCGAAGAATTTGATACAAATTTTACAACAATTAAATACTTTTGAGTGTGACAATGATATTTTATTTACCTTGTTCAAATAAAATATCCAATTTTTATATAAAATTACAGTTAAGAAAACGATAAGAATTTATTTAACAATTGTTGAAATGAATATTAAAAGAAATGATTATTTTTTTAAGCAATTTACATTTAAAAATAGACACTATTTAATCAAAATGTAATACAATATAATATATTTAGATCTAATTTAAATATATTACATTTTAATATTAGTCTTTATTTTATTTACTCATTCTAAGGAAAAATGTCATGAAGAAGCTATATTTGGAGGCAATAAACAAATTTCTATGTCAAGTATTTCAATTTCAGATAACAATGGAAATTCAAATATAATATTTCAACGGAAAGAAAACATCCGTGGCACACCCAAAACAACACTCATGTAAAGTCTTAGAAAGTTTTCCGTTAGAAAAATATAATTAGTATCATCTAATAGTAACACGTAGTCATATCATTTATTTATACCTGATACACTTTACAATCTAAACAAGCGTATATTTATAATATGATAACCTTATAATACTGACACATAACATTCTAAGTCTTATTATTATTATCAGTAGGTAGTTTTTTATTACATTATTAAATTAATTAAAACCAAATAACCTAAATGTTTTAAGTAAGCGCCAAGTTAAATAACTCTAATATTTAAAATAAGACATCCATTGTTTCATACTTGACAATCCTTCAAACATAAAAGGTTCCATACAAAACCTTTCGATTTTTTCATATACATACAAGTAATATTTTTCGCGAAGATTGTTATTTTTAATCTCAAAATTGATTACCAAAGAGAACCTCTTTTGAAATTAAGTTTAAAATTGTAATGAAAAACTACATAATGATATTCAACATTAAAGATTTATTTTAGACATCGGAGCACGTTTCTACCAAACATAGGTATGGAATAATTAGAAATTATATTAATGGAAATGGAATGATACTAATTCCTAATATGTTCCAATATATATTTGCTTTGTAAAAAAAACCCTATTCAAAGAAGTTTAGGTTTTATAAATTGTGCATGTAACTGCATTTAATCTCTACAGGTATTTAATTTAAATTTTCACAAATTCGCCAATTAAAAACGTGTGTCAGAGTTGAAACGAAGAATATTTATTTAAAATACTTAAATTTCAGAATTGTATTATTAAAATATTGTTTAGATACTTACACAGCTTTCTTATTTAAATTCAAATAAAATATATTTTATCATTTTCATGGATTTGAAATATAATTAATTATATTAGACAATAAATATGAGACTAAAAATAAAATAGTTAATATTGTACTGAAATATTAATTATTAAATAAATAACTTTAAGAATAAACATATATAATGTGGCATCAAAAGCATAATGACAAAGTTATTACGATTATTAAACTTTTCAATGTCGTCGCAAATACTTTTTTATTTTGCAAGATTTGGTATTTCATTTCATCTTTATTTGTTTATCTCAAGTTTCTTGTGTAGAATAGAACCCCATTATTGTTTCCCTAATAGGGTAAAGGTTGGTAAGGCGAGCCCACGACGTATAATAGGCTGGGAAAGGAAGATAGCTTCGTAGGAGTTTATCATAAAATAATATATACACTTTCACTAAGTAACTGTTATTGCTGTTCAAGGCTGAAAATTACTATATAAGTTTTCACTATTGGCAAAATAGACATATTATAAAAAATCTTATTACACTGTAACATTACGTTGTTATTCTCCACTCTTAAAACTCCATTACACTAAAGGTGGGCATTAAAACGTAGATGTTCTAAAACTCGTGTTAATTATTAATTTTATTACTTTGTGTAGTTGAAATTTAATTTCAATTAGATGTCAATCATACATGTTTGGCGTTTAATGGATTATTATGTAAATTGTAAAACATTTTATTTATTGTTTAGTTATTTTCACGACTTTGTTGTTATAAACATTATTCAAACAATTATTACTGATTTTTAATGAGAATGATATAAGGCTAAGATTAAACTAGATATATTTTTTATAATCTTTTTAATTAGAAGTTCAAACAACCTCTGAAGTTTATAAAATACTTAAGCGTTTTTTTCGTAGTGACTTCAAAAATAAGTGGAATTATAGCCATTAAAATACGAAATGGCGTCTGAAAATTGCCTCAGCATCTGGCTGTTAAGCTGATCATGAACAAAAGTAGGCGACCAATTTTCTGGATAATGTTTGGAATGGCACTTTTAGTAATTTAAACTGGCTTCGGAATATTGATAGAGATATAGAAAAAGTAACTATAATTTTAAAACTTTTTAAACAATTTGGTAATTTTATGATGTTGCAATATTTTTACACACATTATATGTATATAAATAATGATAAAGGATTAATTATATGATAAAGGATTGAATTGGGAGAAAAAGCGTCATATATTTTAATTTAAAATTTTTACAAAGGCACTTACAAGCAACAAGCATGCAGCCTGCCTTATGGTAAATAGATACCATAATATATAATTTATAACAGAGTTGTTTCTTATGGAACCAATTCCGGTATATACTATACAATGGTTTCCTTGAGAAAAATCATACCAAACCTTGTGCCATGTACTTTAAAATATAATGAAATTCACAACTAAAACCAGAACAGAAACAAGTTTTTCCCAATTATATTTACTGTTATAACTAAAAAATGCCGCGAATATTCTATGTGAATTTTGGCTTAATAGTTTACAAAAAACAAAAACACGTTCCGTATTCCCCCATTCTCCTCTTCTAATTGAAAACTGCACAATCACGATTTCGAGGTATTAAAATTATTAATATTCCTGTTTAAATCCCTAGCAAGAGGGCTAGCATTCTGCAGGCAAGCATACAGCATGCAATTTAAAACGACCTGGAGTTTGCTTCATAAAAAAACAACAAACAAACAAATATTACGTCACTATTAGGGCACCAAAGATTTCGTCAAATAGATATTAGGATATGTGATTATTATAGCAAAGAAATTTATATATATCGTATCTTTATGCTAAACAATATTATGACAAATACATTTTACGTCAAATGAATAATTATGACAAACGACTTTATACCAACTGACATTGCTCAAAAGTGTGATTATATCGAACTTTGTTATTCCAACCAAGGGTGAAATACAGTTGCTCCGCTATGTATGCTAAATACCACGGCGTGACGTCATATTCGACACGGCGAATCAAAAATGTGCCATTCAAATTCATAGAGAAGTTTCATTCTATCAATATAATTATTTTACAAATTTTCCTATGATCTTGTTGTGTTTTTTTAAAACCCCGTAAAAATGTCATTATGCCCTTTCCGTAAAGTACTCTAGCAATTAATATTTTGTTGATCTCCTTTGAGGAGTGAAGTAAGTAATGTGTTTCTATTCTCATGTTGATCACGTTGAAGATAGCTTTGTTTAGCCTTATAAGTACAACTTTCGAGTGTAAGAAATTGAATATTTGGATACATATAGCTACCTAGTATTAAGCTGTTTATTTTCAAGAAAATACAGATCAGAAAATATAAAGATGTACTGCCTAAAGTTAATTAATGTAAATGTAAATGTAGCCATGTGCCAACTTAAAAGAAAGTTACCGGAAGTCGAAAGCTTACAGCACATGTAGATTTTCGCAAGATTTAGATTTTGAGATGTCATTGATGCAAATTTTCTGTAGAAGTTCTCTTGCGATGCTCAGTGATATATGTGTACGCGAGCTAGCCAGCTTGGCGGGTTTCGATTCCTGTGAAAACGTGAGAAGATTTAATTTTCAAGACTAAGAGACTAAATAACAAGATACTTTTATTGATATAAGTAAGTAAGCGTTCGCCAAATATCGCCATAAAGTTAATTTTTCGATTAAATTGGAATTTAAACTTGTAACGAAGGGAAGAACTTGCAACCACTGACCAAAGAAACTTAATAAAATAATTTGACAGTTGCTCAATATAACCATGAATGTATTGAATCTCTTGTATATAAAGCAATAGAAAAATTAAATAAAATACATTAAAGTACTGAATAAATCAGAAGCTTCTCATAAAAAAAAACATATATTGATGGTATGAAAGTGAAAATAATTCAAAATCTTCCATAAACTTATATTTATTTGATGCATAGCAAAATTTTAAAATCCTTTAATAGCCAAAAATCCTTAGAGAAATGATTATATTATAGAGGTAAAGATATCTGAAACACATGGGTAAGGATCACAGACATGTATTTATTGTCTGTGGTAGGGACGATTGGGTGAAAGAAGTCTTCAACAAATCGCCGCATTCGTAACGCACAGGCGTAAGAAGTGCGGACATATTCGGGTAACATATAATTAAAACGAATAAGCTGACTAGGCAAGACGATTTCTAAGAGTGTAAATACACTCTCAGGGATGATTCGTAAAACTTTATTTACCTGTTTACCAACTTTCTTCGCCTGTTTCTTCTCTCGACTTTCTTTCAACCGAATCTGCTTAAGGATTCCGACCAGCAGCTCATCCACGTTATGCTGAATGCCGGATGAGGTCTCAATGAACTTGCAGTCTTTGGTAGTCGCTAGCGCCTTTCCCTCTAATGGTAAACAAATCCACATTACCTTTTGCAGTTTCAAAAAATGAGTTTTTTGATTTTCTTGAAAATACAATTAGACAATATTCATAGATAAAGTGAGAACTTAAATGAGTCTTGTAGTATATGTTATTACGTGTACAATTGATACAAAAATTAGGTAAAGCATAGTGGTATATTCCATGTGCCTTAGTGTAATGTTTTTACTGTGGATTCTTGTACAAAAAGCATTGCTTTTGGTAGTTTTATAGGTTTTATATATATATTATATATATATTATTACATAGGCATATACTGAATTATATCATATACATAATTATATAAATATATATCTACCAAAATATATATAATCACAGACTACTGAGGAGATACTACGTATTATAATAATTCAAGTATCAACTGATAAATATTTTCTTCTATCAATATATTTCCACTTACCATTAGTTGTGACTTGCCTAGCTCTCGCCAAATCAGCCTTATTGCCAACCAGCACTACTGTTCTGTCCACCGTGAACTGTTCCCTGGCTAAGTAGGAGAGCAACTCTCCCGCCCTGATGAAGGAGCCTCGAGCCACCACGGAGTAAACCACCACGCAAGCGTGAGGTTCATACGTTGATAGGCAATTTTCCACCTGAGGATAACAGAATTGGATTTAGAGACTGGAAAGGCAACTGGCATTATCACTCACATTATGGCATAAAATTTTTTAACCTCACATGTCGTATTATATTCACTTTTTTAGGCCCTCTAGTCGAGTGGTCAATCTTTTAAACCCTGTCTAGTAATCTAGATGTACTGGGTTCAAATACCGGTTAGGGTTATATTGGTTGTTGGTTATTGTTTGTATGATGAGTAGGTACGATTTTTGACTAGCCATGGATGTTTGTTAGTTTATTTATAAAGTCTAATATTTTTATGGTACATATACACTATACATTTTCCGTTAGCTAATATTTATAACATTCTTAATTACTGCATTATTTTTGTTAAATGTGAATGCATAAAAGATATTAATGAAACGTACATCGAATTTAAATTTACTAATATTTGGCCTGTCAATTGACACCGGACAGCCGGCGGAATGCACGTAATAATTACTATCTTATTAGTAATCATATAGATATATATGGGAGGCGAATTGTACCCAAAATTAAATGGAACAAATTGTTACTCCTAATTCTGATTGACAATAAGCTATTGAGATTGACAGAATCAGAATTAACTATCTTTTTAACCAATTTAAAATATAACATTGAACTCCACATAAAAAAGTTAAACGTTTGTAGATTTAGTAAACTTCCGAAGCAATACCAGGAGAGTTTTATTACTTGCTACATCATGAACTCTATGCCTTTGTTAATTAAGTTCATTTTTAATCAAAATTAGACGAAGGCCGTAAACTGAATGTCACTAAATGTTCCTTATACACCTGCAGACGGTGGAAACCTAATTATAATATTCAAATTAATAGCAAAAACTTTTTATCTCCCTGCCTTGCTTTTGAACTGCTTCAATGCCTTCACGATAAAACATGCAATTTTTTATTGCAAGTAAAAATATAACTTTCTTTATTTTGTTCTATTTTTTTCTCTAAGGGATAATGTTTATTTTGTACAGCCACACCTATTGCAAATGTTTATATAAGACGCCATTTTATGTAATACACTTACACAAAATTGCGTCCTTTTACGTAAGCAACATTTGTCTATAGCGAAATTTGATGTAGGTAATTCTTCTCAAAGTAGTAGTTTATACGTTGCTATCTTTGTATTACTGACAAAAGCCTAATAAGCCTAAGCCTACAATATCTTTGACGAAATAACTCAATTTTTATCAATCATCATTATAATGTTTTATTTTTAAATGAAACAATAGTTTCAACGCAAAGAGTTCTTAACAAAGATGATAAGCACCGAAATATTCTTTGTTCAATATAATGAGGCAATTATATGGCTCATTCTACCTCAACTTAGTTTTAATTATTTAAAATTATTGTCAGTTTCTGTCAATAAAGTTTTATACAAAATAAATTCTGATGGTTTTTTTTCCTATATCTATAGGATTTCTCAATACTGTCCCGGTTAAAAACATATTATCCCCTAGGTACTTTTTTCAATAGCTCTACGCAAATATTTCACTAATCCGTTTACCTTCTCAAACCTTAGACTCAACCGAACAAATTAAATAAACAAGCGAGTCGAGAGCGCCACGAAATTATTTCCTTTTTCTAAAGGTTGCCTCGCGGGGGTCGGAGTGTGTCATGTTTGCTTCTACGATGTTTATGGTTGAAATAGAATCGGGTTTGGTATGTGTTGTAACGGTTAAGTGCGATTTCTTGTACTGCACACTTAAGGACACAAATATCTACTGATCCCTTTGCAATATATCTGAATATGTCAAAAGTTTAGAATTTTCATGTTGTATTCTTGTATTTCTTGCATTTTAACTGATGGAAGTGATGATAGAGAGAGGGCCAAACATAGAAGTCAGCTCGAACCGAAATTAAAAGTCTGTAAATAATAAAGCCACTTTAACTCGTACGTTCGGAAAGCTTCGCAACATATTCTGGGCCTATCTACCGCAAGGTTTCAAGACGTAACGACGAAGTACGGAACCAAGACATAGCCGATTAAAATGTGCCTCTCAAGAAGGCTAACAGTCAACTTGATGGAATTTGTTGGAATAGAAATAGAGTCTCCAACGTAGCCCATTGTATTGTGAACTTGAAGTGGCAGTGGGCAGAGTACATTGCCAGGAGGACTCATTGACTGACGACCAACGAGGGGTGGAAAGGTCCCCGAGTGGTTTCTGAAATGCAATACCTCAATTCGTTTTTCGGAGTCCTTTCTACTGAACTTACTAGAGTAAATCAAATTGAATCTTTAAATTAAACATGCTGTCGTTCTATCTAAAAACTCTCAAAATAACCATCTGTCAAATCATGTTTCTGTAGATTTGCTCCACTCCAGCCTGTCTAATAATATCGTCATGATATTTTGTCACAAAGCATCCCACACTACGATTTCCGAGTCGCGGACTCCACTCAAGAACTCTACTACTCTGACGGGTAGTTCCTAGTATTATTATCTCCAATACTCGCGTATAGAATTCACTGACCGACATTTCAGTGCTGGGGTGATCGATAAAGATTAGCTCTGACTCTTCTCCATCCAGAAGCACTGAGACTGACTTCTCTCCAAATTCGTCATCTGCAACAAACAAACAATTTGTAATCTGGCAACGCGGTGTCATGTTAATGGTAATGCTTTTATTTAATTTATCAAATTAATCTTTTTTAATTACATTCTGAACTAAACTACTCGTATGCTTTTCCAATACAAGAAGGTCTTTCCCTATCAGTGGGATGTATAGAGGATACTTGTCGGGATATCTTTATAGCTGTCTAAGTTTAGTTTATATGATACTAATATTTGCTATCCTTTTCCTCCACATAATAAAAAATAAGGTAGACTAAACCGAAATTTATATGTACAATGTGCTTTTAGACTCAGACACAATATATTAATCAAACTATAACTAAAAGCCATTTTAACACTAGGAAACTATGATACATTATTCTTTAATGTTTAACGTTTCATAAGGCAAAACGAACAAAAAAAGGTGACACGTGATTCTATTGTAAGTATTAGTTTTATTATATTTATTTTTTGTATATAGTTTTATTTCTATTATTATGTTAGTATTTTATTCACACTAATTGTAAGTTGAAATGTCAAATGTTACCAGATAATATCATTTGTGGTTTTATCAAATAGGAAAAGTTTGGCTGTTTAAAATAATAACAATTTATTTTAACTTGTCTCGGATTGATTTCAACGTTGAATACAAAACATATATTATCTATAAAACGTGATAAAAGTTCATAATTACTACAAAATTTAATTAAATTATGCTTTGTGAAGTTTTTTGAAATCGTAAAAGTACTTTTTGTAATTGAAAACGTGTTTTTGTGTTCTTTATAGGAGAAGGCTATATAACTTTCTTTATAGGAGAAGTTCTTTATAGGAGAAGGCTATATAACATATATGTGATACTGAACTCCACGCAGCTATTATATATATTATGTTATGTATAAACTTATTAATTAAGCATTAGCATGTATAAACTTATTCTTCCTATTAAAATGAGCGAATCGAAAGAAGAAATTACATTTTAAAATTTTATCACAAAAAAGCAAAAATCCAATGCAAGCCGAGAAAAAAATTTGTGACGTTTATGGACCTAATGCAATGTCAGTAAAGGTGGCATAAAGTCGGTTTAAGCATTTTCAATCCGGGGATTTTTATGTCAAAGATGCACGTCGCTCTGGTCGCCTTTTTACGGATAAAATGAACGCTATTTTTGAAAAAGTGGAACAAGATCGGTAGTTACGACATAGCTTAGATATAGAAAATAGCTAGGTATACGAAAAAGCTCGATATCTGGATGCTACGAGAGCTCACTGAAAGTAACCTAATGAACCATGTACTCATTTGAGATTCTTTATTGAGACAATGAAACCGAACCGTTTTGAAAAGACGTTTTGAACTGGTGATGAAAAGTGGATCATGTATGACAATAACGTTAACTGACTTACAGCGAGCATTCGTGAAAAAAGAATAAAGATTCCTAATAAGCACGTATGACTTCACGAAACAAGCAAAATTTAGGTCCGACAATACGAAATAAGTTTCTTTTTCGGTTTCTTACAGTTCATGATATTTAGTATAAGCCTTATTATAACTACCTTCATTTTACTTACGACACTCTAACCTACAATAATGTAAAAGTCCTTACACTAATAAAAATGAAGATCCACCTAATCTATTTGTACAAAGCAAGTTTTTATTTTTTGCTATTTACGGAGAGTAAAAAAACGGAGTTTGAATAACTTGTATTATCCATTAGTTTAGTATCTCTGAGCACTGACTATCCTTGTATAATATGAACTGTTCATAAATATAATTTCAAACATAACAGTCTTTACTGAAACACTTTCACAATCTCAAATTTCTTAGAAACCCGAAGTTAATATCGCGATATTGATGACGGTACAAAAATATAATTGATAGCTAAACTTCGGGATAAAGTAATTTACTTAAATAATGACCAACTTATGTTCTAAGTGATGTCATTAATAATAAAAGAATGTAATTTGCATGCATATTTATGCTGGTATAGCTGCTCTACACTAAATTCCTCCTTATGATTACATGGGTTTTTAAAAAGAGGCGTGTAAAAGCACTTTTTGTGCTGGCAAGGTGAGGGTGGCTAGGGCAGTATGTCACATGCTTCACTAGCTATCTTCACATATGGACTCCTCTACTGCTTATCATCAGGTGGTGTTGAATCATTTGCTGTGCTTTATATAAAAAAAAATTATAAAATCATTTTATATGTGTACACCCATATATTCAAATAAATGTATTGGTATTAGTGTAATGAGTATTGATAATTTTATTACTTTTTATATAATATATTTTAATAATTTGTATTTATTATCATCATTATATACAGCCTATATACGTCCCACTAGACATATGCCTTCTTACATGGATGAAGCACATGAGAAGTTTGAGACATAACACTGACTTAACGGCTTAGCATTCCTTCCAAAGCTCGATGAAAAGGCGTCGTCAGGTCTTAAAAGTGTATATTTTATTAGAATAATTATTAACAACGCCGCAAGCAAAAACCTAGTCTCTAGTTTCCGTTTCCGTAAGTCCGTCAATCCAAGCCAATACGGCTAGCAGCGCCGTCCGAAAATTCCGTAACACTCGACGTAACAATTTTTAATTAATGATTCCATACCACCCATGGCAACAGTGGCTTTGATTTACGTTTCAAACCAGAACGCCAAACTTAACAGTTTATTCTCAAGGTCTACCAACGAGCTCTACCTAGAGAATTCATATATATGTTAATGTGTTTTTAATTAATAATGATGTACATATATTTGATTGAACTAACTGTAACGGATAATTACTTTTGGTACTAAAATTGAAAGAACGAGTAATTTATTCACATTAGTGAACGGTTTGCTTTGTGCAACACTTTATTGACATGTAATGGCATAAATAATTTGTAAATGCCATTACAAATATTTAAACGGTAACCAGGTTCTTGCGCCGCTTCTTCTTCAAAGCTAAAGTATTAGTCGCGATGATTGGATTTAAATTTTGATTATTAAATGAACTTAATAATAAAGTTCATATTTATAAAGAGCTTAATCTTGATTAGATTTTCGACTTGATATTATTATAGATGCTACTCCTTTTGACATAAAATCGATTTGGATAAAAAGGTAAATAGAGCTTATTGTAACTGGATACTTCTGACGCTCTAATCTTGATCCCTGTTAATATTTCCAATGATATTTTGGTACTTTACTTATTTTTTCATGAATATTTTCTTTGATTTCTTTCAGTTACAATAACACATTAACATAAGAAGGCACAGACAAAAACTTATACGGCTGTGAAGAGAAATAACAGTTCTATAACTGTAGAGTGCAGAAAGCATGCAGTGACATTTAATGTACTCATTGTTTAATTTTACATTAAAAATGGTTTTGCCGTTAAAAGAAACAGAGTTTTATAGGATTGAACAGATACACATCGTTATATAAAATGATCTTTCTGCACGTCAATACGATCTTTGAAAATTTTTGACCATGTTTGAAAGTTATTATGTTGAAGAAATGTATACGAGTATAAATTGAAAGCTATTATTTTATAAGATAGCCTACAAAAAAATTTTAGTTTCTTTAAAATTTAATTACAAAATATTTAAGTATATCCGAAACCACATGAAAAGCGAAAACAGTCAAGCAGGGGCCTTGACATGAGACCTTATAGCAATCCAAAATTCATTATGCTTCAAAATTAGGTTTATTGAAAAACTTTTTAACAAATCAAATTTTGAAATAACATTATTTCATGAAGGCTATAATTTCTCGCAGGTAGGGGACAGATTTGGCTAATGCAAACTAAGGTCACGAACGGGGAAAATAAGGTTACTTTCACAATATTTCACACAAACTGCTTCATTCGGCTAAAGTGCATGAACTGCTTCTACGAAGCAGCCGTATACGATGCCGAGTGTAGCAGACAGTACCACAAACAAAAAACTTACCACGTTTTGCTTCGCCATAAGTGAGCAAGCAAAAAGAAGTTTTGTTATTTACAAAAGAGTTAGCGTTAGCCAGCCAAACATTTATCACACTACTATCTTAGTACTTAACTTATTTCTTAAGCAGAAGCGAATAAATATCATAAACCATAAACAACAAATACATAACAATATTGCAATTATTGCTTCTAGTATACGTCAAAATTATATATTCCAAATTTTAAACTAATATTTATTGATTTAAAGAATTTTCTGTTAATATGAAGAAACTATTGTTATCTGACGGGGCTTTAACTTAACATTAACGTTAACTTAACACTTTTCTACCATGTCACAGCAATATGGAGTTGTATAATAGGATGGTCACGATTACTGGTAGTTGATAGTTTTTATGACATGGTAAGTTACTTCTAAGGTCCACTTTACATTAACACGAAACATTTTAAATCAATAACTTTTAGTTTTATATACTCTTTTAAATAAAAATAAAATACTATTATTTATTAAACTAAATTCAGTAAAGCTACTATTCATATTATAAATTGCGACTACTATACTCAACTGTACAAATACGCATGTCATACCAGAAATTGTCTGGTACAACTAGTACCATTAACGTTACAACGTAGGTAGACTCTAGATAAGTTTTTCTTTAATAAGTAACTTTTAATTTTTGTTGATATGACCTTCTTCCAATATTTTTCCATTATTCCCCATAGTTTCTGGTTTTGTTTGATATTTATTTACTGTTTACAATATAATAATAAAAATAAATTATTTTCTCCGATTTAATTTTTTAAGCAAATGAGTACTTGTACTAGAAAACCTCGCTCTTTCCTTCCATTTGTGTACTTTTTACATAGACAAGATGGAAATAAAGAATGACAACAAACGGCACATTTACACGTAAATATTAATGATAGTTAATTGAGATTAAGTAATTGATACATTAAATATACCCGCTTCTGCTCAACACTAAGATCAAAGCTACAGTAGCCTGAAGCGTTAAAGTAATCTACTTTCATTATCCCCAATATTGGGAGCATCAAGCAACCAATTCTACCAACCTCTAGTGTATTTAGTTCGGACTAAACTATTTTATATTTTACAACTATTTTTAGTATTTAATTAACATTATGACATACAACATTGACAATGACTTTGATTTTAAATAGTGTTTAGTATTTTTGTTACTTAAATTTTTTGTCTTATTAACTCATTTAAGTCTGTGTGTAGAATCAGTAAACTAATATGGAATTGTTTAATATTATTAGTGTCTCCACCTAATTTACAAAACTAAACTATAATAAGACTGCTTATATTATAACAGAGCTCAAAAAGCAAATGATACGAACCATTTTCAAAAAATAACTACAGAAATTAATTTAAGATAAGATAAGGTATTCATGTATTGTCTTAACTGTGTACAATAGTTGTTATAATGTGTGTGGACATAAGAGTTTGGCCATTTTGGGTGTAGAATAGTACATAGCCGCTTTTAATAGTTCTGATATAAATAAAAATATAGGTCTAAAATTAAGAATATAGAATATCATTACAAATTATTTCTCATTGAAATATTTATTCATATTATAAAACCATTGAGATAAGAGCCATTTGTAAAGATTTTCTTAAAAGTTAAAAGTACCCAAAGCCTTTTTATACCATGGCAAATGATTAAATAAATTAAATTCGTATTTCGCAAATGTGCGCGTTCCGCTGTCAAGAATTTTATTACAGTAGTTTGAATTTGATTCCTTTGCCTTCCCTTAGGATGATATTAAAAAACAAAAAAAAGATAAGTGTTTGTAGCGTTATCAGGTAGTTTCAGTTCGTTGTTGTATATTTTATTCATAATTTATTAATTTCATAATTAGTCTATCATTTTATCACGTCCATATTAATGTATAGTTACGATTAAGTTTGATTTTCCTGTAAGTCATTGACGAAGTGGCAGCTTCTATCATTAGTCATCAAAACCTCTTTAATGCAAAGGATAAGTTAAACCAGTATACTAAAACCTTAACTAAAGGAAGAAATACCTACATAAGACATTATTGTATGGGCTTGAGTTCCCCTTTGCCTTCTCATTCATAGAAGAACTAAACAAAAAATTACTTTTAAAATCTAGGAATAAATAATTATCAATTAAGTATGTAATTCAAGATAAGTTATACAAAATATGTTCACACGAAATTACTTATCTACATCTCACCAGCTTAATATAAAGCTTCTTTCTTGAAATTGACTTCTAGAACTTTCGCTATGTCATTAAAAGGTTTAATAGTGAAGGTTACAAGACTAGTTTCGGTAACAAGGGTGTGTAATTGGCAAATCATAGTAAAATTCATGTCCAAGATTACGGTGCGTGTACACTAAAGCTTTAGTTTACTAAATTGTACTACATCAATTGCTGTCAATTGATGTAGTACAATTTAGTAAACTAGCTAGAGAGAGCGTTAAAATTATTATTTAAAAAAAAAATTAGAAAGGAATAAATAGGAATATTATCTTCTTAATCTTTGTGTACATAATTTGTTTAATAAATAATATAAATAGGGTAGGCTCCTCAGATCTTAAGCTTTTTTTTCTTTTCGGGGGCTAAATTATATTTTGTTAGAATTCGCGGGCGGCGGATCATAGCGCGTGCTTTTTATTTACTTAAAACTGACGAAGAAGGTGGGACAGTGATTTAAATTGCGTTGAAAGGCTTGCCAACATAGCGGATGCGAGAAAGAAGGGCGGACCAGGAACGTAAATATAATCAATTTATATTTACGTTCCTGGTACGATTACCGCAAATAGTCAATTTTATATTTAATTACTTAATTGTGTACACATCTATACTAGAAATTAACGTACACTAAATAATTACACTATTTAAGTATTTGAACTATTCAGAGGCTACGATCTTTCGATGACAGGTAAAGCTAAAGTGGGGGAATAGTTTAGGGTCAATGGAATTGATATTATTATTATGAACTCATTTGGACTGTTATCAGTGATTAATTAATAAATCATGCAGAAATAGTCTAACTATAACAGTACATTTTTTAACATTGCATTTCTTATCACAGATTTGTCTTTTTAGTATTTTACAAATTTATAATACTTACTAATAAATATCATGATAAATCTTACGAAATGCGCCTAAACGATAGTTCTATATCAACCATGCTGTCGAATGTGTAGTCAAACGGATTAATTATCGTGTAGCTATTAAAGTGGCATGTCATGCATGTAAAGAAATGTAACAGATACAATTTAATCTTAGGTGCTGGTTAAGTTGCTATAGTCGGAAATAAAATCAAAAAGCCGTTGTTTTAACTCAAAATTACGTACAAGTGTCCTCATTAATTGCCACGGACTCGTTCAAATGAATGTTCAATTGTTTCAATTCAATTTTAAACCTTACATTATTTTTTTGAGTTTAAACTGCAAGTAATAGACATACGAAATCACCGTTCACAGTATTAGTTTTACTAGTATGACTAGTATTAGTTCATGGGAGACTAAAGAAATTGTGAAACACAAAACCAGAAGCCGTATATTTTATATTGTTAATTAGAGAAAATGAAAGTGTGTTGCAACACGTTTTGTTTCAAAAGTGCCTGCGGGTTGATTTAAAAAAAAACAATGCAATGGTTGCTTTACATAACTATCGTTGATTTTGCCAGAGCGAACAGTGCGAAATATATGACAAAGATAATTTGTTAGGGGTATCACCCTAAAAGGTGGTTTCCTGCAGTTACCGTTGCGAGAGGTAATTTGATATTAACTGTGCCTACTAATTGAGACACTTAGTTGAAATTCTGTTTAATGACAAGCGAGTTAGGGATTCGGGGTTCCTTAATTTAGTAGTAGATTGTTAACCGTGGGTTCAGAGCTACCCATTTCTGCTGGAATTTGTTCGAGCTCTAATAACTTGAATTAGATTTCTACTTAACTAATAAAAGCGGAAAAAATACATTCGATACTAATGCTAATTAACCAAAGACACCAAATTTAGAATTATCTAAATGTGCCATTATACTAAAGTAGTCATAAAAAATATAAGTGTCATGAACTTCTCCTATGAATTTACCTACTTTCACCTTGTTAGTTCAACTGTCATTTCATATTCACTAGCTATTATGACATGTTCCGGGTTCTATCATGCCTTAGTCTTTTTATTACTATTAGAAACAGCTGTCAAAAAATCAAATGGAGTATTATCGTTCACTGGTTTCAACATTTCTATATGAGGCCACCTCGATACGTTTGAAAGGCTACTAATGCTACGAAACTACGTAGCTCGTAGCACAGATTACTACAATTTTCTCCGTAGCAACCGAGGCTACGTATAATTGAACGTATACAGTATGCACAAAATAAATATATTATTTTATACAGTTTCCGGTGAATGATGGACTACCTTGATGGACAAAGATGAACGAACCCTTAACCTTTTTGGAATATATCCTTTGATATCTAAGTATTAAACATCGATTTTAAAGTCACGTCAAACATAACGTACTTGTGATAATTCCCAGCTAGTATGAATGCAATCACTTATACTCACATATATAACTTTTTAATTCTCGAGGAATAATGAGTAAGATGGTCTGACAGTGTAAAAT
Source organism: Acentria ephemerella (assembly GCA_943193645.1). NCBI lineage: Eukaryota > Metazoa > Arthropoda > Insecta > Lepidoptera > Crambidae > Acentria > Acentria ephemerella. The sequence continues at coordinate 3,075,401 of OW971898.1, read as the reverse complement.
AAATACAAAATTCTTTGTACACCTAAAAAGTAATTACATTTTATCAAAACTGAACTGAAACTTTGTTTATATAAACTTTATAAAGTAATATGGTTCACTATCATTAATCAAGGTTACATACTATGTCAATAGACGGTATATGAGTGATGCTTGTGATGTATCAAAAGAGGTCAGATCCTTTAAAATTTCACAAGAGCTACTTGTAATAAGTGTAAAGGGGCTTATCTTTTTTGTCCTCGACATGTTTTTTTTTATGGTTAGGCAACGTGTGAGTTATTTTAGTGTTTACATGAATAGACTAACGAATTAAATTGGCGTCAAAAGCGGCTAGCGGCTGAATTCTCGAAAAAATATTTTGAAAGAAGCTGTTTTTAATATTTAAAGTAGATCAAAATCAAAACTTTAAGGTTAGCGATATAATTAACCCTAGGTTTACCACGTGTGGACAAAAGTGTCCACAATGTACTTTAAATTAAAATATCTAAAAAATTATACATTTAATCTTTTTGTTTTTGACTTAAATGTGTTTGTGAAATTCCTATTAATAATGGGGAAATTTTTCAGAATTTTAATCCGAGAAATTTTTTAGATATTTTAATTTAAAGTACATTGTGGACACTTTTGTCCACACGTGGTAAACCTAGGGTTAAACTAATCTAAAATGGACTAAAGGCAAGCCTTAACATTCACCCAGATTTTTCTAGAGACCTAACATCTTATAATATTACCTTTCTCACCCTCTAAGAAGCCCTTTGAATTGTAACCGTAAACTTAGTTGAAGAATTAGATTTTTTTTTACTTTGGAACTCTTGCTATTTAACGCACCCGGAATCAACCATAGTGAAACTTATTTTGTTTCTTAAGCTGGGTAATAAGTTAGCAACAGTTTATTTTGCTTTCGATGCGTAAAATCTTGACATATTTTGCAAACGTAAAATTAGCACGAAGAAAAGTCACTTCGTATATAATGTGTCTGGCTGGTTTTCATGATATTAAAAAGGTGGTATTTCAAAAAAATAATCAAATTAGGAAAATTTAGTTTCCCACAATTTTTCATTTGTTTTCTTTTCTGTCAAAAGAAAATTAGATACATTTTCCAGTTTTATTACAAGAAAGTAAAAAAAGTAATGTAAGACGCGAAAAAAATGTTGACGTTTATGGACCTAATGCAGTGTCAGTAAGAGTAGCACAAAGTTGGTTTAATCGTTTTCAATCAGGGAATTTTGATATCAAAGATGCACCTCGCTCCGGATAAAATGGACGTTATTTTTGAAATAGTGGAGCAAGATCGTCGTATCAAGTTACGACCTAGCTAAAGAATGGAAATGACATAAAACAGTTTTGACTCATTGACCCAAAATATGAGTTAACTATCAATAAGGTGATACTGTGTGTGTGTGTAAATGGAGCAAGACCATTACAACATGGTACCCAAGATGTTGCAAGAGAAACAGAGGAAGACAGTCCAGGCGTTGGTAGAACGAGATAACAGAAGTGGCGAGTAAGACTTGGACAAGGATAGCGTGTAATAGGGAAGAGTGAACGAGACTGGGGGAGGCCTTTGCCGAGAGGCACACAGATAAATAACACTATTATCATTTGTTTAACTTTTATTGTAGTAGATCTAAGTTATCTGAATAAAGGCTATAATAATAAGGTGATACTGTGTCTAACGTAGGACTGGAAAGGCATTGTTCATAATGAGCTTTTACCACCGGGCAGAAACATCAATTGGGATCTCTACTGCCAAGTTGAGAAAATGCGGCCGGAATTGATTAATAGAAAGGATGTGGTCTTTCATCACGATAACGCTAGATCACGTATATTTTTAGAAACTCAGCATAAAATTAAGAGAGTTTGGCTGTGAGGTGTTAATGCATCCGCCATATAGCCCTGACCTTGCACCTTCAGATTTTTACCTTTTCCGATCTCTTCAGATTAGGTTAACATCAAGAGATAACTGGCAAATCTACTTGTTGCGTTTTTTCATCAGAAGTCCTAAAATTTTCACTCTTAATTTCTCCATAGGCGTATTACCAAATAATCAATCTGGAGTTTATAATTTTGATCTCTGAATCCATAGTAAATTGCGAATAAAGGAAAACTAAGGGTGGACAACGTATTGACCAAGAACTTTGCAATTGAGACGTGGATCTGAAATTGGTTTGTCGAATAACAATCAAAGATTGAGTTTAGACTCATATTGCAGATTGAATATTGGGCTCGGCCGCTAGTGGAGAGTTCAAAATTCGAGCGTAATATTTCACCACACCCAACCTATCTAATAAGGCACATTTCTGTGTAGGGCGAAGACAGTAAATAGATGAATGGAATCGGTAAAGATGGCGGACTGTCTCCTTTATTAAGTAGCCGCTTGTTTACTTACCGACATAAAAGCTAACCGACCTAAATTGATATTGATTTTACTTAAAAGGCTCCGAAAAAAATCTGAGCAGTCATGACATTACTAAAAGACACTATTACAACATGCTTGTTGGAATATTTTTTAAGGTATTTCAAGGCTATGTCGACACCGCCTTATGGTAAGCAGTAGGAAGGAATCGATGCAATGATAATTAGTACAGTATGCGAGACACTCACCTTTCTAGCTTTACTTTGCCCGCCTAAAACGCCTTTTTTGTAGGAACCCATGTTGTGTGAAAGAATACGTGTGCTCTGTTTGGGCGACAAAGAAAGGAGTTACGAAATCTCTTAGAGTAAAGTTGATGTAGATACAAAGCAGAGAATTAGTGATTCCGTAGACCGGCACGCATGTTCTAGAGTAAGAAACGTGAAGGATGAATAGAGTCAAGAAACTCTTCAAAGCACTTTCCATGGCACATGAGCAACGCTATGTCACGATACAAATGCTAAGGCTCCGGGGTTTTCGTTACCTCTCTTTCACCACATATACGCACAGTATGGTGCTAAAATCTGTCCAGAGCATCGAGGAGGTCTTGAGCTGAGCCAACTCAAAGGTTTGCAATATTCCGCGGTATTACTAGTACCTACATAACTGGTCAGGCGTGAAAAACCTTGTGAACTCGAAGATTCCCCGAGGTTATTTTGATTATGCTTGATAATGCTACTCTGAATCGAAAGAGTAATGAACTGAAGAGAAGGCAATAATTGTGACTTTTGGCTGTAAACGTGCACACATTTCCTGTTTTCTTAGCAATGAACTCGACAAGATTCTTAGATCCTCATTCAGTAATAATGTCTAGCATCTTATCATGCTTTATAGTTAGTTTTGCTCTCTCTCTATTTATCTAATCTAACTAAACACGAACTTAATAAACTAAATTTAACTTTTTAAATTTCATAAATCAAACAAATTTTCGAATGAGGTTTTGAGCAGGGTTTGAAATGAATCATCAAAATTACCACTTTAAATCGAAATTCAAATATTTCGACTTAGAGATATATCTGGGTGTAGATAAGAAAGTGAGACGCGGAGACAACGACGACGATAGATTAAATAACATGCTCGCCTACCACCTACTTAATAAATAGTTAATTTAGACTCCATTGGAAACTCTGCTTTACAAAATATTCACCCACGCTAAACTACACACAACTATTTCGCGGTTTTGTTCTGAAGTAATTTATTTGCCAGCTCATACTAAAGTGTCGGATCTTGGATCCGGGAATAATAGACGTTGCGTAATACAATTACGAAAACTACGGATGAGTACGACCGTTCACGTGCCATGGATAAACAAACGTTTATTAAGTGTATTTCGAAATATATATTACTAATTATATTTCTTCGTTATTTAGGATAACACAAGCTTTAATTATACTTTATTTTGGTTATATATTTAGTTTAATATGAGAAATATTATATTATTATTAAATAAGGATGATTTGTATTGAATTGTGAAGAAAAAATTAGTTTAGTTAGATTTACATTAAAGCATGTACAATTCAATTAATAAGAAGTATGTAACTCATATTATAACAAAAAATATATCATTACCTTTATTACAGTAGCAATAAATAATAAACTGGCATAAGTAATCATTTTCTACACTTATGAATGTACAGACGGCTGCAAAAATAGGACTTATTTCAAAAGGGATTAGTGTTTCCTCTACTTTATTTCACCGTAATATTCAAAACACCATCAGTTAATCCAACTCGCGATAAACTATCAAATAATGTGAGATATCAGGTATTTTTATGATGTGTGTATATTTGTTCACGAGTGATGGATATTTGTATATATATTTATTTGTTATTAAGTATATTTCTGATACTTATGATGCTGACAAAACCTTTTAATGACGTTTATTTGGAGATAATATGTCTGTATGAGTTTGGGAAATATTATTAAACATGCTCGATCTCAGCAACAAAACGTATACAATTTTACACGTTATTTTCTGATAGTTTATTGCCATAATATTACAAAATATTAAGTTGTACTTGATACTGTTTATCGTTAGTCCAATTTTATCAGCCGTAAAACTGAAAACTGTTCCTGATTAAAACGCGGGTCATAATACGATGTTCGACCAATAAGAGTATGAGATGCATTTCCTTTAGCCAAATTATTGTCAATTCACAATTTGACGGTTTAAAACAGCTTATTAAGTACCGAAAAAATGCGTTAATTTGTAAATGGTTTATTATGTTCACTGTATTTCGGCAACTGTTAATTCAATGAGTTAGATTTTAAGCTCATGTTGTTTAATACGACGGCCTATTTAATTCATAGCATCAGATATCGTAATGCAACTGCCAAAGAATGTGCTAACATGTATACATTATACAATTTATAAACTAAAGTCTATTAATATTCATTACGCTAAATTGAATTGTGTAATAATCACGTTATTATAAAGGCGGTGGATGGTAATTGAGCGTCGGGCAGCATTGAATATAATTATTGATTTTCTGTTAATATCAGAAACACAGCAACGTTTTACGGTAATTCAAAAGACTAGGATTTTCATAGCAATGTAAAACAATGGAACAAAATAACGCTTCAGGAAACCACATGATTTTAAACATGAAACCACTTAAATAAAAAAAGTTATTTTTTAAAGTTCGTTTTATAAAGATAACTGATAGATTTAGGTCCTGCCAAAAACTGTATTATGACTAAAAAAATAAGTTTATATCAGAAATAAAACTATAAAACACAATAATTAACACAGTAGAACTAATTAAAAAATTTAATTTTATAAATATTGATTTAAGGCTCAATAAAATTTTGAAACCGGGACAATTTGCAAATACCCGGTTAGTAACCACTTAAAATTATCACTATTACTAGAGTCATACCTTCAATTATAAATATTAATTTTTCTCATACATATTTTTATGACGATTTAAAAGAACTAAGTATTAAAATAAAGATATTTTGAATTCGACTTTGAATAATCAAAATGTCATTTGCTACCTAGCGGAATTTACACCGCCTTACCACTTACAGCGCCTACTAGCGAATATCAAAAGAACATCTCATCATATGATTTTGACAATCCAGGTATACGATACTAGCTAGATGGGTTTGAAAACAGATTATAGAGAACTAGAGTTTCAAATCGATTGGTTATTGTGTTATTCGCGACAGTAAGTTACTGATTAGTAGCTATACTATTTATTTATTTTACTGAAATTATCGCAATCCCCGCTACCACTCAGAATATTAATAAATATTAGTAATATGAATTGTAATTATTTCCCATAGAATAATGTATCGTTCACTAAAGAGAGAGTGGGAGCATTTTCAGCATGGTTGCCATTATAGAAAAGGAAATTGATTTTTGTGATGGTTTTTATTACTACAGGGAAGGCAAGGGAAGATAAAGCTCATACTGCCATGTTTACTTATAGCTCCCAGATAGTACTATAAGGTATTTCTTTTGCTTAGACGAGTTTTTGATGACTTGATTAGTGCTACCAAATGTCAAACTAAGACGAAATGAAATGTTGATTATAAAGATGAATTGATAGGCGGTAATAAAAAAGAAACTTATCCTAAAAATGAGTTCACAAAAATGGTACCGAGCCTTATTATAAGCCCCATCTATTGTAAGAAGCCACGTTTCGATTCCGTATACCTTCACACAAACCTACGCCCATTTTTTATAGAAAATTAAGCATAATTTCTTAATGATGCTGAATTTTCACTTACGTTACCTAAGTATACAAGACAACAAAAATTATTTTTAGGAATTATGTTCTTACTGGATTATTTGGACCTTTGGTTTTGACCAAATACTTGACACCATGAAATAACTAAAACCAGATATTTAATAAATATATAAATATATATGTCATAGCAACAGAAATTGGTTACTGTATATGCAACAATTCCTGTTTTCAGAGCAAAAATCAATTTAAATAAGAAGAGTACCTACTCGGTATGGTGTTCATTTGAAGCTATCATCGCCAAATAATGTTATCTCTCTCTTGCCTATAAGTTGTGATAGAAAAAGACGCAGCAATTCAATTTCCTTTTGTATTTTCTGAACAATAGTATATGCTAACGACTAATTCGAGGGGACGACATCAAATATTCCGTCGAAAATATGCTGTAGACGTGGGATATCATAAAAAAATATAACAAAACTTCATCGCCAAGAACATTGTGCGCTGATATTCTCTAGTATGTGGTAGCTCACAAGGAACTATGGTTGAGATAAAAAATGAGCAAGCATTTATGTTTCACTCACATGTTAAATATACTTCAAAATTTTACCCAGTATATGTTTTTCTTTGACCGCCGTTATAAATGCTAAATAAATTATTAATCTTATCGCGTATCCATGTTAACATCGTTATTTATTAAACGTTTTATACGGTCCTTACGTCATTATTACGCGAAAATTTAAGATTTTATGTAATAACATTATTATTCTAACTAACAAGGTTTTAATGAGTAGTTAACCGTTAGAACTGTACCAGTGAACCCGCATTCTCGCATTATATCCACTGTGATAAATATTTAAGTATCTCATAGACTTATATCCTAAAAACCAAAAAGTTTAGTTACAAACTTAACATTACTTAATTTTAATATTAGCTTAATAAATTAACTACAATAACAGCAATATAATCTTGAATTCACTTCTAAAAGTCACATCCCCTGTCACTTATAACCAGCCAGAATAAAAATGACAGATATAGAGTATCCTCATTCAAATGCTTTGCATTGTGAATGGAGTATTGACGGCGGCAATTTTAATCTCATTCCATTTCACCAGTCGTAATTGGTTAACTAACTCAAACAATATTTTTCCGTGATTCGACATCAAACAAAGCTTAATTTGATGGGCAAATGTACTTCTAACATTGTTAGTGATGTGACTATGCTCTGACGTCATCGGCGGTTGAATATGAGAGTGTAATTAACAAGCTGATCCGCTCTGTCATTCTTACCAGATGTATGTCACAATATAAGGCACATCAAAACAATGTATAGAAATGAAATAAAAGTTTGTAAACACACACTGAGTTAATTATTTCAGTAGGTACGGAATAAGCAGTTTTGATATTTGATTATAAACATATTTTAAACCTTGGACAGGTTGAAGACTAAAAAAAACAAAAAACCCAGACAAAATTTTAACTGTCTCAAGTTTTTGTACGATTGAGATAAATTCAAAGGGTCATGCAAATTGAATCTTACGCCTTTTTACAATGGAGGTGGCATGAAATAGAATTATAAATATTGTGGTTTATATAATAGTTAAAACTGTTGTGGATTACTCAATTTGTTCATTGATTACCCATTCACAAGAAACTAAAAAGATACTGTTGTTAATGCCCACAGATGGAGTACATATATTAGTAAATTATAGATCTCAAAGCTCTGCAATAGCTTTTTGATTGATTCCTGTTGAAATACATAATTTCCATGAAAAATTTGTCTTTCGTTGTGAAATTTGTTAAAACTAAAATTACAAAAATATATTTGTACCGTTCTTTCGTGATAATTTTAGGCGTAATACAGCATTAGATACAATGCAATCTACTGTGTTGCCCATTATCATCAAGGTGTCTCCAATGTTGAGCAGAAAATATAGCTATGTTCAAATTTTCATAATTGGGTAAGTTATAGCCCATTCTAATTAAGATTTACTTAACAATTCAAACGATTTAAATTATGGTTCAACTTGCCCTTTTTAACATTACTCTTACGTTTTCAGTGAGTTTGAGGATTGTTTTTTTTTCATCTCATGCGTTGTCCACAATTGTCTGTCTAGGTATTTACTTGGTATTTTAGAGTTCTTTCATGATAACATTCTAATGTAAAGTACTAAATAAAATACGTCTCACAACTACACAAAAAGCTCGTAACTTGACAAAACGCCGCGCGGAAAAATATCGCAGACAAAACGCCGTACAAAAAAAAACCGTAAAAACGCCTCAGACAAAAACGCCTGTAAAAAACGCCGCATAATTTTAGAAAGGAAAAAATTTGGTAGCGTGTAACCTGTAATGCGCATATGTGCAAGTTTTTTCGTGTGGTGTTATTTTGTGCAGTGTTTTGTCTGCGGCGTTTTGGCCTGTGGCATAATTGTTGCGGCGTTTTGTCGGGGAACCCAAAAATCTTTCGTTTCGCACAAAATATCAATTCAGATCCCCTATCTTACTGTCAAATGAGAATTAAGTTATTAAAATCTCATATTATTTTTTATTTCAACTGTAAATTTTATTCAAATCATGCAAAAGCATTATTTCTATAGCGAAGCACGAAACATGCTTGATAAGCTTTTGTCTCCAAGATTGAGCTTAACACACTACTTATATACTACAGTTACTAGTAAACTATACATATATTGTCCAACTTAGTAAATTAAATATTTCAAATCAAAATCTAAAAATAGGAAAATATTTTATAAAAGACTAAACAAAAATATATTTATTTTAAAAAGCTTTAGGTGTAACAAAATTCTACAGATAAAACTTTATGAGAAATAAAACAGTATAAATATAATATTATTTTTGGCAACATGGATTCTTAATTATTGTTGATAGCATACCTTTCATACAACATTTGGGTAGCCAACGAATTAAAAACAAAAACAAATACACTAGAATAAATATAAAATAATGAATTAATTTTAAAATTATTAACTTATAAATTATTTTGATATTCATTTAAGCAATTACAAATGTTATAAATATTTTATCTTTTTGAGTGTCTTTTATGTTATTTGAGCTAGGGCGCGGTAGCCAATTTTGTTCATAAACTGTTAACCCACAATAATCTTTCTTCAATATTTTATAAATTATATCCAATCTTCAAATCTTCGTAAGATAAAAGACACACTCAATAAATTTCAATATTCTCAATGCTACCGTACTTTTTTAAAAAAAATCATAGACGTACAAGAATGCCATTGTTTAAACTTACCCAGACTAGCATCGTATGTATTCATGTATTCTGATGTCATGAACTGAGATACTAGCGCTGTCTTCCCAACACCTGCGTCCCCAAGAAGAACAACTCTGTATTTAGCTGTCTGCAACAAAAATATCTTATTTTAAAATCACTTCTTTCTATGTATGTATTACTTACATTCGACTTTGTGACATGATGTTGTGGTGTAAAAGACGGAAAGTTTTACTGTATTTATACGAGATTTTTTAATAAAATATAATTGAAAAGTCAAAGAGAAAATGTTCTAGAATGAAACATATATGAACACAGATTGAGCGCCAATCTAAGCCATCTTTCGTTCGTTAATCTACTGGGGGATCTTGTGTTGAGAAAAATAGGCAAGACACTGACAAAATTTGTCCCTCCCCTACACAAAGATTGATGATATCCCAAATACTGTAAACAGAGAAAAATGTCCATATACAGTATTTGAGATATAATGTTACATATTAATTCTTCCCTTCACAATAGTATCTTATGCATTAATAAATTGATATTAAATAAATACTTGATCTTAGGAATAAGCTGCCGGTTACTTACAAAGACACATGTCACAGGCACTAGATCTGATTTCTAGCAAATATATAGTTTCCTAAGTATATAAGTGAGAAACTAAACTATTTCAATGCAATTTTAAGAGTGTCTGAAGTATTTATGTCTGGGTGTTTGATAACCTCACCGGACGTCCACATTGCTTTTACTCTATCGAGAAATATCTCGTTTAGTTTAAGTTCCTAAATTCAGGAGCACTACCTCATATTGAAATTTATACATTAATTCACTGTAAACTAAATTTAGATTAGCAACGCGAAGCTGCACGTCCATAACAAAAATCAAAAAAATGATGTATCTATTTGTCTTTTTGAAGGCGCATCGCGAGTAAACAGTATAATGGATTGATATGGTCTTATCTGTCATAAAGATTAGAGCCGGGAGAAAATTTGATGGAGCGAGGGTTTTGAACTAAAAACAGCTTTCACGGTAGGATATTGCTTCAAAATGATTTATAAATAACATTGGGGGTAATAATAGAAATAAAAATACCTTACTTGCCGTTAAGTTAAGGAGCCATTTTGTTTTTAATTATATTATGATATTTTTTTACTTAGTACATTTCGTTCACAAGCTAGTCATAGTTCTCACGTTTAAAAATATATACACAAGCTCAAAATATGTTAATATGAACTTATTTTCCTTAGCCGTAAGGTGTTATATACAAATTTTTGAAGCTTTGAATGCTTATCTAACATCTTTTAAGCCGTGACTGTACATATTTTAAAGCATAGGATTATCACGCCTAGGAGTGTACGCATACCTAGGTGTTAGGTTGGTGATGATGATAGTCAGCTTTGAAACATTTCTTACTGTTAAATTAAGATAAATACAATTTCAAGTTAATAATGTTAAACACAATATTAATGTGCCGTATCAATCTCACAACACTCGAGTATTTTGAATAATGACTTCGACAATAAGTGTTCGACGAACAGCGTGTTACATGTGGGTATTACACGAATTAAGCTAAAAGCTTCAATTAATCAAGACGGTACCTAAATTGATAATAGTCGGTCACTGCGGTTGACGCCGCGTTAAATGTCAATTAAATTTGATAATGACGTCACCACTTAATTGAAAAATATTCAGTTACAGATATTATATTAAGTTACATTTTAGAGATGAAAAAAGAGATGAAATATCATCTCTTTTTTCACGTTCAACATTCGAACGAAGAGTCGAAGCGCAGTGTAACTACACAAGAACTAAGCATTCGTTATTTGTATAGCCTCTAGACTATAAAAGTTTTCTCACAGTATGCGGCTAGCAGATTTTGAAATAAAATCTAGAAAATATTATAAAAATAAACATAATTGTTTATTTTCAGTTACAACAGTGTACGTCACTAATATTAAGCCTGCCCGCTACCTGTATTGTACCACAATAGAGGAGAGACTTTTTAACTGCGACATGATCTTTATTACTGAACAGTTGAAGTTGAAAGTTTCCTCTTAGAAAATATATTTAAAAGTATCTTACTCTCTAAATATAAAAAATAGTGTGCAAACTGGATCGTACAGAAAAGTCTATCGTTTGAGCAGACCCTTAGAATTATGTACTTGAAAAAAAAATATTCCATTCCAAATTACTGGAAATTCAATGGAAAATCAAAGACTATTTCTATTGGAACTCTAAACAGATCACAAGAAAATGAATCAATCTTACGAGATTAATTTGATACAATTTCTTGACAAAGGGCAGATCGTATTTGGGAAATAAAAGTATTCTGCAATAATAAGCTTCATTTTTATCTCTTTATAGCTTATATGATCCATATAAGCATTCCACTAGCCTAATTATCAGAAAAGAGGAGTAACAAAAAGTATAATTTATGCTACAACTATTAATAATAATATTATTCTTTCAGTCACATTATCTAGCCCAAATTAAGCATCATTAACACTAGATATACCAGCGATTTGAATATATGTCAACAACAAAAATTATATTTGTTACTAATGTATATAAAATAACATTAAGTTTATAAAACGTACTCTCTAATTATAGCTACAAAAGACATAACATCATTTCTGAAAAAAATATGTGTAATATAGTAGGAATTTTGAATTGAAATTGCATGACCAGTCTTAATGACTGGTTTAGTAAATCTAGTGTTAAGAGCTTATTTAAGATGACGGGGAATAATATAATACTATATATTAAATATTTTTTCTTATACGTCAGATAAATTTATCTTATACGTCAGAATATGAGAAATTTATGTATGAATATCTGAACAAACATGATTTGAAACCAATATTAATGGTTACAGATTATGTTTATTATTATTGCAGCTAAGTACTGACCACTCGGCCGTATAATTACTTTATTATAAATACAAACCTTTTCCGACTAGTTTACTTTTAAACGAATGCTATTCATTATTTAAGCACATATCAAAATCAAAAAGCTCTTGATTTAAATGGACTAAATAACTAGTTCTTTTAAAACGTCAAAATTTACTGTACCTATCAAAAGCTTCGCTAACAAAATTAACCCTACCACCGCTTTAACGAATAGTTTAGCTCTGGAGAACAAGCGGTGCGAGAAATTCCTCAGCTTTTAAATTTCTCCGTAAAAACAATTTATCTATCTATTATGTCAAAACTCAAAAGAACAAAGGTTTTAGGCTTTCGGGTGATTGAGTGCTGTATATTTTTTATAAGATTACTATATTTAGATAGAAAAGTAAATTAACCAGAAAAACACACACATAGATGAGGTTATCTCTAACAACAGATTTCTTCAAGCCAATCAACAATTAACAAAACTGTATTTGCGCAGTTTTCTGTCGTAATTAATTTTTTTTATAATTATGATATAGTTTTATGCCAAAAATTTCGTTACTTCGTGAAATATATAGAATACGCCATTCAGGCTCACTTTGATCCGTTTTCTATCATAAATTGTAGGATTAATTCAATTTTTAATCATGTTATTTAATTCTCATTTTCATATCCATGAGGCAAAGGGATACGACACGCCAACATCCCAAAATCATAAAAAAACAAAGAAAATATAAACTTATGAGACATAGCTGTATGGGATTTCGTAACCCTTGCCTTCTTAAAACTTAACAAAAAAAACAAAGGTAACTTAGCAAAATTTCTAAAAGCGAAAAGTAAAGTAGCAAAGAGGTAAGGCTTAATCCTGAACAAAACCCTAAGAGCATTAATCCCACGAGGAGCAAAAAAGCCTGTCGCTTTCGCATTTCTGAACTTATATATACTGACGTTTCTTGATTTGAAAAATAAAAGCATTCCTTTTTTGAAAGTTGTTACTAGGTTTACCATTCCTTTTAGCTGTTATAAGTATATTCGTATTATTTTTATTTTACCTTAATTCTTGCATTAACTTTAATGGTACCCTTCTTTTCCATTTCCCTTTGAAAGAGTAGATAATGCCTAAGTAGTATAAGAGTTTAACATGAGTTGCTATGTCACAGACACTACTACTCTACAGAAATACGACAACATTACAAAAAATGGAGCCAACGGTACTACTTCCTAAGACTGAAGACCGTGTACGTCCGTCTCAGAAAGAGGAGACGAAAGATTAAAGTGCGCTGTAAAAGGAGCGCCGAGCCGTGGGCGCACATTCCACGATTCGGCCTGATTTACCAAATGGTTGGAACAGACCATGGGATGATTAGCCTCCTAGCGTGATAGAAGCGTTGGAGGAACGCTTAACGCACAAGATGACCTCCTCATTCAGTTTAAGGCGCGGTTTACCAAATACCAAGTATACGATAGATAAACGGTAAACACTACATGCATACTCCAGTAGGTAAGTTGTAATTACAAATAAAATATATTAATGAAATTGGGTTATAAAATATCAAAACGATATGTAATTGACGAAGTTGGTATTTGAGCGTTCACAAGGACAAAATATGTCTATTCGAGTCTTATATTTGTTGTGAAGCTTACAGATTTGATTGTTTTTAGTATCTATATTTAATTACTTAAAATTTAGCTCACATATAGAGTTAATATTTTTTAATCAATCAAACGTTTACTTATACTTCAAATAGTTTGAAACCTTATTTATATAGTCACAAAACCTTAATTTCCACTGAAATATCACGTTTATATACTTTAAAACTTTTGTATTCACTCAGAGTTTTATCCCAATAAAGTTGTGGAGCAAAAACAACTTTATTCGATATAGATCTTTCGACATTTTATAAACAACTCGTAATGTGAGTTTTTCGGTTTTCCCAAACTTATGTATCTTTTCTCTAGGTTTTCTGCCATCGTTGAGACATTTTAGCGAAACTTATTCTTGGTGTAATATTCATAAAAGCTACCCTCAATGCTAATAAGACCATCACTCAATGTGATTTAGGTAACTAAAGAAACCAATTTTTGCGGTGAATGTACGGCTACACAAGTTAGCATTCCTGCTGCAAAATTTTGTAACTATGACCGCCAGAGATAGGATGCTAACGTCAACTTTACTCTGTGCTTTGTCTTCAAATGCTTGCACTTTGGTCTAGCGATCCGATCTTCCGACATTCACGAGGACGAACTTGAGGACAGAGTTTTAAATGTTAGTGACAGAAATGTTTAATTAATTAATTCTTTGACCCACGATTTACCCCCGAAAACCTAATATGACATACATATTTTAATTATAAATAATGTGAGGAAGACATAATTAATTAATTTATTAAAACACATAATTGAATAATTACTCAAATAAATAATGAAGTGTACACAATTTAATTTTTCCCAATACTAATTATTGATTTTGATAATATTTACAATATCATAGACGACCTCAAATTTGTTATCCCTAAATTTACTAAGATTCGAGAGAGAAAAAAGTTGATTCTATTATTGCTGGATTTTATTTCCAAAGCTGTAACTGAATTTATTTTACCCACAGAAATGACAAAAAACATTCGGCTTTCTACGAGGTAAACAGTCGACAAAGTTCACGAACGGTCAACACTAAAATAAGAACGTAGTCCACAACATCGCAAATAGGAGAATTTGAAGCGTTGCTCGATGAACTAAGTAATAAATGAACTAAAACGATAGAGTAAGTCGAATATATAATATAGAGAAATGAAATCGAGTCTTTTTGATCGTAATTGCATCCAATAGTAGTTTCCAATACTAACTGACGACACACACGATCGAGACAGCTCAAATCGATTGAAAATTTAACTAGGTTTTCCAAAAAATAAAACTAGGAAAACAACACAATGTTAAGATAATCACTCACATAGAATGTTAAGGTATTTATCCGCTTACATGACGTAGTACGTTGTCATAATTTTAGAAATGTTTTAGAAATGTTCAAGCGCCATCTTGTGCATCTACATAGCAACAAACTAGAGATATCGGCGAATTAGAAGACTGGATTATTTGAAAGTGGCAGCGGCATAGTTGGTAGTGGGTAGTTATTACGACGACTTAAATAATGAAGTTCTCAATTCGACTATCGTTTTTCATGCTTTTCATGATATTCATGATTTTGATGTTTCTAGTATTCGAAAGGGTGTTTGTTAGTTGGTCTACTTTAAATTTGACCGAAATCTGACGAGTAGGTTTTGTATTTTTTCCTAATAATGCGTATTTAATTGACTACGACGACGTTGATGATGTTTTCTTTTCAAAGCAACGATAAACATACATAAAAACAGGTCGATCATACTGACGGCCATCCATATAATTTTAACCTTACAAATTAAACTTAGCACTCAAAATTGAAAAAAATATGTTTTAAACAAAACCATAACTCGACCACTAAATCAAACACTAAAAAGGTCAAAATAATTCAATTTAAGATCTTATCAAATTTAAAAGTTTTTTTAGAGTTGGTGTTAAGTTGTTCCAGAAACAAATAGAAAGTGAAGTTCTCTTGCTATAACGACTCCTCCAACTGCTTATCATCAGGCGGTGTCGATTAATTTGAACTGACGTGGGCTGCTGATAAAACAACACCGTTAATTCGCTTCATTTACATACTAATCCACTTCTATCGAAGTTGATAAGCAAAGGTACTTTACTGAACTAGGTAACTGAACTATGTAAAGTAGGTGGTTTATTCCACTCTTTCTTTTTATTTTGTTGATATGATTTACATAAGTTTTAGATTTACATTATTCCATAATAATTTCCCTTTTAAATCAGTGATTACAATATTCTAATTAGCAGTGCATATAAATTTAAAAAATTATATTGTCTAATTAAGTAATGCTTAATGTAAAAGGAAGTTATCATATTGTTAATTAATTCAAAATTAATATAATAAAAACTTACGCGCGCAGTAAGTAATTACGTACATTTTCATTTTCTAACGTTTCAACCAGGTTGCAGTCACAGACTGACGTCTTATCTTATTTTATCTTAGTAAAGGGCCAGTGCTCCCGGAGCACTTCGACCCAAAGGGAACTTTTGTCTTTCTCACATCCTAATGTCTGTCCTGGAATACTTATAGGATGTACTGACTATTAATATGCTTGGAGCCTTATGTCTTCAGGAGTGTGGTAGCTCAGACCAACTCACAGCCTTTATCACTAACTGTCCCAGCGTCGTTAAAAGGGTGACAAATCAAACTTTAAAACCCAAAACAACAACAGAGTGACAAATCGGAATAAATCAAGGGGGTAATCTCTTTCAGAAGTGGTAAAAGGCTTACAAAGGTATCCTTTTGTCGTAAACATATGATAACATAACATAACAGTAAACATATGTAAACATATATATCACATGATATAGTAAATCGAACAAGTAGGTTAACTTCATACTTACTACTCGCCGCACGCCTTAAATTACGAATTTATTAGTACTTAAAGTGCGGTAGGCCCACCGTTCTTATTTATTTACGTAAACGTTACGTCAGTATTTTTTATGAAACTCAAAGTTGACTTTCTATCGATATTACGATATTGTAGTGTTGTTAAGTTGGAGAGCAATGTTTAGGTAGATACATATCTTACTGCGATATAAAATTAGAAACAGCTAAGTTTATGTAATTTGTCTTCACACTAATTATATAACGGCTTGAATAAATGAAGGAAAAGATCATATATATTATATTATTAATAAAAACATAAACCAATTTGGTTTCAAGGTTATAATGCGATTGCTAAAAGCGACATCCCTACATAAGCAGTCTCGCATGGCGTCTGAATCGGCTTAATTTTCTATTTTTACAGTATTATGGTGACAATAGTCTACAAACCTCCTCAACTGTCCAACTCTCCAAGCTAAAAAAGACAATGTATGTATTACGTTATCTTATGATTATCCGTACCTGTTCCAAATCATCTTCATCAGGGGTGGTGAGACTGGCTGAGTCCACAGGCCGGTATCCAGAACAGCAGGACCCATCAAAGGGTGACCGGTCCGAAGCCCTGTTGACAATGTTATAGAAATAAACTTTAGTTTTAATTTGTGAGGGTAGAAACACATTTTTTATCAGATATTTAACTATCACATACCAATACCAGTAAAATCAGATATTATATTAAATTTACAAATAAGAACTATGTTTAAGTTCGATTTAAAAATATTACAAATTTAAAACTTTTCATAAAATTGTGTGTCAAAGTATTACCTTCTTTTAAAGCTCACTCACACAAAAAATACTATGGAAGTCAATTAAGTGCCCATCATGTAAATATTCAATAAGCTTTCGACGTAGTTATTTTGTCACTCCCCTCAGCTCATAGTTAATAATTTCCAATTAAAGCTAACAAGTTAGCAAATATGCCCGTCATTTATTCAGACACAATCGATCGGCTTGAACTCAAGCCAGGCAAGTCACGAACAACCTAACTTCAAAATTAACATTAGTAGGCAATATGTGACCAAGTTAGGGTGACTCTTTATTGAGGCAGAGACGAGCGGAGCGGTGCTAAATAAATATGTACATTATTGCGCATAACATTAGGATATAGTTTGCAATACTAGTGAAATTTGTAGCTGGGGTGGCATTGGTGATTGACCTGTCTGAAGACTGATGACTATTGACTGGCTAGCCGTAACACATCAAACATTAACAGCCCACTTCTGGGCACCTGCGTTCCTACATCGGAGTAACTCACTCAGTTGTGGCCATAAGTACCTTTAACTCTTCCCTGAAACTCCAGCCGTTTAATGAAGTCAATTCTCTCATGAGACAGTGACCTTAGCGGAAAATCCGAAACAAATCACCAACAAATATTGATAATACACTATTAACTATTTATTAAATAGGATGTCCTAACAACTAAATCAATTTACAAAGTAATTGAAAAGCCATGATCCGATGTTTCTGTCAAAAGCATTTTGAATATAAAACGTTCTTAAACCCAATTTCTTTCCTCGTCAAGTCTATCGATCGGCTATTCTAGAAAAATGTTCACCATTCAAAGTTTGCCTCAAACAGGAAACGGCGACATATATCCATCCTAATTTTAGACGTCAAACGAATGGGTATACGCTAACATATCAAGCCTAACGCATTATAGTATTGTAATAAGAATCATTTTCAACTAGTGTGTTACGACATGCGGCGTTTCTACTCGAGCCAAGTGTTAACTTGCTTATATCGCATGTTTGTGGTGTGATTTAGAGACGAGATTTGTGTAACTAACACTACACAAATCTTTGAAATTTCCAAAGTTTCTAACCACAAAAGGTACTCTTAAAAATGTTTAAAAAGTTCGTCACATGATTTATCTCCTAAGTTTCGAGTTGTTTTAAATAAACTTCTCAGCAAAGCAATTCTTAAACAAACAAATTAAGAGGTAATATCATAACGTATTATTATGCACAAACCGTTTATCTAGCCCAAAATAGGCATCAGTAAAAGCTTATGGTATGCATACTCGATAACGGAAACACAGATTACATTTTCTATAAAATTACACAAACATTTTCCCGGGCCGGGACTCGAACCCGGTATCCCTGGCCGATTAGCCAGAGAGATAACTTAATCTCTTAATTTATAGACAGCAATAATATTTTCTGCTATCGACCTTGCTAAGGAATTCGCTTGAATTTTGTTGAATAGTAGAAGCTTCAGACCTAATTCACTTAGAAAATACAGACTAACATCTAAAACAAGCCTCGTTTAATATCAAACTAAAATTAAATAATTGGATTCCGATAGGCTATTAATTCAGACGATAACTCAATCAAAAATTGAACTCAGACAACAGTTCGATATTTAGAAATTCCTTGATGTGTCGGAAGCTGGCATTTATATCAAATTAAATTACGGCATTATAAAACAGGTCTTCCTTGTCAGTTTCAGTACACTATAGATACAACTATAAGCTAAAAATATTTTCTTATTTATTGTTCATTACGAAATAGTTACCTACCTAAAAATTATTTTACATTAATTTTAATTTAGAATCACTATCCTTCATTTATCTTAATTGTGTAAGATAAATTGCGACAATACTAAATATACAGTACTTAGTATTGTCGCAATTTATCTTACGCATAAATTATAACATGGCGTAAGGTCTTTACTAGTAATTTGAACATCTAGCATGATTATGTATTACATGCTATACAAATAAACAAGTACGACACGATGAATATAATATAATAATCAATCAATATAATTCTTAAAATCAACATTTACGTCATTTGCAAAGATAAACGAGCATAATTTTTATGCGAAGTTTCAGATGATAAACTCGTTTTCTTTTAACGCGTTTGTACGCTTTGTGTATGTCACACGGCAAACAATGCTAAGGAAGCCTTTGAAACGTCTGCCACAGTAGACGCAGTGAAACTTTGTACTATACCCAACTAATATTCCTTATTTCATTAGTATTTAATGATTATTGCCGTATAATATTGCTGGAGAGACATTTTAACAGTAGGTCAATAAAAACTCTCGCATCGGCAATAAAAAAATTAACGAGTGCCACACATGTTACATGTTGTTTAATAAATTCAAGGGAAATGGTGCTTTAAGATAACACAATAAGTTGTAAATTATATTTTTTTTATTTGTTTGTTATATTTAACGAAAGAGAAAATAGGAGTATCTTGACAATACCAATAAAGAAGAATTTTCATTTTTTACGTTATATATATATAGATATGTGCTAACTGTACTTACATTTTCTTTTATTGATTCATATCGACACAATTTTACATATATGACGCTTCACTATTGTCGTAAATTACCATGTTGTAGCTTTTTTATTATGTGTTAGCAACATTAGTCAAAGTGGCAACCACTATCAGTTAAAAAAGTTGTAGTGTTGGCGTGGTAATAATATCGTTTCGAATCGCGGACACGCGGTTACATTTATCGTACAGTTGTCAAGCAATTATAGACTTAAAATTTTATTTCCAATATTCACTGTTTAAGTAATCTTCGTTAATTTTTGTCGCGATTGCTCTAATGTCTTTTCAAATACGAATAAAAATGATAAGACACGTATAACTGTATTATATAATGAATATTAGTAAGGAAACTACTTTTTCTGTGTATTCTCCCACATTTTATAAACCTAGACGATAATTGTTGCTATAATAAATAACATGCGATTATTGTGCACATGTTAGTTTTAATTCATAACGGGGTAGCTCATTGCCGAACTATACCCACATTCCTCAACCACAGAGGAACTGGAGTTTTCAGGGAAAAGGTATTTGAAGAAAAGCCAAGACTTATTGCAGAATAAAACCTTAACTTGTAGTCCTACCCTACCACAGAGAAAAGAGTAGAAATGGCGTCGTCGTGTGAAATATGTCAAAATACAACGCTTCGTAAGCCAAACTACCCGTAGATAAATCCGTCCATTGCCATTATCATCTTACTTAGACAAATCCGCCATAAGAGGCTTTAAACTTCACGTTACATTTGACAGAACCTGATAAAGGTTGAAGATACAAATTAGCCTTCTGATCTATTCTGACACAGTTTATTGGAGGCTGAATGAAAATTCCAATTTTGTCACACCTAAATACATAATCAAAACTGTCATTTAAGACAGATCATAATCTCTAAAAGATGTAGTAAAGAACCATAATTTTTGTGTACATTAATCTTGGCAGCGAAATTAGGTCAACGGTGTCGGTCGGCGTCACACGCAACGATGTAATCAGTCAAATCCCGGCTAATCCAGTTACATATCATATGGTCGTTTGTTCCAACAAACATTTATTGGTTATTTGAAAAGATTTCAATTCATTTGTGACTTAATTGTTGTTGTTTTATGTCAAAAATGAATGATGATATTAATGGGAAATGGTTTATATTTTAAAGGCTTCATTTAGACCTCCTGTGCCATCAAATGTATTTGGAACTCTTTGAATTAGTCTTTTGAAGTAGTCTTAGAAACAAATCTCAATGCACACCCGCTACAAGACACAACACAATCGGCACAAACGCTTGCTGCTAGACGCAAAGTACTCGCAGCGTCTCGCCGCTATGGTACCGCTATTTTTTCAGCTCCGAAATGAGCTTTCAACAAGGCCGATGGAATCATTGCGAACACGATTATTTTCAAGGCACGACCAACTGTCGCGATCGTGAGGTGGAATCAAAGTCGTCTCTGGATTACCCGCGTCGCGTTAGACTCGCTTATGGAAGTGACGCGTTAGGTAAACGTATTTAGAACGATGAGTTTTGAGTGCGAAAAATAACAATATGGCCAACATCCATTAAGATAGCATATAAAAGCACCTTAAGAAGAAGCAGAATAGTGGCAGTAAGTTACTAATGAAAGAATTATTAAATAAACATAACCTAATTGGCCTTGCTAATAACAATCAAATGGGACTAGTTTGACTGCAGTGTTTTGTTACGTTCGTTTGAATGGCATTTTGAATGTGTAAAAAATATATTAAATATTCTAACTATATAGTAAACCGTATACCGGTATCGGTAAGATCATTAGTCTTATAATGCCTTCAGTAGCGAAGTGTACCTTGGAGAGTTCCTGTATCAAAAATTGTTGGGGAGCCTAAATATAGCTTAATATTGCTCTCAGTGGTTTGTCATTGTACAACGATTATAGCGGGTTTCCCCCGTTTAAGTGAATGACTTGAACGGGGGAATCCCACACG
The DNA here is from genome assembly GCA_943193645.1 of Acentria ephemerella. NCBI lineage: Eukaryota > Metazoa > Arthropoda > Insecta > Lepidoptera > Crambidae > Acentria > Acentria ephemerella. The sequence continues at coordinate 3,053,408 of OW971898.1, read as the reverse complement.
CAATAACCGAGTAGTATGTTTCCAACTTTTGGGCGCACATTTAACCTGGGAAAAAAGAAGTTGCTTTTGTTACTTACTGTCATTTCTGAGGTAAAAAATCTATAAGCAGGTATGGCAGGTTCTTAATATGTCTTTTTCACAGGAAGTACGAGATTTAACATTGTGGATAACATCTTACGAATTTTTGCTCTAACATGGTTCCAAACCCCTACGTGTTAAAACAAGCTGACAATTTTCGAGAAAAACACATGAAAGAATATTATACCACATTATGTTGGGAAAAATATTGTAAAATAAGGATTTATCTTATCTTATCTCAACTATTCTTATCTAATCTCTCCAACTTAAATGAAAAGGTCGTGCCTGGAGAAGTTAATAAAATTCAAAACCCAAATAATCAAATTTTTATCAGACATTAAATTTATAAATGGTGTTGTCTCTTTCATTCACTTCATACAAAGTGTGCGAGAATGAAACAGACACTTTACACACACAACACACAATTATCTTTTCTTATTAGAAAAGATACATTACGAGAGAATCAGTCGCTCGTAATGTATCTTTTCTTAATTAAGACATAAAAAGGAAAGTAAACTTATAGAAATATACAATTATTACAAATAATCTTAGGAAGATAATATCGAGAAACTTTCTCGACAAGCTTTCCCGTTTTACAACTGATTTGGTGGTGGCATGTTAAATATGTCTGTTCGTGCGAACATACAAACAATAGATTATCATTAATTAGTATCAAATATAATATTAAAATATGGTATTTACAATCTATTGTAAAAATAAAAGAAATAGTAGTCAACAAGAAGAAAAGAAACAAAAGACAATCGACGAACTCGGCTTTATTCTAAAACAGTCACATGCCGCTCATCCATACTTCAAGGAGGCGGCATGTCTCTCGCTACGATTACATTATGTTTAAGGTTTTAAAAATACAACGTATAAACTACATCCCCTTACCTGCTATTAGTCGAGTTGACTGAAGTATTGGAACGACTTCGCCGATTGCAGATGGAGTCCCCGCAGTTGACAACCCCGCCTTTGGTTGTGATGGAGAAGGTCCGAAGGCGGTACAGATCATCTGACAGACGGGGGTTGTAAGGCTTCTCAGGAAGGGAGCAGACACGGGGGCGAGAGTGCTCCACCACTGGGTGACAAAAAAAAGCTCTTGAACGGATTTTTCGATGGATGTGGTTTCACTATGTCTTAAGTCATTCTGCCTCATTATTTTAATTGACTTCAAAAATGGAGTAGGTCCTCGATTCGACTTTCTTTATTTGTGTTCCCTCATAACTTTTTACAAGGAGTTTTTTACATTTCAAGGAGGACTGACGGCCGTTGGGGCGGAAAGGTTCATGAGTGGCGGCCACGTAACGGGAGACGCAGCGTTGGTAGGCCTCCCACAAGGTGGATTGACGCGACCTTCATCAGATGATAAAGTCGAGACATTTACAACCCCTCAATATTTCTAACTATCATAAGCGATTTACGATTTGTTTTTGAAATTCTTGGGGCTTCCAACTTCGGAACCGACTTGAACAAAACAAGGCTTAATGGACAAGAGGGCCACTCGTCTCAAAATGAAACATGCCGTTAAAATTCCAAAGATAATAAGAAATATTATTAAATAAACTCACTATTTCGTAAGTTTAAACGCTAAGCAATAATATTTTGTTTTGGAAATCTATTCTTAAAGTTATTGATGTTTTTAAATTTGATTTTTAATGAAACAAAATTCAAAGGTGAAGGACATTAATTGTAAAAAGTTGATGAAAGTAAAGGTTTCTTTAGAAACGGTCGTAAAGTGTCAAATTACATTGACATGGACTACTTTTTAAAGTAAAATATGTCATTACATCGCCGCCTAACTACCTACGTAGATGTTGTAAAGATATACAACCCGAACTATACATTTCTTTATAAACATACTCTACATCTTTAGGATTCCAACATAGTATCAATATTAGCAAGGAATCCAAGTACGCAAAACAAGAGATCGGAACCTCAAATTCCAATAAAATTAACTTCAATATATAAATTTAGTCATGTATGCGTTGGTAGTATATAAGACAAAGCAAATAAATACAGCCTCCAGTACGGCGTAGACCTATTTAAGTCAGCTTACTTCAGCTAGAAAGAAACTAGTGTTTATGTGTATTTTACCTGGTAACTCCAAAAAATTGGAAGTCCGCCTTTGCCGACCGCGCATCGTGTTTTGAAAGTTCAGTGGACCTATGTCTTCAACAGAATCACAGTTTGACATAGTTGATTCCCTAGACCCACGTCTACTTGCTAAATACGCAAGACCACCTTTCATTGAGCCCCGCCGCATTGGTGAGCAAGGTCTGCTTATGCTTGTCGACCTCGTCTGCGGTGTCTCATCAGTTATATCAGTCAAATCAGACGTGGATTTGCGGCAAACCCTCGAAGACGTTGTGGTAGCTTCATCATCCGCATCGTGCACTATAGCAGATGGTGTACCCGGCATAGCATCCATAGAGTCATCAGTATGACTTGAAACTATACTGGGAGAAGTGACGAGGCGCGGCGAACTGACAGTAGAGGTAGAACTATAAATTTTTCTCGTGCGGTTAGGGGATACATATCCCGGATTGGTGTGGATGTGCACTGGCGGTGGTTTAGGCGAACGTGACTTTTCCCGGCGATTATGTTTCAGAGATGTAGTGTAATGGAGACTAGTTTGGTGGACTCGGTCCAAATTACAAGGACTAGAGCGTCCAGATGGGTTCTGGGGAAAATTGAAATGCCTCGGGCTGATTGGACTTCTATGCCCGTGAGCAATTGGAGACTTTGGAGGTTGGTTGTGCTTATCATAGCTGCATCCTGATTGGGGAGTATAGTAACCAGAAGAGGAAGTGCTAGAGGCGATGGATGGAGACTTTTGGGGGAATACAAAATGCCGGGGACTTTTAGGTGTGAGGGGTTTTGGGGACACTGGGGGGTATCCTCCAGGACTATTCACTGCCATCATGAAATTACTTCACTCACGATGATCGATCATTTCTCACTTTCACTATCTGTAACAAAGAAAACTCAAAGTTAATAAAATTTCGTACAGAAATAAAATGTTGTATTAGGATTTTTTTAACCTAAAATAATTTCAACAGAATTGAAACAATAAAAATTAAATTAAATAAAAACAAAAGCCTATTTTTTCAAATAAGTATCTAATTTATCATAACAAAAGTGAACACAATAACAGGCGGGTAACGAGGTTACTCTTACACAATAAGCTCCTACACAGCCAATTTATACAGAAAGGTTTCATATATCGGTTTTTGTGAAAAAATATATATATTATTTTTCACATAAATTACACATGTGTTAAACCTTCTCTGAATTCCGTATCATATACAATTTCCACGTTAATGCTCCGGTAACGTAAATTAATTTTGAGATTATACCTTTTCAATAGAAAGGCAAGTAACGACATAAAGGTACATGTTACATCTTTAGTAATAAGGCTACGAATATTTAACCTCAAATTCCATTGGGACTTTTGATTAGCGAGAATTTTTATTTCTGAAGCTTTCAAAGTATTCTTTCAATGTACAGCGTAATTCAAGAAAAATATTTTATATTAGACTTTATTTAATGACTATTAGTATCTATTTTTATTTCGATTTCGTATTGTATCGGAATATTCCTAACCTCTTAACGAGGTTAGGAATATTCCGATAGATGGCCATAATTCTGAATGTCCTAGAACTTAATGAGTTAAGAAACTAGTTACAAGGGTATAAACAAAGTCCCAATCAGAACAAACTTACAAAGTTTATAGAGCACGCGGCAAAGAGCATTTCACTGTACTGCGGGCCATGCAATCTATCGAATCTTTTCTATAGTAATCAATTGAAACTTAAAGTGAATTTTGCTTTCTATCTTAGGAAGTTTTATTTCTAAATTACAATCATTTCATCCTTTTATATATTCTAAGTTTTATTATTACCTGCCGATTATAAATAACCTTTTTCAAACAATTCTCAATGACGAGTGTCTCAAAGGGAGGAACAATTTCCTGAGTTTCTTGCCTTTTCTTCTCAAGACAAGACCCCCCGTAGATTTGCGAACAGGCTTAGATTGACGTTACATAAGTGTGTATATGTAAAGTTGAAATAAATATTTTTACTGTGAAGTTTATGATTATTTTGCAAAAAAACACTTTTTTCGTATTGATAATCTCGGCATATTGAGCAACTGATTTGTGTTGGGAGGCAAAGCCACTATCTACTATCTCAAGGTAACGCTTCACGATTTTACAGAGCAAACGATACGTGATAGTATACTTGATGTTATAAAATCATTTAATTTACACATAATAGTAAATAAAAATAACATATATGTGCACGATTGTTGTTTATTTTATTTTTTGTTTTATTTTTAACATTTTTCAAAAGACTATTTTTGCCCTATAAAGTGAGGACCATTCTCGTAGTTAATATTAATATGAATATTATTATTTAATAATGCGACTAATAAGATTTGGTTTTGCTCGTTTATATTATAAATTAACCCCTAGTAAATCAAGATGAACAGTCAAATAATTATTTTAAAGTAAACCATTTAAAAAACAAGGTTTTTTAGTCTACGTCCACAATACTGTTTTAGTTCTTTCTACGGACAGAACAACGATGTACAATATGATATGTATTCCATGATTGCGTCAGTAAGCAGAATGTTCACGATCAAAGGTATAATTAATTATTACGCGGCGCTGCACGAGCACATTCCAAGTGGCTCTGGGATGTCTCCACTTACTTGCAACATCGTTCCTGATGTCAACAGGCTAACCCAAGTCAAAAGAAGATGATAGTTATTTTATTATTAAATTCATAAGTGGTTAACAAGAGTATCGTCATCTCAAAGGGGTTTTAATTAATATCTCGACCAAATGACCAATATTTATTGGAGTGGTCCGATAATACCCGAATTACTTTAATAATAGGTTGGGGAAAATATTTCTTCGCAGTTTATATGAAAATTCAAGACATTTTTTAAAAATTTAATTACAGTTTATACGTGCCATTTTGTTCGTAGACTTTCTGCCATCTTGCAGGTAGAAACATGATTACGTTGCTGTAGAAAATTTGGGACTTCCGATCAGAAAAACGCAAACGCAAAACGCAGGTTCGGTTTCATTGCGTCTCAATAAAGGATCGCAAATGAGTACACGGTTCATTAGGTTTCTTTCAGTGAGCTCGTGTGGTACCCAAATATCGAGCTTTTTCAAAACTATTTGTTGGTCAATTTCCAATTCTTCAGCTATGTCGTAACTGCTGATATATTGCTCCACATTTTCAAAAATAGCGACCTTTTTATTCGCAACAGGGCGACCAGTGCGAGGTGCATTTTGGTATCAAAATTCCCGGATTGAAAACGATTAAATCAACTTTGTGCTACTCTTAGTGAATTCTGCGTTAGGTACATAAACATCACAATTTTTTATTCGCGGCTTGCATTCTTTCCTTTTTTGTAATAAAATTTTAAAATTTATCAAATTTTTTCATTCGATTTGACAGAAAGTAAAACAAATAAAAAATATTTTAAAAAAGATATTTTATTACATGTTTATATTAAATACGAAAAGACTTTGATATTCTAATTTTCTTGAATTATTTGACAGAAAGATTTCTGTAATAACTTTCCTAAATAATAAATTAAAATACGAGTTTTTAGATTAATGGAAGAAATTTATATTTATCTGCTTATGTTATATATTTTTTGATATAGTTCTACACTAATTATATGTTAATGATTGATTTGAATATAAAGTTCATTCCCGCTGCATCTCATGACTTAATACTAACGTAATAGCCGCAACAAGAGCCCGGTCGGATATAATTTGTCTTTTGAGGCCATCCCTTTTAGATCCCAATACGCACAGTAACTTCAAAGTGGCCAACGCCTATTTGTGAATTGCGTAGGTGAGAAACTACCTTGATCATAAGATAATTTTACATATTGTTGTTACTGACTTTAACACATTTACTTGGAATAAATATATGTGTAATAAACACGTTTAATTTAGGCAATATATTTATTGTGACTATATGACCCATAAGAACAATGCCTTTTATCGTCCAACGCATCCGTTGATAGCACGATAAAATGTAATGTTGTTATAACATAATATAAAAATTCATAAATTTCTGCCAATTATACAAGATCATTGAACGAATGTGAGATTACCTTCTGAATGTTTCTATTTGCATTGCTGATATGATACCGCGGCTAACCGTCCAATTGTAACTCACATGTTGCGAATGGCGCGATTTTTGCGTATAAAGCTTTAAATGTTGTATTAGTTACATATTGTCTTTCAACTATTAACTTGTCCGCCACGGACGATGCATTCTACAGAACTTGGCGAAAATTATATAGTTTTTATTGCTTTGCAAACCTGCAATTATGCTTCATAATGATGATAATTAGTTAACCGAGTACTACACTATATTACTAGTACGAGTTACTACATCGCGCATCGCATTTTATCAAACTCGGATTACATCGTGCAATTCGAGTTCATTCTCAAAATACTAAGCAGGTAATGAAAAGTTAGTTTAGCAAAACTATTAGTATTTGTATAATATTGAGCTAACTACTTCTGAGCTTCAAGCAGCATTGTTCTTAGGTATTGCTCTTTAAGAAAGCCTTAAATTTGGTAATTTTAAAAAATATGTAAACTAAAAAAAACATGTAATGAGAGTGGAACTGAATCCGCGTCCTCTTTTGATTTGAGTGACTACTCTAACGAGCTACCCATGACTTTGAAAAACCCTATAATTTTCTTCAATTTTTTGATTTTGCGTTCAAAGCTAACGTAGACGTTACCGTTCATCACAGGGCAGCTACTTTTTTTAAAGCAATCTTTGACACTACAAAAGATAAAAAAAGTAGATGAAGTTAATGTTATGATAAAGATAAAGTTATAGAATGTATTCAATCTTTTAAATTAACAAGTAAATAATTCTCACCTACGTAGTGTTTACGAAGTAATCCCCTAATTATCTAACTTGTAACATACAGTCGGACTCAGTATTTCCCGCCGATTACCACCTTCGGGTGTGCCATGGGATCTCCCTTCAAATCGTGTGATACTGTGCCTAAAGTATTGTAACTGCGCACCATCAGGACTGGCTACTAGGCAATAAGAAATACTTGTCAAAATTTTTTTGAGTAAGCATTCATTTCAGACCTATCAGCCCATGGTTAATCGGCAGGCGTATGTGGAGCTCGCCCAGTATGGCACTGAGATTACTAAAGCCTAAACTCCCCGATAACTCTGCTGTCCTTGACAAGAGTGACCTGGGTTCTGTCAAAGCAGTTGACCAGGCCACCCCCAGAGCTTGACCAATAAATATTCAATCATTAAAAATATATAGGTTTAGCACCTTTTCCAAATACAATCTAGTATTCCACAAAAAGGAATAAAATTGAATTAAAACACCCGAACAAGTTATCGCGAACACGATGCAGGTCAAAGTATTAAAGAAGAAAGAGATAACACTTTCGTCTGTTCGTTGGCAAGACGTAAGAAAGAGATTGGTGACATTAGATATAGTTCTGAGTAGTAGAAAGCGCGTATTGTGACTAAATTAACAATTTCAACTTTTACAGGATTAACAAAATAGATTTGGTGAGTCCCGATATCAATGTTAACTACAGCTATTGAATTTCTGAGCCTGTGGACAGAGAATGATTTGAGGTTAAACCTTACAGGCCATTACAGACAATATCAACAACAACAACACAACATCGCTTTGAGTGATTATAATACATAATATCTCTATAGGTATATAAATAGTATTATATAAATATGTGAAATATACTTAATAAATATACAAACATCTGAGACCAAATAACCGTCAATCGACAATCAACGGCAAATGAATCCTTCGATCTAAAAGTAAATAAAAAGTGACGCTAGCGCCATCTAGTGTCAGTGAATTTATGCTTTAAGGGCTAGATCGGAACTATTTCTGTGAGCAGAATCCTATCCGATCCTTAAAGTATCTACAGCATGAAAAATACATCAGGAACAAGAGAGGATAAGCAAGCGAACACACTTTTCAACTTATTGGTATTGTTAACGTTCTTATAATGTGTAATGCTCTGTATTTACTTCTGTATACTAAACAAAAGACATATAAAAGGCTATAACATCATGTTCTGTTATAAGTGAACAACTATCGACACAGATAATATAACTTTAGCAATATGATTGAGTCCACAAGCCGCGTCAAATATTTGTAGTACACTCGACTTGGAGAGCCGGTGGCAGTAACGAGTTACGGGCCACTTGTAGGCCTATTAACTGAATATTAATTTGTTAGCAAACTTCTCAGTAACGAGATAATAACTAAGATATGAATTAAGTTTAAGGCAAATGAGTTTTTATTGACTTACCATCAGGGGTAATCCTAGATCAATTGCAATTTGGAAATATGGTGAAACTGAAGTTTCATAATTAATCATTTTACAAAGTGGCAATAAACTGAAGCTCTAAGGGTTATTACTGTAATCAGTGACACTACAAAAAAGATTCCAAATTTATAAAATGTAAACGTCACATAGAAATAAAGTGATTATCTTAAATACGTTACTACATTGTGGCATTTGATTTCAATTATTATTATTAATTCGACATTATAAATACTGTGTATTACTGTCTTTTACCAATCAATCAACCAACCTCTTTTAACTTTTCTAAAGGAAGACAAAAGAAACCTAAGAAAATAAGATGATATAAAATATTTTTGATTTCCTAATGCGCTGTTTTTGAGTATTGCCTTGGTATACTCGATAATATTCGATTATTTTTATTCAAATAATATAACTGGCCGGTTGGCTTAAAAGAAACATTTCTTCAATAATTAATACTGCTCTCTTTACTCGAATTTTCATATTTCCATGACTAACTATTCCTGATTGGAAGTTCTACGCCGTATAACTACAGGCCATTGATGGGGTTTGAGTGATATTTTATTGTACAGTTATTCAACTGAAACCAAACAATGAAAACTGAAAAGGTCTTTTCATTTATCTCTATATCCCAATGAATTTATATTGAAAAAGGGACAAATAAAAACCAATAATATCTTGAGATTTAGCACATTTAATTAAACCATTCCGCGGGTACTGTGTAACTAGGATGAGCGAAATTTATGAAAAAAACAATAACCCTACTTAATTAAGTAGGTACAACAATTATTTTAAAAGTGAAGGGTGTAATTAAAACGATAAAATGAATTCATTTAATTATTCCTAATGAAAATGAAATCCTTAGCTTCTCATTATTGGTAATAATTTGAACAAATTAATTTGTACTGCACTAAGTTTATTATCAGTTGCACTTTGAAATCAGCTATTTTAAACAGGGTATGGGCGTTCAATGGGTATTTAATTTCTTAAGTGTGTATCTGCAATTAATAGTGTATAATAAATAGAGTAATAACCAAGGCGCAAGATATAATGCCCATTCGAAGCTTTAATAGTCTATTGCTATCGCATTCTGCATTACGTATACGTCTTACCTCTCTTTCTTGCACTACTGTTAGAACGAGAATACCGATTAGTAAAACTAACAGATTTCGTTAAACACCATAACATTCGCATTGCCCATTGTATTCCTTTTTTCTTTTATTTGCCCATTGTTTTTCTTCTTAAAAATTTTATAAAAACACTGAAATCTTAAAGAGTCTGACTATTTTCAATCAAGTACTCAGAAAGTGGCGCAAGCAGAAGACCTGAGTGGACATAATTAACATGGTAAATGTTAATTATTATCAATGCAATCTTGATATTAGATTATTAGTAAAATTGTATAATAGAATAGAATAAAATATATCTTTATTGAATATCAGCCAATTCAAAAAGAGATACACAAAAAGACTTTTAACTAATTTTGTACAAAGGACGACCTTATCGCTAAAAGCGATCTCATCCAGGTAACCTTAGGATTATGTACAAATTTTTCGAGAATCCTTTAGATATTTTGATATGCCCAAATTTAGCATCTCACTTCGACATACTTGCGATTTTTTATGTTATTCCACCTCGTAAGTATTCTTTTCGTTATCTTGGTGAAGCTTCGAAGCGTAATGTTTTGAGTGCTCTCTTATTTGGATATCAAAAAGAAAACAACTTTGCCTATGGTTGAACCCTATTAGGTGACAATGGAGCTCCTCTATGCTTGGGGAATCCCTGATTTTATCACACAGATTAGGTTTGTGTGGTATAGAAAAGAAAAAGTAAAGTTACTCTATAAGAAGACTCACAGTCATAATGTACAGGATTTTTTTGATAATTTTTAACGCTTATATCGTTCCTGTGTCACCTCATAATCTCACAACGCTTACTACTATAAGTTTTCATTTCGTTAAGGGAAGTGACAATAATTTAAAATTAAATAGTACCAATTTAATATTCGTAAGAAATTATAAAGAAATTTTTTAAGAAAAGGAGGTTGTATACTCCACTGTAGGTATTTTTTTATATTGCATCATCTATTATAGTGTCAATTGTAGGTCGATATTCAAATTATTTTATTCGTTAGAGTTTTTTAAAAAAAATACAATCTTCATCTAGGTATTTATACCGGTGACTCAACTTATATATCTCTTACAGGTATGTTCCCTTTAAACTCCATCTTAAGTAGATTTTAACAAGTAACGAATTCAATATGTGAAAAAAAGAAGTCGTTCACTTTTTAATTTTTCTGGAAACAACTTAGCACCAACTCCTAGAAATGGTTTTAAATTAGATAAATACAAAAACTGTACTACATTGCTAATCATTAAAAATAATGATTCATTATTTTTCATAACGTCTTTGCAATACTAAACTTACTTATTCAACAATTATCGGACTGTTACAGCTCTGAGAAAAATTTTCCTTTCAAAACTCCAAAGTTACAACTTCAATGTAGAAGACGTAAAACTTTCTCAAGACAGTGTTTCGTAAAATAAAATAATAAACTCTTTTCAATGTTCTATAAGCCTTTTATCCGCTTACGCTCGTTCCATTGCGTCAGTTTAAATGTTTAGGATTCCTGGTGCTTTGAAATGTAAATCCAATATAATTTTGCGTAGGATTTTGGCTATTACAACACCTCCTTTGTAACTTGTCTGAGTTGTTAAAGCCTTTCTTTACGTTTTTTGAAAGCTAATTAAGGTAACCAGTGCGAAACCTTTTTAAATTAAATTTCTAATAAGAAATTGTTTCTTTTTAAATTGTTTGATAATAATGCTATGAAAAACCGATATAAAACAACAACAGTTTACAAAATATTATACCTACTTAAGTATCTAGCAATGGATGGCGTGATATCTTATAATATCTCGAAGCAAGAAGTATAAAATTTTTGAACGATCTTGCCACCTGTTACCTGCTAAACTTGCTAAAAGGTCACAGTATCTTCTCTTTCCAACTTTTATACTAAGTTGTCGATATGTATGGCCTCCGTGGGCTCTTAACCTATAATAGGACAAAGACATTCCAAGATAACTCAACGTAATGTAACTGTAGATATCCAAGTAATATATTGTTGAAGGGCAAAAGTAGCGTTTCATCGATTGTTCTGCTCTGTGCTACGTAAATAGGTTCCCATGGGTTTTTAATTGCCCACAATCTGACAGAATCCAAAAGTAAGGAAACCTGTTTCTAATAAAACTCCTGTATTCATTGGAATGGATTTTTAAATTAGTTTAATGAATTAAAAATCATAAAATCTATCTTGAACGACGGAATGGCCATTAAACCACGTCCTTGTTTCGAATACTAGCTGGTCCAGAAGATTGTGTGAAAAATACGAATATTTGTTCTCGTATTATGGTTGTTTATATAATAATGTACTTATACGCATATATATAAAAAAACTATAAATTATACTAAACACTTCAATCCAACTAAAGTATTTGTTAAGCTCCATATAAAGTCTTTTCTTATGGACTAATGTCAGAAGAAAAATTTCTCGATTTTTAACCTGCTTTAGGAGAAAATGTGACTTCCGCCGGTTTACAAAAACACTGAGAATATAATTAGCGCTGCCGCGTAAACAAGTCAACGCTAAAGTACATCGTTTTCTTATGATTGCATTTATATCTTATATAATTATAGATAAACCAAAAACCCTACAGCAAGCTATAGAGACTTACCGAGGTAAATAAGTTACGTTAGACATTTACAAGTGACAATATTATTTCCACGCCTTCCCCAACATTAATCTTCGCCCGAAATCCCAGTAGGTATACATGACAAAAAAAATAACACAATAATGAAACCATTTCGCATCAGTAATTACTAAGTCCAACCCATCAAAGAGAAGACAGCTGCGATAATTGCTGTGTCAGCAATTCTATTAAGTTATTTGCTAACAACAATATCATTTGTTCTACTTTGTTCTAGATGATCTGAAAATGAAAAAAGATTCTTTGACACTTATAAGCAAGATCGTGCTAAAACATGCATTTGAATGATAAAAAAACGATACTTATGCTGACTGAGTAGATTTCTTATGGAAAATCTCGGATATAGGGTTAAGGTAAGATTATTCATTTGATGGCATCATGGGAAGAAAAAGCAGCAAAAATTTAAGGTTTAGTTAATCTAAGGCTGTATGCAAATCTTCAAAGCTTTGCTTAGTACGTCTTCATTAAGCCTATCGACTGTCGCCCATGCTGACATAAGCTTCGTATATACAGTCTGTCTCTTTTCTTCATTCATTATGTATAGAGACAACGCTACATTTTACAATGAAAGCTTGTAAGTAAGGGATAATATCGGACAGTGACGCTGTACATAGAAAACATTACAATAAGCTACCTTAAGATCTTAGGAATATTTTAACGGTAACTAAAATATTGATGAGCCAATAAGTTCGTGAATATTTAGGCATAAAAGGCATATTATTTTATAAAGTAATAAATTTTATTACCAAAATAAGCCTACATAGTGTTTATTGGAGTATTTAAATAGACACTTTGACATTTTAAGTAAATTTAAAATAATACTAATACAAAGACAACCCTGAATCGACTGAACCCTCAGGTTTGTCGCTCCCTCATGGCTCGAGACTAAAAGACAGCGGGACACCTCCCCAGGAGGTGATGCCTGTCGATTAGAACTCCTCCAGAGGCGAATCGCCCCTTAAAGCTTGAGGACTCTCCAAGGTTCTCGCCTCCTTAAAACCCCGGTAACGCTGTAAAGGCCATCTGCGGCCAACAGTATTAGTCAGTCCAAAAAAAAAAGAATAGACTGAAATTATTATGACAATGTCGGAAAATACTAATTATTCGGATCAAGCAAGCTTTATTTATTTATGTCAAAAGTATACATTAGGTTCACCAGCCGGGTTAATAAGGTAGTCGATAAATAATTATTATAAATAATTCTTAATAAAAGGAATGCTTTCATTTGACGGTTTGAATAAACTAGATGCCTACCTCTCGTATAACATATTCTTGTGAGACATATATTTAGTACACCTCATTCAACTCTTTGTATTCTAATCAAGGTAATGAAGAGAACTATTAGCAAAATATGTAGAAATAACTGAGCCATAGAAACGAAATCTTTCGATTCAATTCGATTGAATTGAGACTCACACCAGGGTACAGTTCATACCAAAACTATACATAATAGTATTTTCAATAGCAGAAGTAATTTTACGTTAACATTGTAAGCATGGTTAGAAGCAAGCCACAGGGAGTTACAGTTGTTTTCTGCACTAAATCTTCAGCTATCTTTGATTTAACAGCCAACTTGGGCTGTTTGTTCAACCCAACCCTTTGAGGTTGAAGTTTGTAAGTAAGTAAAGTCAAGGGTTGTCTTACACGATCTAATACTTAGGTCTACACATATTTAGTATCTAGTTTCCAGAATTAAGTAGTGGTCAAACTATAAAGCCTGTATTATAAAAAAACTATTTGCAAAATCGCTAAGAAACACAAAGAGGTATGGTTCCTTTATCACACATTATCAGTTATCAGTCATTTAGTTCGTGGAATCTTTTAAAAGAAGTTCACATAGGTACCTTTGCCGGATGTAGCTAAGGTACAAAGCTACTGCTTACCATCAAGCGAATTCAAACCATTTGCTGTGTTGTTTATAAAAAAAACTGTCAGTCCACATACTATATCATTTATCAACTTAGAATTTCAACTAAAATAGTCAAACTAAAATATACAGAATAAAACAGCAAATTTTTCGACACTCAATATTGATGCTACAACTAAGTTTATTGTTTAAACTGTGAATATGACTTTTAATAAAGTTTAGATTAATTAAAGATCAACATTTAATAAATAATATATTAGAGTCTTAATAATAATAATTTAATATCTTTATGAAAATTATAGTCCAAAATGAGATTATCCCATTTAAATTTTATAACACTAGATTCTAACCTCAAAAAGTTTAAGTAAAGCAATTAAATACTAAAAGGAAGTGTTTCGGGAGTAACTCGAGCAATTATATTTAATAATCTTAAATTTCTAATTTCACAGTGAGTCCATGTCCAATCCAATTATAAGTAATTAAACTTTCCTTTTATAGTCCTTTACCTAAAAAACTTTAATATTCTTGACGGGTGTTCTTAATTTGTTATTTACACACTTACACTTATATAGCCCAAATTAAGCATATTAAAAAACTTGTATATATAATAGGTACTGGATTACAGAAATATATAAATAGTAAATATCAGAAATATACTAAATAAGAGTACATGAATTTGTAATATACATTTTTTTACACGGGTATAAAACAATCATATCCCGAGTGATGGAACGTGGTTATCGTAGCACAGACTCATAAGCACACTCGTAGCTCGTAGCACTAGCTCGTAGCACTCTCTCACGCGTGACCCATGTTGAACTTAAGTATTATGTTGACAGGAAGTCTGGCACTCACCAAAACAACGCAGTCCTAGAAGCTGACTCACTCAATAGAGTAACATAAAATAATGACTACATATGAGCGACAATAATGCGATTTTTACTTCAGAAACATGTTGCAAATAGTTTTTGTAGGTCTTTATGTTACACGATAGTAGTAATAACATAATGACAAGGGGCAGACGATAAGGGCACGGCTTGCTTCAGAAGATCTCTCCTCTCCAGATGATATGAGCAGACTCAGAAGATTCTAGATTCTGGATTCCCGAACCTCAGAGTTGTACATCGTGATATTATAGCATTTTCTCCCTATTTTATTAAAACTTGCAATATTTAATGAATATCAATCGCAAAAAAACTTATTTCATCTCCATCCATTACCATTATCAACTTACTTACTTACTGTTGTCCGTCGACGGAGGCGTATCTCCTTATTACGAGGTATCCGACGCCATTTCATGGAATAATTATACAGGTAATATTTGTTGTGCATACTTTATAAACCTTAAATCAAAGTTAATTTTAAAGTACTTAAATCTGTCTTAAAATTCCTATCGTGTTCAAGGTACCTTTTTACATTTAGTTTCTATCCAGTGTTCAGTTCTGTGTTGTTTTATTTTTATATTATTATATAAATAAATACACGCATACACAGAACACACATTCGCATCACCTAGGTTTACATAGGAATGTGACGTTAGACACATAATCGCATAACATAATAAAATTGTACAATTACGCTTACAATAGGGATGTTGACTATCGATAAGTAGATAATATTGTTTTCAAATACCCTCCTACTATAGTAATAGACAATTTTATTCACTCAATAATATATTATCACGTATAAATGAGATACAAGGGAACAAAGGCTGCGCTAACTAGCGCAGTTAGCGCAGCGGTTAGTGGATTTGACTGATAACTCACAACGAGTACAGAATATTAAAAATAGATATCTACATGCTGTTTTAATGCTACAGTATTCCTTTAACACTAAAACAAACACAAAAGCACACTAAACACTAAAATAGTAGTAATAGTGACATAATTTGATGCCTTAAAGCTCACAGCACCGAAACTTTACTGGGATACAAACTATCTTACCTGTAACACAAACTGTTACCATGATTGTCTGTTATGGCATCAGATAAATTATAGTAGTAGCTAGCCAAACCAATCAAAAAATTGTTGCTCTCACGAGGAAGTGAACTTCTAAATCTGAAATTGGAGGTTTTAACCATTACACCACAAAGACACGTTTTATTCCTTTTTTATGTATGTTAAAAATAGTGAAATATTCAGAAATTTCATATTTTTTACACTCATTCCTATTATGTAGCCCAAATTAATCATAAGCTCTTAGCTTGTATTATGAATAATAGATAACGGAGAAATATATGTATATAAATGTCAGAAATATATTAACTAGGCATACAAACATCTATCATCTGTGACTAAGTAGACAGGGCTAATGTAATAATATAAAACTTGATTTGACATAAAAAAGTACAAAATTTAAAGTAATGACATATAATGAAGTAATTAGATTTTGTCCAATTACAATACTAGTCACTAACAAATGAAAAATATTGTTTTGAAGTTCCTTCGTCCCACGCTTAATTTATTAGATATTGGTGTCAAAGAAGTTTGTAGTGGTTTGAATTATTCTGACTTGGTTAAACACTGGCAACTCGTGATTGGTTAAAGGACTTTAAAATTACTCGATTAAATTGCGTAATAATCTTAAGGTCACAGAGTTATTGGTGTTCGCAACTTTTAGATTGTAATCATCTCTTAACAACTTAATTTAAATAAAACTGTATGTATTTCTCTTTTTGAATTTGCTGTTGTACAATAAAGTGATATTCTATTCTATAAGTTATCGTCAAAAAGAAGAAAACATTTTCATGAAACATCAACTGTTTCATGATAAATTTTTAATCATGTACTTCTTGAGAATAAAGTACACAAAACGTTACTTTGACATGTTATCCAATTTGCTTGTGATCTTATGTATTTTGTCGCCGCAACTGTGTCATCTCAACAACAGAATACTTATTTATTTTGTTTAGCTGTTTATTCGTCTGAATGAACAGTAACTTTTAGTTATACCGTCTATTGTCGCATGTTCAAACTTACCGGAAAAATTTAAAATAAAATATATTTTCAATCAAAGTATTATTGATCTGATGGCCTTGGGTAATAGAGATCAATATCTATATTTGTGTCATCATTTAACTTTTACTATTCAGCTGGTAAAAAGTGTTTAAGTATTACATGTCAAAATTATTCACTTATTTCAATAAATAATAATAAATCAGATTAAGTTAAAGCTAACCGCGTAATTTGATTTATTTGAGCTAAAAGCTAGGACTTTATTCTACTTTATTTTATATAGAGTAATCCAAAATCAGGACTATTATTGTAAAAATGAACGATAGCGCCACAATTTGCGTTAGAATTGCTAACTTTGGTTCATGGAAATTTATGCGAAGGGGCCGAAAAATTCAGATCACCTTTACAAATCGAAAGAGACACACAAGTGTACGCAGCGCTAGAGCCAGAGGGAGATGGAAATTCGGACGGTATTCAGATCAAGAGTAACTTCAATGCCATCGACAAGATTCATTAAGGGTTCTTCACAATAGTTTAAAATAAATGGAATCCATCTTTTACAGATCTTGCCTCTTTTTCTAAGAATTGTAAGAATTATGATATTTTAAAACTGGATTTTAATTGGAAGGGACTGTACAATCAGCAAGAAACATACTGGCTTAATGTGTTGATTGCTAAAAATATTTTAAAATTTCTAAGTTAAATACCTAAACAAATATTTGAGAAATTTCAATACATTGCTAATTAACAAGAAAGCCGCCTCAATGTAAGTTTTCGTACCTTTATGTTATTATATTCTGCTGTTTTATCTTTTGCAATAAAGAATATTTTTAATACTACAAACTATGAGTACATAGTTGGGGATAGCTTAAATCCGCGAATCAATTAAAGCTGAAGTTCACGTGCAGTCTCATTATATTTTGTCTCACACAAGATTATAACTTGACATGTTTGCTATTTCAAGTGCTTTTGAGCAAATCTTTTGAATTGTCCAGCGCTAGTTACTAACAACTATATTACTTTATATACTATATAGTCTTACAGGAGAAGGTTTTATTTTTATAAGTCACTTATTTTTAAGGCTTTGATACTACTATATCACTTAATCTACTTTAAGTCCAAGTATCTGCACTAAATATAGTCTTACAAGGGAAAGTTTAATTTTAATAAGTCAGTTATTTTAAAAGCTTTTATGGATTGCTATATTTGTCAGATATGCGAAATTATCCAATGCTGGTTACGCGGACTGGTATTATCCCCGACTATATATTCTTTGTTGCATGCAAACAAAATAACAGAATAAGCAGTAGAGGAGTCCATATGTGAAGATAGCTAGTAAAAAAGTGCTTTTAAACGCCTCTTTTAAAGGAAGGTTCCTTTAAAAGAGGCGTTTAATAATGTTGTAAAAAGGAGGGTATATGTGTGTTGGTAAGGAATTCCACGCTCTAGCTATGCGACAAAGAAAGGAGTCACAAAATCTCAGTATACAGAAGCACCACTACAAGTTATTGTCTTTTGTAAGAGATCCTAATGTTCTTAGAACTTTAAATAATAAATCAACGTAACGTCAAGTGTCGTAGATGTAATCTCTGCGTCACATACACAGTGATACCTTTTGTTGTCTCAATGAACAATAAAGTCAGGGCTCTTACAAAGACCCTCGAAAAAAATGACTTCGTGAAGTGGTATTACTACGCCTCAGATTGAATCAAAGATATTAAAAAACAGTTTGAAAGAAATAGTTTTATGTACAAGTCGAAATATTAAAACCTATTCTGATAACCAAAAGGCAAGCTAAGCTAGAAGAATATAAGCCAGGTTTAATCTATCTATTATGAATAAAACACTTCTTATTCATAGACAAAACAACATTTTGTTAAAATTATTATCACGGCGGTAGACATAATAATTTGTTGGTGGGTAGCCAGGCAGACTTAGAAAAGGTGGGCATAAATTTCATGGACCTCTAGAACTTAAATAGGTGGTCTCAGCCACTAGACCCCAGAAGCGGTAATTTTTTTAAATGTTTACTCCTCATCCGCCCAACAGCGCTCACATAATTACGGTTGTGTTATAAGACCTCATAAAACATGGAGTCAGCAATATCAAGATTTTTTTTGATATTGCTGGTCAGTTGACATTGAAGAGAGAAAAGATAATAATGGCTCCCACGTCCTGTAATTATGTACGGCTACCTTCCCCTCCGTTTCACTACTACTCTTGTGTGCAAATTTAATTAATCTATTATTACTAAAAGCTATCTACCCTTGTACTGGGATAAAGAAACAAATTATTATTTCTCATAACAATTATTCACAAAAATCTCTTACATCATTCCGTTGTAACTCAGATACTTTCTTTGTTTTCAATGTTATATTTAAAATAAAATTCTTTGAGTTCAGGTTAACAACGTTTGACAAAGAAACGAAGAGCACTCAAGTCTCTTAAGACTTTATATATTTTATTCTATCTTTTTAGATATCAACAAAATAATATTGTTTCTTGGCATTAACAATACTGATGGATTTCTCAGAAAGCGTATTATTTGGAAAAGATCGAATAAATGATAAATTTAGATACTCGTGTAGACAATAGGAATTTTGAAATATTGATAATTTTCATGAAAATTCAATGTAATATACGAAACGCGTCGTTGGAGTAAAAACATAATTATAAATTCCCTATTTACTTGAGAAAAGTGATAATTATTATGAGAATAATGATGAAAGTTTTCCAATCAAGATACTGCATTAATTGTTTAATATATGACGAGATAAACTGAATTCACTATCGTCTTCATAAGTCTGTGTTTTTTTTTATAAAAAGCTCAGCAAATGACTCGACACCTCCTGATGATAAGCAGTAGACGAGTCCACATGTGAAGATAGCTAGTGAAGCATGTAATATACTGCCCTAGCCACCCTCACCTTGCCGGCCCAAAAAGTGCTTTTTCACGCCTCTCTTAAAGGAACCCATGTTATAAGAAGGAGGGAATACGTGTGCCGGTAAGGAATTCCATGCTCTAGTTGTGCGACAGAGAAAGGAGTCACTAAATCTCTTAGTTCGTAAAGTACACGTCGCTACAGTAAAGGGGTTATGATTCTAGCGCTCTTATTTCTATTACAAAAAATGTGTTGCCGTAGATATCCTCTGGATGGGTCAAATAAATTTTTGTATCTTACAGCCTTCTTTCATTCACCAATCCAATCAGCAATGAAACAACTCCTCTTGTTTTTCCTATAAAGAAACACACAGTGGGATCTATAAGCTTGTGATTTTAGCATTCGACACACTACGCTGTTACTGTGCTGACGATTTAAAAGAACTTAGTAAATGAGTCTATATTTAAAATAAAGATATTTAGACTTAGACGTTGACTTTGTTAGCCCTGCCTATTACGGCCACCCACCTACATTAGTCCTCATGGTCGTGTTAGAACCCAGACTCATGGGTTTCTCCCATATATGAAAGCCTGTGCCCATCAGTAGGACATACAGGATGCTGATGATAAAGGTTACTTGTTTTTCTATCAAAGGTCACCACAATAAAACATCTTCCTTATTATTTAAGCTAGATAACCCCATATGCAGGTTGGTGTGACTTAATGATTATTTTGTCAATTATTGTTATAAGAAGGGAATTACAGGTCTTACGAAAAGATTCTATTACACAAAAACTTTAAATACAATACATAATTAAGAAAAAGCAAAATCTTGCTTTTCAAAGGCAGTTTACTCATTAGCAATTACGAAATGAAAATCTTATCTGCGTCTAGTTTACAGATGTTAAAAACGAGGTCGTGGAAGTAGATAATTTGGTCTGGAAAGTTGATCTTGGAGTTTAGCTTGCTCTACGAGATCTAATTATCTAATAATTCCATTAAGTTTCACTGAAGAACTCCGCCGACTTATAAGTGAGTCAACGGCCACTATTTCATAAGTTTATAACTTTAAAAATTATGTTATTTTTCAAGTTTAACGGGAAGCTGTACCATTTTTGGAAATAACCTGAAACGGTTCTTTTTAAATTCTTAGTATTCAATGGATAATAAATATTCGTTTTTTTTAATTTCACTCGTCACAGATATTAGGATCGGGGGAAATTTTCACTCAATTAAATTAATTTATTCTGTATATTTACACTGTTCTGTATATATATACTCAGATAATAGATAAAACTTACAGTTATCAATTTGGAAATTAATAACAAAGAATCTGCTGACGAAAATATAAATCAATAATGTTTTAATATACGTTAAAAAATTTGTACTTTCTATAAAAGACGCTTTACTTACATAAATTATTTAGGCAGGTTTTAAGTGAAATATATTCCTATAAATAAGCTTGGTAAATTTATACTTCATCTCTATATTTGTAAAAATAAATCTATCAATCCCCGGCTATGGAATTACACTTCTTTCCGTAGGACTTATATTGATTGTTCCCTATGGAAATTTGAGACCAAATTACAACGATCAGGAATTTTATATTAGCTTACTCTGGGGCTCAATCACTCACAACTTATTATAATCCAAAAATATAATAATTAATGATATTTAATCTGATTCTCAATTTTCCATATCCCTACTGAATTTCTCGTTAAAATTAAAACTAACTTGGCCCGCGAACAAATTATTACAGATAAGCTTGCTAACGTAAAAAGTAATTTTTAGTTTGCAACCTTTATATTTTTTCTTATGAATTTCCCTGCCATTTCAATAGTTTTGTTATTCCATTTGGGGCGACGACGATACCAACGGATAAGATATCTTTAAAATCATTCAAATCATTCTTAATTTTAAAATGGTGTTTCTAACCCCGAATTGATTACACGTATATAATAATTTACAGTAATAAATTTAAAGTTTAGGCACGCTAAGACATATATAGCTAAAGCATTGTGTTACTATTTCATAACTTATAACGATTCACGGCATATACGTATAAAGACAAAGCTTATAAAGATTTTCTATTCGCAACAAGCCGAAATATGTCAATTATATTTTTTTGAACTTTTTTCAACTTTGATGGATATGTTCGGTAGTGTACCTATGATAGTTTCATTTCAAAATGATCATTTTTTTTTCTTGAGTACTGGTGATAGTTTCGGAACTTTTTTCTATTTATTTTTTCATTAAACTGTACAGACTGCTTTTTCTTTCAACTTTTAAATGTAAATTCAGATAGAAAACTTATTGGCTCTTAACAATAATGTGTGAACTAATTTAATGTACGAATTCTTTTGTAAGTTCAACATTACAAATTTAGCATTTCGTTTTATTTTATATTATGTAAACTGTTGATCTAGCAATAACATAAAATAATAATTTATTTCATGTATTCTTCTCCAAGTTCCACCTCGTAGTTCCGTCTTCGTTTCAAATTCGTTCAGCGCCCACAACTCCTTGCCTGAATATATCTATAGGCCCGTACTATAGAGTCCCTTAAAAGCATGATCTTGTAGCATCTTATTTGCATTATTCGTTTAATATTATATTTATAATCCTCCATACTCTTGCACCTAGTCTGTTTTAATTTATTTATTTCATTACACTCACACAAGACAGCCTAGAAGAGATTAGCTATTTTTTTTCTTATTTTTTTATTTTTATAAGTTGTGTGCAATAAAGTTATTTCTTGTTATTCAACCTTTGCAGTCAAATCAATTGGTTATTATTCTGTATCTATTAATAATTGATCTACTCGTAATTTTTTTATTATTACACAAGTATCAAGTCATTTTATACGTATACGAGTAAAAAAGATTTTATAGAAAGATCTAGAAAATGACTCCATTCCACCTAATGATAAGCAGAAGTGGAGTACAAACAAAAAGCTAGCCACCTTTTTGTTTGGAATAATTAAAACTATGCTCTGCACTATTTTAAGCTAAGAATATGTATATTTGTCTTATTCCCCTCAATCATGAGGTGTCAAAGGAAGAACAATGCTGGCTGTTCTTAGAAGCACTTGCCAAAATGCTGAATTGGCACTTTTTAGAGAAGGGAGATGAATCGATATACTCGAGAATGTTTGCAATAAACTAAGGCCTTTTTACGTTTACTCGACTGTTTAGTAACATTTTATGGTATAATTAGGTTTTACTTGTGACTCAGTCTGTTTTTTGAAGAAATAAGGTGTCAATTATCTTATTACTTACAAGTTTTACTATAAGTAATAAGATAATTAAGGTTTAGCCAATAAATAAAATCACGCATAATCAGTACCTACATTGGTGTGTAACGACTGAGGAAGAAGCGAAGTGCCCCAGGGCTCAGTGCTAAGTTAGAATTTTTAGTGATGTACACTATTGGTAAACAGTAAACAGTATACTGTTGGAAATTAAGAAATAATAAAGAAAGACTCAAAATTATTACTTTGATCTTCCCTCTTAAAGTGTCTCCGTATTAATTATCAGAAACCACTGGACGTGAGACCTCCATTCATTACAGCTCCTTACATCTTGCTTCTTTTCTGTTAGGTCTTTTTTGCATCAAAGTCAAGAGGAATTCAATGGGAGACCCTTGAATGTTCCTCGTGAAACCTTCCTTTTTACAATTCAGCGAATATTGAGAATAATAACGACCGCTAATGAAATTGTCTGCAGCATAGTGATGCGAATCGATTACCTGTCAATATAATCAAGTAACTGCCAAAGATATCGTTATCAATGTGATAATCAAATATTTCGATATTGATATTTTGTTTTTGTTTTTGGCTTCTTGATGATTCTTTGGTAAAATAATGTGTTTCTCTAATTGGCTTGTGTTTTGTTTATTATATTATATTCTGTGTGTGTAGAAAATTGCTGTTGAAACATTGTTAAGATAAATAAAAATAAAAATAAAAAAATATTTTTGCACGGCTGATTTATCTTCTGACTTTTATCTAATGGAAACCAACTAGTATATTTAATTTCGTCCATAGTGTGCTTATCATAGGGTACGAGTTATCATGATGACCCATTTTAATATATAAGTAGCTACGTACCAATCGGCTTGAGTATTCCAAAACAAATTACATTTACGACATTTGGAAATGGTTTTCTGTAAATAGTTATAATACTGGACGTTGAAATCATATTTTATTAATGGACATATTTACTTCGTCTAGTAACATCAACAGTAAATATCTAATATTGATTTAAGCTTATTTATTTTCATAAACTATTAATAATCTTTGCTTTACAATATATTTCTTCTGGCGTGTATATATCAGTATTAATCATAAGAAACTCTTATGCATCTCATTTTTGTTTTGTATACCCAAGATTATTGTAGATTTATTGGTTTCAATAAGTTTGATACTAATGAATAAAAAGGATTGTTCCATAGCTTCGAGGTATTAGATATTTTTTACACAAAATGCATTCATAGAAATGAAGATAACCACTTTATAGATGAACTAACTAATATACAAATAAAGAACTAACATAATAATATATAAAAAATATATAAGAAACCGATTTTCAGATTCAAAATGTTGAGAAAAACACTTTTATCAAAAATTATTATTTAATAACATTTAAGTTAATGTGCATCCGATATTATTCATGCAATATTTTTATCGACTATACCCCAACACTATTTAAAATCAAGACTCAAGCAGTTTCAATAGCTGCCAACTTCAATTGTAAGCTCAATAGAAAAAAAGATTCATTTGAAATTTCTCGAGAGTTGTTGAAAATTTGTTGTTTATTCATATCTTATACATTGATATGTATAAGGTATGAATAAAACAAAGTTATATTGAGTTATAACTTTGTTTTGTTTACAGAATTCACTTCCGTTTCCTGTTTTAGTAAATGTATAAGAATACATAGTGATAACATTTTAATTAATTACCGAACATTATTTAGTCTATGGTGAAGTATACTATATTTCAGAGATAAAAGATTTTCTTATTTCCGATTTCTTTATTTCAGTTTAAACACTGCCATAGTTTGTTCTTCTTAGTACTGATTTTTCGATCGCCACATTTTATTTACCATCCAAATACATCTGACATCTTGGCACATTGTCTATACAGTAGGGTCAGTTCACAGATCCAGCAATATTTAGTAAATAAAGGCATGCCTGGCGGATTCGAAGTTGTGGGTAGATATGCAGTTTGGGAGCTTAATTTATTATTCTATAATACGTCTATTTCGAACGGCCATCAGATTAAACCAGAGATATGTATACTCCATAAAAACCGATAAATTCAAAGTCGAAATACTTTTATTAAGTCTAGGTACATTCTAAACTCTTATGAAAGTCGAGATTGAAGTATGTAAAGGTATAATCAAAACACTGAAAAATATTGGTATTTAGCTTAATATTAATAAAAATGATTAAAATCAAACAATTCAAAATTTTCTAGCAAATTTTACCATCTTGTTTGATATATTCAATCATAACGACCTAAAATGACATATAGACTCACAAATTCTTAAAGAAACAGAAATGT
The DNA here is from genome assembly GCA_943193645.1 of Acentria ephemerella. Lineage (NCBI taxonomy): Eukaryota > Metazoa > Arthropoda > Insecta > Lepidoptera > Crambidae > Acentria > Acentria ephemerella. Next base: position 3,027,919 of record OW971898.1, on the reverse strand, counting down.
ATGTAACTGTAATAACGACAATTTTTCTAATTGAGTAAGAAGAGTCATAATCAATATAGATAGTTTTTATCAATATATTTTTTTAAATAATAGAGCACAGCCGAAACCGCTGGTCCTAGAGAGACTTTAGACATCGTGTTCTTTGTGAAGTATACGTTTCCACTTAAAAAAGCTTTTTATTATATACTACCCCTAAAAAGGTAAAATGGGGTTAAATTTTTATGTTTTTTTATTCTCCGGAAATATAAACGGTATGCATCTGTCGTGTCAAGATAGTATAGAAACAGTACTTATTACAATTAAACCTGTATTCCTTGAGTTTTAACAGAACTAGGTTCAATTTATAAACAAATTTGAAAAATTTTAAAATAAATTGCCCCTAGACTAAATATTTCACTCTGGATGCATCACAGACTATTATTTTGAATATAACGAGTAACAGTAACATTTAAAGGTCAACTTAAAATAAATGCAGAAGCCAATTCGGCTTAAATTAAAATACGCCCGATTTACACCAAACTAGATCTGTTTATACAAATTGTATTCTTATGTCAATAAGGTAAGAGTTATTACGGATTACGCTGGACCTGCTCTACCCGTATAGCGTCGATATTTCTGATACAAATCAGAATCTAGTATTCGCTATCCGAATACTCATCGATTCGTATTGTAAAAGCATCCACGGTATCGATATCCTTAACCCATGGGGGAATCCGTATACAATGAACGACCAATATAATTGAGAATTTAAAATATACGTTCTTATTATTTCTTCTATTAACTCATAGAATAATGTTAACACATCATCGTCTTAATGCTAAATATTCTATCATTATCACAATCCAGTATGAAAAGTATAATTTAAAATTTCTAATTTTATATTGTAACATATATTGCTGGCTAGATTCAGACCTTCCGACCTACGTGGGATCAACACAGAAGTTTGAACACCATGACTGACTCAATGCGGGTTGGTAGATGAAAATGGTTGTTGCGGCAACCAAATTTTTTTTAAATTGATATTGAGTAGCTTACTCCCACACTTTATGAATACTGGCTCTGTATATGAGACAGTTAATCGTGCAAAGAGCTTTTTTACATTTTGTGTCCATAGAGTAAGTGTTAACTCAGACGTTAGTGTCATAACTAAAAAATACCTTAAGTGTTTGTAACACGCTTTAAAATATTAACTTCAAAATCCTATCACGCATCTAAACCCTTCCAATTTTATCGATTTACCCGTCATTGCTCTGGACAGAGCTATTTTTGGCTAGATGCGATCCATCACAAATGAGTGCATCACTACGGGATTACGATGTTTGCAAAGGTGGTTGCAGGCTGAATTAGTTTCTATTTACGTGGGGTTAAGGTATTATGTAACTCGGTTTACATAATTCGCTCAATCAACTCTTAGACAGAACTTGAAACTATTATACGTAAAAAGTTTTCCACTCTACTCCATAGTAGTTAAGTAAGATAACTATGCATGTATAATTTATTCTCTTTTTACAAATTTCAGAACCGTAATCAAAGATATTGTTGCTTTGTATATTAGTAGAGTAGACGGTTTCTTCAGATTTTTTACAGGTATATATATATATATTTACTACACCGATGCAGCGACACAACTTAAGTTTCAATAAATATATTTATGGATATTTTTACTTACTTTTGGCATTGTATTTTATCGTATAATAAATGTGAATTAAAATAAAATTATTACCTAGGTATTATGTGTGTGTTTGTGTGTGTGAATAAACCCAACAAGCAGTTTATGGAGCTTTAAGTATAAATACTTTCTATGTTCATACAAGTAGTTCATACAACTCTTGTACACGCAATGTTTTTTTTACGTATTTTGAATATTCAATCATACGTTATATGCTATATATATAACAGTTAAATGCTCACTAGATGGTAATTGAAGTGTTATCTGTTAGTAATTTCCAGCACAATAGGAATTTTCAAATAGCAAGTCGGCTGTTACGGTTTTTTTTAGATTCGCTATTATCACGTGAACGGTATAACAATATCATTGATTTTCATAATGGAACAGAATCACATTGAAGTGTAAATATTTGCACTAAAAGATATTCATACGGCTTCAAAGACAAGTTTCGCGTAATCCTATTAACGCCACGCCATTGAGAGTAAACACAGCTCATTCCGATTACATTGACACCACGTTACGTTATGACATGTTTGAATCACAAACTATAATAACAGCTAATGGAGAAAATAAGAATATGGAATTTAAAACAACACATAGTTGTGTTCAAATACATCAATAATAGGCTAATTACGTTAGGGTATACAAGCCGCCCCAATGTAAGCGTGGTTGGCGTTACAACATGTATCAACAACGGAGCTGTCAAACTAATGAGCAATTTAAAATAACAAATTCTAAATGACCTGTGCAGGATCATCCATAGAAAAAGTTGATTTGGTTTCGTTTTAGAATAACCCCAAACAATATATAAGCGTAATATTATTATTTTTTTAATAATTTCATAGAATAGAAATAGATTTAAGGTTCCTCATTATGAAAATAATACAAATAAATTATTTAATAGGACACTGACCCCTAGACTAGATAAAGACTGTCTCTTAAGATATCAAGCTTTGTCATAAGTGTAAAACTACACAGATAGAAGAAAAATAATGGAAGACAAAGAATTTAAAAAAAATAAGAATTACATAGATTTAATATAGCTATGATGGTAAGCGGTTTCCATAATCTTAAACTTGTAGCTTAGCTTTTAAGAATCAAAAGGAAGAATTCAAAAATAGATAAATAAAAACCAACGCAATACAAATGTAATAAACATTTTTCAAGTCTTTTATTTCCGGTACGCTTACCAATAACGTAAAGAGTACTCTGGAATATTAAAGTAATTTAATATAATAGGACTAAAGGTAATATTCTCATGCTATAAAACAATTTTGTTCTGCCGTTAAAGGTAACGTTCTGACAGTATTACAAATTTAGAATGCCGCAACTCGCTGTGGAGCGCCGATTTGGTATTCTGTGCGGAATCTTAATATCGGGATAAAACGTAACCATTTGTTTGTTACGCTTTGTAGGAAAGTGATTCGAAATCAGTTTCTGTTTTACTTTTGAGAAAGGCAAAGGGAATAAAATTATACAGCCAATGTAAATAGTTTTATTATTTCTGCAGCTAGTAGGCCTTCATACATGAGGGAATCACAAGAGTATTTGGACCATTACACGATCACGCTGGCCAATGCAGACTGCTATATGGGAGCATTGAAGACCAATCGAATCTGTTATTATACACAGATTCGTGTTGAACGAACAGCTGTCATTATGTATTTTGCTAGTCAATACTATTTATTTATATTTTTATCAGTATAATTTCAGCTGGTAGCCCAATCTTTTGCCATAACTCAATTTAGCATGCTATATCTATGAAATTATTTTCCTTATCAAAACCGTGAAGATGATAGTGTCTTAGATCATTGCTATATTTTGTAGGGCTCAATGACATCTTCTCTTTCTCTGCTTGCTTCAAAATAAAAAGTTGTTAGAAACAATATATTTATATGAAAATTAAATAAGTATTGTCATAATTATCAAAATTTTAGTGGTCTGAAAAAAAATTGATTTTGACCGAACGTATTTTTTTTTATTATTTGCAAATTTTTAATAAAAGTTACAACAGCACCGTATATTCTCATATGATTTGTTTGTCAGCGAACTATTATAAGTACCTTAAAAAATTAGGGGTATGAGTTTCTACAAATGCGCAATTCATATCTGAGGATTTGAATTATGAAACAAGACAGTTATAATATCGAATTGATATCACGTTAAATGAACTACTTAGATGCCATTTAGCAATTAAAAGATACCAGTCTAATGCTTTTATTTCGTAAGGAATATTTGTATTTTTAGTACAGTTTTCATTAAGTTACATTTAAAATTATTCAATCTTACCAACATTTGGGTAATTACTGTAGTCGTCTGGGATTGGCCAAGCAGCTCAGCTTAATTTTGAAGCTTATTCATTAAGACTGGGTAGCCTGAAGTTGGTCTGGTGAATTGCTTCAAAAGAATATCATAATAAAATAGCAAAAGTTTCAAAAAGGTTGAGTCAAACTGAAATATACATTGGCTATGGTAGTTACAAAAATTAAGTTGTCCTTCATATTCTAGTTGAATTTAAAACGAAAGAGATGCGTGAGTTAGTCATCAAATATTGACTTTAAAATATGTTATTTTTGATTCATTTTCAATGTTCTCAGTTCTTAAAATAATCATAGTAATGCCATAAAGATTTAATAATAGCAAAGTCGACGTGCGAAAGTTATTAGCATTATTTTATCGTAACAACAACAGTAAACGTTAAATTTAGCGTCAAATTGTTGACATTACATTGCCCGTAAGCTACGCAATTCAAGTAGAACATCACAATCGAATATTTAAAGTGCTGAGAAACCAAAAAGATTTGGCACTTACTCCACAAATAATTATAGCTTTTATTTATTATGATGACCTCTTTTTTACAATTCTCCTTTTAAAAAGGAATGCTAAAAGTCCATTGGAATTGCAGTTTTATACATTTCAATGATAAAAAGCGATGACCCTCTCATGCATGGTCATTTTGCAACTTTGATAAGGTTTATAATCACGATGAAATTCAAACGTTAAATTTATTGAGCCGCGAAACTCGAGGGAATTCAAAATTAATTCTATCTGGATTGACGGCTTAACGGGTTCGGACATAATTTATCTTTATAACAAAATATAATTCTTCTCCACTTTTTTAGACAATACAGACACTTTTTACGCAAAACTACACCAATTTCACATCGCCAATCAATACATGCTTTCGTATTTAGTTATCATTCATTTCGTTCTTTTTGTTTTATAACAAAATTCTTTTCTATTCTGCTATCTAGTATAGTTTAAATTTAAGAATGTCATGAAATATATAATACATATGTACATATATATTACATGCAGCCATACGTTTATTCGACTAAATTTTTTCGTAAACAAAAACATAATATTTCATAATATTTGCGTTTGACTGTCGCTAGTCGAGTCAGTACCCCTGTCTACTTAACTAGAGATCCTGGAATTGATAACCGGTCAAGGCAGATATTTATTGTTTTTATGTCTATATAGTACTGTTATTTATATATATATTACTATGTTGGTTCATTTTTCCGTTATCTAATATACATAAAATAAGCTCTTATGATGCTTTATTTGTGATAGAAAATAGGTGTGGGTGTGTAAATATTATTATTATTATATATTATGTACAACGCTTTCTTTTTTGGTCTCATAATCTTGTATTAAAGAATGGGAGTAAATTGCTTGAAGACGATACATCAAATATAAAATTGAACCTTGATAAAGAGAAATAAGCCATATCGTCATATTCCCAATCGTAGCGGAAAGATTTGTACATCGTCTATCCGAGGATTGGCGAGAATACCAACGCGAAAACAGCTTGGAAAGAAGTTGGAGTCACCCTTCCCAGTCGCCTTAACTTCACGCACGAATACATTTCCTGACTAGTTCAAAAATATTTTTTGTTTCGCATATCGTGGGTCTCATATTTAATTAGTGCCTTCAAGATTTTTAAATAATTTAATTTCTTGTCCTGTAAAGTAATGAATTTGTACTTATAATATACTGACCTATGGCCACAGATTTAAATATCAAATTTTAACTAAAAAGACTGCTGTATGGCACAGTATCAAATAAAATAAATATACTAAATGTCTGTAAAATTGTCCATCTTTATAATAATTTGAAGATAGCTATATAAAATCTTTTTTTTAACTAAAATACTATTTGAATAAATCGTGAAGTAAAGCACAATTTGCTGGAAGTTTTTGAATTGTATGTTTTAACTATTTTTATTAATATTAAACTAATAACTCAATACTTTTCAGTATTATAATTATATTCTTCAATCTTGACTTTCATAAGAGTATGTAATACTTAGACTGAATATTTTGGCTTTTATACGTTAGGTACCTACTTACTTAAAGGCAGCCCATTATTAATAATTCAAAATATACTTCTCGATACCGCGTCAGTAACAGACAATCAATTGGATTACCTTTGATAATACAGTCAGTAAATATAAACGGTATAGTGATATAGAATATTGAGATCAATTCCTGTGTTTGTTTACGCAAAACAGTCACATAGCCATTAGTATAAATTTAGTTCTAGAAACTATACAAATACTAGTTATTTACCTAGGTTATAGAATATATTTCAAACAATTTTCTTTCATGTAGTCTATTAAAGAAACTAGTTTTATTCTATTCAAAATTATTAATTTTGATTAAACAGCTTAGATATTTTGGTTGCCTGGGAGTGGCCAGGTGAATTGCTTCCGCAGAACCCAGGTCAAGCCCATAAAGGGCAATTTAGTTACCAGGGAGTTTTTGTGGGCATTTCCAGTTCCACTCTCATGAGCCCCACACACGCCCGTCACATTGCCAGTGGCGGATAGGTCCGTAAACGGATTCCTCTTCGAGAAAAAAAAGGTTGTTATGGCAACCAATTTCACTCAGCAACCAAAATTAGGCCAGCCTGGTAGTATTATGTAAAACCCAAACCCCTCATGTGTTTCTTTCATATAGGAGGGCTTGACTCCGCTATTGGGACGTATATAGGCTGTTGAAGTTGATATTAATGGAATGTTGAAAAAAAATTGATAAAGAATACAGATACATTCTATTCTATTCTATATTATAAACAGTTACAAACAAAACCATAAAACATATATTTTAAAATAAAATGTGTTTTGGTACTATTTATTATACGTAATACTATATTTTTTAATTTTTATATAAAGTTATATATTAGTTGAAACGTTGTGTGACAAAAAAAGTGTTTAAAACTTTTTATTACTCTAACGGCCCAACGGTATAATTGAAGTGGTTAGAACAAATTCCAACTAGTAGCAGAAAAAATGAAAATCAATTTTAATGGTTATTTATCAAAAATTTATCCAGATTATATGAAAATTAAAAACGAGTTAAAAACAGAAACTACTTTTCTCATGTCGGTTAAATAGTTAAAGAAATAAAGTCTCTCCAGTGTAAAACATAATTGAGTGGTTTGAGTCAATAGGCGTGCAGACTTAGTGTTAAATAACTCAGACGTCAGAATGACAGTAAAAAGTATAATTAGAGCAACCTTAACCTTCCACTTGCAGCCGAAGTTATTTCAATTTCTCTGACAGTTTCATCGAATTGGTCATCAACGGTTTTATTAGTTGCACAGGATACGGTCGAGACTACTTCAACCATTACGCAGTAGAAAAAGTTATGTTGTTATAAAAGACTATTAAAAACTTCGATGGGTTGTAGTTTTTTATTTTTTATTTTTCTAGATTAAGATTTAACTTAAGATTTCTTATTTCAAATGCATTTACTGGAGTCAAGAAAATACTGGTAATGTTTGATTGCGTCATATGCTTATACTTTGCGTCATTGTTAGTCATAGAGTAATTAGTAATATTTAGAAAATAATCATTTAATTTTTGTGGAATGTCATGTGGGTTGTTGATAAAAATTTCATTTATTATTAAATTGTATTTTGTTTTATTACTTGCCATGTGGCCTTACTTTTATTACTGTTTGTATCAATAAATTTAGTATTTGTATTTAGTTTAGATTGTCTTATTGCTGATTTAATAATTTTACAATATATTTTATATTTCCTTACAGTTCTGGCACAGTTTGTCATTCTTGTTTTTTGGTGTAAGATTCGTTTATTCTTACTTGCTGCGATTATACCTTTTGTTTTCCAGTTAGCACTTCTTTTGTAGGTTATTTTGATTCTTTCATTGGGTATGCATAGGTAAAAATCATTTGGAATATATCTAGAAATACATTATAAGCATTATTAGGATCGTCTTCCATAAAAACATCCTTGAAACTGACTTGTGATACGTATTTCAGAAATAGGTCCAAGTATTTATTTGGGTTTCTTTTGTTTATATACCTATTTAAAAATATACTCTCCATTTATTCATAAAAACGTTATATAACAATCAAAACACCTACTCATTTTATAATTTCAAAACATCTTTATGATATATGACAATATATTTTGTAAATTTCTGTCATATTGTCGTCTCTATGTCATACTTGATTCTAAATTCCACGCGTGTGTTATGTATGTACAACGCATGACACGCAACGACAATGTGAATCATTGCAGCGATTTGAAACACTTCAGTCTAACAGTATAATTGTCTGCAAATAATATTTAAATAAATAATAAAATTCCTACAAATAAATAAATTGAAATAAAAGCTTTTTAATTTTATTTGGTTTGTTTTGATTTATTTTATAACTCTTTAATGATTAAAAGGTTTATCTAATTTTTATTCAGTTGATTTAAAAAGTTATTTGTTTTAATTAAACAATGTGATTGTATATTTTTGTTATATATTGTGTGTGAAAGTATCTTACAAAATTTATAAATAATTCTTAAACTCTCCAAACCAACAGGTAATTTGAATTTGCCAAAATATTAATGTTCACAATTTATATTTACAACAAAGATGCATGAATCACTTACCTACGAAAGCTTTAGATAACTATAATTTTAAGGTAATATTAAAAACAAGACAATGGTTTTAAATACTTTTTAACATGTTAATAGAAAAAGTTACAAATAGAAAAATTTAAATTTTAAATGTTGAGCTAATGGTGTGAGATTTATAATAAACATTTTAAAAACTAAATGAGTTTTAATTTAATATAAATATGTAATCGCTGTGTCATCAACATTTTCATCTACAATTGTAACTCTTGGACATGAAAAGTTTTGAGACCTTGATGTTTCAGAGATTATCCCTTTCGCTGATCTTATTACATAACCACATAACCCATATATTTTTCGTATCGCTCATTCATTCACACGCACGCAATTCCTAAAGTTTTTGAAGTAACAATAAACTGGTTTTTTTATTTTTATTTTTTTATTAGTATATCTGAAATTCAATTAATTTTCTAAACTTGCTTAAGCATGTGCTAACACATATATTAAAAACTAAAAGTATTAGATAAGGAACTTATGAAAACTGTTCTGAATAAGCATTACAAACAACTAATGTATATTACACTTTTTAAATTTTAATTGAATAATTAAATACATTTATTCTCATATTACTTTGCACTCTGAAGGTATTTACGCAGACTCCAAACCATATCTTGTCTGTGGGTGACTAGTGCGGCTTTATAATAGCAATAACTTAAATTTGACATTTGAAAATTCTTTATGATACTATCATAAATAATAATTATATGAATTAACTTTATACTTTCTTTTTTGCTACTATAAAAATATCTATACAATCAACATTATCTACATACGTATTTTAAATTTGGCATTTGTTACACTGATATAAAAATGAGGGTTTACCCTATAACATATAATATATATAGCAACACTACTAGTCACTCACTAGTGAGTGAGAGTGTCGTTATCACTATATGATAAACTCTCATTAAAAATAGAAATAAAATATTATAAGGTGACCTTCTCTCTACTGCCCATTGCGATCTACGACAGGGTGCATTATTTTATATTTTTATACATTTGTGCAACATTATTGTACCACTTGAGGAATGCAATAAATTATACAGTATTCGTATACAACTACTGTCTTAAGACCATTGCTACTTACACTTTTATGGGTTCTTCCAAATTAAATAACAACTAATTAATATAAAGTAAAGTAAGTAATGGCCTTAATATTATATTAAGTAAGGCCATAGACATTTGTGTTTTTCATACGCAATTACGTAATAACAGTATAATCAGATTTCGATGGTATTTAAGCATTTCTTTTAGAGAGGAAGATAGGGACTTGCAGAATATCACATAGCTAAGTCTCAAATCTCATATGCCGCCAATATAACGCTTTCTGTTACAGGGTAGGGAACCCAGGTGCTAAGCGTATCTATAGTCTGCAATTACCACTTACCATTAAGTAGCCTTATATGTATAACAAATATAATTTTATCAATCTAATGTCCTATTTCTTTCGATTACAATTCGGGGTATTATACCCATAAAAATCAATTTGAATAAAGAGCAATCAGCGTTTGATGACCTTCCTAATTGAACTAAGTAGCTGGTCTCTATAAGTCACACCCGGCTCCTGATCACAACGGCAGTGGAGATAACCTCTATAGTACTGGGTAATATCGCTTCCCCTCTCAGCAGTAATATGGAGTCTGCTGAAGCGAATTCACCAGACAATACTCGTAAAATACCTACGAGTCTACGAAAATCAACCAATACACGAGGAGAGTACGGGTTTTGTAGCAAAATTCAACATAAATAAAGAAGTAAATTTCCCAGAATCCTTTCAGAATTAAGATAAATTATATTACTTTACCGAATATACCAATTTTCTTGATTACCTTAGTAACTAATTCTCGTAACGTCTTCGTTTTTGTCCACCTTAATTTACGAATCTTATTTATACCAACCTATCTTTCATAATCTTTCTTAATATATTTTTAACAGATTAATTTTACTCGCTCAGTAGATTTTTTGCGTAATTTAAAAGTTCGATGTCATTTTGGAATCACTTATATGCTGAATATTGCGTTTTCCACCCTTAAAAGTCATGGTGTTTGAGCCTTTTAGGAAAGCTAATGTCGCGTAGAAAAATATTAGTACCCATCAAACAAATTACTGCCCCTACCGGCATTCAAATCCGGGATCGCAAGCGAAGTAGACTGACCACACGATCAGACTATTTATGTCTATAACATAGTTATGGCTTCACACACAATATTCTTTAAATAATTAAAACCAATGGGAAACCGATTTAACTATTACCGATGTAACTATAAAACTTCGTGTTATCAATAAAACAAACTAATAGAAGTAATAAATTTATCTCTTTTATTAGGCACTCGACAGCAATAAAATAAAACCGGTCGTTCTTATAACGAACTACAAATTGATATCCCACTGTGATAGATAACATTACTGCAAAAATATAACGGATCAATATGATAACGCCGCTAGACCGCGATAAAAATCAACACATGTTGTGTACGAATTGACACTATAAAAAAACAACTTTACACTCACTCAAATAGAATTGAAAACATTAATTTTTAATGTAAATGTGTACTGTAAACCAAAGCTTCTGTTTAGCGTCACCCTAAGTAGCAACTGTGCAACAGGTATTGCACGATTTAGAAAAAATCATACTAAAATAAAACTTACCACTAAAGGGAATCCGTATTAAATCATTGTGATCACAATAAAGGGCTGGTTTAAATATAATTTCACACAAAAATTCTAAAGCTTTCACTGATTTTCGCGCAGAGGGGAGCGACACGTCCTCCTCTAACGGTAGTTCCGGGACGACTGAGAGAAAGTGGGTCCTAACATGGGTTGAAATAGAATCCTTTACAGGTTGTTATGAGTAGCAACGACAGTCCGAAAGGATAGCATTGTTACATTATAGGAATTTATTTGACTTTACAAGTCCGAGATCGGTTATGTATTAAAGCTAAGGGTTGCGAAGGATAATGGGATTTGGAATTTCACTTCGAATATGTCTCTCTTTTATGTGTTACAATGGGGTTCTCGGACAATTTTCTTAGTTATCATTGTAGACATTCTTGATAAAAATAAATTATATAGCGACAGACATTTTATATGTGCGTAAAAATTAAAGCTGAATCTAAAGAAATATTTAAAAAAAACACAATAGTCTTTTGGAGAAAATTTTTATTCGTTTGTCATATGTTATTATTTCCTACCTCAGTGGCGATACTATCGAATATGTTTTTAATGAAGGCTCATTTGTCACTTACTATAGCCTATCGACGCTCGCACCTTGTAATACGCACATGTTACTTAATGCTACCGTACTCGCTTCGGGACCATAAAGTATTGTTAAATAACTATGATCATCTGTAAGGTTGAGGTGCTCCTTGTCTTAGCGGTTAAAACGCTCTGGTTTCCAACAAAACAACATTCGCCATGGTAAATACTTGGATGGCTCAATTAAATTTATCTCTCGAGCTCTTCAGGAGACGTAGGTTCTGGTTGTTGCGGCAACCACTTTCACCCACCACATTGGGCTAATTTGGTGATGTTATCTAAGCTCCTCATATGCCGGTGCCTAGCAGTTGGACGTATATAGTGATGATATTACATATTTATATTTATTTATATTTACACTATTATTTCGCCAAATATGATATATTAAAAAATAAGTTAAGATCTTGAATATGTTGTTGTTGTTGTTGGAATTCCTTATCAGCATACGTATTCCTTCCTTCTTATAACATGGGTTCCTTTAAAAGAGGCGTGAAAAGCACTTTTTGGGCCGGCTTCACTATCTATCTTCACATATGGACTCCTCTACTGCTTATCATCAGGTGGTGTCGAGTCATTTGCTGTGCTTTATATATATATAAAAAACAAATATTTCTCATAAGCTTATGTCAAATGTTAAATAATTGATAATAATAAAATTTTACATGTTGTACAAAGTCTACTTTACAATTATTATTAATTTACTTTTAATAGATACATACATATACTACAATGGTAACCTTGGCAACATAAATTACTTTTGTATTTTGAGTTCCCGACTAACAATCAACTAACTTTCTATATATTAATGACCTTTAAAGTTTATACAATATAAAATTAATATCACAAAGTCAATACTAACAATCACAAAAATAATTATACATTTACTTTGTCAGTTACATTTAACGGTTTAGGTTCTTTTGAAGTTATAATTTGTAATTTAAATACTTTTTCAAACAAATAATAGGACTTCAATATTAATAGTAATATCAATATATTATTCGATGTAATGTCTTTAGTTGTTTTGCAACTACCCACTTATTATCTTATTTTTATATCAATATGAAATAACACAGTGAGTTTCTGTAAATGGCTTATTTACAGTTAAATTAAAGTCATTTTGCATAAATGGGAATGCTGTAGAAACTTTGTTGAATAAATAAATAAATAAATATAAGTATTTTCCGTGACTCATTCTCAAATAAAATGTTCTGGAGAGGTCTAAATGTGTTTGGGGAGTGGTTATAAATAATATTTGCCTTATAATAAATATAAAACCTTAATCTACAGTAGTAAGCTGTAACTGTTACATTTAAAGGGTTGATATATAGAATAAATAAAATTCATTGTAGCATTTTCAGTTTTAAAGCAGTCTAAATTAAAATATTCTGTAACAGATTGGCAGGCAAGGAACTTTGAACGTATTGCTTTAATCACACATACACTGATTTACATTCTAAAAGTGACTTTGGGCTCACGTAATTTCCGCTCAAGAATATGCCTTTTCCTTGAAGTTTTCTATCTTGGTTGGAGACTTTATAAGAGAAATTGGAATGGTTTAATTTGTCTTTTCAAATTTACAGGATTATATTTACATATTCATTTCACGTGTATACGGTTACTACATTAGTATGCCGATTTGAAATCTTATTTCGTCGCCATAAGATACGTTTAATGTCATAACACAAAGAGTTGTATGTCAATCTTCTTCCAAGAAATGTAAACGTATAATAATAAGAAACGTGAAGTAATAATGTAACGTTTCATTCCTAACAAACCCGCCGGCACACACTCGCTATGGAAAATCTATAGTGACTTAAAAATAAGTCGGAATTACGTCTCAAATACGACTGCATGAGAACACCTGCGCCTTGCTAGGGAGTATTCAATACACTATCTAAACCTAAACACGAAACACAAAGACATTGTGAGACAGTGTCCCTATTTCCTTAGCGCACGAACTAAATTAAATTTAAGTTCAGTACTCCTCTTTCAGTATAATACAACCAAAAAAAGAAGCATAACGGTTGACATCATTTGACGTTTCTAAAATGGCGACTCTTAACCATAATGGCTGTCTTTTCGCATCATCGAACATGACAACTAAAATATGTCAAATGTGTATGGATTGTGAAGTGTCAACTAACACATTCCTAAAGTCATTCTATCCCTTGTTATGGAGTTGAAATAAAAGAAAATGCGATATCTTAAATTTAATTTAGTCCGTGCACAACAGAATTGGGGCCAGTGCTCCATTCATTGCCGCATATCCAGAGAGTGAAATTCTGTACTATAGATGTGCTAACACCTATTGTTGATCTTATTTTATTTTGTCTTGCAAAAATTACTTACTTTATAGTTGTATAAACTGTGGTTATGTCTATGAATTAGTGTCAATCGTAGAAATTTTTATTAAGAAATTTTTTTGTGTCAATTGTTTTAATTTTAAATATCTCTTTATATATTTTTCTGGGCAACCGGTATTGACCTTCTCGCTGACAATAAGAAATATATAATTGTTTTGACACCAGATGAGAGGTTTTATTTCCCCTAACCCGTAATTAACCAAAACCCAATGTGACAAAAATTTGTTGCTAAGTTGCTATTTTAGAGCGCTCCATCTACTAGATATACAAGATCTCACCACAGACACTCTGTAGTTACCCATTAAGTCATAAATATTATTTCCGAAGGACCGATGTAAAAATTCTTTGCGAATAATTTCGTGGAAAAGTTTCCCTCAAATGGCAAACGCTCACAGAGTAATGAAACACCTACTACCCTATTATTACTGAATTTAAAAATACATTTCTGTATTATTCACATTCGATGTATGTACGTACAGTCGACTTAATTAAGGGTATACGCGTTCATTTATTTCAACGATGTATATGGATTTTCAGCGGCATAAAAGCTCTTTATTTTTACTAAAAAAAATAACGATATTTCCCGCTTAAATTGAGAATGCTCAGTTAACTCGCATATAACTATCGCATATAACTATGATGCATAAACTAGTATGTTACTTATTTATCTTTATGCACGTGTGTAATAATTCAGTCTGTGGCTTAAAAGTGATATGATAAGGTTCATATTACGAGCAAATATGTTGAAAATATTATTATTATCAACGTTTGCACAATTTTTTATTTTTCTCTGACTTAAAATCGGTCGCTTTTTGTTTTTTAATCGATCAATATCAAAAAAAGCAGATCGCCCACTGAAAGGTAATAATAACCATCCACTAAAGACAAATAGACATCAAGAAATATCAAGGAATCACTTGATATGTCAGTTGCATCAGGAATCAGGTAAAGATGTTAATGTTTCCTGACTATTAGGCAGTGACAACCAAACGGTTTAAGAATCCCTGGAGTTCATATAAGATTATAAATTATATGTGGAATGAGAAAACTGTGTAAAACCTTCACGCTACATAGGTTCCTTTAAAAGAGGCATGAAAAGGCATTTTTGGGCTGACAAATTGAAGCTTGCTAGGGCAGTATTTCGCATGCTGCACTAGCTATTTTCACATATGGACGAGTTATTTTCGGACCTTTTTATTAAAAAATAATGTGGCCTTAATCTAATGTACGGTTCAAAATCTTGGTAAATAAATAGATTTATCATATATACAATATTCCTCTATATAATAATCAAAATTCTTATACATCAAAAGATGACACGATTTTTATTAAAATAGAAATTTAATAATTAATTTCTAATATTTAAAGACGTTACTATCTTATCCTACGCGATACGCCTACCTGGGAGATATTCTTAAGTAACACCGAAATACAAGGGTCTCTAAAACAACAAAATCGAAATAGAAATATTACAATTATAAATTGAGTTAAATAGATAAGATATATTTTATTCTATTCTATTCTAAATATCGATAATTATGCGATTTCAATAATTATGAGCGGCTTCATGAGATGGACACATGATCTGTAGTTAGGGTGCCATGACACATTAAGATCCTCCGGTGACTAGACCCGCTTAATATAACATCGGTTTCTTGAAAAGAGAACTGTACCATCAACCCTTGACACCCGTCATGTGTAAAAAATATTACAATATTTATTTATACACACATGATCTTCATATTTAGCTATGAAATTTCTTATGAAATTTTCAAGCAGTCCCTAAACAAGAAATTAGTTATAAAAGGCAGACGATGATAACACAAATAAAAGAAAAATAGAATTATTAGCTTACAGCTAATGTGTACAATTATGTCAAGATATAGCTCTAAACTACGTTGAGTAAGCGAGAAATAAGATCCTGTGTGTTTTCACTATGACGTTTCATTTCAGCCGTCATCTCCGACTGGAGTAAATTAAATTTGCAAACTTATCTCGGCACGGGCAGCTTTTATTCACTTTCCCCGAAGCAGATTGCTCGCTGATAAGATATTGTTGCTTATTTATTAATTAGAAATATAATTTTAATAAAGAATAATTCTAAGAAGAATTATAAAGATATTCTGATCATTAAGGAATTTTGCATTCCGTCCATTCAAAAACCACTGATTGGTCTGCACATAAATCTGGGAAATATTTATATAAGAGACTTTTGGCAGGGCAGTCATGAAGTTTGAATTTGGAACATAATCGAGTTTGAATTTAAAGCAAAATGTACTTTAGAGTTCTGCGAACAAACTGATCGAACGAAAATATTGTATAAACGAAACAATATTTTCGTACCTTGTGATACAATCTTACTGTTGACGGATATTTTGAAATTTTTTTTTTTATTTTTTTTCTTGGTTTTTTAAGGGAAAAGGGATCTTTTTTCTTTGTCACCAAGACTCACAGTCTAAAATAGAGTCAAACTCGCTACATGTTAAGCTCGCCACATCTTTAATTTTTCTATCAGAGTTCTAAGCAGAATTAACTGTCTGAGATAAGTATTCTTTTTAATAATTAGAAGGTCACTAAATGAAATCAAGGTTAAGTTACTTTTAGATAGATAGATAGATAGATAGATAAAACATTTATTTCCATTCCAAGTTACTTTTGTCATTCATGCTTGTATATTTTACTGATACCAATAACATCAAGGAGCATAGTGTGTTTTACAATAAACAAATTTTCCTTAACTTAAAATTACAGCAAGTACCAATGTGAGGAGCAAGACGCAATATTACAACCATTAAATAACAAATTTTCACATAATTAATTATTAACTCCTCTACTGCTTATCATCAGGTGGTGTCGAGTCATTTGCTGAGCTTAATATAAAAAAAGCATAGATTTTCAGAACTCGTGACCACAAAAATAGATTTATTCTAAAACCATATATTATGCTCTTCATTTTCAATACCGCTTTTATTCCAGTTAGATTTAAGTGCAACTTTTTAATTATAAGCCTTTGTTATACTTTGTTTCGTCTACGGTTGACGTTGACTGTACAATGCGACGAATAGCGTGTTTTTTAATCACATTAATACGGTTGGATCGCGTAAACATATCTAGTTACTCCCAATATAGAATGCATCATACTTAACTGTATATTGAAGATCGAAGTGTTTCGTTCTACTACAAATCAATAAGCTTAATACAATTTTAAAGTTTTCACTGTTAACACTCGTCAGCCCGCCGACGTTCATGAAATTAAAGAATATATATTGCAAAACACAATATTAGTTTACCATTACTTAGTGAACGCTTATAGTTAGATCCTTGAGGCTGATTATTGATCCACATACAATAATATTATCAAGTATCTGAACCTTGTACAGGAAGTTACGGATATATGGGGGGTGACATCCACTGAGATATATCATACTAGTCATAATCAATATAACATATGTGTCAGGCCAAAACCACGGGGGGAGGCCTGTAGATAGAAGCTAGTACTAAACATACATAAACATACTAATAGGGATATAATAAATATCCTTGATTCGTGAACAAATATTCATACTAATCATACAAATATCTGCCCCTACCAGGACTCGAACCCGCGACTTCTGGCTAAGTAAACAGGGGTACTGACCACTCAACCAGACGGTCGTCAAATACGAAAATAATTTCTATAGAATATTATGTTACAATCGCATATAATAATCATATTTAAGCACATTTCTTTGTGAGTTCAGCCCTTAAACAGTTAAGCAGTTTGTGTAAAAGGAAAGGTTATGTAATGACAAGTTAATGTAACTTGTCATTACATATTATAATATTATTGTCATTACATATTATAATATTATTGTCATTACATATTATAATATTATAATATTTAATGAAGTGTAAGTGGCAGTGTAATTACAGGGCATGAGAGGCATTAACATCTATTGTCTCCAGAATATAAAGTCTTTTTAATGTTGCACCTCTGTAGGTAATGGTTACTTACCATCAGATGCGCCATTTGTTGTTGGCCATCTGAGACATACTAAAACCTTTTTACAATAACTTACATATCACAGCATGAAGTCATATACAATGGGAAGGAAGCAAGCATGCAAAAAATCGTCTCGTGCTCACTAATTCATACATTAGTAAATTAGTGAAAATCTGTGTTGTTTTAGTCTTAAGTCCATTAAGAAGGATATATTATTTATTCAGATAGGTCTATATTTTCTCACATTCTTACAATAAGTGTGTAATAAATACGTCACGATTGTATTTTAATGGATAAATGAATACTTGGAACAATCGTTGGAGGCTATGAGTTTATTACGTTTTTATCTTTTTCAACAACTAGAAGTGGGTGTATAACTAACGAGCCGTTCGACATTACTGACAGCCCACGTCCCGTATTTGGGATAATATTTTGTAAGTCTCCAGGGGGAAGATGTCTATTATGTATCAGTATGGAGAAATATAAACTTTTTTCTAGAACAAAATAATACAAATACTTTAATGATAGCTGCTTGACCAATTGAAAAAAATTCTTCTCGAAGAACCTACTAGAAGTATCTTTTTCCGTTAGGTACTTGCATAGACTAAATAATACTTATATAGTGAACGCCCCGAGGCCAAGACGCGTGGCATTAGTTTTGTGTCAGGTTGAGTGACACGTGATATTATAGTGTGAAGAAGGAATTTCTGTGTTAAATTTGTAAGAAGAGCTGGTATTACCCCGCCTTGACCCACATTCCCTATTCATGAGTATATGAATGATAATGTATAGTTAACCTAAAGAATTATTTAATATAGTTTCTATTTCGTATCCAAAAGATGTTTTGTAAAGATGTTTTTAAGTCTTTGCTATCGTTATGTGAATTAGTATGAAGAAAAAATTTGCTTAATGATTCGAGTTCAATGACCCTGAACATCCGAAGACAGGAATACCTATTTAGACATTAAATGATCGTGGACTATACAGAACGATCCACATCAATGCCAGGAGGAAAGTAACCTAAGTAAGAAACTTTATTCAACAGAAACATTTAATTATTTGTTTTTGAAAAAATAACTTAGTTTTCTAAAAACCACTTACCCGAACTGAGAATCGAACCCTCTGAGCATAAAAATTAAATATGTATTTATGTATTTTATTCGTTTGTGTAATAACCGTAGGTTTTACAGAATGTATTTTTTATTCGGTAAAGTATACTCTAGAGGTTGTCCCACAGTTAACAAGTCAGGATCTTATGGTGACTTTCTAGTGAAATTATAATATGTATGTATTATAAATAACTACCAGTAAAGTCGACAATACTGACGGTCTCATCTAACTTTGACTTAAGAAACTAATAAAACAATATTGTGACAGTTAAAAACAAAACCAAAAAGACTTCAAAATACTAAAAAGCCAAAAATAATTCAATTTAATTACTTATAAAATTTGAAAATATTTTCTTGTTAAATAATTATTTGTTAATGTTAAGTGTTTTATTACTAAAATCCACAGTCAACGATAATAATAAAAAAAAAAAAAAACTTTTAATATTTTTATATATTTTTATATTATTACACAAAATATGATTGTGGTTTTAAACATTTACATTTGATTTAATACCGGTATGTTACTAATCATTTTATGATTGTCCTTAATGTTGCCCACACGTAGCATGACCCCGGCATGCCTTGACAAATTATTTTTATATTACTTTTTAAACATGTGTAATTTAAAGCCGTCATAAACTACGAAGAATACTTAGGTACAACATGTTATTATATATCTGTTTAGAACGATTTTATTAATTATATTCATAGACCTTATTTTACATTCTACCATCAAATAAAAGCAAGCTAACTAAAGTTTTGGGGCTTAAAATTCTTCAATAATTGTTTGGTGCGTTGTAACAGAACTCCTTAATTAGCAATTACTTCATAATTATTTGAATAAATTACATTATGATTGCCAGCTATCAATCGCGTCATGACACTCAATAAAAATCATTAGCATTTAAAAAATCTTAGATTACTATCATTATGCTATTTTATAAACTAAATAGTGTAAATCAAAGAACTCAGTTTATAATTTAAACGTATACTTATCAAGCATTCTCCGCACTGCATCGCACAATAATTATAAAAAATTAACAAAGGCATATATGTAAGGGTAAATATCATATACATGTCATACTTTTTATTAGGATACAATTAATTTAAAGAAATCACTTAAGCAATTTCAGATAAACTCCCCCAATCGAAGATTTCGCTGCAGTTTAAAATGACAATATTGCCAGACATAAAGAAATATGTCTAACAAAACAATAACGAAAGAAATAAATGCTTTTCTTTTACATTTTCACAAAATTTGGTAATTCATAAAGGGAAAAGAATCCTGGCCTTTTAAGCTTTAGATAATAAATTTTACTGCTAAAGTTCCAAAACTAAAACTCCCAAGACATTTTGAAATGTTCCTTACCTTTTAACATTAACACTGGGGGAGCTACTGGTATAAGCGTTTAACAACTTATTTTAAGGGATAGCATTATATAAAGAAACTAATAAAAACGATTGAGGTTTGAATTTGAATGATTATAATATTGCAATTTATCTTTCCATCTACAAAGTATAACTGTAGCGAGACTGATTCTCTATATCAAATATTCGTTGAAAATCCATTACAAGATTATTTTTTCTTACTTTCACACCATATATATTTATTTTTTTATAAGTTTAGAAATAAATTTTCGATTTCGTTTTTTTGGATATTAATTACTATTGATACAGAGTTCAACAGTTTGGTTTATGAAGAGTTTAATTTTGTCATAATATTATAAATGCAAAATACTTCTAAATGTAGAAACGTCTCGAATTGTAGAAACAACAAGACCTACAACTTAGAATATTCATGCACGCGCCTCCATTAAGAATTTGAGCACATGTACAATGACGTGACTGGTTCTGAGGCTGACTTAAAACGGATATAATTTTCCCTTTTTCTCGTGGAGTACTCAAAATGGTAAGCATTTAACTTTAGGATCAATTTAGGTAGTAAAAGTTTTATTTAAAAAACTAGTTCAGGATTTATTTCATTTAAAAAATTTGACATTTGTGGACATTCATTTGAGGCGTTGTATAAACTTAATGTGTTGTTAACAGTACGTGTACGAGTAAACGATGTCATGTATACCGAGACACTTCAAATAACAAAATAGTTTTTTTTTGCAAATGGCGTCTTATGTCAATCAGTGAGCAGCGAGGGGTGACTTGACCCTTGGTAATTCTTTGTTCGAATTTTTAGCTGTGTGACATGATGTCATAGAAATTTTATTTCTGGCGCTTTTTAGGGTCATTATACGGTATAATAAAATAGCACTATACATAAAAAATATTCTCAATAAATTATAAAATAAAATGAGTCGAGAAGAAGAAAAGAAGTTGAAAATAAAATTTAAGATAAAATTTTATTCAAACTAAGGCAAATACAGATATTTATTTTTAGACATGTTAAAATATTTATACCTACATCCAAAACTGGAAACCGAAATCTAATAGACTAGAAAAAGTTGAATGATAGAAAAGGGAATTACCTTTTCCATCCATCAACCTTTTCTATTCTTATTAGATAAACGAGGCATTATACTATTTTAATAACATTATCAAAATGAAATCCTATGTCTTTACAATAAGACCCAAAAACCAGGGTATCCTAATTAAGTTCTGAAATCTCAGCGGTCTCGATGGAGCTATTTAAGAGCTGCATACATAAACACGAACGGTAGCCTAATCTGTCTTCACAATCTGAAACACGAACCTTCACAGAATTACGTATGTAAACGACTACGCCGTAGCTCTGAGGCAACAGGTATCTGTTACACCATCAAATGAAACTGAACTCTATTTGCAACGGATAGAGTGCCTTTTAAAGTAACGATGTAGAAGAATTTTCAGAACCGAATTAAGCAGTTACTTACACTATGTTCAAAGAAAGATTTTTCGGTGGCTAGTTGAGAGTAAACATTTGCCTAGCTAACTCAGCGCCGTGGATACATAAAACATCTAGATCCAACAACTTGTATTTAAAAAAATATTCCTCCCATAGTGTTATAAAAGACATCTAAAATATTAACTCAATTAAATCATTGATTTTCAAAATACAAACACAACAATACTAAACTTTTAAAATTATACTACAAAGATAAACAAAAAAAATATAATATATTAATATTATTTTATAATAACATTTCTCACACCCACAGCCATCTATCAAAAATCATTAAGAGCTTATGTTCTAAAACAAAAGTTCTTGATTTAGGCTAAACTTTATCATCTATATTTATATACTAGATAACAAAGAAATATATATATCAATTCATGACTGGTGAAATAATATATGTACTAATCACCCCTACCAGCATTTAAAACCGGAACCTCTGGCTAAATATATAAGGGTACTGAACAATTGACCATACGGCTGACGTAAAGTGTGTGCAGTCAATCAATGAACTATTTGACTTTGACTTTGATCAGCAGGTGAACGTAGTCAAATATCATCAAACAAATCAACTAAGGGATGTTACCGCGCGAAATCAGTGCAAAAACGATATCTATACAATGGACCTGATTCTGAAGTTCTAATTTTGCTGCAGAGCATCTTTATCTGTCAATATGACTAAAAAAGGACCAATGTCATAACACGTGACAGTAAAATGTGCGTGAAATTTTTCAGCCAGAATCGAAGGATATTCTTTCTGTTGTTGCTTCTCTAAAGCTGTGGAAGTTAAAAATAATTAGACTATTCCAATTTTAAAAGAATGGGATACTGCACTTAAATTTAAATTTAGAATGTGCGATCAGAATCAGTCCAATTGGCTGCTCCAGTACCTGTGTAGAACTCGATGTTCCATCCACACAAATATTGTGTACTTTAAAATTACTATTTTTTTTTCTTTAAGGAAGAATTTTTCTTTGTACCAACCTTTTCAGTACAAACCCTATGCTTGTTTTTTCAGAGCTACGCAAAGTTAGTTTTGCAATCCATCCAGTTGAAAAACGCCTTTAATATCGGCCACCCGAGTGAGTCCAGGCACTACCTCTCGCAAATATGCGAGGGTGTGAATAAAGAAAACAAAACTCATAGCGATGCGATACGTGTGTAGGTATCATAATCAAAACATTATATTTTCTAATATCACATTTGTAAAATAGTTGTTAGAACTATCAACAACAAGATAAATTGCCTTAAACATTGGAGGCATTGAAAATTACGATACCTATTTGAATATTTTCACTTCACTTCACTTTAATAGGAAAAAACAAGATAAATTTATTTAAGAGAAATTTTACTATAGGGGTCTGGTAGCACTTCATTTTACAAAAGTGGTCTCTTGCCCTAAATAATTTGGGAACCCCTGGTTTAGAACTACTTCCAAAGAAAAGCTCCTAGAAAAGCACAAAGCATAATTAATGATGCGTCACGCGTTGTGAACTGCTTTGGTAGTTATAAAGTTAATATGAAACTTCGCCCTTCATAGTTGAAACCGACCAGTAATGTATTTTTGTAATTACAGACCTATATTTAACCAGCTTATTACCTAGTAATGTTATCGGTGAAGTACTCAGATATTATCCACATAGTAACCACATAAATATATTAGGTACAAAAGATGTTCTATAGTCTGGAATGGGAAGCAAGACTGAGAGTGAAAAATTACTGTTATACGAAATTCAGTGGCATGCATCTAATATATTTTTTTTTAAATAAAACTTTTAGTTCCTAACACCCTACCCGCACCGCGCAGTTTGGTTACTCGTATATACGCGATTACCTGTAATATACAGTTTTATACTGTTTTTATTTACTATGACTTGGGTTAACGAACTCGGCTTTGAAATGTCAGATTAATTGACTTCCCTTCAATTCACGTTTCACGACATTTAACAAAAGCGTTCAGGGAGGGCGTTGATACGCTAAAACATTAAATTCATCCTTGAACCACACAATTTCTGTGAAGTACGTATATACGCTGCTTATATCAGGTGGTGTCGAGTCATTTGCTGAGTTTTTTATAAAATTATCCTGGTTGCTAGATAAGTTTTACATGCACTGACGTTGAAACTAAGCTAATTGCCCAACCTCGGCTTAGACATTCATATCAATGGTGTCGTATTATTTAGAAATATAATATCTCGCATGTAGGTAGCCTATCTACCTTATTATGTTAACAAATAATAACATCAATGGATGCGATATATTTACTTTTGCCAGAGGGCTGGATAAGAATAGTTTATGTAGGCGTATAAATCGTATATTTACGTGGAACGTCACGCACACGTAAATAAAATTTGTATTGTTATTCGAATGATAATTGAAAATAAAATCATCGGAGGTTATAATCAGTATTATTTGATCTTGAGAAACCAAACAGCTTGTTTGTCTTCAAAATTAAATGCGTGTACACTTCCACTAAGCGTTATTATTTTTTGTTTACAAGATGATACCTAATTTTACAAACGCAAATATTTGCAAAATATTTATATTTTTTTTGACACTTTGGCTCCGATTCCGTTCTGCATTAACTTGATTAAAGTTCAGTACAACACAATCAAAAAGACAGATGACCGGTGACGTCATTTGACAGTTCTAGAACAGTCGCAGTTTCTGCCTTATTTTAACATGCATCATAAAATGCCAATTAAAATAAACCAAAAATGTTTGGACCATCTAAGTGTCAACTAAGTTGACGTTTCAAATATCATTCTATCCCTTCTTTACGAATTGGAATGAAACAGATGCAATTCGGAAAGAATAACAAATAATTTAATTGGGGGTCATTGCAAAATTATTATTATGCAACTATTAATCAACTTATATATATATATATTAAATAGTTTTTTTATTAACCGTTAACTTAAGCTTTTTAAACAATTCTCAACAATGTCCTGAAACAATGTCCTTTTCTTGCCTGGTTTTGTCAGATTAAATTGTAAATGAATTTGCGAACAGACATTAAGACCAATTTAAAAATGAAAATATTCTGGAAACACTCCAGTGTAGTCCTAGTAGTGTATCGTAGTGTTTAAATAATCCTACTAACATTGGAAACATTACTGCCTCTCTATTGAGTTTATTCGCCAATTTAACGATTCGAAGATATCATACACAAATTTAAAGATATCGCCCATCGCTTAACATCTTTAAATTGGCGTAAAATTAGTTTACTTAATAAATTATGAACCATTATTAAAAAATATTTACATTTCTGCTTATAATGTCAACAAAACCTACACACCAAAACAGAACAAACTCAAAAGGTAATAAAGTCCTCTATATTAGTGGGATTATGTAAGCAAGTCGCTCCTACACTAGAGTGCTAAGAGAACATTTTTCTACGGACCACGTTCTTTGCACAGTACTACTCTATAACACATCTTTGTAGAGCGTGTGAGGAAGGCCAGGATTCAATGCAACGTCTATTGTGTCAATATTTGATTATTACTACAACACTGTAACATAAATTTGAAGCAGTACAATCACTTCAGTTTAAGACAAATAATTAATTAATAATAATAAACAATCATTTGCAAAGACACAATTCTAAGTTTTTAAGTTATATCTTAAAATATTTTGTGATGCGTAACTGTAAATTTTAAGTTTCATTTTTCTGTAAAATTTAATTTTACAGTTTTGTTTCACAGGTTTACCTCCATAATGATCCAGGTTTTTACAAACACGATTTATATACGGTAGTGGGAATATCCATATATAACTTCCGTTAACTTTTACAATTAAAAATAGTTATTTTCTACCTGACAGCATTAAGAGGCGTTGTTAATCTTTGATATAAAAATACAGCATCGAAAAATAAACTTCTACATTTTCACGGTCCGTCACTTTTCTTAGTAAATTTATAGAACTAAAGTAGACTCCACGTGTAAAGGATTTTCTTTATTAAAAAATCTTTCCAGATGTCGAAGCTATTATTATATTCTTTATTAACTTTTCCAGTCTGGTATTAAATATCCTCAATATTTAATACCAAACAGACTGGAAAAGTGGCTTGGATCTTTCTGAGGAAGTATTAAGACTACAAAGTTTTAAACATCTTAGCCTAAATATAAAAGTTTCCTCTTCTACTATTCTAATGGTGTTCAATTATGAAAGCACTTCCTTTGTGAACTCGACTAGACCTACTATTTCTGGCCAGACGTAAAACCTGGGCATAAAGAGCCCATAGTCTTAGGTCTTGTCGATATACCACTGCTAGAAGACTTACTACATTAGGATACCGCGGGCATTTCTTTAAAAAAGGTGAGACAAGATGGCTACTAGGTATTTTCTAGTAAAAGAGGTACTGACTCAAGCTTTTTACAAACAAGGAAAAACTCCATATTCATTTTTATCTTTGTCGGTGTTCCCGACGGGCGAGAAGTACCACGTGCAGAAATATAGAATTAAATTTATTTTTGCACACACGCATACACGTGTAAGAGGATTTTACTCCGTTTTAATAATCTGTTTCATAAATGGTAAAGCAAAAAATTTATTCGTTTCGGTATTTTGTCCTAAATATACTAAAATGAAATCAATTAACGAATCTTTATTGAGAAGTAGTAATATTCTTTTTGGTTATGTGACGTCTTAAACATTTGTTCTTTTGAGATACCTAAAGTATGAGGTAGATAGGTACTTAAAATATTGATTTCTGAATAAGATTGACAAACTAAATTATACTTACTAAAACTATAAATATCATTTCATAAATTGAAATGATATTTATAGTTTCAATGAGCGAGGAGCTCGTTGGCTTAGTTGTATGAATGCACTGGTTTCGATAATACAAACAAAGCAACTTTCCCTATGTTTTACCTTAAATTAGTCAATTAAATATATTAATTAATAATATTTTTATTTCAAGAAAATACACTATTTGTATCCCAATATACAATTTCACAATACAACAACCCGTTTCTCATGTAACCATTTAAGTACCCACTTATTCATACAATACAATATAATTTAATTTAGAATTTTATATTTTAAAAATAATAATGCATTTATAATTATTTTCCGAGGGCTCTCTCCTCTCAAGCTCCTCTTTGCCACGCTATGCTGTTTTGGTCCTGGTTGTCACGGCAACCGTTTTTACCAAACAAGCCGCATTTGACCAGCGAAATGATGTTATGACCCAAACTCCTCATTTGTTTATCCCATATAGGAAAGCCCAGCAGTGGGACTAATATAGGCTATGACAATGATGAAGACTTAAGTGTTTAGTTCATTTAGGTATAGGTTTAAAAATTAGGTAACGACATGGAAAATATTGTTATGAATCATCTTTATCGGTACGCCATTATTCTTTTCTATTTTTAGAATTGTATTTGTGCATACTTCCATTCGGCTTAATTACACTTTTCATACAAACACTGAGTAATTATAGTTAAATCATTTATGCAAGAGTTCACAATAAATATACGGTTGGTGGTATAAATTACGCTCCTCCTGTGTTATTAACTATGAATGTATTTTACCATAGAACAAAATACTACAAATTATTTATGATGGTGAGGTAGTTCAGCCACTTGCTATTAAAGATTACATTGATCAGTCCACACTTTACCTGTAATAGGATAAATAAAAATGATTTAGAGCATTTATCCATCAGAAACTTCTTTCATTAAAAAAAATGTCACATTTGCGGATCGACTCAATTTGAATAACAAGAGGACCTACAATGACAACCTATTTCGAAGCTGCGGGTCGAATATTCGGACGTTTTTCATCTTAGTTATGTTTTATTAAAGTAGTAACTTATTTTATTTGTGTGTGGTTTTTAGTTTATGAGACTAATTTCTGATTAATTATTTTGTAAATAAATTTTGCATTTTCATGCTGCTAGTCCCTTTTTTCATATATAAAAAGCTAAGCAGTAACTCGGTCCATATGTGAAGATTGACAATAAGACAGAATGCGCTGCATTAGCTATAAAAAGCTCAGCAGTTACTCAGTCTTTGTCCATCCTCCTGCCACTTTAAATATTGCCATCCTCATAATTGACTGTCAATGTTGCTAGCGCAATAAAGTAAACAGAAAATATATATCTTATTAAGCTATCTAAGTACTATATACTAAACTATTTAGTAATCTAAACTAAGAAGGCATTTGTAGTTGTCACATTTATCAAAATAAACTAAAAATTATTAACTAAGCGTCTTAAACAGCTCTTTACTGTTTTATTATTATTTAATTTATTCCAAAAAGTTTTCTTTGCGTAAATATCAAAAAAGACAACAAAAACCCTATGTGACAGTTTTATTATATAATAAAACTGTAGAAATCATATTGAAAAAAAATTAAGACATATTTTGTAAGGTACAGGAGATTAGCACAACATGAAAAACCGATCAGTCTTTTCTATGTGCCTGTCTGTACGCTATAATGTTCGAAACTGCTCCACAGGTTATGTTTCAATTTTAATTGGTAGATGTTTTATCAAAATCGGGTGTCAGAAAAAATATCTTCATTAAACACAGCTAGATAGTAGCTGTGAGCATAGACTACGGTAGTCTAGTGAATTTCTTCGGCACAACCAATGTCACCCCCGCGGAAGACATGGCTTTACTGGATAGTTTTAAAGGATATTCCCAGTGCCGCTTCGGTGTAGCCGGGCTGAGTCCCAGAAACGCCCATCGCTTAACCACGGGTAGCGTCCGTAAACAGATTCCTCCAGGGAAAGGGTGTGATACAGAAGAAATCTTTTTTGTTATCTGTTCTGTGACTGTGACAGATATCAAACAGAATTCAAAACGTTCATTGAAGAAATAGAATAATACTAAGTTAAATTCTTTTGAAAAGTAACAATGCTATTGTCCAACAAGTACCAAAACCCAACACGCAAAATGTCCGTGAATCCAGGCCGAATCAAGTTATTATTCAATATGAATAATTCAAAAGCACTTTGGCCACGATTAAAAGGTCCAGCATTCTAATTTTATCGTTGTCACTGTTTTTGTGCGTAAGCTAAATTTAGCGTTGTTTTCATTTTCTGCCATTCTTTATTTAAATTCAAAAATATAATTTCATAGTAATTTGTTATAATTTTGCACCAATTCACACCTCTTTTCCACAGATACAAAGCAGTGGTAGGATTAATTGTTAAATAAATATGACTTTGGTTGTCTTGAAGAGCACCTTTTCGTTAACCATCTACCACTTTTGTCATTTCATACACATGCTTATTATTACTTGATTATTTTATTGATGCTTTTGGTTTTAATTTTAATGAAAGATTAACCTGTTATTTTATGCGATACGGACACAAAGGTTTTTAATTGTCTCTAGTATGCTAGGGGTTTATTGAAGCTCAGTAAATTGATTCATGTATATTGGAATATAAATATTATTTAGGAAGCAGAACAATGGTTATATGTATTCTCAGAGAGAGAGTAATAAATGTAAGTGTGGGCCTTAAATCAAGCAATAAGGATCGTAGTTTCTACCATCCAGTTAGGAATCATATACGTCGGAATATGTTAGTTAAGCATCTGTTAAAGAAGAGACATCTTATCGGAATCGCTGCATTCTACTACTACGAATATAAAACAGCAACTCACCTTCAGCAGCCGCGCCGATCGTGAGCAAACTTATACTTCACACATAACTAACGACAGTACTGCACTATAAATTCATAGCGCGAGCGGTGGGTTTATCAAGTGAATAAACTGTAAAGATATTGGTGAGAAGCCTTAAGTTAAAGAAGGTTCCAGAAAAGCATTATTCGTATTCGATTATCAGCG
The DNA here is from genome assembly GCA_943193645.1 of Acentria ephemerella. Taxonomy (NCBI): domain Eukaryota; kingdom Metazoa; phylum Arthropoda; class Insecta; order Lepidoptera; family Crambidae; genus Acentria; species Acentria ephemerella. The sequence goes on along the minus strand of OW971898.1, from coordinate 2,997,916 downwards.
AGTACGCATCCGGCCGAGTTAACTGTCAACTCGTAGACTCGACTCGTTAACTTTGTAAGAACTTTATAAACATTTAAGTGGGTAACATAAAATATATTGAATAATAAATAAAAAACAACATGATAAATGCCAAAGTGAACAATAAAGACAATAAATGATGTTTCCTTTGAGACAAATATACAGTATATTTAAATTTTACTTGTATAAAGTGTGTACCGGATTGAGTAAGCTTTTTAAACCAACTCGTATTTAGGATATCGCTTCAACGTATTAGAAATCAGGGTTGTCATCAATATCAGCTTCCGCATCAATGAATGCTGATTTTAATTCTGATATTTCAGTCAATTTGAGACATGATCGGTGGAAGCGGGGGCATTATGGGTTTTACATTTTTTTCAGCTACCCAAGAGAATTATCCGCATCAAAAATTACTACTTACGTTATGTCTATATTTTATTATAAATTGCCGAATTGTATATTTTTATCGTTGTCTTTAAAAGAATTAAACAAATTTACTGTGAAAATACACAAAAGGCATTACGGTAATTTTTATGTAAAATATTTCTTCATTAAGCACACCACTAATTTCACAGTCATAACATATAAATTATAACCAAATATTTAAAACGCGCATCAACGATAACCTTGGTAGAAATCTAACAAAAATTGTACTCTTTATTCTTCAGATTGTAAAAAAATATGAGTAATACTGAAGGAGGTGAATTAGATCAACAAACTGAACAACTTTCTCTATAGGACCAAGATAGCAATTGTGAAAAACATCTGTTACATATATTTGGGACGAGTAAGTAGGTATTGATGTTTTGTATGGTATAGCTGACATTTTCGCGATTGCGATGTTGGTATCTTAAAATAGCTTGTTAAGTCTGATGATCTAAGTAACCTCGTTTAGTATTACTGCTAATTGTTTTTGCATACCGTATACAGGAATGACAATCTGCAAAAGTCACATTCCGCGAAAATTGCCAATTCTTTTGTCCAAACATTTTGCAAATATGATGTTCTACGTCAAAACCATCTGATAGTGATATGATATTTTTTAAACTATTTAAAGGGACCCTTATTCCGAGTTTTGTCCGAGTTTTATAGCCTAGTATGTTGTAGTTTTCAGAGCTTTATTTATTTGTTTAACAATTTATGTACAGACACACAATTTAACGCTAGGTATACATTATACATTACTATATAGTATATATTATTTAGCCTTAACGCTAAGTATTTCTTTTAATCTTTCCCTGGCGAATCATGGGTGTAAAAAAAAAGATTTATCACATTTTTAAATACAGATTTTTCAGAATCCATAATAATAAAACAGGTATTCACAATTTCTACGGTTTACTCTGCACAAAATTCAATTAAGGAATGCCTCACAATCACTGTTAAATAGATGTCCTAAAAATATGGCGCGACAAATGTTAATCATCTCAAATAAATTGCTAAGCTAGCAGCCCCTTGCAACATACTTCGTGAAATCTTATCAGTCAGCAACTATTTCCATATTGGGATAACATTCTCAAGGAAAATACTTAAAAACTCGGTTTTAAATTAAAAAACTGATAATAAACTTTCATATTTAAATACTTTTACTCTAACATTGTTAAATTTAAAAGGCATTGGCCGCAATTCCGTTGTACACAGACTAATGAAATTTAAGTTATTCGTGTTTATTTCAAACGAATTCATTAAAAGGGATATGACTTTAAGGAATATCAAGTTAATTGACACTTATACAATCCATACACTTTTGATCTATTTTAATCAGCTTGTTGTATGATGCGCATTAAAATAAGGCAAAAATGCTTAAGTGTAGCCATTTTAGAAACGTCAAATGACGTCACACGTGACGTCGTATTGTACTGAACTTAAATTAAAATTGAGTTATTCTCATATCTTTTATTCTAATTCAATAAAAATTGATAAAATTACTTTTAGGAATGTCAAGTAAGTAAACACTTAGACGATACAGACACTTTTGACTTATTGTTAAGATAAAGCATTAATGTTTAAGAGTCGCCATTTTAACGTGAAATGACGTCAGAGGTCTTCCGCCTATTTTGGTTGAAATTTAATTTAGTTCATTGTCACACTTGAAATAATTACCACAAATCATTCTTTTTAATTTGGGATTATTAACTGCTTTTAGAATATGATAAGGTAATGTGGTCCAGAGCATTTTCGTAAGGGTATAGGACTGTGAGACAAAATACGAAATATTAAATCCACTTTTCATAATATTTTTTACATACAAATATTAGGGAAACTCTTGCCCATTGTTCTTATAACAATAGCTATCTTCACGTAAATTGAGGACTGGTTGATTGGTATCACAGTTAAATAAATTTTATCATTACTTACTTTTCCAATTTGTCATCTCCGAATTTCAAGATTCTTTGGTTTTGTGAATAAAGTTGAAAGGAAACTAACGATATGTTAAAATTTTGTCAACATCCAAACAATGACAGATACTGCGGAGAATAGTAGATAATTACGCATCGCTCACGTCCAATAAAGGTCCGGACAGCGCCGCTCGTAAAGTGCCCAAGTGGCTATCACCTGTCCGTACCATCAATATTACCTATTGTACTGGTTCGGGTGACCACAATTAACCACATATAGAGTTGAAATAATTTATTAATCAACACAAATGAATGCCACACAAGCAAATATTCGGAAAAATGCACCCCCTTGCTTGCGGCAAATTTAATATGAGGCAAAGTATCATCAAATGGATGTGTCTTTGGCACTACATTTTAAAACCTCAAGACATAATGAATATGTACTTTTTTTATATATTTAAACCAATATCACAAATCTACAGTAACTCTGACTCTCTGTTTTCTTCAAATAATTTGAAACTCCGGATTTCCTATGCTTTATATAAAATTAAATTAAATGTTTGTTTTTATATAAATTAAATTACAAAAAAATAAAAAAAAAATATAAAAAATAAAAATATTATATAAAATTTAATTTAATTTAATGTTTATTTTTTGTTAATGTATGTTTGTTTTTTTTCCTAAGATGTAGGAGGTCTTTGTAATTTACCGTTGAAATTTTCAATGATTTAGATTGGTGTATGTAGTTGGTACCAAAGAAACCGTATTTATTTTACGGGCGCGTTCACCGGTAAAGGCTCTGAAGAAAGTGTCCCTTATCATTAGTACGCAAAACATAGTTACTTCTATACGCACATCGTATATCATACAAATACTAAAAAAGTATGTTACGTATGATGAAACGCAGAGACGTGGCGCGGCGCCAATGAATGGACATTAATCTAGGATGGAGCTGTCTGCAAAATGTGACGTCATAGACATGAAATTACACTTCAGTGCTTTGCGAATGGTTTGCCAAAAGCCTTAGAGTTATTTTAAACTAATTTAATTATTTTCATTTACCAGTTCTGTGAATCGAGCCTGTCTTTTAGTTGTGGGAAAGTGATGTGATCTTCGATAACAGGCTTTGCCTTCGAATAAATTAGGTACACTTCTAGACCTTATTGCATTTCGTATTGCTACTAGTTCATAATTAGATTCTGTTTGCAATGTTGCATCGTTGCCGTTGTGGTTGTATGGATCATTATCTTGGGCATCACGGCCGCACATAAGTCTAGGCATGCAGATATCAATGACATCATTTTTCGGCTCTAAGACGCCTGCTGCTTTGGAGGCTTTGGACCAACAAAGAGGCGATGCAAGTAACCATACTTGCATCGAATGTATTGCCACATTTTACTAACACCTCTTCAACACCAGGATCGGCTGCTGCTTCTGCTGAATTCCTCAAACGACGCGAATATGCTAAATGATCTAAAAATATATATTTGAGCCGTTTGGGATTGAAAGCTGGGGCTATTGGATCCAGGAGCTCACCTACTTTTCGGGGAGATTGCGGAATGGTCTAAAATCAATATAATTCATCGTACTATGCTTACGTACTGCCTTTGAATATAAGATTATTCATAGTTGAAAAAACATTTTAATTGATATTATTTGATAATGATATTAATCACTGTCTATTGCTAGTGCAATAATGGCAAACGGTGAACTGAACTGTAGGGCGTCAACTAGTAATTATTCTTGCCAAATTAACGAACTGATGAATCGGCTCGACATGCGGTCGTTGCACCGTACATCTATAATACAAATACATATAGTAAGTTGTTAGGTTATCTCTAATGTATTATTGTGATTCTTCCTAAACGGCGAGAAGTTAGCCAGTTTTGCGATCCTGTTCTTCATTTGACCGGATATTAAAACAATTGAACTTGCCTGTTTGTGCTGTTTGAAAATATTGAAATTAAATCATTAAGATGATCCTATGCCTAAAGCTAATTAAGTTTCTCGTTTGAAACGTCAAAGAGGTGTAAATACAATGATATCATCAAATCAAAAACGTCAAATGATCTTTCATAGTTCACTGGCAGTAATGATACTTGGAATTGTTTTATCTATTTATTTGAATTTGCAATGAATAAAAAATTTTGTTCAGAATACTTGAAGGTGTCTTTGTAAGGACTCTATAACGATTCTCTTGAAAATCACAAAACTATATAACTTTTTTGGAATGTAAAAAAAAAAAAAATATAATATATGTCATGGTCACCCTAGAACGGTAAGTGGGCTTTCTAATGGCACCATAAATACGTACTAACTTGACGTTGTATAAAAGAATTCCACATATATATATTCATGTAGAAAACATATACCATAACAATTATCCTACTAAATTGTCATTTTAATATCATCTGGGGATAAATATAATATATATATTTGACCAACAAGACATAGCTCTGTTCCCTAACGCCAGTGTAATTTTTAAAAATTCCATATTTTTTTAGAATATGTCATCAAACATTAAGTGCTTGTCTAAGTGCTAGATCTTTAGTTATAGTAGAAAATCCCCCACTTCCTTAAGCATAAATATATTTGAAGATATTAGAAAAACATTTTTAAAGTGGCCTAGAAAATAAAACGAAAAATAATGCCTTTTAAATCTCTACCAATTACGACACTCTTTACACTCAAGGTAGAGAATTTAAAATGCCCTGATATAACGACACCCAATTACATCACTCGAGTGAGTCCTTTGAACGCAAAATATCATTGTATATAGCACTTCTCTCAACATTGTCGAGGGTGAAGTGCTTAGTAAAATATTGAAGCTTATTTTTTTATAACAAATACCTTCTAGAGCAGATTAATAATAAGTCCGTAAATAGAACAATACAAGAGAATTTCACTTAACGACATTAACAAGGAATGAGGTAAAAAATAGGTTCATAAACAAAAAGGATGTATACCTTATTACAAGGAAAAGGTTCTTTAGTATTATTATGGCAGTTATTATCCTGCCAAATAAAATATGGGCTTTTTATATTACTAGAAAAGCAAACACACAGAGGTTAGCTTGATTGAAAGCCTTTAATAAGATAGTCGTTGCACTTTGGAGGTAACTCCCGTTAACTACCCTGTTAATGTCGAGTGAAACCCCCATTGCATTATACCCTAATCCTACTAATATATTTTAACTTTAAAAAATGTATGCTATATATTTCCGTACCTTTCTCACTGTTAAAAATACTATAAACAAAATATTATATTGTGATATAAATAAATAATACCCTACTTTCAAGAAAAAACATTTAAACTATATTTTATTTCATAATAGATTGACAAGAAGCGACTGATCTCTCCACATTCAAGCGTGAAGAAGGTGGCTTTGCTTAAGTTATTAAAACCTACAAACATACAAAACACTGGAACTTTTGTTACTTATATACTTGCTTAAAAGTACATACAAGCCACCGAATGTTAGTGTTCTGCCTATACAAATATTACACACTACAGGCAGTAATTTCTGCGGCATTTTGCAGAGATGGAGAATCATGTAGCAATATACAGAATTCATTAAATAGCTCACTAAAGGCGTACTTTGCCTGCTCGCTACAAGCACAGGTGGTGATGTGCGACTACTCTAAGGTTGTCATCTTTCAAATATATATATATTTTTACAGTTTGAGATTTTTCAGGCTAAATAGTCCTTTTAGTCTGAAAAGTAAGTGTGCTTCAAAAGTATTTAGAATTTAGAGAGCTCCTTAACATGAAGAGTGTGTTGGATTAGACTTTGAGACAAACGAATAAGCGATATATGGACTGGAATTACACCGGACGGACCGACTCAATTCCGGTTGGGGGCCGATGAGGGACCAGTACTGCACAACTATGGACCTTATAAAAGTAGTCTTTACGATAATATTTTGTATGGTATTGACAAAATATTGACTTAGCCATTTTACCACACGTTTTCTTTTTTGTAATAAATGAGCCCTCATTCTTCGTACCTTAACAAAATCAAAATGATAAATATCTTTATTACAACTGTAAAATTGAAATGCTTAAAATAGGATATTTTTATAGTTATAGCTACTGCGTGTTATGTGAAGTGTATTAATGCAATCTTGCTACTTATAAAATATGAATGTTTTTTAACTTTCAAACATACAAATATTACAATTCTTACATTTATTTGCAATAATAAAAAAAACCTTTAAATAATTAAATTATTGGAATAGTGACAACCCTAAATTTACCTAACCGAGTTATGCGCAACAACTTGTTCACGAAGCGGGAGGGAGAAAGGAGTCCTCTTCCATCTATGTAGCGACCGCCTCTTAACACTGGCCGCAAATGGACAGCTTTTAAAAAGTTTCTCTTTTGAAGGCAAGATTGAAGGTAGCCTTTGAAATTATACAGGTTTAGATAAGTTTCCTATCTTTTGGTATTGCTTTATTGGCTTTGTTGTGTGTATTAAAAAGGATGGTTGGCGCGTTTGTTTTTTCTATATTGATTACTAAATACGTTTATTATATTAGATGTATTATATATTAAATTAGAGATTGCTTTTAGCGATAAGATCGCTCTTTGTACAAAATTAGTTAAATGTTTTTTGTGTATTTCTCTTCTTGAATCGGCTGATGTACAATAATATTCTATTCTATATTTCAAATAAATATATTAAGATATTCATTTTGATCTAGTGTAGAAATAAGGTATGAAAATCTTTGTTGATAAAAATCAATGTTAGTCTCTTATACACTCCTGCCTAAAGTGTCCATTTAAAAAAATTAAGATCTTTGTTACCCACACATACTACACATATAAATTATTTTATCTAAACAATTACACCTACTATTGTAAAACTTTTATTATTTCTCCTTCTGCAAAGATTTCTAGTTACAAAATGTAGATATAAATAAAATACAATTTTTTGTGTTATTGCAAAGTTTATAGGCTTAGAGCTAGTATTAGAGAAATGATGTCTGAAAAATCAAGTATTTTTATAAGAATATGATGTTCAAGTTATAAGTGACACTTACTTTAAACTATGTTACTAAACACTAACTAGACATTTTCCAGTTAGTGTTTCCTGTGTTTACTACTCGGGCCGGGTAATTAGAAAATCTTTAGTTGGTGATTAGTAATTAAGGTGTGTAAAAGATGACACCATCAAAACCGCGCGCGCGCATCAATTTAGAAAGATAAGTTTAAAAATAAGTATAATAAGTTATAAAATTGTTTTATGTATGTATAAAGATTATATTGAAAACTATGATCTCAATTTACCTGCTTCATCTAATTGTGTTTAGCGGCAGCTGTTTGTAACATTTTTGCCGTACCAAAATAAATCTTATTATTTGCTAAAATATATACCTTTTAACCTAATTGACTGAAGTATCGTATAGCTTAATTGTTTGAATAGATTAACAAAAATATTGGTATTAATTAAATATAGCGTCTTTAGGCACTATTGAATCAATAAGCTAGTCCAATGTGTACAAAGCCACTTGAGGTCATATTATCCTCCCAGGCAGTTTGTACAGCGTTGATATTAGTTTGCAAAATCAATACAGTGTGTCACTGCCGACATATTGTTAGATGGGATACAGGATACATTAGCTAATTACAACGCTGACCTATTGAGTTGCTCCCGCGATACGCAAACTACCTAATAGGGGTTGAGTGCTATTGACAGCGGCATACTATTTTATTTTATTGCACATAAATTATATTTATAAGACAACATAACAAGGAATCTACTTTACATTTTGATTTTGAGTTTGACCAATTTTGTAGTGCATAAATTAAATAATTATAATGTGCCATAAGATTTTTTTAGTAGATAATGGCCCCGACACCGTTGTATTTTTTCAGTACAATACAACCAAAAGACAAATGACCAGTGACGTCATTTGACGATTCTAAAATGGCGACTCGAGCATTTTTTTCTTTCAATGCGGATCTTATACATGCCGATTAAAAGAAGTAAAAGGGAATGTATCGCCTAAGTGTCAACTTGACGTTTCTAAAGTCATTCTAAAAAAGAGATGCGAATAACTTTAATTCAATTTAGACCGTATTACAAGGGAATTGAAGCCAATATCATGCAAGCATGGTGGGAACAAGGGAAATACTCCATTTTGCTGTAAATATGAGGCTTGCTTTTGAATTTAAGTGATCGCTTGTTTATTTGCCATTCTTGTATAATATAAAAAGCTCGCAAACATAAATTTTAGTGCTTCATGATTCAATTACAGTGTCATAGTAACGTGAGAATAACAGAAGGTACAATATAAAGACTTGAATGTTAGCATCTGCGCTAATTATATAAAAAACGGATACAACCGTCGCTTCGTCTTCCATCAATACATAAATGAACACGTATTATCAATAATGTCACGCTTAATAGGCATATAAGATACTGAAAATAATGTTACATATATATTTATATAAATCACAACTCAGTCAATGGAAGTTTCTCTCTTCAACTGAATAGAAATTATTTAGCCCACTCTAACTTAATCGAGTGGATATTGGATAAAAATAAAAACGTCCGCTGCCCGAGTACCCTCGTAACCTTTTGGGACATTTATTGGTTTGAATAGCCCACATGAGGACCTATTCAGAAAGAGACAAATTTGAACCAATAATGTGGTTTTTATTCACATAAGTAGTGTGCCAGTTTTCTGTGCCTCTACTGAAAAGAGAAACTTCGGACGTCCTTTCAAAAGACTATACTTATATAAACGATAGAAATTATGCCTTTGATCCGTTAAATTTAACCCAGAAAAAATAATATGCAAGTGTTGGATATAATTCTATGATTAAAACAGAAAAGTGACTAAGTATATGTTGATGGTTCAAAAAATTTTTACAACTGCGACCGGGACCGGGACCTATAATGTATATTAGAAAACAATGAAGAAAATTAAATTCTTCTTAGTGGATAAGGTAGAAGAATAGCAAACTACAGTTTCGCTTCTTAAATATCTCTCATTAATTTATAGCAAGGTATTGAAACATTTTTGGGCAAGAGGCCTCTTTTCCGAAATTAACTGATACTACCGACGCCTTTTTCCCATTGATAAAAAATACTTACAAAAATTAAAAACTTAGAATTCGTTTATTTCGACCTCTGTGTAACCAATTTTGACATGATTTCTACCGAAATTGTAAGCTACTTCAAGCAACTTATTCTGATGATGAGAAAGGTGACTTTGGCGCTATGCCAACTGATGCCCAATCTAGGCGATTCAAGTTCGGCATTTTCGGTTGATCGCGGTAGTGGTTATGGCACAGTAGGGAGCACCCATATGGGCAAGCGCATTGAACTCCCAGAACATCGCTCTGTTGTGTCGTCAGCAAAGCGTTATAGCAGTTAGATTAGAACGTGCTAACTTATGGCATGTGTACTGTATGTGGGCATCTGTACTTGGATTTCTGGCGGAGGTGCTTTCGATGCACCACAACGAGTTCGCAACCAGGAATGTTCAAAGTAATCCTAGAGCTAGAAGATGTGTTTGCGAACAAGATTCCGCAGCGGACCCAGAGAGAAGTCGGAAGATTCTGAGAAAGAAATTTTGCCACTGGAACGATAATGGTGTATCAAATACACATTTGTTTGTATACTGAACAAATGCTCTAGTGAAGTAAATCTGTTTGGTTGTTCAGAACCCTTGTTGTACTAAATCTGGTGAACAGAGTTTGAGATCCACTAGGGGCATACAGTTGTATGACGATTACATACGAACATGTAATCACATATCATTAATGTTTGAAGGTTTTTAATTAGTGTGTTTCTAACAATATATTTTTGTTTTTTTGTTCTCTTTGAAGAGCACGCTAAGCCGTTGGTCCCGTTGGTCACGTTGTTTTTCACGGCAACTGCTTTCACCCACCAAGCCGGTTTAGGCCAGCATGGTGATGTTAATGCCCAAACTCCTTATTGGTTTTCCCCATGTAGGAAGGCCCATTAAAAGTTCTCATTATGCTTACATGCCTTATTATGCTAGATACGCATGCAAGTGTATTCTGGCGAACTTAGTGCCACCTAACAAATTATTGCAAATGATATGACTTGTATGACTATTGTTGAAAACCGCATTAAAATTCGTAGCATAGTTTAGAAGACCTTAACTTATACGATGATATCAGACGGGAAAAAGCGGCTTTGTTTTATACATCCCGCTATCACTAGCACCACATCTCCATCGGGCACATTAATTTTGTAACAATATGTGTGTAGAGGCTCTATTAGTAACCGCCAGCCAATAATGCGGGCTGGTTATCTGTCAGCAAACTAGAATGATATAAATATATCTTTATTGCATACATGAAACATTTAAAAAATAATAATATATATAATATAGAATAATTTAAATTTATATATTAATTAAATATATTAATTTTGCACTAATGATAATAATATTGTAAAAGTTGATAGTTTTATATAGATAGGACGAGAAAAGTGAATTAAATATCTTTCATAGTCATTGACGGCCCAAAAAGAAAATTAATGGCCAAATATTTAAAGCATCAATTTTGAAAGTGTTGTGTAAATGTGAAGTGCTCAATCAAGTATTAATTACATATTGTTCAGTACAAAAGAGGAATACTTCAATAACGATCTGCAAATTTACTCCCGATTTTTTTTTATTGTATCAGTAAAATATCTACTCCGAAAACTTTATTTTCCTTTCCTAGTGCGAATTTAAACAATCCTTCATTAATTAATCATTTAGCAAACTAGCGGTGCAATACTCGAAAGCCTTATAAATCTGTTTAGGCAAATTGAAAATCCTCCCACATTATATTTGGTTCCGGTAGAACAATAGGAAGAACACTACGCCATATTTATTCGTACATATTTTGAGTGGTTTAGAATACTTAACCTTTTTTACTTACCATCCCGCCAACGCGCTCGTTCTTATCACTATTGTAATAACAAAATCAATATCAAAACAGGTAACCTTTGCTAGGATGGTCGAGAGTTGGCCAAGAGCGATCAGAATAACAGAAAAAGGTAGAGGTTAGTCATCAAGACCTTCCTAAAGCAATTCTTAAAATCTAATAGAGAAAAATCGAAAAGTATTTGGTGGTTAATAATTATCAAAATACCGGGCTGTATAAGTAAATATTATTTTGCCGTTTCTTTCTATTATAACGTTTTACTGGTAACAATCGCCACAGAGTGTTTATCTATTTCGTTCTAATTTTAAAATGTCATGTCAAGAGAACTGAGACTCTATGCACACCAGTGGCATACGACGTTTTTCAACACAATTACAACACACACATAAAAAATATTTTGAATTGAAAAATAGTTACGCACAGACAGATACGATAAAAAATAATAATGGGAAGTGACGCGCAAGTTAAAAATACCCCCATCGCACCTTGGTTTGTGAACATACGGCCTTCAACAAAATTATAATTTTAAATGACAAAATGCAAATATTAATAAAAAAAAGTTTATATATTAAAAATAGATAATAATAAAAAAAAGTTTATATATTAAAAAATTATAAAAATAAAAGATTGTTTACTGAATTAAGGACGAACACATTTGTTTATTCCAAAAATTTAATATGAATTTTCAGTGACATAAAACCTCTTTTTTGTTACCTGCTAAAAAATAACTGCTTCCCAGTAAAATTGTGGATGCTGTTTACTTACACAACCAACAGTATGGTAATTATTTCATTTTGTTGTGATAATTCTATTACGCACGTGTGTGTTATTATAGCTCGGTTTATGGCTCTAATAGTGATGTAATAAGACTCTCTTTACTATATTATTGAAATTCTGTGGCGTCGCCACATGTATGCTACGTCATGTAGCAGCTACGTATTGACGTAGCTACGCCGTAGCATATACCTACCATTTACTATGTTCTTTTACTAGGATGTATTTACAAGAGGCGCTGCTTTCATACGATTTGACAGTACGCTTTTACAGTACCTACTTGACAAGCAGAAGTATAGTCAACATCTTAAGTAGCTAGTACCATAGCATGGTTAAGTTTTTTTATACATAGAGCCGCAATATACTCCCGGGAACCTTGATAATATAAAAGGACAATTATTTAAAGTACATATAAGATGGTGCCATACGATTCTTTAAATATTATTTTCAAGCAGATTACTTAGAATAACTTATTAACCCTGGGCTTCAATAATAAGGATGCGTTTGCTTACGAGGCGTTGTGATCTTGACATATTCCACGTGGTACGTCATGTCAAAACTTATTACGTCCTCAGAAGCGAAACGACTGTAATAAGTTAAGGAAAGCCGTCATTAAACACATTTTGATTACTAGTCATGAGAGTGATAGTAATTAAATATGATTTAACTATGTTGTTACCAAAGAGATAAATAAATTTTAAAATTACCCAAAAAGTTTCTTTTCTTTTAAAAAATAAATAAAACAACAAAATTAAAACCACAATTCATACTCTATTACACAACTTATTCACAGCTCGTAAATATTGACCTCTTTTCAATACATTTACAAAATGTACATAATAATTCTCCAGCTTACCTATATTGTACTTAGGTATCAGCCAAACCTAACGAAGAGTACACCCGAGTGCGACCGTCTTTCAAAAACACCATTATTGCGTTTGAATTACAGTTTAAAATCGAATAATAATTACAAAACTGTTATTTGACCAAATTTTTTATACTTTTAGTACAATTGCGCATTAGTTGAATTTGCTAGAAAGTTTAAAGACAACGTAAAAATATCTCTGCAACTTGGGACTACTTTTTAAATATAACTGTTGTTTTATGAGCCTATCCAATATTCCAAGTTTATTAATAGATTATACAATATTTAATATAACTATCGAACAGACATGCATTTAAAATATTACCCGTTTCTTATGAGCAGATTTAAGGTCTAGGGCGAGTCAAAAAATATGCTATAGAAATTGTAATATCTCGGGAGTTTCATGTTATTCATACAATTATTGTACCTTTGTTTCTATCAATATGCTGTCTATGTTTTTCAATAAAACATCGAAAAAAATTGTCGTGTCTTTTAAAATTTGAATTAGTATTTTTGTTATAAATCAAGTACTTTACATTTAAGTTTACATTGTTTAATATTGACAAATCTTCGATTCTATTGTGCAAGAAATAAAATTATAAACAAATATTGAGAAATTGAGTTCTATGTGACGATATTTAGACCAACAATGATAATTTATGTGCCATAACGATCATACGCCAAGACACGTATATTAAAGCTACACATTACATCAGTGAAAAATTACCTTTAATAAGTTTTCTTAATAGATTAACAAATTCTCGTTTCCGTTACTTACGTGTATACTTAACTAAAGTGACTTGAATACAATTTTTATTTCGTTATTTTGTCTGCGCAATTGACTTAAATTATGGATATTGTATTAAGCGATAATTGGCCAATACGTTTTCATAGACAAGTTTATTTAAACTTACAAATATAATGTCAACAGTTTATGTAACAAAATTACTTTGCGATCAAAAAAGAACAGCACTATTGACTAACTTCACTTTTCATGAGAAAGTCATTGACAAATTCATTCAATGCTTACCATAGCTGTATTTTTTTAATTTTAATAAAAACTTAATTGCATCAAGTGATGACGTCATCACTTGAAACAATTTATTACTTTTTGATCGCTTAGTAATATTCTTTGCAGATTATCCAATTAAATAAATATTGGTTTTAAAAAGAGCTAAGTACTACTGTACTGGGCTCAGAAGTGGATACACATTTCAGTACCACGTCATATCAACTATTCAGTAAACGTACAATAATTTGCAACACTGTACAATAGTTGCGTGTGACGTGTAATTAAAGTGTCAATCATCTAATGCCGACTGTTTACATTAACTATTTGCGTGTAAATACTAGACGTATCAAAGAACCAACTTTTTTCAATTTCCCTCAATAAAATTATACTCTATTAAGATACGACCAGAAAAGGATAGACAAACAATGACGTCATTTGAAGTTTCTCAAACGACGACTAAATATTTTAACTCAATTTTGTATTTAATGGCTTAATTTTAAACCACAAATATGTAGTAGTTTTAATTCAATTCTTTTATTATCAAGGTCGGCCTCTATAAAACAGCGTTCTTAGTTTTGACGATAAAAATATATTCGTCTATTCTCAGTAGCTTTACATGTTCTTATAAATATAACATTTAAGTAAAAAACTCTGTCGCTATTGGTTACATTAAATAACATACCACGTTTAATCTCCCGTCCCTACCAGTCTACCGGCTTACGAAAGACATCTTATTGTGAAGTATCACAATAGAATTTACATATTAACTACAATTTTTTTTCTTAAAACATATAAACCTTCGCCCATCGGTGGGACATCATAGGTTGATATAAAAACTCAATAAGCAGAAAATTCAAAGCGCTCAATGAAAGAAATCACGCGTACGGGGAGTAAAGCGTGAACCACATCTCAGTCCTTGAGAAGTGTACACGGGATGCAAATCGGTGTGAAAGATAAGTCGCCGATTTTCTCGGTGTAGCGCTGTTTCACTTTTTTTACGTCCTCCGAGGAAGGATGTATCGATCGACAAAATTGGACGATAAAATTCACCATGTTCTCCACACAAATATTGACATTTTGAGTAGACACGCTTTCTGGAATTAATATGCCAAAATTTTGTTGAGTTATAACGTCAAATTTCGCTTATCGATAAATCCATGCTCGCATCTCTGATTTTAAATAGATATAATAATACTTCTTATTTATAAAAACATAATCGTAAAACGGATACTGAGAATAATCTTTTAAATGCAGGATGTAGGCAGATTCTATCGCTTTTTCTAAGGGTATTATAATCAGACGCCTGGCACCAACGACGGCTTCCTGCCAGGCCAGGCTTCCTTCGCGTACTTCTTCCTCTTGGGCTCGCTGGATGGACCCCCTTCTTCTGGAGCTGTACAAAACAACAAAAAATTATATTTTATTATGCTATCCATAATACTGTTAAGATACGTAATCTTGGGACGCCATACGATTACGTATCTTACATAATATTTATATAATTACCACATGTAATTAAATTAAGAACAACACAAGTAAATTTACATCTATATGGGGCTCGCTGTCAAATAATTTGACACATTCGCATTTTATTTTGATCATTTTCCAAGGCTATATTTTCTACTTCATATAGCATGGGTTCCTTCAAAAATAAATGATAATCGTCATAAGACACACTGGGGGCCAGTAAGGAGATAGATAGAATAGCTTATCTTCAAATATGAACTCGCTTCGGTTCGCCTTACGACAAATTACACAGAAAGAGAAGGAAACAAAGCACGAAAGGGAAATATTATTTGAATTACCCGAATGTGGGAGTGGAGGGTGAATGTTCAGGTGCGGCTCTGGTCCTTCCAGTTCAACGTCCGGCGCCGGATTTGGAAGCGATAAGCCCAATCTGTAACAACGTTAAATATTCAAATGGCTGTCTTATTATTAAAAAAAAAACAATACTATTATACAATTACAATAATTTATGACAATTAAATATTCTATCTATGTAAACTTACTTAAGTTTTCATGCAAAAAAAATATCTTTTATCTTTTATCTTTAAAAATAATATTCATGCACCCACACCTATATCTTGCCCAAAGCTTCACAATGAGCTTGTGTATATATTGTGTGTAATACTAAACAGTGTAACCCATACATATTTAATGTTATACATATTTTTATATTGGAACATAAGAAATATACATACATAAATAAACAACGAGACCTGAGTACCAATATTCGTATTTATAACATAAACATCTGTCCTGGCCAGGACTCGACTTTTTGTTTCATGGATTTTTACTAACTCTCAGTTATCCATTTTGGAAATTAAATTATTGGGCCTGATTCTGATGCATCAACGATATATATAAATTATAATAAAAACCTTCTATAGAAGTCCTAAAGTTGTCTATGGTTTCAATAGAATTTGTATAAAGTTAAGTAAATACACAGTTACTAAGCAATCAACATAAGAATAGGATGGAGTTGTTAAATTGTAACCAGGGACTGGAAACGTTATCAAATAACAAAATTCATACTTACACTTAACGTTAAAATTAAAACGCTATCAAATTAATTTTTTTAATTTGATAGATCTTTACGAACAAATTCTAGTAGAATATAATGATAAGATAAGAACGTAACGATAAGCGTGCGACGTTGCCAACTTTCAAGGATACTAAAGGCACATGTTTTTTGGGCGATTATTATTTATCTCGATGAATTTTGAAGGTAACTTAAGTCCATTATTCATTCTTCTTAACGTCGTGCTTGTCGTTGATCGCTTTTACGCTAAATCAAATCAACGAAATAGACTATCAACTAGCATTAAAAATAACGTTATTTATTAGACACCGATAATTTTGTTTCATATCAGAACAAAATTAATACCTTAACGAAAAACCTTATGCTTATCATTTTACAGATATCCTCTTAAATTATCGATATTCTAGTCCCTGATTGTAACGTTATACAGATAAACGTTACAGCAAAATTAAATTTTTATCATTCATAATACAAATACAGTTTTTACATAAGGTAAATAATTTATGTTTGCCTCTTTACGGAGAGGTTAGTCACTGGTTCGGCAGTTCTTATATTGACCACATAGTATAAAGATTTCTTGTATTAAATTTCTTTTTCTTATTTTGTTTTCTTTCTTGGCCTATTATTAATTTTATAAAAATGAAACTCCTTAGATAAATAACAGTATTGAACCTTCTATCCTTTACTTTAAGGTAAAAAGTTTATATTAAAATTCTCGCAATGGTTTGTTATTTTGATATTCTAATAAAAAATACCAGTGTACAAATACACAAGGGTTTCGAGCCGTAATAAAAAGAGACAGGCGTAGAAATCTGTATCGATTTTTTTGTGAGAGTTGTGAATATAGGTACGATCAAACGCTGTTATGTATTGTTAAAAGACGCCTGCGGGCTGACAGGTAACAAATAGTTAATTTCAGCAATTGGTGTCTATTTAGAGACACATTCAAAGAAATTATATCTTAGAAACTATGTAACAAATAAACCTTAGGTATAGTTGGTCCCGGTGAAACCAAATTTATACCGTCGTCATTCATGTTATGATAATGTTCCCAGTTGTTACAGCAACTGCTTATTTCCCAACCTCCATTGAGCTGTTTAGTGTTAAGGGCTATAGGAATGTTTGATCCCAACAGTGGAACGTATATAGGCTATTGATGTGTAGCGTTACCTGGCTCCTATAAGGCTAAGATGTGAGCTAGGCGCTGGGAGATCAGAGTAAAGATTTGTGCCACGAGATATCTCTTGCAGCCTCAAGGAGTGGTGGTGTTGACCTGAAAACATTATGGAAATATATTATGAAAGTGTTTATGAACTTCTACTTTTTAATAACTACCACTTTGGGCATTTTGTTACTTTTGCCAAGGTTTCACCTCCTGATAAGAGAGCTCCTACTTTAGCTTTCACCTGCAGTGCAACAACACATAATAAGAACAATAACTAGTTAATATTTAAAATAAAAATCAGTGATTTTTGTAATTGAAAAATCAGTGATTGAATCTCATAAATTATTATCATTGCAATACATAAAGAAAGTTATAACACAAACACATATAATATATGTCAATGTCATATTATAACATATACATCAATACAATAAAATTACATGAGTACAAGTAAATATAAACACATAAAGAAAACAAATAAATCATTTTTATAAAATGACAATTTCCACCGATTACAGATCGTTATATCATATTGATATCTAGTGTATAGATTGATGGATAGATAAATCGTATATTGCTATACTTGCATTGTAACACACACCTTAAAAAAAATGAAAAAAATACACATAGGAAGAATAACAGACACAAAAAATAACAAAATGTATGATATAATAATTAGTATGTGTGCTGAAGTAGTTCAGCACACATACTAATTATTTATTATCATTATTTGCCTACGCAAAGGGCCTAAGCTCAGTGTATTTTCAATGTGAGGCAGAACACTGACTTTCATTATTGACCTGATTGGTGTATTGATCTAAGACCTATTAATATATTATTAATCATGCTCAGTTCTGAGCAATGTTCCTATTTACTCACTTTCATCAGCACTCTGCAACTTTAGTTTCCTTGGTATATTGTTAGCATTAGGCACAATGGTTGACTTGACTAGGTTCCTAAATCTGCCGATAGTGGGGTCAATGTCCTCAGGATTGATAATATCCACCTCCTCATTAAAGGAGACATTACGTTTTTGCTTTTTAGGCATCCCACCCGGCATGGATGCTGAACGTTTTGTGCCAGTTGGTGGCTGAAAATTATACAAATTATAAATTAATTAGATGATTTTCTAATCTTTTTATACCTTCTTTATCAAACCTATTGATTAACAGGTTCTTCAAAAAACGTAAGATGTCTTAGTTCCATAAATATTTTGCAACTTAAAATTACCAGTGCCAAGTGAATAGTTTTAAACCAAATTTGTCTTAAACCTTTTACAAGTAGGTAGAAAAATGTACCATTTTTCAACCAAAATAAGAACCTTAAGGCTTTAAATTAATTCTTAAAAATTTAGCTGTTTCTTGATTTGATCATAGGTTTTATTATTTTTATCATCTTCAAATGCTCATTTGTAATAAATATTGAGATTTATATGTATATGAACCTACCTTCATAACATCAGTCCCGTCATCTGTGGATATACCTAACATCGAGATCCTTCTGTTATGGGCTGTATTGAATTCTGTTAAATTCTGAAAGAAGAAAATAAAGTATAATTAAAATAGCACATCAAATTCCCGAAATTAAACTAACAATATTTCTAGGTGCAAAACTGACAATTCAAAATTAGCAGTTTCAAAATGACGATACTCCTATCTACTACTACATCTCTTTTCAAGTTTGGACTTTTTATCATCAACTGCTTATTATATATGTCACACAATCATTCTTATTTGAATATAATATAAGGCTAGACCAATGTGAGTTGGTGATTTTATGTACAAATTTATACACATCTTATAAATACATGTTTGTAACAAGTGTCAAATTAGCTTACATCTAATTCTGTTTGTGTCTCAGGCAACCCTAGCAGGGCTCCTTCTTGTTCTGTATTAGGTAAATCTTCCATAATGCCTCTTGCATTGCCAGTTGGTCGCTCTCTGCAATAAGAAAAATTTGTTTTGATATACAGATAATTAGTTTTGATTTGCTAATGCAAACCTTTGCTAATGCTACGTACAAATCTGTCTACTATTTCAATGTCAAAGACAAAGTAAAAATATATTATTCAACTTTGGTACATTTATACACCCTTATTAAACATCAATCTTAGCCTTCTGTAAATTTACTTGGGTCTTGTCCTGAGAAGAACATAATTATTTGACATGTATATTTTGTCAAAATTCAACATCAAAATCTGTAGAAAGATAAATAAATATATATAGATATGTAGATAGATAAAATATAATATATAGAAATATTTTTCATTATTTACTGACCTTATGATATAATTTCTTGTGGAAGCCCCAAAGTGGAAATTAGAATCTATTGGCAACTGTGTTGGTTTGTGTGCTTCTAAACGCATTTGCCCAATATAAGTGCCGTGTGCTAAAAAAATTATAGACTTAAAAAGTTTTTAGATTTTGTATACTTGTCTTCGTCTTGAGAACAACAATTTCGTCATCATCATTATACCAGTTGACAGACACCCACAGGGTGTAGGCCATAATTATTTTAGAACAAAAATATGTTATTTCATAATCTTTGCAGCCATTCTACACCCAATTTGACTAAAATTATTGTGTCAAGATTGTTTTTTAGTTTAGAATACACATAAAGGTTTTGTAATATGTATACCTTCATGTTATCAATACAAAATTATCTAATAAGATATGTCTGGTTAACTACACAATAAAATAATACTTATCTGAATTAAAAATAACTTTGAAATGTTTATAATATGATATGAATTCCTTTTCTGTAATTTAATTTTTAACCTTAATATTCTGGATCCTGATTTTTAGTCATAAAGAAATAAATACAAGTCTTCAGAACTTAATTATAGGACCTACTTAAAAAGTTAAAAAGAGCTATCTGATGTGGTAACATTAATTTATAACATTTGTTTTGAATGTTTTGTAACCAAAAGCAGATTGATTCAATATCAACTACAGCCTATATACATCCCACAGCTGGGTATAGACCTTATTACACAAGAGAAACACTTGAGGAGTTTGCACAATACAATACAGCCAGAGGGTTGAATGTGGTTGCCTACTAGGGCATGTTGTCTGAAGCACAGCAGAGCTCCAGATAACAAATTATGATATAAAAAGTAGACTAATTTATATACTATTAATTATCATTGACTTAACAGGGTTTAGAGTTACTAGTAAGTTGAATATGATTTAAGAGACTCATACAGGTAACAATCTTAAATTGGTGGCTTATCTTGTTCTTTTTTAAATATGAATATGTAACTTTTATGAACAACAATAAAAGACTAAAGTATATTTCAAATACCTGCGTCTTATACTTACTACTACCCAGATCGACCAAAAACGCTCTGTTCAAGTGTTTGTGGTAGACAAATGCAGCATGGACCCGAGAGCAACTTGCATGGTCAATACAAAAGTCATTCATCTGAGGATTACGGCCGAACAGGTAGCACTTCTTTTCGTCAAGCATTAATTTTTGTATCAATTTATCACCTTTCAATACATCCAAATGTAATCCCGTAGGAGGTTTGCCGGCCCTAAAATAAGTTGTTCATTATGGCCACCAAATACTTACCAAAATAAGTGCCAAAAAATTTTGACGAATAAGTTGTAATTTAAAGAAATAAATTATTTGTTGGAATAGTCAAGATACCCAATTGTCTGTTATAGTATTGAATGAAACTTAAGTGCATTGGGGTTCGAACACTCGCATGGGTACTCATGCAATGCCGCCGATTTTTATTCAAGTCCTTACCAATTAGGCACT
Source organism: Acentria ephemerella (assembly GCA_943193645.1). Classification (NCBI taxonomy): domain Eukaryota; kingdom Metazoa; phylum Arthropoda; class Insecta; order Lepidoptera; family Crambidae; genus Acentria; species Acentria ephemerella. Next base: position 2,976,523 of record OW971898.1, on the reverse strand, counting down.
TCGTAATGGTTAGCCATTATTACAACTATTACCAAGTAGATTACTCAAACATTTAAAACACTCAACCACCAGTTACCGTGGTGTAAAACAAACAAAAATATGGGGAATTTTACGAGAAACCGCTGCCGTATTCAGAGATTTTGACAGATGCTTTTGACAGCTTGCCATTGGATATTGCCATTTAGTTATTTTATTTCATATATTGTGTTTTCTATATGGAATCTATGTTGATTAGTGACTTACGTGAGATTTTTCAGTATTTCATTTCCATTCATAATTTTTTAGGGTAAGTTCATTTATTTAAAACATTATATGATTTCATTCTCATTTACTTATCATTTCGTCGTAATCATTATCATAACATTCCATTTTCATATCATTTTAGCATAATCGCTTACATTGCATTCCATTTTCAAAAATTTTCTCGTAAGTCATTTACAAAATAGCGGGGCCTATAGTCGCCAAAAACTCCATGGGGCAAAGCCATAAATAAAGATAACAACTACATTAATGAAGATATGGCTTAAAGGTCTTAGTTACCAGGCCAAATAAGTGAAAAAAAATATCTTTAATTGCTTTCACGCCCGGTCAAGTTCCGAAGAAAATATTCTTTCATAGTGATGACAGTGCTAGAATCGATAGCGACATATGAAATTCCCCCCCTCCACATTTTACTCTGCCCTCGCAGTGCACAGTGCACTTTGCGCCGCCATCCGCCATTACTTGTTTGTGTTTGATGAGAAGTGTTTTGCGTTGATTAATTTCCGCCACTTTAAATCCACAAATAAGTGATATCTTGATTGGGCTCGTTTCTATTGATAGGAAGTGTTTGCGTCGATTCATTTCCGCCTCTTCGAATATATTAATTCGCGCCGATCTGTGTTTTTTAAACAATGTATCGAAAGTGTTGTGTACCCGAGTGCACTAGCTTACGGAAGGACGTTAAATTTCATCAATTTCCTAAAAATGAGGAAATGAAAAGACAATGGTTGAACTGCATAAGAATTAAAAATGTTGTAGGTGAAACTAAAAACTGGTTTGTGTGTCATAAACACTTTGAGAAAAGATGTATCAAGGCAACTAATCGCCTGAAGATGGGTGCCTGTCCTACATTATTTTCAGAACTAGAGATATCCGTAGGCGAACCTTCAACTGTCTCCACAGAAATAGGTAAAATTATTGTTTTTACATCAAATAAATATCCATTGTTATATTATTATATCTCAAAAGTTATATTTTTTTTTCAGTTATCTATGATGATCACAATTACTCTAGAAAGCGTCACATTGACCATTCTTATGCACTAATTTATGAAAAAATTCCACACAAAGTCGCAAGAACAGTGATGTCTGGTAAGTGTCATCAGTAGTAATCATTTCTTTTCCTAAACTTGTTGAATGCTCACTTTCAATTGTTTTCTCAAAACCATACCAAAATGTTAGAATATTCCAAATGGATTTATTACAAAATAATTTAGAGACTAAAGAATTTGCTGGGAAATTTTTCTCTTTACTTCAATTTTTAGAAACAAGGACAAAAACATATTGGAAAGATAATTACAGTTCAAAAGAGCATTTTATGTATTCTACTTAAATAATATAATGTTTGTAATATTCCTATTTTAATTTTTGCCAAAGAGAAAATTAACAGACAATTTATTTTTCAGATGTTTGTCTTGTAGAACATGATCAGTTTGTACCTGCTGCATCGTCGAGTTCCACTCAGCACTTTATGTCAGGTAATTTCTAATTAATGCATCTGCATTAATAATAATATCAATTAAGTCTAGATATTAGCTTATTGAAAATTAGCCTTCCCAGATTATTGTTTCACATCCAAACAAATTTTTCAATTAATGATTCGAGTAGTATTTATTACAAAAATATTTCTTAATAATATATTAGAATAAATTTTATATTCTAACATTTCAGGTTCAGTGTGTAAAACACCACAAAAATTAACTAGACGAAGATTGGTCAGGAGTTTGAATTCCTTGACACCAAGGTGTCGACAATTATATAATGAATATAAAAGAGTAAGAATTCAAAAACGTTATAATTCACGAGCTAAACAGTCTTTAGTATACTTGAAAAGGCAAAATTTTGAAGAAGTTATTAAAAATATGTCCCCTTTATCAAAAAAGATTTTATTAATGCAAATGAAACTTTGCATGAAAAAGAAGATGGCAAGAAGATTTACATTAGAAGAGAAACTTATTGCTCTTTCAATATATAAACAAGGGCCAAAATCATATAAGTTTCTTCAAAGGATCTTTATATTGCCTTCTAAATCAACTTTAAAGAGCATGATAAGCCAACTTAATATTGGTGCTGGCATAAACCCACAAATTTTTGAACTTATAAAAAATCAGGTACATGGTAAAATTTATTTTAATATTCCTAAATAAAAATAAATATTAATAACCTATATATATAACAACATACTTATATAAATAACATATTAACATACCTATATTAATTTTCAGGTAAAAAATTGGGACAGCAGGAAAAAATTATGTACAGTGTTGTTTGATGAAATGGCTCTAGAAACTGCTTTGACATACTCAGTGAATAAAGATGATATTGTTGGATTTGTTGACTTGAATGGGAAGACTAGCAACTTTGCAGACCATGTTCTTGTCTTTATGCTTCGGGGTGCAATTTGCAAATGGCAACAACCTATAGCATTTTATTTTTGTGAAGGTGCAACCTCCAGTTTGCAACTAGTAGGCATTATAAAAAACATAATTGCGACGGTTACTGAAACTGGGCTTAAACCTTTGGCTCTTGTGTCAGATCAGGGCACAAATTTCCAGTCAGCAATAAATTATTTACTGGAGAAAACTAAAAGAATACAATTGCAGGCCGGAGAATCATTTGGTAAGTTCAATAGTATCAACGTTGTTAGAATTTCTATTGTTATTCAGGCCAACAAGGTAGTGCATAATAATCAAATGAAATGAATGATGGAATTGTAAAAAAAGTGAAATGAAAACTGACTCTTTGAAGTTGATTAAAATCAATAATGACTTATACCAATTCCTTTAACAATATTGTTTTCACTTTCAGATAACACTATCAAATTGAATGATAATGAATTAAGTGTTTTTTATGATCCTCCACACTTAATTAAGGGCATCCGAAATAATTTTCTTACCAAGGACATGGTATTTGAAGAGAAACCTTGTAAATGGCAAGATAGTAGATGTCTACAACTATGATTGTAAACATGGCGAGTCTAGGATCCTACATAAATTGACTGATCAGCATGTAATCCCAGAAAAAATTAAAAAAATGAAGGTGAGGTGACTGTATTACCCTTACATTGAATATTACTAGTTTCATATCAGTCTATCTATTGGACTTAGTCTTATCCAGGGACTTGAGCATTGTTTAAATTCATAATGATTATTTTAATTGCATTTACATGACTTTTTCATAAATTAAATTTTTCAGGTAAAGAACTGTGTACGTGTGTTAAGTAAATCAGTGACAGCAGCATTATCGTATACTTCACGTTTTCGTAAGTATTCAATTTAAAAATTATCAAAAATAATTTTTTGTTTAATCTATAATTTAAAGTTAAATTATTATCACTATTAAAAAAACTATATATCTCTGATATTTATACTTCTTTTTTACAAATTCTTTTCTATTATTTATTTTTTATATTTTAGACTAAATTTATTGTAGACAAAACAAAACACAAAAATGGGATGTACTGTATTTGGTGGTAGTCATAAATACTTTGTAGGCTTAAAATACAAATATTTTTACTAAGTGATTAATAGACTGATTCATTTAATTTTTCAGCCTTTTATCCAGATGGAAAACCAGTCAGTCCCACAATGAAAAATACAGCAGATGCCATTTCATTCTTTGATGATTTATTTGATAGTGTCAATGGAACAACTACACTAAATAAAAAGAAACCAGGAAAAGCCCTATTAACAGCTGTTACTGCAAAAAGTGCGCATCATGAATATTGGACGAATGCCATACAAAAATTACAAAACATAAATTTTTTATCAAAAGATAAAGTAGGTAAAAGTGTTCCATCACTTAAGAATTGGGTTGTTACTCTCAAAAGCTTTCAAAGGGTGTGGGGGTCTTTAAAAAAGCAGAATATTAAAGTATTGAGGCCAAGGTATTTTAATTCAGACCCCCTCGAAAACTTTTTTGGACAAGTTCGAGCATATAATTATAGGAGTAATGACCCAAGTCCCTACGCGTTCATTAATACATTCAAATCATTATTAATAACCACGTTCATAAACTTCCATTCAGAAAACTTTAATTGTGAAAATGTATCAAGCCAGGAGTTATTAAATATCCAATCCCTATTTAATAGTGATAATGTAAACATTGCACCAGTTGTTATCAACAGTGAGTCGAATTCAACAGAAGTTTCTAATTTTGAGACAATTGTTGAATTGGATCTTGTTAATTTTAATATTCAAGCAAGAAGAGAGAAATTAAACATTCATTCAAGGGCATATACTGTTGGATGGGTAACTAGAAAAATTTTTTCAAAACTCAATTGTAATCATTGCAAAAAAAATTTAATATCAAATAATGAAAATTCTACCCATACTTATATTAAAGACAGGGAATATAAAGCATTAAAAATGAGAAAGTTATCCTATCCAACGGAAAGTGCAGTGATAGGTTTCGGAAATGTTATAAAAACAACTAATGAATATTTGGAAGTAAATGGTTATAAAAATAAAATTACTAAAGAAATTAAAGAAATAATCCTTTAATATAATCCAAATATTCATTCCAGTTTATCGATTGTGAACTGCACAAAGAAATTGTCCTTGATATGTTTTTAAAAATTTCCATTAAATTATTTATATTTAACTGGTGCAATGTAATTAATAAAATTTTGAAAGGCACCGATATAGTTCGGCTCGAAATGAATCAATTTATACCTGTGATGCAAACAAAAGCATTAAATAAATATAAGAAAAAGTTAAAAAATAAAAAAGATATAAAATAATTCTTGTGTTTTATTTTTCCAGCATTTTAATTAAATTAAGATTTATTAGTAGCCTACTTGAATGTGCGTTCCATTTATCGCACAGTGTTCTATAATTAAAGTTTAGTTACAATCATCGAAGCTGTAAGGAATACAACGCCAATATTGATACGATAAAAAAAAAAGAAAGTCATGTTCTATTCCTGCACTAAGCTACAAAGGATTTGTATGGCACTTGACGGTCTGAACTTGTTCTCTATTTAGTTTGTGATTGCTTTTAAATTTCACTAAGTATAATAAAACACATAGTGATTAAATTATCTTGGTATAAAATGGTATCTAGTGAAGAAGAATCAGATGTTAAAACCGGTGATGCTGTAGAATGGGACGTGGATATGGAAATTCAATTGTTTTATGCTATGGCGGACCACAAGCCGGTCGGCATAAACAAACATTTTCACATGGCTTGTATTTGGGAAAAGCTCTCTAATTCTATTACAAAGGAAATTTCTACTAAAGATATATGGAAGCATCTCGAAACTCTTTATGATGTCTCAATATTAGATGACACTGAACCTATACCATTCCCAAATCATGAAATACCGTTCAGTTTACCAGAAAACGAGTTTGGACCTTTAATGAAGCAAAAGCGCAAAGATTTAGTGATTGCTGAAGATAACGATGGTAATTACGAAATTACACTGCCTGAGTTAGAAATATTAATAATAATTCGAAATATACTTCCAACAAATAATTTTTATGAAATCTGCAGATATTTTTTTAAATTATTACATACTTATTTCAACTAAATATTTTGTTATTTAAAATGCAAATTTATTGATTGCCTTATATTTTACTAACTCATATTTAGGTAAAAGGACCCCATCACCAAAGCCCTCAACACCCAGAAGCAATAAAGGACTTGATAATACACCAAAAGGTAGCAAAACAACTATTCTTAATTATTGTTGTTTTGTATTGAGATATTAACTTGATATATAATAAGTATAATAATTATTATTAATGGTATAAAGCTACAGCTTTAACTAAGAGGCCTTTCAGATTTTGATGAGCCATTCAAATTTGATTGATTTGATGTGAATTTTGTGTTACTCAACCTGAAGTTGCCTCTAGTTTGCATGTGGCTTTATACACATTGATTCAGAATGGTTTTTTGTTTCCTAACAATTTTTTCATAATATGCATTTCATCTGCTGCTTAATTAAATTAAGCAAATGACATAATTGGCTCTTAACCAAAGTTGATTAAATTTTAAAATTTTATTACATTGCTTGATATCACAATGAATGTAATGAAACAGCAGTGGATATACTAATAAATACTTAAGATGTAGTACAATATTCATTAACATTCAATTAAAATTGAATGATAATGAATATTGTATTCAATTCAATAAAACTAATAATGATGAAGTATTTGATTCATAGTCACTAATTTATTAAAATCCAATAATTATTTAATAATTACAGTACTCAAGATAATTTTGTTATTTGAAATAATAGACTATTCATGGAAACTAATAAAAATTCATCCAGATGTCATTACTAGACTTTACCAAAAATAACTTTTAAAAAATTAACAGACAAAAAAATGTTGAATTTTCCTGTTATAGAGTATAAATTAAAATGTTACTTTCAAAACTGAGGCTATTATATGCACCATTATTTTGTACAGTTGACTGTATATGTCATCATATTTCAAGAGAAGCAATATGATTTCAAAATATTTTTTTGTTTAGAACTTATTAGAATTTTATCTTAGAATTCACATCAATTTAGCTATGATTATATGTTGTTCTTACAGGGTCTATCCGCAAAGACAGTGTGAGTGCACTTGCTACAAAATCTCGTAAAGAAAGTGGTAGTTCTCATGCTTCTACAGATACACCAAGTATTAAATCTGAAAAAGATTATGGTAAGAGTATGTATAATTTCTTTTTATATCCTTCAAATCAACTTTGAATAGGACAAAAAATTTTAATTCAAGAAAATAATTCTATTGAATGTTTGTTTTCAGATCGAAGAAGGGACTCCAGAGATTCCAATGCATCCGGGACTAGAGATAGTTCTACAAGTAGGAAATCAACCTCACAAAAGGAGAAAATGGCTAAGACTAAAGTTAGCTCTGTGTCAGGTAAAGAGACAAAAGGTCAATGTGTGAATGTGACAATTAGATTAATCAGAAATGTGGGTGGTTCAAGGAAAAATAATGTATATATTTTAATGTTACTTACAAGTAACATTTTTCATTACTGTATGTTCTAATAGTGTCTACTACCTCTAAATCAGACTGGCCACTACTACTCACATGTCTTACCAAGATTGTTAATTATATCAGTATCAGCATCAGTAACAACTAAGAAAGCATAAGAAATAGTTAAGAATATACACTTATGTACATTATTTATATTGCAGCTTGGGATTCACCGTTAATCGACGAAGACGGAGGCTCACGTAGAGGACGACGACGGGCGAATACCTCCACTCCACCCGCCACAACACCCGCCAAACGCCGACGTACTTGACACACACATACCCATTCCTACCATCATTTCTTCTGACACACGAGACCGCATCCCTGGTGGGGTCACCACTCAGGCGTACAGCGGGACAGAAATCGGCGGGCGCATGTGTTATCGCGCACGGAATGCACCTACGGTGCACATGGAAGTTTCTGGACTGATTAATTTGTGATTTATATATTTAAGAAATTAGGTGTATTTATCAAATGCCAATTATGCTCTTTTCATTTAACCTAAATGAGTCCTTTAGGTTAAATGAAAAGAGTGAACTGATTATAGCTGCTGAATGTAATAAAATTATAATCGTTATTTACATTTTATTCTCTTCATTTAAATCATGCAAACTAATCTCTTTGTTCTGAAGCGTTCACTAAAAGCAAAATTCTACTATTAATATCATGCTATGCATGTACATATTATGCTTAAATATTAAAAATAAACTAACCAAATCTAATCTAAAATTTTAGCAAATTATTTACATCCTAACTCAATTAAAGAATTAAAAACTTTAATACTAAATTATTAATATATATCTACGTTATTAATTTATACTTCTTGTACTTGTTGCTCGTCCCATTGTTTCTATACCGGTTTATGTGGAGCTCGCACAGCATTCCGTTCGCTTAGAGCGAGAGATCAAAATCAACTAGTAGCGGAAGTTGGTTTTTTTTAACGGACTATAAATCATTGCAGCTATAATTAAATTACTAAATAATTTTAACATTAATATACTAATAATTATTATAGTGTTTTTCTTTCCCGGATTGAATTCCGAGATTGGTGTCCAAATTCCGATTTAATATACGGAGTTTCGTTAACGAAATTGAGCCTACTTTCTTCGTGAAAGATCATCGGTCATGTACAAGCTGTACTACACGCTACCCTGGAGACCTGCTTTGACCCGCGTATTCCGGAATATGTCGGACACTATCTGCAAGTTCTTTTGTCAAAGGAAAATCTAATAGATGAGCAAGACAATATAATTTTCACACTAGTGTTTAAAAATAGACTTCCTTTGCTTTAAAACATTCTTAAAAAAAATTATTGACGCATGTCATGACAGTGACAGAAAATAAGTTGACAATTATTAACTTCAATTTGGTTGCTTATCATTTTGTAGCAGTTGCCTTATTGTTGTTTTTAATTAGTATTAGTAAGAAAAATTTAGAATTATTATTATCAATATGGCTTTGCCAGCAGCACAACCGGCTGAGGTGGTAAGGGCACATCAGAAAGATGATCTGTACGAAAAGCAACTAGCAGAATCTGTTTCTAGACTTTTACCACTACGGCACGCCTCTAAGGCCGAACCACTCTCTTCTATAATGTATAAAACTTTTACGACACTGAAAGATCTACAGACCTTAGGTGAAGAATATTCTGGGATCGTACAAGTAGATGACAATTATCATAAACTCCCATCATTTTGCAGTCGATTGTGCAGTATATTGTTATCAACTTTGGGCGAAACTATGGCTAACAAGTTCCTTCGTCACTGCGAAAATAAAGTAGAACGAAATGGATACTTAAAACCACAGGCACAGACAACATTCCTGATTGTTTTTAGAGCATTAAGGTCAATGCTGCCACAAATAGAAAGTATACACAGAGCACTTTGCTATATCTATGGTGGGCCTTTGGAGATTGGTAAAGCAATTACTGGGATAGATTATGTGCACGTCAGACCAGCAGCGGCAGCTTACTACGCTCATTTAAGGTTATTGGGATTAGTCACCTTGTTACATGCATTTGTATATTGCGGGCAAAGTGTTTATCAAGCCAAAAAACATATGGAACAAGTGAATGATATGCCCAATGAGGTGGATAGTAGTAGATCTTGTGTAGCTTGCTTAGAGGAAATTATACAGCCCTGTGTACTACCTTGTGGTCACATATTTTGTATGCAGTGTAGTTATGGGTTATTGGAAACTTGTGCTCTATGCAGATCTCCATTTTCAAAGTATGCAGTTGTCCCATTGATGAATTATTGTCCAGCTAGTTTATAGTTTTAAAAATATCAGATATTTACTAAAATACTAAAACTGGTAAAGGACAATGCAATAATGAGTATGTTATCTATGTAGATAAGTGACTAAATTTTATTTAGAATGAAAATCTTATTATTTGTAAAAGGTTTCTATGAGCATCCAAAGATTGTTGATTATTTGTAAGGGTTTAAGGTAATTGTTTAATAAAATACAATTTTTATACACAAAGGTCTATTTAATATTAACATTTAAATATACTTCATGAAATAACTTGCTAACCTAGCAAGAGCTAAAAAAGAAACATTTTTTTAGTCTTTACATAACTATAACATCAGTGTGCTAACTTAAACTTTAAAGGAAAAGTCAAATAAATACCTAACATAAATTTCACACTTTTTTTGTACAGGCACATTCATTGATATTTGAATACTAAAATTGATAAATAAAAATAATCAGATCTTTTGAGAGACACAAAAATTAAATGGTGATATAATTTTGAATGATTTGGCATTTGGTGGTGAAACATATAATAGTTCATAGAGAAAAATTCAAAATTAATTAAATTTCAAATAACAAACATAATCTATTAAAAAATACTGCCACTAATACAACATTAATTACCTGCAAATACAGGTCATAAATTATATTAAGTAAAATAAAATAACTTGAAAGGCATTATCCTATTAATATTAAGAAATATGGCAAGAACACAAATTATTCAACACGCAACAGTTCAACATCAAAAATAAGAGTGGCATTTGGAGGAATAACTCCAGGGTGTCCTCTTGAGCCATATGCAAAATCAGGTGAACAGGTTAGTGTTGCTCTTTCTCCCACAGACATCTGTAAACATATTTACTGTATTAAAAATAGTTCATTATCACATATGGTTCATATATGTTATTTATATATTTAACAATTTGTATACATATACAAATTAATAAAATATATTTTATATATAAAGAGAATATACAAGGGTACTATTTTATCATTATAACCTTTGCTAATCCCTGATCCCACCCTTTAATAACATCACCCTTGCCAAGAGTGAATTTAAAAGGTTGGCCGCGATCTCTAGAAGAATCGAATTTCTTTCCATTTTGAAGTGTACCAGTGTAATGTACAACGACTGTTTGACCAGGTTTAGGGTAGGTCGAGCCTAAAAACAAAGATAGAAATGTATTGTGTCGAAGTTCTTAGTTGGGAGTAAATTTTAGGTTATGATGTTTAAAACAAAAGACTGAGAAAGTACCAACCATTGCCCGGTGAAATAGTTTCCACATCAACACCCATATTTTATATAACAGACTAGAAATTATTAAATAAAAATAATAAGCTGCTGCAGCAGAACGTAGTGTTTATGTGCTCAGTCGATTCAAAATGCAACTCTTTTTTAATTCTCCCTATAATAGGAAAGACAAAAGGAACTGTAGTCTAAACAGCCATGACAAATAGTTATTTCTAGTTACGGGATACCGGAGTCGCGTAACTTTGGATGTTTGGAGTTTTTGAGGATAAATGGCAGGCATCTCAATTTTATTACTGACTTACCAGAAAAAAATTATAATATATATTAGCGATTACTATAGAATTATACACCAATTTCACTATAAAATAATATATGAAATAGAGTATACAACACCCAACCGACCCCGCCATTGCGCGCAAAAAAAACTCTTTTATTAATGTTCTGCCATAAGAAAAAGCAATTTTTAAAGTTTTCCTATATCTTAAGTAATTATTTCTTCTGACTCCAGGATGCCAGTGTAACGTAATCTTTTACCTCGAGGAGTTTTGGATGACTTAAGTGACGCCGCTAGTTTTAATGACTCACGAGAAAAATTCGATATATATAAAATGGAGCAATAGGGCTTCTAAGATAAATTAACGCAATCGATAAAATGAAAGAATTAAGAGAATAACATGATATAGGAATGACAAATTGTTTTTAAAAAACTCAGGAAATTAACGAATGAAATTTACTTTAAAATTTTACCACTAGTCATCAAGGAAACTGGAATTTGTATTCCATATATTGCACGATATAATTATCAGTAAAACTACGCCGTATTCACATGAAAATCTCCACTTCAAAACAATAACCATAATTAACAACATTATGCGCCAAAAATAATTTCTTGGCGCGTTTTTTTTTAATATTCTTCGTATGATGGGGAAGACAAAGGAAACTAGCCCATGCAGTTATGTCTTATATTGGTATTCTATTAAGACTTTGGGACCCCGATTGTTAGCCACCAAATCGCTGATGGCTTAGTAAAAAATTGAAAAATCTAAATAATGATAAAATAATACGAAAATAAGAACAAAACGATTCTCTTATGAAAAATATAAACCTGAGGGCATAGATTTAATCTCTAAATGTAAAAAATATAGAATTCGACGTAAGCCCCAGCTGTACAGTGTGGTGCATCAATACATCTTTTCTAGGTATTTTTATGACATAATGATATTGAATCAAGTTAATCCTTATATAATTATATTGCTACCGTTAGATGATAAATGTATGGAATACCCATATTTCTTTTAAGCTAGAAAGCTACGTCTATGTCAAATATATTTCAGTTGCGATTCTAATTTAAATAAAGTTTTGTGTTTTCATTTTAGTTAATTACACAAAATAGATTGCAATTTGATAGCACTAAACCTTGTACCAACGGAATCGCTACCAATTAATTCACTTCTTCTTTATATAAATTTGAACTACTTCTGTACTTTACAATTCACTGTAGTTCACATAAATTTTTATCTGGTAAACCTAACCATTGAACTGTCACTGTCAGCAGTCACGAAAAACAGTTGAAATCAAAACTTCGTATACAACTTTTAACATTTTAACTATATTTAAACTTTCTACTAATCACACATGATTCTAATTACTATACAAAAAAAATCATTATCAAGTACTAGTTTTTATACAAGTACACAACTGAGAATTCAATTTAATACAGTACTGTGTCCTTTATAAAGGAATGGAGGTTGATGGTGCAGAAAGTTGGAATAATCTTCCTGATGGTGGAAAATTCACTAATTTGAAGGCTTTTGTTACTGCAGCCCGTGAATTTGAAGCGACTCATAGTGAATCTGCTGTGAATTTGATGAATCGATACTTAGGTGTAAGCATTTTATACATTATACTGATGAAGTCAGTGTTTTTGTGTCAGTGCTTGCTATTGATTTCCTCTGTTTATTCATGGTATGTTTCAGCTCATAGCGTCATCATGCGACCTATCTATCTTCTCCCCTGGGCGGTCAGAAGTGTGTGCATTCTTCAGTTCCTTGTGGCGCGTAATGTGTGATGGTAGAGGACCTCATTGGGCTGGTGTGGCAGTACTCTCTCGGGCTGCTATTGAACCCAGTGCTCGGCATGCTTTGACACATACATACAAGTACATATAACATTTATGGCATAATAATGGCTGTCTGATTGAGTGGAAAGGCAATTAAACTAGATATCCCCTGTTTGAATACCTGAAAGTTTGATGTATATATGTTAATTACAAATATTTCGTCATAATTGCCAAGGCCTTGACAGTGTTGGAAATAATACCAAGATTTGGTGAAGAAATAATTATATTAGGTTGGGGAAAAAGTCTTTTCAAATATAGTATACATAAAATTTAATAAAATATCTTTGGCTGCACTATTTGTATCTGACTGGTTTTATGATATTAAAAAGGTGACATTTAAAAAAAAAGAATCAACTTAGGAAAATTTTGTTTCCCAATATTTTACATTCGTTTTTCTCTGTGTTATAATGAGCAAATTAAAAATTTTATTACTAAAAAGGAAAAATTAAGAGAGTTTGGCTGGGAGGTGTTAATACATCTGCCATATAGCCTTGACCTTGCACCTTCAGATTTCCACCTGTTTCGGTCTCTTCAGAACTCTTTAGGCAGTGTCAGGTCAACATCAAGAGAGGACTGCCGAAACTACTTGTGGCGTTTTTTGATCAGAAGTTCCAAAATTTCATCAGCAACGGGATCATGTCTCAACCTACAAAAATGACAGAAAGTATACAAAATAAATGGCACATATATATTGTAATTAAACGTAAATTAACTGTGAAAGAAAAGTCTTGAATTTATATATAAAATACAAAGAAACTTTTTCCCCAACCTATTATATTGCTTTCACAAGTCTGTTAAAACGAAGGTATATGCCTGTTGCCTAGTAAAATATATAAAGCAATAAAACAAAATTAAAAGATGGATAGAGTTTATTCAACTTTAAACTAAAATAATAAAGATTTTTGCAACACAAATTAAATTAAAATCAACATACAGCCTTGTCTTTAATTCGTATACTGTTTTAGATTTATGTTAACATTTATCATAGCAAATGAAACACTTATAAAAACCTTTTTGAGCTAATTACACTGTAAATTGCTTTCTATTTTTATATATCTTTGGGGAAAGTGAAATAACTTTTTTGGTTTGTGCTTAGTCAAAGAATGCAGAACGCTCCAGCCTGGTTGTGACTATGACTAATATAACCAGACTGAAAAATTAATCAAAAGATATATCTCAATACTGTGTAATATCCTGCATGTTAATCCTACCATATAGCACTAGAAATAAATATTATAATGCTTTACATTTCACAGATTTATGCCAATTCTGTCAAGACTAATCTCTGACACAATATCAAATGATAAGAAAATCAAAGTTTTGTCTGTTATGCAGGTTGGTAAAAATAACAATATGATGTCAATAACATAATACCCATGCTTGAGACATGGCTCATTATATCATTATAGGAGAAAAATAAGTATTTAATAATATATCTAAATTCAAAGGCTTCTTCCAAGTACTTGGAGGCTCAGTAGTCAAAGTAGTATCCAGGATTGAGATGTCATGGTTAATTGGCATTTTTGCCTGCCCCTTTTGACGAATTTAAGGAATCTATTTACGGACTTAACCTTCACTGACTATATCGCGTGTGTGGGGTTCGCCCAGTGCCTGTTGAGCGGCATTGGGAATACCCATTAAAATTATTTTAATAATCCCCAGTAACTCTATTGCCCTTTGTAGGGGTGACCAGGTTCTCCAGAAGCAATTAACCAAAGTATAAAATCTAAGTCTTTCATTGCATTAGTAGTTCTTTCTGAATTAAAAAGTTTGTATATCCATGAAGCTGACATAGTTAACAAACAGATTTTCTTATATAAATGCATACAACAATTTTTCAAAAATAATAGTATTATTTCTTTTATGTATCATATGCCTTTTAGATATGAGTATTTAATGTAAAATTTCAGGATATATCGTATGGCATCAAAATCAGTTGGCAAGAATCATATTTGACAAGTTTGATGAAACAACTAACAGAATTTATCACTCAGCCAATGACAGACTGTCAAAATCGGACTATCGGCCACAAGTCTCTTACAGTTCTTGTGAATATTTGCTATGGTAACTTACCAGCAATATATGCTTTAATGAGAACTGTTGATACTAAGGACTTTGTTGTACATCTTATAAATTTAAAGGTACTTAGGGTTGAATTACTATTGGAGCATTTAAAAATCTTTACAAACTTCCATGTTTAACTAATTCTGTCTTATCTTATATTTTTAACTTACTAAATCTTTAACTTATCTAAAACATTTAATTATGCATTTAATGAACCTATCTAAATATATAATTATATAAAATTATTATGTTATTTCTATATTTATTTATTCAGAATTATAAAGCTTAATTTTAGCATAATATCAATTTCAGGAGGGGGGCTATGGGGGGGTGGAAGTGTGTAGACTGCTACTTTGTTTATCTGGGGCAACGAGGGGCTCTGCAGCAACACGACAACCAGATGTACACAGCTATCTCAACTGTACCATGCGTACATTCCATAAAGCTATTGTGTAAGTAAAAAACAATATTTAGAGTTTTTCTGTAAATGTTAATATCATAAACATTTCTTCAACAAATTTTTGTTCAATTTCAGTGAACAAGATGCTACACAGTTACTACATGCTCATACATTTATCAATGATCTGTGTTCAGACAGCAACCTCAGGGGCTTTGTAATGACCTACTCACAATTCACACAAACATTAAAAGACTCTTTAAAGGTATGAATATGAATAAATAAATATGTTTTTTAATGAACAAAATTATTATTAGTTTTTTACATGTTTCAAAGATTACAGAGTTTGAAGCTGTTTTAATATTCGTTAGACTATTAAGATTGCCTTCATTAGTTTAATGCAAGAAACAAAGCACAATTATATAGTATTTTAGCTTCCATGCGCGCTATTATATATAGACAGATTCTCCTAAGCCTTTAAATATACAGCATGGACACAAAAGAATGGCTGTAATATTTCATAGGAATATTATGATATTTCCATATAAATAGGATATTGGATAGTAGCGTCACTAAGCGTAAATTCTTACTAACTATAACTAGTATAGCCAACTTGTTTGAATGATGACAGTTTTAGGAAGCCTTTGTCAACAAGTGTCATACAGACAGGGACCTGATGCATGATAAGTGTTAAATTGTGAAAAGTTTATTTTGAATAATGTAATGTGCAGTACTGTGTGAATAAAGGCTATTATTAGTATAGCCAACTTTTTTATAGGAATGTTTCATTTTATTGTCGTATTGTAGTCTCCACACTAGATAAAAGACATATTTCATTGTATTTATCACTTTTTAATAAACAATATAAATCTCCTGCAGGATGTTGATAGCCTCTGTAAACTAAACCCAGACGACACAAGCGAGCCAGAACACCTCATTGACTGTCTACGAAATGCTCTGAAGTTCCTTACAGTACTCATCAACTTGGGTAATTTTTTTATTTGTTTTGGTTTTCTTACTCGCATTTCTAAAGTTTTATGTAACTCATTGATTATGCGGATAACACTTGCGAAAACAAAGCGTTTACCTGAATGGGTCAAAATTTCAATAAATAATTAATAATTTCTATCATAGTAGATAGACCACTTAAGGTACCGATTCTCAGTAACTTCGAAAAATTCCTGCTAAATAATAGGCCTATATAAAAATTATTTGTGAAATAGTACGTAGATAAATATTTCTACATAATAATCGTCTTTCTCCTACAGATCTATATTCGTTGAGATGTCACCATAGTGAATTAGTGTGTCTGTGTATGAAAGCCAGTCGCGTTTGCTTGCCCGAAGCGTTGGAACTATTTGCTGCCATCGTTTTGCAGTACAGAGGTAATAATTGTTTCTTTATTTAAGTCAAGCGAATTCTGAGCGTGCAACTAAGAAAGTACCTTCTCATAGATTTCAGCCAAATAATAGCTAAACACTCAAACTAGCCATTTTATTATTAGAGTCTATTGAGCTAGAGTCTAAACAAATTGAAAATGCAAACAAAATAAAATAAAAAAAACTCTTTGTCTGTTGAAAATTAACAAGTTTATCCTGTATCAAAATTAGTTGGGGGGCCAAATGATGATGCAATATTGCTCTCCGTGGTTTATTTATTCATATATATTCATTGTACATCGGTTATAGTGGGATTCTCCCGTTTAATCGAATGATGTAAACTTGGGAATCCCGCACGCAATAACCGATGTAGGGTTGTTGCCAACTTTTGGGCGCACGCTTAACCTGGGAAAAAAGATGTTGCTTTTTTTTATTTTTAAGTGACATTATGGATAATATTTTACTAATCTTTGCTGACACACGTTGGGGGCCCTTGTAGCCCGGGGCTCCGAATTATTGATACGGCTGATACGACGGTAGCTACGCCATTGATGTTTATTTTAAATATTATTGATATTTTTCAGATGAAGGCCGATTGCCACAAGAATTGCTGTCAGTGATTTGTGACGGACTCCCCGGTCTATTGGTGCCACCATCGCTAGAGCCTGGTAAAGCAGGCTTACAGTGGGTCAGTATTGTAACACCATAAATTATTGTAGCGATTCTGTGTAAACATTTGCTTCCGTGTAAATGATGATGCTGCTAGCATTCTTTTACTAAAATTTAACTACTTCCCTCTCTTTCAACATATTTTCACATATAATGACTTAAGAACCTCAAGCTAGTTACACTTAATACACATAAACGATCTATACACTTTGAATTATTTTAAATGCCATGTAGTATATGTGCGTAAAGGCAAATAAAAACTACCAACTCCAAATTCAAAGTCAATATTTTTCTCCCATATAGCCGATGCACAAAAAGGACGTGCTATGTTACTATCGTTATTATTTCAGTTGCAAGTGGTGGGCGCCTTGTGCGAGTCCTCTGAAACACAGGAGCGAGTGCTACAAGAAGTGACGCCTGATAATTTTGAAGATACCCTGTATAGCGTGCTGCAGTATACTTCCCAGGTATGTTTCTAGATTTTATAGTGAAGTTATTTTTCTAACAGTGGACTTAAACTCTCCTATTATTTCATTTTTAAAGAAATTTAAGCAAGCATCACGAAGAGCTTGTAAGTTTGCTTGAATATGTGATATATATACAAATGTGTGATATATATTTGTATTAGAATATGAACACTTCGTGTTCATTGTTTTCCGAATAGAAACACTGTCTCTTATAGCCTACGCTGGCTTCGTACCGTAGTCTTTCTTTGATTACCGGAAATAATCGCGGTTGTGAACTTGATGCCACTTCTTCCACGCTGTCACGTTCAAAATATCACTTCTTTCTATGAAAGTATAACATTTCTATGAATTAAGGCAGACAATATTTTAATTTAATGTTTTATTCGTGTGTAGCAGAGTTGTATATACATGAATTAATCGTAGGGAAAGAATTTATTTAAGTTCAAAACATTTTTATGTCGTATTGTCACGATACTGTATATGGAGCGATATTTCGGCGAAGCTGATGAAGAAGGAAAGATTGTTTATCATTGTAATAATTGTACTCAGAATGGCCCCGTTGGATTCGAGTCAGCCCAACAAGCGGTATTAGTCGCGTGTCGTGCGGCCTTAAGTCTCGCACCGCAGTCCCATGACTGGGCCGCTGCCCTCAATAGATTGTTAGCACACCATCAAGTAAGTACATATTACTGTCAATTCTTTTGTCATTAAGTTACAGTCGAATCAGTGGAACATATCTAAAATATCTATTAAAAATCTCCTAGAGGTCTCACAAACGCCCTTAAGACATAACGACTCACCAATGTCTCTTGTCTCTTGGAACCTTGGTAAAGCTGTAAAGATAAGCTGTAATAGTCAGGCTAATGAAGTCACAACAATTACTTACACTTTCAATCTAGAAAATAATTTGAACATTTTGATTTCTTAGTTTTCTTTCGTCGTTACAAAGTAAACTTCGGATAAAGTTATTTAATTGAAAAATAATTAAATAACAGAGCGAGATCTAGAATCCTTTTTATTGATCGCTTTTAGGAAATAAGATTAATTAATTATAATACCTTTAGTGAGAATTTGATTTATTATGATTTTCGTTAATTCTAATTATTTTCAACGAGGTTCGAAAACTACTCTGCGCGGGCTTGACCAGCGGCAACGGGGCCAGACGACGACAGATACTGCAACTCGTGAAACATCATTACTTCCCATCGGATCAGATGAACCAGGTGCAAATTCAATTTACACCCACTTTAATGCATTTAAAACAAAACAAATCTGATTTACTGATACGTGCTTTGAAATATATTAATCTATTTTTAATTTTTATTCTTTAAAATATCACAATAGCGTGATTCAAGAGATCAGTGGTGCCTTCTGTTGGTATTTATTTGAACTAATAATAGTATCATAATTCATCAATTTATAAACTAGAATTTTAATAGAAATCGATTAAGTTTCAACGATTTATTATGCTAAATGTTACTTACTTACTTTTTAGTTTATTTCTGTGTTTTAAACTTAAGAATTTGTAAAATGGAACAATTAATATTCGTACAGTTATTAACAGATGGCGCTACTAGTCTGTTGAATCGCGCTATTTATTGAATAGCAGTCGTTCAAATAAAATTATATAATTATAATATGTTAATCTACATACACTTTAACTATCCACCTGAGGTTTCATACATTTCAATTATTTATCAAACTAAAGTAAATCTTAGCAAAATAATATTACAGAAATACGCACTGACCGGATATACTAAAAAAATTACTTGCATACCAAGGTTTATGGTAATAAACCTAAATAATTTATTTGACAGTGATGTTGGTAAAAATATTATAAAAAATATTATAGATCACATATTCAACACAAAGATATATTCGAATGTACTGTCAAATATAATCTCTCTTCAAATCGAATTAAGAAATATAGCAATTTTTTTTATAGATAGGGGTTCATGGATTAATAAATGTGCTTTTAATGTTGATTTTTCTACTAGGTATTCGGTGAAACTATCCAGAATATCCCGGATTTAACTTCAGAGTCGGCATCTCCTCGTACGTGTGAAGGAGAGGGCGAAGGGTCATGGTGTTCGCAAAGACTTGCCCCTGCGCAGGAGAGAGCTGTTGATACGCTTATAGCGGCTCTAACAGACGCGCTTCATAATGGGAAGGTAAGAAAATTATATATTATATTGACACTCGACATAATAGGTTTTTATCGTGTGGTCGTTACCGGAATCAGAAGAATGTCAATAAAAGGGTCAATAATTAGGTATTTGATCACCTTTTTATTTGACCCGAGCTTACCAACATGTAAAACAAACAATTAACCGTTAGTTTTTGACTTCTTTAACGTTCGATAACTATTTTGGCTTTTTGACCGATTAAATGTTAGGATGTGTCCTTTAAGGCACACTAATTTCGCTACTGTTTTCAAGTGTGACAAAATTAAGATACTATAAGTATCCGTATTTTGTTAATTTTACTATTCATAAAATTATAACATTTCAACTGTCAAATAAAACCTATTCATAAAATAATTTCATCGCATTTGTACTGAAAATACTAAACCAATACTAAACGAAACTAAATTTCCCGTTCGCTTAAAAGCACCCGAAGTTATAAGTTAATTATTAACATAAGCACCGTTAAAAGTGTTGGATTAATTATTGTTGTTCTATTAATTAATGGTGAAATAGAGGTTTCACTGACGTGAAACCCACAAAAAATTGAGTAAGACTCATTTGAGTGTTCCCCTCCACGGAAATCTTTAGTAAAAGGCGAAAGATTTATACGTTTTGAAGGGAAACCAGAGTTAATTTTAAAATGTTTCTCGAGCTATATATATGAAAGTACAAAAACCTTAACACCGTGATTTAGGAGACGCACATGTTTACACAGCAACGACATCTAGTGACAATCTTCTGAATCTAAAGTACTCGTGCCTCCTGCTTGCGTGGTTCATTCTATTTTTAAAGTTCATTATTATTTATGTTTAATATTACATGAACCTTATTATATGCACCCATTTTTAATTGGTTAATATTATATTTTCATTTTAATTTACTCTTAATAGTAATATTGTGTTGTTTTACAAAGACTTGGTCAACTTATTCGTAGCCTAATAAAATTATTTCCGAGAAAAACTGTTTTTATATTTAGATTATTTATCCAAAACTATATCAATTATATATATTTTTAATATAAAAATAAATATTTATTAATCAATAAATAATTATTTTTAATAAACATTATTTTTTAAATAAATAACTAGATGATCCGGCGAACTTTTTATCACTAGCCACTAACGTCATCAATCAAAGTCAATTATAAGTAATTCGAAGATGTTATGGAAGAAATGTCCATTTTAAGTAGCACAGATGATTTTCATACTTACCAATTTAAATTGTGTATACAATTTAAGTTATTTTTTTTAGGTTTTGTGTAGGATTAACTTTATTATTTTTATTTTTAAACCAACCCAACCGATTCTTTTTCCATTTTTTAGTTTTAGCATGACTATCTAACCGTTATTCATTTTATGTATAAAATTTTGTTTATTTCGTAATATAAAGCATTTAAGAAATATTAAAAAAGTATTTATCGTACCTAATATTTTTTTATCAAAAGAAGTGTCACATTCATTTTATATCTAAGACATTTTTCAAAATAGAACAAAAATTATTAATTATTATTCATGTTTAGAATTCATTAATGCCCATAAAATAATATTCAACTTCAAATTATTTTTATTGAAAAACCGCATTTAACCGAATCATTATTGTATACACTAATCTCAGTTCTTTAGTTAGGTATGTTTCTATTTTTAAACCACACGTGTTTATTTTAACCTAAATATTTCGGTCCCATTACGAACACGAAGAGCAGATGGTTGTAAGTGACGTAGTTAATTTTAAGCAATTTGAGGAGGTGGCGCTGTACACTAAACTTTAATATATGTTGACGTAACAACGGAGCGCGAAGCACAAAGCAGAGCCCGTTAAATTTGTTCCAAACTGCCTCAATAGGTAGCGCTGTACTTGTTATGGCTCTTAGACTACATGGCGGTGTTAAGATTTTTTCGTGAAGAATGACTATCTCACATCGATTCAGTTTCGACAAGACCTTACTTCATAGGATCATTTCTATAGTAAGCTCTTCGCTAGACCTTCACACCATGTGAGGTTCCACCAACCGCGATGAGGAGACGTGGCGCGGTGCCCTGAGCGTGAGGCGGGCAGTGGTAGTCTACCACTAGCCTTCGATGATCGTTCGCTTCCCACTCCGGTGGGGAGGGTGGGGCACTGTCGCTTTCTGAGTGGTTGGATTTTTTAAACCTTTATAATTATAAATGTATAAAAACCTATTGGTAAATTATACGTCAATATATAGACTAAGGAAGCTGATGTATCTAAGCCAATGTAATTTAATTTATGTAAAAAATATTGTATTTTATCTCTTATTTTTTTGTTAATTATTTAAATTAACGCTCTTAATAACATCTTATATATAATTCAATAAAAAACACTGAGCAGACGACATGCACTCTTATATATTTTAAGTATACCTCACCACAAATCACAAGTAACTTAAGATTTTCATCAACACTCCAAGAATATCGGTTCCCTCTAAGGTTACATGGTGTCGCACATGTAAACTTTAAAAATTTCAAAATATATAAAAAATATTTTATGAGAATGTCGTAAAACAGATACCACCCGTGGTTAACGGGTTGCAGTATATTATAATTTGTTTACCGTAAAATAAAAATAAAATTCTTGTAGAAATTTGAAGACTGATCCGATTTAAGCATATTTTTCGCACGCATGGATCGAATCGAGGCATGGGAGGAGTGTCTTTCAAAGTCTGCATGTCTCTTCACTTCCTAATACAGATATTACTGATGAATCGTACAATTACAATTATTTATTAATCATAAAAAAGTTTACCAACTCACGTTTAGTGAAATTGACACCTAGGTCCTTTTTAGTAAAATTATCGATAAAACCAGTGTTGTAATAAAATAAAATAAAACTACTTGTCGCCACTAAAGTATGTTATATTATTTAGTTAAGATAATTATTTTTAAAAAGCTGTAGACATCATTTTTGGTCTATTTCTTTTTTATGTTATTAAATTACATTTCATATTTCAGATATCAGACATAGCGACATCTAGCGTAATGGAGTTGTACGGATACAAGATGACTTGTTTAGAACAGAGATTGCATTCACACACCGTTGCGTTACAGGTTTGTGAAGAAACTATGTTAATATCGTGCAAACTATTCTATTTAAAATGGACTTTTTCTAAAATTTTCCTTTCAAATATTTTTTTCCTTCTATATAAATTTTCAAACATGCCGAAATAAACGTGAAATATAAACACGATGTGAGCATAAAGTTTGCAAATGAAGTATTTCTTTGTCTGTAAAGAGATAAGCTATTATTATATTTCAATTTGATTCTTTTAGTATAATTACGCTTTTTAAAATAAACTCATACTTGCCATGACGTCAGGTCAGGACGTTCAAACCGAACTTTTACTTTTAACCGTAACGAATATTCTTAAACTGTAACACTAAAAGTTTCAATTGTACTGAGGTTCCCGGGGGCATGTGGCGCCTGTAGAAATAAATCTTAATTACAATTTTCAGGGTGCGAGTGAACATATGGCTTCTCTCCAGCACTCGTTAGCAATGTTGCAGGCAACAAACTCTTCCCAACAAGATGTTTTGTACACTACACAAATGCAAAACGAAAAGTAAGTGGTTAGATTATGCCGGTGTTTATTTGATACCATGACATTTAGCGACGTAAATCTACAAGTTATTGTTTTCGCGTCCCCATGCACCTCTGGACCTAGGCGTTTGAAATCAGCGTTTTGCTTTATTTAGGCAAAAAAATAAAAGTGTTACAATGTTTCAATTTCATGTTATTACAAAGCATTATTAAGGATTTTTGCATTATCACATTAGTCATTTTATTAATAGAATTCTCACACACAACACCCCTGTCTAATAATATCTATGTCTCTAATTATCAACAAAACCAAATATTTCTGACACTTATTGAATATGAATTCTCATTGCTGAATAGCGCCATCTAGTTATGAAGCTGTGTCTGACTTAGATGGCGCATTTGCTTATAAATAATAAAATAATATAGATGGCGCTATTATGCCTCTTTATACAAAGTATTAAATTCTTTAAAATTATTTATTGAATTAAAATAATAAAAAGGAAAAGGAAGAAACAAAAATGCCTTTTTTCAATTTTAACACATTTTCTTGTAAGTTTATATTTAATTCGTAATATTTTAATTGATTTTCAATCCATTATATTGTCACAGACGGGCTACTGAAATAATACATTTTTAAACATATATAATTAAGACTACATGATTTAACACTAGTCTAGTTTCAACAATTTGGTTATCAGCATCGGTGGTTCAGTGGTAGAATGCTCGCCTGCCACGCGGGCGGCCCGGGTTCGATTCCCGGCCGATGCAGCTTTTTTTTAGCGAGATTTGTTTTCATTTAATTTTATATTTTTGTCAGCTCTGATAAAGAGTAGCACTAAATCGTACGTCAAGTAAGTAAAAAAATCTTTTTGCATTAGGCATCGATTATTTTTGGAAAAATCAAGTTAATTGACCTAAGTGTCAATTAACTTGATTTTCATCATTGATCATTGAGGCCACTTAAATTTACACTTTGCTTTGTTTTATCCGAATGCATTTTAAATAAGGTCTAAAGAAACGTCTGGTACGTCACTGCGTATGGCCTGCGCATTCTTATTGCATTGTAAAGAGAGAGTAGCAAAAATTTAAATCTGATTTTAGTATTTATATAGAACAGGCAGCTCTAGCAGTATTTATGACTCTTTGGAATTAATTTTGTAATTACTTCAGAGCGAAATCATATAATGCAATAATAAAAATAAAAAATGCGGTTAAAAGCAGGTGTTGATATAAATGGAATAAAAACGATTCGGTGTGATATATTTTTTTTTCAGGCATAAAAAGACAATAGAGGATTTGCACAAGCAGTTAGAAGATGCTGAGACTACATTGAGAGGGTTCCGCGCGAAGTTGGCAGCAGAAAGGTTGGATAAAGAGAACCAGAAAGAAAATCTTCAAAAAGAGTTCAAATCACAATTGGCTGTTAGTATGATATTTAGTGAAATGTCTACCAAATACTGGGTTTCAATAATCTATCTACGGTTTGTTTACGAAGCGTAAAAATTTTGTCATATTTATATAGTATGTCAAAATTCAACACACACACACACAACAGTCACATGGAAGAACCTTCCGTTAGTAGCTTATTAAAACTCATAATTAACCGTTGTTACAACATACCTTTTAAGCACCCGCATTGGTGTTCTGAATAAAACTTCTCTTGTGTTTTACATATGTGGGAAGGCTCAATGTGCCCTATAGTGGGATACGTTAAGGCTATTGATGATGACAGTAACTGCATCAATAACCTGGTGGTAATCTGTAGGAGTACATATACAAAGCTAAGTGCAGTCTGTGACTTTCTACCGTAGTCGCCTTCATTTCACCGGCTCAAAAGGATCCCTTTAACGCTTCTTTTAATAAGCCCAAGTCATATACAGGTATAAGTGTGCCGTATACGACAAAGAGAAGTAATTAAATATCTTTTGAAATATAAATGCTTACAATAAACTGTTATTATTACACCCATGAGAGCGTCGGGCTTAGTGCGTAAGGTAATTGTCCAATTTTGAATTCATATTTACTTTTATGACGCTCTTACGGCGAAGGAAAATATCGACCTACACGTACCTGTGAAGAAATTCTTAGGTTGTGTGTGAAGAAGAAGAAGTTGACTATGGCTTAATTGCCCTAATTTAGAGTAGACTCGAGCCCATCGGTGGGTACCTATATGAGCTTTTGATTATTATTATTACCCATATCTTCTAATATAATTACTGTCACTCCAGGATGCCTGGAAGAGATGGCTTATTAATAATAAGTCCGTTTATGTACATGTTGTCCTTTGTTCATTGTTGTAATATTATAATTTGTATGCAATACAGATTAAGATAATTTGTCAGAACACGAGTGTTATTCATTACATGACGTATAATATAAGTATTTAGTAATAACATTGCGTGCCATCGAAGCCATTCAAATTATAATTCAATTATATGAAACAAAAATGTTAGAATGTCATTTATTTAAGAATTAAAAACAAATCTATTTAAATAAGAATAGAGACTGATTGAGTGATGCTGAGTTAAAGACGATATATTTTATACTTTATGACATACATTATAATAACACTTTTCAATCAATAGATGATGCTTAAAGAATATTTGTATCTTATTAAATTAAGAGGCACCTTGCTGATTTTTGTTAATCGTTATTTATTTGAATAAATAAATAAATAATAACCAATTCACAATGACGTTTTTTAACATACATTAACTTGAGAATATGTTGTTGTTTTAGAAAATCGAACACGATATGAAAGCGCGCGAAAGAGAATCGGAAGAGAGATTGAAGCAAGCCGAAGTGGAATATAAAAATCTACAGAAGAAACTAGAACAACAGGTGAGTGGATTTAACCAATGGTGTTTAAATTAATTATATTGGCTTCGTTCTCAGATACAAACAAAAACAGCTGTACAGGCTAGAAGTACTACATATACCATATGCCGTCAAATAAAACTGTTAAAGTGAAATTAATATTTGACAAAACTTCGATACTCGTCAAGACATTAACACAAAATGAAACTTAAAGTACATTTAAGTTAGTAATAAAGTTTGTTCTAATAGTCTTAAAATATTGTTCTCTATTTATGACCTTCTTATAAGTGGCAATAGGCCAATGAATCTCAAGTTTTGTAGTATATAATATAAAATTATGTTCCAAATTATATGCAACATATGCGGAAATTTGCATAACTTAATTATTCTGCTTCAACCTGTATAAAATTTTGAGTTGTACATTCATTTTATATTTTGATTTTAATATATTTTAGTTTTTTCATGACTCGAAGCAAAAATTGACGCAGCAACCTCTCGCAATTAAATTTTGTATCTTTATTTTATTGGAAAGCATCAAAATGGCGGGAATATATTATGTCTTTAAACATCTGGCTTATGTATTATTATATTCGCAGACCAAGAAAAACAGCGAGCTAGCAGATGTGCTCATAAAATTCGAAGAGCGAGTGAAGCAACGTGACAAGAAACTGGAAGACGCCGCCGCGACAGAAGCAGGCATTAGGCGGGAAATGGACCATAAGGACACGGTAAGTGTAATGTGTTAAAATAGCATGTTTTTAAGAATTTTTTGTGTATATTTAGTACGCATGAGGAACGGTCGTAGGCTATTGCTAACCGATTTCAAAAAAGAGGAGGTTCTCTATTCGATTGTAATTTTTTTGTATGTTTGTTAAGAGTATTAATACTCTGACAAATGAGATTTTCAAAAGTTACAATCAGATAGAGTATACTCCTGAGGCGGACCCATTGTCACCAAGTCAGGATCTGTTGATGGGATCCCAGGGAAATCGAAGATTATCGAACCTTCAAATTTATTTCTTCGCAGTCATGTGTTTCTTATTTGTTAAAGCTATTCGAGTATTTTCAACAAACAATACTCACGGTCAGCCATCTTTGACTTTAGAAACTTAACACTCAGAATTGTGAGAAAACATTTTAAACAAAACTAAAAGCCGACTTCAAAACACTAGAAACATTAATATAAATTTATTTTGTAATTTATTAGCACCAACTACAAAAATTAAAAATAATAGAAATTTTTCATCACATTGAATCAGCTTTGCCTTTTCAGTATTTTCAAGTCAGTCTTTCGTTTTATTAAAAACTTTTTTGACCAAAGTGATGAAGTCGACCCTCACCAACAATTTTTATTGAGAACAGGCTCAGCTAGTGTTACATAAAAATTAAACCGAAAAATAAAAAAAATACTGCAACTGAGGGTCCTACAACTCGCTTATTAATCGGAGCGCTTAAAGGCCGCTTACCACAAGCTTTACAAAATGTAACTCTTTCTGACACAAGTTTCCAGAGCGTGTTGTGAAAGCTAAGGATCTATGGAACATTTTTATGTCAGTGCTCTAACCAAGTATTGTGTAAAAACAATTTTATGTTAATCATAAAATCACTAGGTCGAGGTCAAAGTCAAAATATCTTTATTTAAATAGACTCATTTACTAAGTTCTTTAAATCGTGATAACAGGGAATATGTATGAGATATATAAACAAATGTAATAAAAGGCAATAGTGATAACTTTATGTGAGTATCAACCGAGCATTCACAATTTGTCCCAGTTATAGAATTTAAATATGTACTGAATAAATGGTTAGTTTTAATTTTAAAATAATATTTATTTTAAAATTTAAAAAAAACTGGTAGGAAAAAAACTGCTCAATTTTCATTTCATATTCTTTAGCTATGTTATTTCCATAGATGATAAAGCAACTAGAAAAAACGGTAGCAGAGCGAGAGAACAGATTGTACCAAGTGACGTCACAGCTGGAAGAGATGAAGAGAGTGCAGGAGATGGTCGCCAAACTCATGAGTAAGAGCTCCAACACTCCAGCCAGCTAACACAGGTATTAACTTCATTAAATAGTTTATTTATTGACAATAATCTGATACTAATACTGATATAGTGTGTAAAAAATGCGACTGAGAGGCTTATTAGGTGCTTAGTATTAGAATAATTGTTGTGTATATCAATCCCAATTAAAGGTCATCACCATCGTCAACAGTTACATATACGTCTCCACGGAGATGCTCGAGCCTACTCTAAGTTAGAGCGATTAGGCTTTAGTCATGTGTTTTCAAATTTTGAATTCATATTAACGTTTATGACGCTCTTACGGTGAAGGAAAACATCACCGGGAAACCTGCACACACCTGTGAAGAAATTCTTAGGTTGTATGTTAAGTCGACCAACCCCCACTTGGTTAGCGTAGCGTAGGTGTGTGCGTTTTGTTAACGTTAGGGTTAACACAGAGTTAGTTTTGTCGAATTCGTTTACGGTTTCGGGTCGATTTTTATTTCGGATATCCTTTGGGCTTTATAATATCGCTATTAAAATTAAAATTAATGTATTGAACGGTTGAGATTTATATGCGCGAATTCAGAATTGTTAGTAAAAAATATGTATGTTCAATAGAAAATATAGGATTTTTTTTTATTGCTTCAAACTTCAGTTTACTTCAATATTGTACTTCAATATATATTTACTTTCTCCTTTTTTATTTTGAATACATTAGCATTCGATTCAAAAATATTATTTTTGTTCCAGATGATTGAGAAGAGTATTTTGAAGATTTTAGATAAAATTCAATGTATTATCAGAACAATAAATTTAGTTAAGTTTTATATTGATTTTTCATATTGAGTATATGAAGAGACAATTACGTTGCCAATATTAATTGTGAACTGAAAACTGATACTTGATATTGTGTAGAGCATTTACTATATTGACAAATAAATGTTTTAATTGGCGATATTTGTATTTTTTATTTTTAATGTCGACGACTACTAATTCATTACCAAATAGTTAAGACGTAAGACTTTAGAGTAGATCCTAAGGTCTTACTTATAAATACTCAGTATATACTTATCACATTTGCTTGACAACAATGTTTGATATTTTTTGTTTACGCCTTCGTGGCGTAATGGAATTTATTATTTTTTAAGAAATAAACTCAGATGACTTCTTGATATTATTTTTAATTAATATAGCCTTGTGCAAAAATGTTCTCATAACAGACGTTTTACAATGCAACGAATGAATAAGCACAGACAAATCACACACAGCACAGACTGCGACGACCCCGCTCCTACTCTTGTAGGCGTTAACATTCTTAATTTTCTAAATAGGTGAGCGGTCTACGGAGTCGCCAATTCATTGTCTTTTTTATTTTATTTTCTAATCTTAACGGGGTAGCTCTTGAACTCCTCACCTGATGGTAATTGAAAATAAAGCCGAAGATGGCAGTGAATTACACCCGGATTCCTCAACCACAGAGGAACTGGCTATCTTATCTCCAACTGCCGGAACATAACAACTTTTTTCAAAGTCAAGTCAAAGTCAAAAATAACTTTATTTAAATAGACTTATTTACTAAGCTCTTTTAAATCGTCACAACAGGGAATATGTATGAGAAAACAAATATATATAATTAAAGGCAATAGTCATAACTTCAACTGGGTATCAATCAACCGGGCATTCACTAATTGTCCCAGTTATAATATTTAAATATGTACTAAATAAATTGTTGGCTTTAATTTTAAAATAATATTTATTTTAAAATTTAAAATAACACTGTTAACAGTATTGTTAAGCGGCAGACTTAGGGAAGGTGATAGCTAGCCAGGTGTACTTAGAATAAGCACCTACCAACACCTAAGCAGAGTAGAAAATTTCTGCCCCCACTGGAAATTGACCTCCAGATTTTGTATCAATTACTAGACCAGAGAAGCGGTCAAGTCTTAACTTCATGTACAAAGATTTTAACTGCTTTATATTTCAAAATAAGAAGTGGCAGTTTATACAATTTCCGCTACTTTTTATTTTACTGAAGTGTCTGGCTGTATAATATGCAACGCCTTTTGGCGGGAGATTAAAAAAAACTTGTAAACAGTAATTTATACATGTCTCATAGATTATTTTATTGAATTAATGTCTAAAGCAATAGAGCGACACTAAAGATTATAAAATATAAGATTATTATTTAGTAGTGGGATGAATGCTCTAAGGTTTTAGTATCATAGTTCCGACGTCTATACGACGTGTATAAGCTTCATCATTTCATATTCTTCATACATAAGGTTGCCGACCCCTGCATCAAAAATTCAAAAGCTGTTAGCATTACGCCCCTATGCAAGTTAATATTCTGTTAAAATTAAACGCAGTAAGTATGATACAGGAGGTCGACTACGACATGTTTCTTGCGTCTGTGAAATAAAAAATAGGTTGGACGTACATTATTTATTTTTGATAATAACGATCAGAATATACCATGTGTTATCTGCGCTGAATACAGCTCAATCTTGGATCAAGTCAAAATTTTAACTAAAATCGAAGTTAAAAAATTGTAGGAGTATTTGTTGAATTGCGCACTTTTTAAAATTTAATAGGTTTTAATACGTACGCAGCAGTATATATAGCATTCCATATTATATATAATATAACACTAATTAATGCATAAAATAGGGTATTTTACTTACAATGCCTATGTATTTAAAACACAACATTACGAAGGTTTTCAATTTAAACATTCATCGTATCAGCGGACACCACTACTAAACATAGGCTTCCCCCTGAGATTTCCAAATCGATCGGTCCTGCGCCGAGAACTCCATCCTATTTATTTGATCTGGCATTAGTACTTGAAAACACTAAGAACATATGTTTTCTCAGTTTATATTTTATTTAATTGTCAATGGTCAAACGAAAGAACCTATACTTTCTTTGAAAAAAACGTTTTTCAGCATTTTCAATGTAACAAAATGAATATCGGCTTTGTATCAAGTGGGTAAAAACATTTTAAACTAAGAGATATCTAACTATTTGATTAAAATTATGAGAGAGACTAAAATTGTTCTAAAGGCCTTGAACTTTTGCAGTCGTCTGTAAAATTAACCGCCACTTTTGGACCACACGTGTACCTTGGGACAGACAGCAAATACAGCCCTATGCTAACGAGTTTGTTAGTTATCTGATTTATTCTGAAAACATTAGGATTTGATAGTAAACTATAATAAATAAAATAATTTAAATTTATTATTCTATAGTTTTAAATTAATAAAATAATTTAAAACTATAGAATAATAAATTTAAATCTACATTGTAGATAATGTTTGAAAATACAATTTTTTAGTCCCCTCCTGTAGCTCAATTAACGTAATTATTAATAAAGAAATTGTAAGTTGATCTATTTAAAACTGAATGTGGGGAAAACTACACTTGAAAAGTAGAATAACTCTCAATAAATAAAAATAAATACTTGGTACCTACTTATTTTCAGTTTTTCATATATTAAATACACCTAATACACCTCATCGCAGTCTTGATGATTAAAGAAATTCATTTTTTTTAAGGTTACAATTACTTAGTCATTATCTTCATCTTGACATTAGCAGAAGTCTAAAATCCATAATATACTAACAGTATAAAGAAGAGTTTGTTTGTAGATTTAGTTGGCTATTATCTATAAGATAAATAAATAAATAAATAACATCACCGTACGACCAATAGGAGCGGAGCATCAATGAAAAATCTTGAAAGATAGGGAAAAAATGTTCTTTTTCAGAGATTTCGTTGCATCGCTGCGTAAATTGTTGATGTTACCCAAAAAGTTACCCTAGAAATGTCCGCGCGGTATAATATGTCGGTCTTTTAAGTTCGACTCCCTATAACCTTTTGTTGTTAATTTGTTATAAAATTTGTTATAAACGTAATTTAAAACCTTAACCAAATATATACTCAAGTAAAATCATGTAGCCTACCCACCTTCATAAGACATATTGTTATTTTGTTATCCACGCTAACGAAGTCGCACAAAATCAAAAAAAAATATCTTTATTTACTACACGTAGTTTTTTAGAATGTGTGGGTCTCTTCTCATAAGTTAAAGAAAACCTGTATTAGAAAAGACCCCTCTATTTTCTGTATAACAAATATGGCTGTAGTTACAGAGTCGCTATATATCTATAATTTATAATTTTATAATTAATTATTATTAATTATTACAGTTAGTCAATATATAATAGGTTTATAATTTACAGCCTCACTTATTAATTAACAGTAATATTTTTCATTTGGTTCCTTCTTATATCTTGCTGTCTGTACAACTATACTCTTTTAGAATTGTGCTTGTTTCGTATTCTGTCCCCATTCAGTGGGACAAAGTCAACTATTCTCGGTGCAGTGTCACGGACACGACGACAAGAACACCACTCCGAGTAGCCTCTCAGAATCTAGAATACCTGTAACATTTTTAGCGTTCAATATTAAGTCTTATAGACTAAGTGGATATGTCATATTAGGTTACATTTTTAGTCGTCTATCGAAGTGCAGACCTATAAAGTGCCCTATTAGGTAAGTAAGTGTCTTCGTTCTAGAAGACACCAGTCCATTGCCAGACTTGTCATGTCGTGGAATATTCAACACAAAAAGATTTGCAACCAAATAAATTGTTCATCTTTATAATTAATATAGATATATAATATTATTAGTATTACTACAGCTTCTATTTAAAAGTAAATCTTAAAGCTCCGAACAATATGTAATTAATTTTTGGTTGAGGCAGTATGGGCAATGTCGCACATAAATTGACGGCGATGGCAGTACAACGATCGGTAGGGTAAGTAGGTAAGGACTTGTGTACGACCGTAGTAAATTATTAGTTTCGAACGGTGGCAACAGATGGCGCTGCACCTTTGTGAATCGCGCAAGCGAAGATTAGACATATAAATTACTAGTAAAATAGGTATCTTTTAAATCCGTTGTGTACATGTTGGTCTTTTGATTTATTGCACCTTCGTACATACTTGATCTTTGATTGACCTTGACAACAGGTGGTTGTACAGCTTGCTTAGGTAAAATTTAAATAACAAAGACAGGCACTTACCTGTCCGTGCCTTTCCCTAGTCCAAGTAAGCCCCGATATATCTTACCTCCACTCGAGGATCAAAATCGACTGTTTTCAGAGCGAGATGTCATGGCCGCCCGACTGCCTTTAAGCCAGAAACCAAAGATTTAAATCTTTGCTTGAAAATCGAATTGATTGTGTGCGTCTGTTTATTCTAACGGTAAAGATTCTTGTACATTTTTCATGTAATTTTACTTTTTTATGCTTTGTGTACCATTTATTTCCAAAAACTAATGTTTTGACAGTTTAACTTATCTTGGAGGGAAGACGGGTGACACATTGGATTATGTGAATAAAAACTAATACTGTTTATTAATTTAATATTGATTTGTGTGAGGTTGTAGGTACTCACAATTCAGAGACTTTATTTTCTACGTAAGTAAGTAGTATGAGGCAGCAGTCTAGTAAGGAAAGAAAGGTTAAGATTGTCGTTGGATATAACGAAGATGTTAAATATAATTTGAAGTAAAACAACTGTGTCGATAATCTATTTATTATTGATTTCATAATACAATAGATAAGTCTCGATGAAGTGAGTGAAATATTATAGTTTAATAACAGTAAGTAAATAAAATTTGTAGCAATAACAGCGTACTTATAGATAAGTAATAATATTACTAAAATTAATTAATTAGACGCGACATGGTGATTTAAAATGTATTTTGTTTGAAATTACGAAAAGACATGCAAATTCTCAGTAGTGTAGCATCTATGTAGATAAATTTATTATAAATATAATTACCTAATGAATATTACTACGAAACTGTGTTTCTTATATTTATAAACGATAAAGAATGTACCTAATTTTAAATCACCAAATCTTAGTATCTAGAATATTTTTGATTTAATCAAATAACATTAATTGTTAGATCAATAATTCTTGAGCTGAATTCAGCTAAAATAATTTGGCAATTTTTAAATGGACCTCAATATGTTTAGAGTCATGCTAACAGTCCGCGTAGAACACAATCGAGATGAACCAAAAACAAAATTGACCCTATGCAAAAATTATAAAGAAAACTATGTCTTATTATATGATTTTAGATTACTTATTCATTAGAAAGTTTTAAGCTTTTGTACTATACGGATTGTAAGCATGTATCCATCTTCATAAAATGCCTTACGTAATTGAAAATAAAGGATTTAATTAGAATCTGACTAAATAACATTTTTTGGAAGAAAATAACTTAAGAAAATTATTGGACCCTACCAAATTAGTTTCTAAAGTTCAAGGAAGGAAGAGCTTATAGAAAAATTATAATTTTACAATTAAAACTTACCTTAATACTATCACTATTAAGTTAAAATTGTAATCACAAAGCGATTGCACCATTGCATCTTTGTTTTTGTTAATGCGTATTGCTAAAATACATGTGTCAGCAACAAATTTAGTTAAAAACAGCTGGGTAAATTGAATTTATTCATAACATATTACAAAATCGGAAGTAATTAATTATTTACATAATAACAAATATCTGAACCAGAGTACAAATAAATATTAGTAGTAACGTTAAAAATTGGTGTATTTATTATTTTTGACATCAATAATTTTTCCGCAAGATATTCAATAAACCTTTACAATAGTAATTTTATATTAAATAAGACATATTTTTATTAAATGTCATGTAATTAGCAATATACACCGCACATCAAGCGTGACGCTTAAAACTTCGCACTGTATTCCGTTGTGCTAAGTGTTATATTCCTAAGTGACAAGCTTGATCTACTGCTCACTGTACGTAATAAATGCCGCACAAATAAATGACAACACGTAACATCAATAAGGCAAACATCACGTCTGTGCGTTAGTCGACTTGTGTGGAAGCAAAGTTTTTTATTCGACTATGGCAGACGAGGTTGTATCAGAATTAGGGTTGTTTATATCCAATCAATAATCAAACACATAAGATTTTGTTTTCAAAAGAACAATTTGTTATTTACGTAAAAAAAAACTCATTTAAGTATGCTTGGAATAGTAGGTATGTTATGCAGGTAGTTGATATCAAGCGTGGTGATTGGATTGGTTCATTGGAACTGGTCCATTAGTTTTTAAGACCAATCAATGTCAAGAGTTATCAGGTTAAACAACTACCAGTTGATTATATTCTAAAAATAACTACAGAGTCAAACATAATTTTAAACAGTGTGTTGTTCGAGTCAAATTTTGGGTTCCCGTATTCAATATCTCAATTTTGGGCTTAGGCTCATTTTTCGCCAATCTCGGCATATCGATTTTGAATACTTTTAGATGCCTCAGATTCTGCCTTTTTCAGGTCTTTCTTAGAGTTTTGTATTCTACATTAATTACATTAAGGTTCAAAATAAAAAATGACAGTTTTGTGTAGCTTAAAGAGCTCTCGGCTATAAATATATTATTATTATAGCATCATACCACGATTTCCATGGTTCAAATTACATGAAAAAAAAACATAATTTGACCAATTACCGTATAACTTAATACCGTACATTATATGCAGCGGTATGTCGTAATTTTGGTCTTTAGATATTGGAAACTGGAATGCCGATTGTTATAGCAGGAGCGACATCACGAACAACACTGAGCAACTCTCTTTGATTTGACGTAAGCATCGTTACAATACTTTCGTTTAATTACTTTATACAACCCCGTCTATCGAATCTATTAAATTCAGATATGTATACATAAAATTTATTATCCAGTTAACTCGCAAGAAGATCGTTATCTTACAATCAACTCGATATTAATCACGGTTAAAAGACAAGAATGTATTTTCATCTACTAACTATTTAAACATATTTTTATTATCACGAATCGAAAACATGAAAATGTTGTGAGGGAAATTACGATACGCTATCTACAATGAAACTATGTTACTTAATGATAATTACACAGAATTATAAATTAGTTACGATGCTTTGGCACTTAGGTCTTTGGATATATCGTTATGACGATTTTGAATACTAATAAATGAGTCATCTTTTAATACTGTTAAAAATATATTGCGCTACAGGGACAGTTATTTAGATTGTTCAGCTTAAGCATCTACCTACCGTTGATTTCAAATAATGTAACTGGCCCATAATTGGTACATTGAGAAGAATAAACCACTCTTTGTAGCAATATTTGCGCAAACCTTTTTATGCAAAAGTGATTTATACAGCCATTTAACACTAGATTTACCAGACCAGTCATTTAGACTGGTCGTGCAATTTCAATTCAAAATTCCTACTATATTACACATTTTTTTTTCAGAAATGATGTTATGACTTTTGTAGCTATAATTAGAGAGTACGTTTTATAAACTTAATGTTATTTTATATACATTAGTAACAAATATAATTTTTGTTGTTGACATATATTCAAATCGCTGGTCTATCTAGTGTTAAATCTCAGTACAGAATTTTGTAAATTTAGACAATTTATGTAATATTTTACTGCGATATACTACTGGGAATTTTATAATGATTTTCAAACATTTGAGTCTGGATTTTACGGCTTGGTTTCAAGTAGTTTCTTTATGAACCATTTTTAATTTACAGATAAAATAAAGATCTTTGTTATTTTCTTGTCAGTGCGTTAAGTGATTTAATATTGATGTTGTTTACTGTACTGTGTTAAAGAACTTTTCTATAAACTTGAAAGACAGTTTTTTGAAAAAAGTGCTGATTTACGAAATAACTTTTACAATCATTTATTGCTATATTAACTTTTTTAAAAACGAGATACTAATTTAATAAGTCTAAATGTCACTAAATTCAAAACTTCATCTAATTATGTTTTAAAATCTTAAGTTTTTTATTAAATATTTTTAACACGCTACCTATTGGTCTTTAATAAAGTTTTAATTAATTAATTTATAATTTTAAAATCTAGTAATGAAAAGCAAGCAAGCAAACTTTCAGGTGATGAGCACGTTTCACTTTTATGCAATTAATATTATTTTAAAATTCGTCAATAAATTATATCCTATTCAAATTGTAATTCGAAATCTTTTACACTCGCAAGATCTACGCAACACTAACTCGAGTTGAATGCTACGTAATATTAGTAACAAATTGGTTCCCTTTATAAAAAGTTTTGTATAAAGAGAAAAAAGTAATTACTCGATTAAACTCTATCCATCGTAAGATAATTGTATCTTTTGTTACTTAGACACAAAAGCGTGTTCAGAATAATTCAAATCCGATATATATTTATAGATTTACAATTTATTTTTCATTTAGAAATTACACTTTACCTATCACTTAGCAAAAGTAAGAAGGATTAAATGGTAAAATTATATTGTTTTAGTATAAATTTATTTAGGTTTTTCAGGAAAAATTGTGTTCTAAAGAAAAAAGCTGTGCACAATTGTTATTATATTAATTAATATTGCCAAAAAACTTTGCTGGTTGAAAAATCTTTCGCGTTTTCACCACCCATTACCAGTCATGTATCTCTTTCTATCGAAAGGATAAATGAGAGAGACAAATGTTACTTATTATTTTTAAAAGACAACTGAGATTGTAAGAAATCTATTTAATTGAAATTTAATTCAATTAATTCACGAAACAGTTTGGTCATGGAGTTTCATAATGTTAAAAGTTTGTCGTACTTCGAGAGCATTCGCATGTAATGAAACATTTATAGTTAAAGTTTCATGGAACTTTGAGTTTATACAATACTTGCATCTCGGCGTTTTATTCTGCCCTCTTTACACTTTTGGATCCACAATATAATAATTAAATTGAATTCAGAGTTTAAGTTACAACATTAATTAATAATAACTGGTAACACAAAACTTGACTTGATCATCTTAATTTCATGTTTGTCATTTCTTACTGAATTTATTATGATTTAGGATTCCTCATAGTATAATATAAGTAAGGCCATTTTATTTGCATTGATTGTAATAGTCTAACAGTTGGTTGGTTTTTAGAATAGAAAATAAATATTTAACATTTTCTGCGCATAGTATTTAAGCCTTTGTTCAGTTTCGTATGACGTTATAAATTTGATTGCTCTTAACTATTGAATAATTATCTAATTATAAATTATGTACGTAATAAGTAATGTTATTTTAAGAATTATATCAATTTATACAAAAAAAATTTTTTTGCGACAGTCAGTTGTAATTAAGATTTCAATAAAAAAAAACAACTGAATTGTATACTCAAGTATATTCTGGTTTAAACAAGTTTTATTTATTACGTCACACATAAAAAGCCAAACATTACTTTTGAATGTGTAGAATACTCAAAATTAAACTTTACTCCGCAGAAAATAAGTTTTATTACAGTGTAAAATCACTGCGTACGCGTACGAGCACTGAATGCGATGACGATGACACTACGAGATAAGACTAGTAGTGACTAGTTCTAACGACTTTACTACTAAGATCACATAACTCCTGAATAGAACTACTCAATTCCTTTATTAGTTACTAATTGAAGGATCTCATAATACTTAACGACGTGAAATCACAAAAACCAGCTTTGTGTAGGCGCAAGTAGGTTGGTTATCGATATTCGATGTGAATAGAGAGTAAGCTTCAAAATTACATGCATTGGGTATGTGACAATCTTCTTTAGATAAAATGTCACAGCAAGATACACATTTAAAATGTCTCATATTTGCCTTGTTCAAATTAAACATCATTAAGAGGTATGTTATATGTATACCTAGATTACATATCTAAATGAATAAATACAGAGAAATACACAAATGAATATACATAAAAACATCTGTAGCTCGTGAAAAAATGTGCTTACTCATCGTACATTTACCTTTATCGAGATAAGAGCCGGGACCGCTGGCTTAGTACAGTTTAATATATATAATATTAATATAATAACCCGAGAACTCGACCAAATGGCCCAGCTATATTGTGGCGAAGCTATTTTGAATAATGCTTTTTATTTGTTTGATTAATATCATTAAAAGAAAACAATGTCTAAAATATCAAATTTCTTACTTTATTATTTCATGAGGCGTGAGAACTCTTGTTGCGTGCTCTGAGTCACACTTACACTTAACCGTTTATTTATAATGTTACGGGTAAGTATATTATTTATAATATTACGGGTGCTGTAAGCGGGACGCGCGATAGTATATAGGTTACGAGGTCTCGTTCAATTCACTTGTATATATATCTTGTATTCAAAAACATTGAAATATATTCGAAAAGAGGAAGCTATATATCCCTTTTTATCGCAACGCAACGAAGCGAGACGCAGTGTTAGTTATTGAACGGAAACTGGATGTGGGTAAATACAGACTGCTTGCTGTTTTAAAGAATATTTCAGTATTTTTTATTTTTGTATAGATTTATTTGTTTTGTATGTATGTATTATTACGTACTTAATTGCGGTTCAAAAAGGATTTTAAGGATATTTAAAAAGTGACAAAATTTTTTTTTAGGTTAAGTTCGTCAAAGATATATTTCATGAAAAATTATTATTGGGAATGATTTCGAATTTGTATTGAAATTTTTAAAGATATTAACGATCGTTTAAACGGAAATTCCAATTTTGTGATTATAAATTGATAATTACATATAATTAATATACATTAAGAGCTCTAATACCTATCTATATCGCGAAGAGTTATCTCGATTTTCCTCTCTTTAAGAATATTTTTTCCAATTGAACATTATACTAAAATGAGCAATAGAAGCGTGATTTATACATGCAGAGATGTCGATTTCATAAGTTTAATACACTCGTAAATGGCAAAATAAATAATGGTATTGAACATGACATTTCGCGAGGTTTTATATGTTTCTCGGTACTGATTTTTAATTAACCAAAAATTGTAGATATAAGAAAAAAATCAACAGTATATTCTATACCGTTATTTATTAAACCTGGTAGAACAATAGGGACCAGCCCGTAAAGTTTCACTACTGCAATACCGTTGCTACTGGTTCACTACATTTAAAAACGATTTTCACATAATATTCTCACGTTATTCAAATATTTCCCAAATATTTTTATTGATATAATTATTGTCATATCATACGCTGCATATGCGCCGCATGCATACGCAGTAGCAATGACTTTGCAGTTAGCAGGAAGAGGTACAGTTAGCATCATATACTTGAAAAGAAATAATTACTAATTTTAGTATTTTTTTACAACTATAATAAGGGATTTTTAACTAATTGCTACTTTTTGTGATAAACTCGCTACATTTGTTTTAATAATTAAAATGATAATTTCATTTACTATTTTAGTACGAAGTCAGAAATCAATGTCCGACTTCGTATTGAGAGTCGAGTGAACCAACTCATGTCATAACTTTTTATCTCCAAAAACTTTGAAGCGATATTGAAAATTCAAATGGTTCAAATATTAAAGATTTATTTATGAAATATTGATATTTTTTAAAGAACGTCTCTAGAATAGGTTGTATTGGAGATATAATTGTATGCTTTGATAATTTGCTCCATTTTATTTTATTTATAAAACTCGTACATACAATTTTCAATACTATTGATAAAGTGTATTGTCACATGCAACCTTCTTGTGGGTTGTGAGTTAATTCAAGAAAGCAATTGAAGTGAGATATTAATTAAAAATGAAGTAATAAAATTCCAGTTGTATTTTTTAACCGCTCGTATATATGGAAGCTTTGCATTATAAGATAAGCAGAAACTGTATCCCCATAATATTCGAAAAGCGTTCAGACATCAGACAACAACATTTATGTAACAATAATGTTAACAGCGTTATTGTGTTCCGGCATTTGGAGGTAAGATACCAAGTCCCTCTGTGGTTCATGAATCTGGGTGTTGTTATCTT
Organism: Acentria ephemerella; assembly: GCA_943193645.1. NCBI lineage: Eukaryota > Metazoa > Arthropoda > Insecta > Lepidoptera > Crambidae > Acentria > Acentria ephemerella. The sequence goes on along the minus strand of OW971898.1, from coordinate 2,935,234 downwards.
CGGCTTATCTTCACTTACCATCAGTTGAGATGAAGGTCAAGAGCAATAAAGTTAAAAATCCAAAAAACGATATTGTTTGAAAATATTGCCTCAAAATATAATCATTAGCGTATGCTCGTTCAAATATATATTGCTGACTGTACCAACAGTCAATTGACAAAGCTCAGCTGCAGGGAGCAACGGATTTGCAGAACCGTATTCTAAAATAAGCAGTTAAATTTATTTATTGAGTTTTTCAAAAATGTTTTTTAAACTATATCACAAGAACTTTTGATGTGTCGAGAGCAGTCCACTCATTGGCAGTCACAATTTAAGGGTAGGATATGGAAAAGATTGTACTACAGGTTCATTTGGAATTTTTAAGGTTCCTAACACTTCTTGTCTATTATTCTTGCATTTACCTGGAAAGATTAAATATGATATAAATTTTTGGTGTAAAGTACAGTACAAGTAGTTTCCATTGTTTTGAGACGACTTTTCGTCGATAGTAGTTTGCGTTTAATTGATAAATGCGTTGACAAACAGTGGTTACCAATATTTAACAACAGTGGCGTAATGCATGAACCGAAGATTGAATTTCAATAATCGACTCTATATGAGATCGTCGAATCGATTCGACATGCTTACTTATCGAGCGTAATTTTAAAATCTCATACTATTTTCTTTTTAGCCATTAGATTGCGATTATTATTATGATGATATCAATAGCTAAAACTCCATTGTGCAACTTCAACATACAGCGTCGCTCTATTTAAACGTAATATAACTCAGACGTCAATGACGAAGTCACAAAACTGTTTTCGTTCACAATTTAGCTTCTGAATATAATAATAAAATTCTGTTTAGCCAGTTACTAACTAAGCATCTTAAGAATCTATTTGAAGTTTTTAATGAAAATAGCTCAATAGAGTAACGAGAAATACGTAATATAGATAAAGAAAGTATAATACTAGATCAAAAAACAATTAGTAATTAGTAAGTAAAAGTATTAAAAAACTATTTAGTAAAATATATGTTAAAATTGTGTATTTTACATGTATGGAGAGTCTGCTGGATTAAAAAGATATCTTTTAGAGAGCAACTCATATTTAGAGAGGCGCCTCTAAAACTACTTCGGCTTAATTTGTCTACTTAGATTTATTGGTGCACTTTTAAAGGACGTAAAGGCTTTGACGTAATATATTATTTATTTCAATTTTTTGTTAAAAAGTAACTGGCTATGTGTTAAGGTAAATTTACTATTGATGTAATTTAATAATAATAATTTATATCTTGTTATAATGTCTCTTACCAAGAGTACAACTCCTCATCCCTCCACGTGTCTCAGTCGAGGTTGCCGCCGTTCCTTAACCCAGCCTTGGTCTCGGGCGGCACTTGCTTTCTGAAGCAGTCATCTAGGAATGACGACATCGTTCGGAACAGGTGCTTCCTCACACCCTCGAGGCTATGCCCTTCGTCTGGGTAGATCTGGTAACAGACAAGGTTATATACCAAAAACATCCATGGTAACTTGGTTTGCGTCGTCGAATTAGATATGATACCTATGTAAATCTCGATCAATTTTCACTATAGAAAATCTGATTTTAATAATTTCAAACCGCAGCCCGATTAATTAGATGTCATTGAGAGAGATCGCTATCAGCAAAACCATTCGGGGTCATGTATTCATATATTTATACGACCACTATTTAAAATCTATTCATCTGAATTAAATTTGCAGAGTGGCGTAAATAAAAACACTCGGAATGTGAATTAACTATTAAAAAAATATTAGGAATCAATTATAAGGATATAGGGATATTAATAAATGGAAGCAAGTCTGTAACCAGCATGAAGGGTGAGAGAACATTAAATGTAAGTATTTGTGAGTTATGTTATTTTCTCTCTTCTTCTCTTCTCTTCTTTTCTCTTCTTGTGAGTTATGTAGATCTTGGATTATACTACCGTAATCTTTCGTTTCCCTAGCCGATGTTCGTGTGGGGTGATACACCATCCTAAGGACTAGAAGCAGCCTATTCTATAGCTGCTTCTTACGTCATGGCATCAACGTCATTCTTATCAATGGTATACTTTACCTGTTGCCTGAACATGCTCCCTTGGTCCGCCAGCGATTTAGCTAAAGCCATCGTCTGCTGCACGTGGACGTTGTCGTCTGCCGTGCCGTGAACCAGCAGCAACATTTTATCGTGCAGCGCTGCCGCTTGCTTTGTGACGTCAGCTTCAGCATACCCTCGATAGTTGCCTGTCGCGTTTGGGAAGCCCATGTATCGTTCAGCGTAGGCCGATGCTGGGGAGGAACAAGTAAATTTAACCTGGTACATGAAATATCCGGTATTGAATAATTAGTGTTGAGGAGCTCAAGGGTCTCGTTGGCTTAGTTTCGCTCTGGTTTCGATAACGAAAATAAAGCAATTTTCAACATGGTTGGTCCCTGAATGGGTCAATATAATTTTTTGTTGCGAGATCCCCGCCTTCACACACCAAGCCGTATTTAATCAGCGGGTTATGGTTAATGAAACTTACTCTCTAACACTACAAATTAGTCATACAAGCTCTACACGGCAATTTGATTACAACAAGCTTCCTTAACGAATGCCATCTGGACCTTAACATGGTAGGAAAAGTAAATTCTATTACCCTCCATCCAATAAAAGGGTATAACGACGTACGAGACATCGACTGTAGATGTAGATGTAAAGGCTGTAGATGATGAAATAACTTTTACTATTAATAAAATTGTAAGATTTCATAATTTTACATCTATAAACGATGGCTTTTAGTCTATTTGCAAGAGGCCTGTCTGCAATTTTGATGAGGTTATCCGAATGCTTAAGTATTAAGTACAAGCTATGCTGCACACTTTGGTATGTGATCGCCATCCTGGTCATAGAGAAAGAAAGGAAGAGAGAGAGAACTGGAATGCTTAGATTATTAGAACATTTCAAACAGTCATATGTCTGATGAAAACCAGAAAGCCTCCACTTTAGGCCTCAATATAAGTAAGCGAATACGCCCAGAGACCATTGCTGATATCAGTGACTTTGGTTCACCTAAGGGTATCTTCATTATTGATTCAACGAGCATCTTGTAGAAAAACTCTTAGCTGCATTTATATTTACAATTTATCTATGGTTTTGTTGATAAATCACGAAGCACGTCAACCTATACTTTATAAAAATATTAATGTTTGCATATATCTCACTCACCTGCAAGACCGACATCTAAGGGCATGTACATATTTACGTTCCATCCATCACTCACTCGGTTTGGGCGTGAGTTGAGATTGACTTTGCGGTGTTGTTCTAATATATTTACGGTTCAGTGATGTGAAGCTTTATCAGTTCATATGGAAGGTTTTGTTCAGTCAAAATCAATATTCGCTACTTTGGTGGTTCAAAAATATTTAATGTCATGAGTTTTCATCAGAGTAATAGTAAAAATTATTGTTCCTTACCAGCCCGTCAAATATCAATTGTGGCTGGCTTCAGGGAATATTGTAGACTAATTAGGTGTGCACGTCATGGCATCCTTTTGTACTTCCAAAATGGATCTACATCCACTTTAAACAAATGCAATGCTTATGTTTGTGAGCACTGTATTACACATACATTTAGCTAATAGCCAAAGTTCCTTACCGTAATACCGCCAGCGCACAATAGGGGTAATGGCTATGCCGCAGTGGAACACGTTGAGCGGGCTGGCGAGCGCGAGCGCGGCGAGGAAGCCGCCGTGCGCGCGCCCCAGCACCGCCACTCGCCGCGCGTCGATGAAGTGTAGCGAATCTCGGAGATACCTTACGACAACGAATATGGATTACATTCTTAAATACAACGATAAATTGAAAACATTGGATATGGGTACTAGTATTAAAATGTTTCAATAAATCCTTACCATTTGTTTATTTACTAATCAATGCAGTCAAAGTTTATCCTGAAGATATTCTCAAAACACTTACATGAAACCCCAACTTTATGTTTTTGATTAGATGTAAAGGAGATAATTTTAATGAGTCTCCTTATTCTCATTTATTAAAAGAGTGGTATTAAGCTACCTTTTGCACTCCGTTTTAATTTCGTTTATATGGATAACATTAGACGGATAACCCGGCATTAATATGCCCAGTTATTTATCTCCACTAGAGATGTAATATATGACACAATGCCCTATCCAGCTAGCTGCTGGTCATATACATTGTGTCATATACTGCAATAGCTATCTTGGCATATAGACTCCTGTCTATATGCCAATCAGTATCAGGCGGTGTCGAGTGATTACTGCCCCTTTTTAGGTAAAAAATATATAACTTATCTGTTCACATCAGAGAACAATAAGATGTTTACTATCAAGGAAGTTGGCGTTTGATCTCTCTTGCGTCCTGATTTCACTTCCCCAGTTGTACCAGGGCTTCTAATTCGCTACAACAGGCCAGAACCTGAACTAATATTCATTCACTTCAAGAGCATTCGCTTGCAAACGTAGTTATTTTACTATGAGATAATTTGATATCGGATTCTTTTAACTGATGTTAGTAAGAACTGAGGCAGCAAATATATAGATCTCTGTTACTCTTATCTCATAAGCAGCTGTTCCAATTTCAAATTCATAAGCTATTAAAACAATTGATGCTCTCGATATCTGGCCGTTGTATGCGTGTTTCCATCACTATGGATGGAGGCTCTGATCGGGGGACTTCAGATCACATAAATCAGACATATTTATCCTTAACCAAGACCACAATCTTATTATGGTCGTTTTACCAAACATTATTATTTTCGACTTACTCAGCCACCTCCAATTGATCCGCTAGTTCGACAGTCCCCAGTCGCCTATGTAGCGAATGGTGGGCCGCCAGCCCCCTGCCCCCCGCCCCCCGCGCGTCCACCGAAGCCACCACGGCCCCCGCGCTCGACGCCACGCTGCACCAGTCGAGCAACCAGCGCTCTGTCACGAGCTGCGTGCCGGGAGCGCCATGGCTGTAATAGAGAACATATCTTGATATGGTCTTAGAACCATTTCATCTTACAATTTAACCGCATATATCATACTTATTGAAATTCTAGAAACTTAAAGGTGGTCTAACAGTTAAATTCAATCTCTGTATGTACGTGTAAATTTAAGTTCTCGTAAAGAACACTGACCAAGTTTTAACAATTAGAAACTTTTGGTAGTTCCTAACGAGGAACTGTCGATGTGGGACATTTAAAAGTGAGTTTTCCACTTATAAATCCAACACACACACAGTGTTATGTTGGTGGAGTATGTCCGGTGCTAGCCAGAGAGACAGGCCGTTTGCCTGACTAAATATATAAACAGACAAGTTTATTAACTGAACCAATCTCAGAAGGAGCAACTGGCCTTTGTGACCAATTGCTCAGATTGCGGTCGCCTACTTAGATTTAAACCTGTTAATTTAATGTTTGCATATGTGATGTGAATATGTGTTAGGTGAGGCAGATAGGAGTAACATGTCTTTTTTAGATACAACTCCTAATCCTAAGAGAGATTCCCAAATGGTTTGAATTTCAATCGCTTTTAGCGATAAGGTCGCTTTTTGTACAAAATTAGTTAAAAGTTTTTTTTGAGTGTTTCTCTTTTTGAATCGGCTGATGTACAATAAAGAATATATTCTATTCTATTCTATTCAATGACATTTAAAAGACATTATAGAAAGTTTTAGGAACAAATGTAGGCTGCTTCCTAAAATATGTTCAACGTATATAAAGTTCATTAAATTCTAAAATTGAACATACAAATAATTTAATAACTATTCTTTTTCAATCATATTGACAAAGTACATGCAATACACTTAAAGGTTGTTTCTACTTTGTTTTTGCCATGATTTGCTTTGTGTCCGACAGCATAGATTAACGATAAATACGACACATTACATCTTTAAGCTGTGGGTGTATATGGTATGAATTCTTTATGTCGCTCTTAGCGATAAAGCTACCTACTGTGCAAGTATTTGTGAATATATAAGAATAGGGGAACTATGAACATTAAAACTACCCCCTTTATTACTGATAGTTTTTTTTATTTGCATATTGACAAATCGAAATAACTCTAATCAATAACAATAATCTCAATAAGTCGAAACAAGTAGTAATAACCACAGCATGAAATAAAAAATGATTAATACCCTTAGGTAATAAGAAAATAAGCTTAAGCTGATAATTTTAAACAATCACAATTAGAATAGATTTAAAGTTCATTACTAACTAATTAAATTTTAAATAACCGTAACGTATGTGTAACAGAGCTCCGATTGGTCCGAGCGCTGACGAATCAAAACGCGCAGATCCATAGATCGCGCGTCACTTAGCCGTCATCTTGGTTTCCACGTATTTGTTATTTGGCGCCAATGATACTTACTTTCCGAATTAAGAAATGTAATTTAACCAAAATATTTATATATGTAACGTTTTTAAAACTCTTTAAAATTAATAACTGTACGGCATGATATGTCCATATATAAGAACTCCGTCTTTACGAGTCTTTTAATAATATGTAAATTTACATATTATTTATGCGAGTCTGTGTAAATATGAAACAGTCATTAAAAATTTAGCCTCACGCTTTTGTATAATTAGTTATTTTGATAGTAATCATTTTTACACAGTTCCACTTTTACCGTAGTTATAAACTTTTTTTAAAAATCGATAATGGATAATAGGTACAGCTGGGGGGCCGTCTTAAATGGGAGAAATACAAGTAATTTGGGCCGTAACTCCATCATGCTGGCCCGATGCGGGTTGGTGGGTCAAAGGTTGCCGTAACAACTGGGATCAAAAGTTGCCGTAACAACCGGGGGGGTCAAAGGTTGCCGTAACAACTGGGCCAAAGGTTGCCGTAACAACTGGGGTCAAAGGTTGCCGTAACAACTGGGCCAAAGGTTGCCGTAAAAACTGGGGTGAAAGGTTGCCGTAACAAGTGGGCCAAAGATTGCCGTAACAACTGGGGATTGACCCATCCAGGAAACAACTATGGCGAAAGTGGTTTTGTTTTCGTTATCGAAACCAGTAACTCTAGTGTTAGTTTCAATCAAATCAGTTTCGATCGTAGTTATGTTCAGCCGATTATCGCATATATAAAAAATCGTTTTCACAACAGAGGCGCTGTCGTCGCTTCCATACAATTTGATAGCCGACAAACACGATCAAGCCGGTTCAATTCGATTGAAACTCACACTATAGGTATTGAGCGTTCGTGATACAATACGAGCTCCTCATTTTCACTAAAATTATTATTATAAAATCCGTAATTTCATAAGCTTTAACAAATGCGTTGCAATTAGTGTTCATAGGGTCCCGATGCAGTGGCTCATCACTAACAAACTCTTAGGTTGGTTTATCGTCTGTCGTTGTTTTGTCGTCGTTGAAATTTTGGTTCTTTAAACCACTTATACACTGTTCAGCTATTAATGTGTTTCTGTTGGTTGGTCATTGACAAATTCCATAATTCATTAAATTTACATGACTTCAACGACATATATATTATAGAAATAACCCCTTCTTTTTGTTAGTTATTTGAAAATAAACGTTCTCTTTTAGAGTTTTCAACCCATCAGAATTATTTTATGTTTAATTATTAATTTGTATTAGGCCGAGTTTCCCTCTAACTCTATATTCTAGTACTGTGAATAGTTAGTTGTAAGCTTCTACTTTCTCCTTCTTTGTTGTTCTCTTTCTAAAAATAAATAAATAGCTGTTTATTTGAGTTGCTATAACTCAAAACCTACACTACTGAATTGAATAATTTTTATTGTGTTTTATTCGCTTTAGTTCAGGAATTAAAACAAAAATAAGGAAACCTCTGAGAAAAAATTAAAAAATGAAAGACTTCAAAGTTGGTAATTTAGTTTGAGAATCGTATAACTGACTTGCTAAGGAATGAAAAGAGTTTTCATCGCCATTTATATTTTTTTAAATAGTTAGCGTTATTGGTACTTTGTAGGTGATACAAAGTTTACCAGATCAGCTAGTTTATTTTAAGCTCTCCAAATATCAAATAACAATTAAAACTAATATGAAAGTTTAGTTTATTTTAAAATTGTTATAAAACTACCCACATCTAATATCAATTCTATGGTCATATCTAATTTTTTTTAAAGAAATATACTTAAAAAACTGAAAAGCATTACAAATTGAAACGAAGTATTGTGAATCAAAAAACTTGGCTTACGTCAAATTAAGTGTCGTTAAATTTGAAGCAAGACTAAATATTTAAGTGAGTATTGAGTATTCGACCGTTAGTACTATATTACATTTCTAGCAAGTGTCAATGGTACTGGTTAAATGAAGCAACTAAAAGCATTGTCTCCTGTTTAACTTACGTGAAAGAAGTTGCAACTGTTCTCTGGTATCGAGAGTGATTGATGGATGACTGATGAGATGGCACAGATTGATAAGGTCGACGGAGGTAAACGATATGTCAATAGACAACTCCCTGTCTTATTTCAGGGCTTCATTTTAGTTTGGGAGTTTTTGGGCTTATGGGAGGGTAACATATAAATATATTTTTTCAAGGCTTTTTATTGTAATGTCTATAATCTTCTTTCTACCAAGTAACTTATAAAAAATGATTATATGTTTGTTGTTTGATGTTTCATAGAGTAGATTACACTATAACAGGGGACTTCTGGAACTACCGCTGAAGGCCACGCCGACGGTGCAAGAAAAAGACGCAGGGCAGCTAAAGTACTCACACTTTAAGCACCAGTGGGTATTTGGTGACTTCGTCTTCCCTGAGGCCGGGAGGCAGCAGTAGCCTGACCCTGGCTGCGTGACCGCTCGACAGCTGTACTGAGAACGTTCGCGGTGTTGGCAGAGCGATGGATGACAGCCTCTCCTGACGGAAAATTAATATTTTTAAAGCCTCTTCATATTTTTTATGAATTAAATGTAAATACAACTGTAGGATTATTATTATTGATTGTATTAATATTACAAGAGAGAGTGTTGATCGCTCAGCACTACAAAACAAAACAAATATTTCTTATTGCAGACAATATTGACACACAAAAGGCAGCCTTATAGCTAATAAATAATATCTTCTATTCTCCCTTCTTTACTATTACTTCTCTAAAATCAGAGCCTGGAAGGCACTCACATTTTCATCTAATTTTCATATTTCTTATTTTCTCATTTTTCTCAAATTTTTTTGCTGCCTATATAAATAAATAATACTTTTGTACTGAATTTAAACCTTTTGTAACATCACCGTAATCAATCTTTGTGTGGTCATTAGATAAATTGAATCAAACGCTGTTTTTGCTTTATATAGCACGGGTTTATGTAAAATATGTACGGGTGACTGAAATGTTGACAAAGCTTTCTAAAACACAAGCATAAGATTTTAACACAATAAAGGCTAAATGGGGATGAGTTGCAAGATTCGTATAAAACACTAACCACGCGATTCAAAATTGAGGGAGCAGTTATAACTGATATAAATCTACAGAGAAAATAAAGACATTTGAAGTCTACTATGTATGGTTTAAGGGATTCAGTACTATCACGTTTATTTTTTTAAATCTCGGTTTTAGCCAGCATATTTCAATCAAAATATTGTGAGATTTTGTTTGTTTTGTCCTATATTATAAAACCTGACTCATGATCGTGGACAATGCCTACACAAAAGAAAGCCCCGGGAATTAAATGCTAATAACGGCAGATTATTCCGAAAGGATTTCCTTTATACACTCGCTTAAGTATTAAGTGCTTTTCTAAAATGAAAAATTAAATCTTACGTACCTTCTGTATTAAATATTCTTTTTAATAATATTGTATGACACGAGTTTTGTATTGTGTTACAGGTGTATGTGACGATCGAGGGTCGTCAATCGAAGTTGTAAAAAATTTGCAGCGGGTGTGTTGGCATTCTGACTGCGGGTATGTTATTCTATATAGCACTTCACACCAAAACAGCGAACTGGGCCGCTGTTTGAGTTGACGATCACAAGTTTTTGTTTGACCCATCCAGAGACTAACCAAGGCGTAAGTGGCTTTGTTATTGTCTTAGTATTAGAGTTTAAGCCACGTGCTTGTCAAATTCTTTACAGAAATGGAGACCTTCAATTGACTTACAGTTGTGCACGAACATACAAAAGTTATTAACAGGTTTACTGACCCCTAAGCACTTTTGACACCAAAAAGTCGTTGGCTGACATATGATTTCATGAAACTCGTTCATATTTGGTTTGAAGAGTTTCAAAGTCTACGCATCACTGCTGATATAGGAAAGGCGAATATAATTCCTGGTTATCGGTAATTTCCTTAAATCTAGGCCAATAAGTTTCAAAATTTATCTCAAACTTAAATATAGATAGCTAACGGTCGGACCCAATTTAACCCTCCGTCACCAACTTAACATGTTAGGTCCATTGTACAATGAATATTTTTGGGATGTTTTGTCCCGAAATATATTTACGGAACAGTTAATCAATCAACCTTGACATGGCTAACAATAACGTGTAGGTAATTCTAAAGTTTAGGTTCAAAACTAAAAGAAGTTTGAAGGAGTCGTTTCTGTGTGCGTAATAGCGATCGCAAAAGTAAAGCAATAGCTGATTTTGTCAAAACTAAGATGGGTAACCGGTTCAAAAAATTAACGCACTAAGAGATTGTGACTCAATTCTTTGTCGTACAACCAGAGTGTGGCATTCATTACCCGGACATGTTCCTTCGTTCATATGAAATGGGTATGAAGAGGCATCTTTGAGTCCGGTAAGGTGGATGTGGTCAGGATAGTATATCGTATGATTAATTAGCTGTCTACGTACATAGAATTCTACTATTTGTCATCACCCAGTATCGAGTCATTAACTGTGGCTATTTATATAAAAAAGTTTTTTTCTTTTGGGTGATCAGCAAAAACGACCTATAGTTGTATAACGTCCTAAGACAGGAACGTGAAACCACAATACACCTCCAAGCAACTGTGGATCTCTCATTCATTAACGAAGCCATAGGGGAGACATAATTGATCAAAATAAATTTAATACCATTGAGGTTGGGAATATCCTTAAGTTAAAGGGAAGTGCCTAAATCAAGGAGCTGAGTGTCACAATAAATCTTTCAGGTCGCAGTGAGACAACAGACTCAACAAGTCTCAACTCAACAGACACAAAAAATAAAAAATAAAAATAGAATATGTACACTCCTTTGTGTTTCTTACACGTAGATATGCCTGTGCCCAGCAATGGGATGAATTTAAGCTGTTGACGATTATAACGTCCTATTACCTTGACTGCAGTATTATTCTCCAAATGCATAAGCACTCTGGGCTCCGGTAATGCTATCTTGTGGAGGCTGGAGGTGGGCACGCCAGGCCCGAGGCACTCCAGCACGAAGTACGCTGACGATGGACTGAAGTGAGCTTCGTGGTACAGGCACGGCAGGTTGTGGAACATCCCGTCTATGGTTAGAAGACTAATATTACTAATATTAAATGACAAAGAGGCAAAAATGAATATTTCAGGCCCGATATATCAAACATATGCGATGCATGCTCTTAATAGAAACAAAAATAAAATGTTATTACAATTATATTTTGATAATTGTAAACCATTTTAAGTACTAAGTAATAAAAGACAGTTCATTTTATATTTCTCAGTTTTTGTATGATTTAATATTAAAAATGTATTCATGTTTTTTTAGTCTGGTCTTAAAGAGTGATTCATTATGTGGACACTGGTAATACTGAAATCTTATCTCGTACTCAGTTTCGAATGTGAACATAATCACGAATATGACATACGACTTGGCGCATTTACATGAAATTCTGCACACAAATAGTCCAAATACATTGAAATTTACATTTCTTTAAATCTCAGCAATATTTATTTATACAATATTTATTATCAACCATTAGTCTAAGTAAGCAGGAATCAACACTAAAACATTAAATTTAAATATCGGCTGTATTTCTTAGAAATGTCATGCAATTTTATATTAATTAGGTTTCATTTGATAGATGTACAGCAGTGGGCGTCTCTCGTCGGTTTGATGATGATGATTGGATAGTAACAAAACATTTATATAGCCAATGTTTTAATTTAATTTCTTGTTCTGGTCTCAACGCTTTATATCATGATTGCCCCTCAATCTGATTTCTCTCAAATTTTGTTATCTAAAAATAATTCGTCTGAAATTAGTGAAGATGAAGTGAGATTATAGCTGTAAACGTAACGATTTTCACCGCAATTTCATATTTTGCTAAATGCCTAATTTGTGTGGAAGATTAATCAAAAGACAGATTTCGGTACCTAAAATATTAATTAAAGTAAATTGAAGATCTTTTAAGCGGATACTTACATTGAGGTTAATAATTAATTAAATCAAATTGAATAATTATTATTTAGAAGATAAATATTCTATTTTTAAATTATTTTTATTGAATTAGTTTGTAACGAATGTTCCTAATTCTTTACAAACTTAAGTAACTGTAGTACATTCAATGAATCATTTACTGTTTCTGATTGGTTTCATCACTTGTAAAGTTGTTTCAAAACCTATAAACAAGTCCATAAAACAACAATAATCATATAACAATATGCCCTTTCAACAATATCAAATGGAACATTTGTTACGCTTGTGTTAACTTTCCTTGCGTCTACTTACCAAGTTTTTTATTCTTCCTCTTGGCGGGAGAAGGAGAGGTGGCTGGTAGTTCCTCGTCCCAATCCCCTCCATCCCATGCACTGTCTCCTGAGGAAGCCAGACTCCCATAGTACTCCAGGTTTATTGATGGGGATGGCTAGGGACGAACAGATTCAATTAAAACGGATTTAACTAGTTAGGGACCCATCAACCAGTGTTAATGTGTCCATGAGATCCACAGGAAGGCAGTAATTGGTCTCGAAAAAGAAGAGAAGAGAAAAGATAAGCTGCATAGCTATAAGGTTGTCTTTTGTATTGTATATGTAGGCAATAAAAAGCTGATTGATTGAAAAGACTTTGCTAAAATGCCAGAGGAGTTCCTAGCAGATTGACTAACTCATGGAGGTTCGCTTTTTGGTGGCGATTTCACCGCAGTGGCCATCAAAGATAGCGTACGGAGAAAGGGGTAGGCAGTTAGTTATCCCATACATTTGCTAGGTAATCAACATCATCATCATATCTTTAAACCAATTGTTCCATGATGGTAAGCTGGTTTTGGTAAACTCCAAAAACTTATGTACTGACTTGTTGTTTTTCTGTATACATCAATGTGGCATGCAATAAAATAAAGAATTTGAATTTATTCTTGAGGAGCTGGCTATCGGAGTATTTCAAACATTCTAGTTTCGATTACGAAAACCAACCGCTTTCGCGATGGTTGTTCTTGGATGGGTCAACCAAAAATTTGTGATGCCGAACTCCCCCGTGCTTCGGATTTTGGGTTACGGTAACGGCTGTTACACACTAAGCCGTATTGGGCCAGCATTGTGGTGTTATAGACCAAACTCCTCACGTTTGTACCGTGTAGGAAGGCCTGTGCCCAGCAGTAGGACAAAAATAAGCAATGGCTGATGCTGATTATGTTTTTCAAATTTGACTGTCATAAGAGTACATAATGCTCACACACAACTAAAAGTATACCAATTTGTACCTTCCCAAAATGAGTCGATAGATTAGTTTCTCATATGATGTTTAAACGTTACCTGTGAGTTGCATGTGACGCAATAAGGCAACTTTTGCGGTGAACCTGGCCGTGGTGGTTCAGAGGAAACTCTGTATAAATGCTGCTGCCCTGGTTTGCTCTCTGGTATGCCCAGGTAATATCTGTGAAGATAGATATTTGTGTAGAAAAGCTCTCTGTAAATTAAATAATAGAAGTAAATTTAAGACAATTATCGTAAAAATAAAGGTTCTGTGAAAAGTACACTCAAGAAAATAATATAGTTTGCTTTAACCGAGTTTCAGTCAGATCGAGATGTATATTGCTTTATGTGAGGAAGAGGCAGTCATTAATGCTCGTCCAATTACTTAAATATCTGATAGCACAGAAAATTCACACACATTAACTCCGTCAATATTTTTAGGTAATAGGTTAGAAAATGATTGTAATTTAGGGTTTTTATATTCGATGAGTTTAACTGTTCGTGGGCGCGATATTTCGAAGGTGCTTGACGATTTGAAAATTCGCTTTCGAAGTGAATATTTAGCGGCTTTAGTAGAAAAGAAAAGCGCAAATAGTTCTAAAAAAGTTAATACTTGGAGATCTTGTTTTAATTGGGTCAGACGGTTTAAAAAGGATAAATTGGCCTTTAGGATTAGTTATAAATATTTATGTGGGTGTTGATGGTTTGTGTTGAAGGTTGCAAGACTCAGAACAGCTAATGGGATAATAGTAAGACCACTACAGAGATTGTTCCTACTTGAGGTCTCAGTGTCAAAGGAACAAGATAAGGTTTTAGGGTACGATTTAAGCCCTGGACTGTTCCAAACAAAAGAAACCAAGGAGGAACGTGACGCCACTCGTCCCATCAATATTCCTGTAAGGTTGGATTTGTAATGTTAAGTTTATTGCAGGTACATCTATACATGTAACGCCGGGAGTATGTTGCGGATATAAACTTTTACATGTTTTGTCTATGTATACTTTAAGAATATGTTATTTGATAGACATTGTCATGTTGGTTTTTGTTTTGGCTTTTAAAATATATATATAATAAAAGTTTTTTGTTCTGAATTATGATTGGAGAATTGCAGCAACTTTTTACAAGAATTATCTTGAGCACATATTTAAACTGTAATTTGTATTTGTACTGCGCTAATTTGATTATAATTTTTATCGGATCAAATATATTTAATTAAATTTAAATATTAATTATTACAGCAAATTAATATTAAGATGTTGGTTTAATTAGGTACCTAGTACATATTAATAAAAATCTATAGAATAGAAAACATTCTTCCTCACGAAGTAAACGTTCAAGAAACGACGGTTTTAAAATACCTACTTATACTCAAAGCACTCACATGTGTTGATTCGCGTGATCCCAGGCTAATAGCTTCACCACATCAAAGCTTCCATGAGTCAGTGGCAGCGCCCTGGGCCCGTGAGCGTTGTGCTCCGTCCTCACGATATGCCTGAACAGACCCGCGGGGCCATCTCTAACCGGAGCTAGGGTCACAAGAGCCCCGCCGCCAGCGGACCACATCGGGGACGGGGCTGACTCCACCCAGCCTTCTGTGCTTGATGTTATTCTGTATACCTAGGCAGAAATGTCTCCATCATCATCGACAGCATATGTAAGTCCCACGCTGGGCAACGGCTTTGCTTCATGGGAGGGACACATGATAGGTAATAGGGAACTATGGAATAACGAGCCTCCAGAATTCCTGAAGCACAGAGGAGCTTGAGATAACTAGATACATCCAAGACTAGCCGTGACAAAATTAGAATAGAATAGAATAGAATAGCAATTATCAATTAGAAAATTATCTGCATTTTTGAGATGAAACCTGAGATCTCAAATCACTGCGCCAGCGTGCTACTCAATATTGTAATCAATTGTGAACTCCAAAGTGTCTATATCAGTTTGCGATTTATGAAAAATAAATTTGATATCGAATATAAAATATTTACTTGAACCCATGACTTTGCCAATCATAGCGACAATTTAGGATTGACTTATGACTTTCTGGTACACTTGGCTTGTAACCTAAGCTATTAATCTTTATGATCGATTACTAATATAATTAAATTACTTTTTAATTATATTAGGCTGGCATGCGAACTCCCGACCTTATAATAAAATTACTTCCACGTGTGGCCAACTTATAATTTATATAGCAAAATATTCTCAATCAAAATATTAAATTACCACAAAAACCAATATTGCCTGTTCTTCCCAAATCAAAACCCCTCGGGATATTTACGAACTTGGCTTAAATTGACGTTCAATAAGTGAAAATAAATGTTTCAAAGAATATATATTTAATAACTTATTGTATGTCGAACTTTTTTAATAATTAAAACGCTACTTTTTTGACCGCTATCATCATCAATAACCTTCAGTCTATTATAAATATATATATATATATAAATAATAGCCTTAGTCAACCACACTGGCCAAGTGTGGGTTGGCCAAAGAACTTCTTCTCATGTGTGTGTGGATTTTTCCACCATAATAGCGTCGAATAAACAAATCTAAAATTAGAAAACACAATGGTACGTGGCGGAATTTAAACCGCTGCTTCCCTCATTAAGTACAACGCATTGCGCCATCGATGCTTGCTTTGGCCGCTATAGTATATTTAAATGGAATTTGGAGTTAAGTTATTGTAAAATTTAAAATGTTATTATTATATTTTTAATCCATAAATGACTTCCATAAGTACTGAAAGTGTAATGTACCTTGATCGAATTGAATAAATGAATCTTTACTTTGACTATAATGTTGAGTTTTCGGGGACTTCCATTTTTCCAGGAAACCCAAGAGCAGGTAATTTATTTTCTTAGTCTAAGCATTGCACTGAATATTTTTCAACATTAATTATAATACTCAATAAAATTATTTGTCTATTCAGTTCAATTTTATGATTTATGTTCAATAACCAGAAGATACTGAAGTAATTTTTTTTCGAAATTTAACGGTTATAAATTTTGTGTCTTTTCCCTAAAATTTTAGGTGATTTTAAATTGTCGTTTCGTTTAAATTGGCCTTATCTAATAGCCACAAGTAAGATGGTCAAAAATTATGTCAATAAAATTATTTGTCTATTCAGTTCAATTTTATGATTTATGTTCAATAACCAGAAGATACTGAAGTAAATTTTTTTCGAAATTTAACGGTTATAAATTTTGTGTCTTTTCCCTAAAATTTTAGGTGATTTTAAATTGTCGTTTCGTTTAAATTGTCCTTATCTAATAGCCACAAGTAAGATGGTCAAAAATTATGTTGAGTAGTTTTCGTAACGGCACTATAGATGGTTCTTAGGTAAAATTTAAAACACTGATTATATTATATTAATTTAAATGTGCTTATTAAGCCCTTTGTTCGATACCCAACAATGGACTTTTAGAAAATAAACCAAATTTAAACTGTTATAGATTTTCAATGGATATCAGTAACGATATAATGATAATATGAAACTTAACTGGTGGTTTTTAAATTATTTTCCTATTTTATGTTTAATATAATAAAAATTTTAAACGTATTAATTATGTTACACTTTAATTGACATGAGCATTATCTGAATCGGCCCACTTGCTTGGTACCTAGACCGCTGTAACGCAAACGAAAAACATATTTACATACATATTTACGAAAAAAACATTACCCTTCTTTGCGTAGCATAGTCGGGTAAAAAATAACAGTACCTCTTGACAATACCACATAGGGCTCTTGCAGACGGAGACCACGGACAGGTTCTGCGTCCGGGTGAGCCACACCACGCACACCTCGGTCAAAGACACCCACTGCGCACTCGTGAAGTAGTAGTCTCTAGCAAAAATAAACAAACATCCATTTAATAAAGAATAAACTAGAACCATCACTTTTGTCTACATATTAAGCTATGACAATTAATGAAAACTATTACTATAAATGTACCTGAAAGTATAATTATAGTTCCAGAATTGAGCCTTAAAAGAGTTTTAATTATAACTTGAAATATGCTCTGAAATAAGGGAATTATCAGGGATTATCTGAGCACGGCTGGCCGCTCGTAAAGTAAAAACTTACGTCCATTTATCATTTTGACAAGCCAAGCGGTTTTCCTCCTTAAATATTTATAAGTTTAATAACTAAATTTGCGCAAACGCTTCTTCATATCGAACAGGGCTGTACTAGGACAATTTAATTTTCAGTTGCATTTCAGCAATAATTTTTATATTAATAGTTTTTTATTTAAAATGTTTAAAAAAACTAGTTACTGTTTATTTGAATAATAGTGTGCTAGCGATTATATACTCTATCTATATAACAGAGAATCGATATTATCGTCCTTGTTGTCACCCTATAACTATTTTCATTTCTGGAGATGAAATGGAGCTAGCAGATGTTTGGCACCTTGTAATCCAATATAAGTTCCTGGTTAATTTCTATCTTTCTTGTTTGATAGATATATAGATAAATTTGTTTATTCTGTTTAATTTGTTTTGTTTATTATTTGCTATTTCTTTTATGCATGCTGATGTTATCTAGATTATATTTACAGCGCGCACTCTGTTCACTGAAGATGAGCGACTTATAAATGGATGCCATTTCATTGCAAATTAAAATATTTTCTTTCTTTATTTATTATATTATTTTGTGGGAGCACTATGGTGTCGGTAGAAATAATAAAGATGACACGGTCTAATCTGCTCCTCTGTAAAAGGATTTGCCGGCCGGTTGCTTTTTCCTATTTCAGATAGTTTAAAACATTACTGTAAAAATAAAATAAAATTTAAAAATAATGGGTTCCAGTTATTTATTAAAATTATATAAAAATATATCATCATTCATGGTAATGCATACCACACTAGCCCACTACGTCAAATGTAAATTGTTAATTTCTACGTCCGTACCCTTAGTTCGTCACTGAATCTTTAACTCAATTATTTATGGGATAAGCATTTATCTTCCATAGTTTAGGCCTTAAGGATTAAATGGCTAATTACGAAATTAACTTGGCTATTGCAATAAATATTGAATCTGTGTAAATAATAATGAGTAAGTAAATGTTACACAAATTCAATATATTCGTTTAACGAAATCGAATTTTCTATATGAAGTGAGTTATCAAACGTGAATACATGTGGACAAATAGATACTGTAATTACGAGGCACGTCCCGCACACAAGGATAACATTAATTATATTAATTTAATGTGATGAAATTATCGGAAATACTTAGAAACAATAGCGTTTATACGAAAAAATGTAAAGTGTAAAATCGGCGAAGTTAGAAAACAGAAGGCAAAATATAAATATATCATTCGTGTAGGCATTAATATTAAATGTCGAAACCTGTGTTATCATATTACGTTATCATTCCAGTGTATTTTTTAAATACACAATTCACAAAGAAATAATTAGTAAAACTTTATTATATCAAAAATCTAGACAAAATCGCACAGGAAAAAAGATTTCTTTATCGAAGTCAACCCGAGTAAATTATAATTCATGATAATCTTTGTTCCAACACCGTAAAAATATTCAGATGAAATTGAGATATTAAGATAAAAGAATTGAGACAAAGAGATTTTATATTAATAATGAAGGTTTTATAGAAATAATAATATATTTTATTTAAATATTCTTTGTAAGTAATACAGCGATGATTTCGCAGAAAATTTCATGCTGCGAGAGATTCGCAGCATGAAATTTTAAGAACTTTTCGATTTTGACTTCTAATTCTACTCTTTGTCACCCATGAAAAAAATGTGTTTTATTTTCACAATAACCATTTCATCCAACAAAGGATTGATTCACCTACACTTCAGATTCATAATATTTGATTTCACTTTCATTATATTGAATTAACCTAATGAGGGTCTTATCAATAGTAAAAATGCTTATATTAATTACTCACCCTTCTTCCAATATAACTTTAGGGGGCGTGAGATGCCTTGTGCGAATGTGTTTGGGGTCCGCAATGTCTGCCACCGTTAGGGTCACTGTAGGGTTGTTGGTACCAGGCTTTGGGTACCTCACGCTTCTGATCTCAGGATATGTCTGGATAAAAACGGTAAGGGTTGACAAACATTTGGTGTAAAAGTCAAAGTCAAAGCATCCTATAATACAGATGTCAAATGCGTAAAGATAATTTACGGTTAGTGATTTCTCCACTCTAAATACGAAAGGGTCGATAGGTCCTCTATCGAATCTCATTCAAGCAACAGAACACGACAAAATAAACTACGGGCTAAAATATTTCGTTATCGGACCAGATTCTGGAACAACATTGGAAGTCCTATGCCCCTTTCTCATTGCCGGGATAGGAAAAGGACAAAAATATTACTGCAGTCGTAACTGCAATTTAAGGAAACAGCAATTGATTGATATCTAGATGTTCGTTTGACTTCAAATTGAACGTATCTTTCTTGCTACGTGATGTTAAAGTTGTCCATCTTAAAGAGATATTAACTGCACTTAATAAAAATATTATAGTGTGTACTTCTAAATCAGATCCACCATCATTGTTCATACCTTAGAAGGATCATCTGTGTCCAATGAGGCCCCGTACCAAGGGAACTTTTGCTCGTGCACCAAGCTATCGTTAAAGGTGGCATATAGTACCATGTGACCATCTGCTGACATCCACAATGCTGTGCGGGACTTGAGGACTACTTCTGTAACAAGTAAAAAATATAGCCTAGATTACATTTTGTATAATTGAATTGGGTATTTTATTATTTTTTTTAAGTCAGAGAATCTCGAGACATCACCGGATGGTTTGTAGTAACTATTATATTCGTTTACATTGCAAAGATGAGAAATAATAATACCACTGTGTTATGTAATTATATCAACTACCTTTTTACAGGAATCGTGGTTGAAATAACGCCTTTCAAACTAATCTACCAGTTTCTATCTAAGCACCTGAAATATCGATAAAATTTGGATAACGAAACCTAAAAATGGGTATAAATAACGTTACCAAAATATACGGACAAAATCTTTAAAATCGGTATTTCGTCAAATAAAAAGAGTAAAGATAAATTTCAAAAAAATGTACATCGTGTCTTGTAATATGACTTTCGTCATCATAAAAAAGCAAGATAATACATAATTTGTGAACCCTTTTATTAATAACTAGCTGTGCCCGCGACTTCGTTCGCGTGGATGTCGGAAAATAACAACATGTACGTAGATCGCTAGATGTGATTTTACTTCAGTATTTATTTGGTTAAGGAAGTTGCATGTTGACAAAAACAATTTTGTATATAATGCAATATTTTATAACAAATTAGATTACTGAAAAAAAAAAGATTATATTGAGTGAACTTTAAAAAATAGATATATGCTGTCGCGGACTGTACATGATTTTGCCTAATTATAACCGTTTACGTCGCTCACGCAACACAATGTCAGAAAAAAAATATTTTTTTCAGTTTCTGCAATATTTTTCATTGATGCTCAGCTCCTATTAGTCGTAGCGTGATTTTGTATGCCCTATAGGCTTCCTTGAAAAATGATAAAATAAAAAAATAAATTCATATTGAATCAGTAGTTCTTGAGATTAACGCGTTCAAACAAATAAATAAGCAAACTCTTCAGCTCTATAATATTAGTATAGATTGAGTAAACATGTTAAAGTATATATCCTGCTATATCTAAAGTGCGTGCTGTGATCGCCTGATATTTGAGTTGTGCTTACTGTATTAAACAAGAATTACTGTAAACTTTTCTCCTTTGGCTGAGATCTTTGAATAAATAAATATATATATTTTTTATACGCAAGTATATTCAATAAATAATTCATGTGAAACTACGAATAAATAGTATTAACTAGGCGTGTTATCATACCACAAACATGTCAGCCATGATATATCTAATAATAGGCATGCTTCGTTCTCTTTGTCAATTAGAGCGCGATAATGACACTAATGGCTCTAACTTTAGCGACCCCTTCCTATGAATAAGTAAATAGGTCCTGTGATTGCTAGACTTTTTATAGAAATTAAAGAGTAATGATCAACACATCGATTCAAAAAAAGAACTTGCAAAGATGTGGCCAAAATAGTACAAGAGCTAATACAAGATGGTGTTAGATAGTATATGAGTAGTATGATAATATAGTGCCTTTTATCGTTTGTACCATGGAGAGTGCTCTGAAGAGCTCTTCCTAATCCCTCCCTCTCCTTTCCTACTCAGGAGTACGCGTGCTGGTCTACGGAGTCACTCCTTCACTGTTACCACCTCTACTTTGCGCACTAAGAGATTTAGTGACTCTTTTCTCTGTCGCACAGCTAGAGCGTGGAATTCCTTACCAGCACACGTATAACATCCTTCTTATAACATGGGTTCCTTTAAAGGAGGCGTGAAAAAGCACTTTTTGTGCCGGCAAGGTGAGCATGCATGCTTCACTAGCTATCTTCACATATGGATTCCTCTACTGCTTATTATCAGGTGATGTCGAGTCATATGCTGCGCTTTATATAAAAAAATATAAGAGACAGTATAGAGTATGTAACTAAAATGAAAACTATCTATAGTTCGGCAACACCACTAAAGAGTAAGCTTTTAATGAGCGTTCAAAATGTCAACCTATTCTGGCAGGGTTGGCACACAATGGTATCGATTCTGCTGGCATATTCTTAAACTAAAATTTAGTTATTTGCCCTTCTTTCATACCATTTCGATATTAAAGGAATAGAACTACTTTCAGGAACAACTTTCAGGAGTATTCATATATAGTTAGTTGATACTAAGACCATTATAAAGATCATCACACAGTCTTGTTTTATTTAAATCAGGACGTTTTAAGATGTGTTAAAATAAGGCAAATATTCCTAAAAGTTAAAAGTCAAATGACTGCTTATTCTTTTCTTGTTTGATTGTCATTAAAGAGAAATACTTAAATTTTATATAGTCCTAGTACATCGAAAACGAGACCAACGTTTATTTAGATATAATATTAGATAAACATTTCAACAAATATTATAAAAACCTAGTTTTTAGCTATTAAAAAACCTGATAGTAAACATCACGAACATACATTCGGATGAATCAGAGAATTACCTATTTTATACGTAATTATTCACCTGCTATCAAGTAATCACATTAACACTTATCATCAGGTATTAATTATATTGTTAAAAATGCGGCCAACAGCATTAGTCAGTCCAAAAAAAGGAGTTCTTAATTCTGTCTTGTGTTGATATTTTCAAATGTAGAAGACAATTTTACAACGTACCATATATCAAAACGTTGATATTAATAGCTACTTCTAGTTTTCTGGTACATTAGCGAGCTGTGTCTGTGCAGGTCATTTTTCATGGCATCTTCAATCAGCCGTCCAGCGCGGCATAAACCATTTATTACAAACGGTGTGACGTCAACATCATTGCATGCCAGTACTGCAAATGCAGGACGTTTACAGGATGTTTTCCTAATGAAGTTTGTTGTACGAAACTTCAAGTACTAAAAGGTGATAGATTATGAATTTTGGACAATCAATTTTGCTATAAGATGAAAGGTTTCTTTATGACGTGAGATGAGAGGTGAATAAAAACCACTATGAAGATTATTAATTTGGAAAACCTTCAAAAAATTTACCTCTTGATCTTGAACAGATAATTTAGTATACGATAAGTACTTGAAT
Source organism: Acentria ephemerella (assembly GCA_943193645.1). Taxonomy (NCBI): domain Eukaryota; kingdom Metazoa; phylum Arthropoda; class Insecta; order Lepidoptera; family Crambidae; genus Acentria; species Acentria ephemerella. The sequence goes on along the minus strand of OW971898.1, from coordinate 2,911,992 downwards.
AATAATAAAATTATAAATATCCACACAAATATCTAATACGCGGGCGTGCAAACACACTCTACACAACAAATACCCTCACCAATATATCACACAAGTGGAACATTTAATTTACTAATTAAACTTTAGTCTGATTTGACTTTTATAAAGTGGGTCAGTATTTTTGAAATTTAGCTTCTGTCTCACAAGATTTCTTATTTAAGTAGATAATCTGATTTTTGCTTTATGTTTTTGTATATTATGATAAGACGTATACATGCGAAAATAATATAGCACAATAAAAATAATATATTTAAATATACTTTATTTATAAAAAGAGGTACGAATTCGAAGCCTGAAAACTAAACTGTATCTATAACTATATCTTGCAATCTATTTCGCGATCAAACATACAATAATTCGATTGGGCAACACCATGTATAAATTATTTACTCACAGTTTGATGACGTCAACCGAGTCGAATGAATGCCAACGGGAGTATTCCAATACAGATGTTCGATAGATAATCACATTTCAAATGGATCTCTATTTCAAATTAAAAGTTATGAATTTGTCAATTGTAAATCGCAATATACAAAATTTTTTATTTGAATAAATTTTTTATTGTAAAATATCTTTCTGAATATGCAGCTGTTGATCTAGTAAGAAATCGTTTAGAGAATATAAAACAGACTGAAATTTGCTCCAAAACAGAAGTGTATTGAAAATAAGCAGCATAAAGACTACATCATTGTTTCACCACAAACTAGTGCAAAATTTTGTGCGAACAGTGAATTAGCTTTGTGAAATCAACAGACCAACTGAAGTTGCTTCATACACAAATATACATAATCAAAAGTATGGAATAACACAGCATAAAGCATATTTTAAATTCAGTAATGTATCAATTTCATTCTTTTTTTCAAATATGTCATATATCACCTTGTGTACGGTCGGATAGGATAAGGAGGATAGAGATATAATAAAATTTATATCTTCTGCTATGTTGTTTTATCGAGTAGACCAATTTGACAAATGATCAATATATATATAGCACAGCTATTAAGAACAGCTATATATATATAAATAGCTGTTCTTTAGCCTCGCTATTACTCAAAAATGGTTTCTCCAATTTAATTTTTTTAATTGTGTTTTGTTTGCTTAAAGTAAACTCGCTATTAAAAATTGTCATGTCACCGCTAGTTAAGATTACTTTTGGTAAGTGGCGTTAGTTACGGGTACAAAGTTCACCGGGTTAACTAGTTGATTATAAAAATAATTCCTTCATTTTACCCTTAGTAATGTAAGTAACAATAAGCGAGAGTAAGAGAGATTCAAAATTAATATCAAAACAACATTTAAATACCAGTGGTTACAGTGGTACCTGTAAGTAAATATCTGAACCATATGCTTACAAAGTATTTAGTTACACATGAGGAAACCCTAAAATAGTAAAATTAAATTTAGGGTTTTTATTAGTACCTGAGTAATGATATAAAGGTTCTGCGCTGTAACGTGAGTATTTATAAATGTTTGGTACATATATAAATACTAATTAGTAGTATCATTCTTCTACTAACCGTTGTATAGTGGGAAAATTATACTTGTAAAAAAATATTTTGGTTTGAATCAGAAACGTTAGGCGAAACTAAAAAGATACGAATATAGCCCTTATAATAAACGATTACCGAGCATTATTAATGGGTTTAGTAAATGGATTTTTAAAGTATTTATCTGAGCCCCACACACGTTCTCCGCGTAGCCAGTTTACGGACTTATCCGCCGATAGGTCCGTAAACGGATTCCTCTTCGATAAAAAATTTAAAAATAGGTTATTTAGTATGGGAAATCGTCTAACTGAAGTTCTATTCAAAACTGTCATTTAAAATCTGTTTAATTCTGATTATTTTTGATAGATGGCGGTAGTGGCAGATTAGTTTGGGTAAAAATCAACAATTTTAAAATAAGGTTGAAGGTACGTAAGAACAGTATTTATCACGGTTGTTAAGTTTGAAAATTGAACAAAGGTGTCCTTTTGCAGTTATGTTGGTACCATGACGTAATGGGCTTAAATTTATGCCCAAGATTCTTGATTCTGTTTTGGTCTAGTAGAAAAAGTTGACTATCCGGTCTTTCTATCGTCGGCAATAAGTTAATTAAAAAAATTAAATAATCTGTTATAAAATAATCATGACTGCATATATCATGTTATATTTATTTCAGAAAATAGTTTGTGATGTACGAATAAAAACTTTTTACTATTTCAATTACATTATTCAGAGGTTAGGGACTCTTCGCTTGGAACATAATTCCTTTACCTATACCGCCCGAACTCAGTCGAAAGCTTTGATTAGCTGGGTCGTGTTGAGTTTGCTAGTCGATTGGAAAGGCCAACTCGACCAATCAGATTGGCGGTAAATATTATAGTTGGCTCATATTTATTAAAGTATTTTAAACTAGCTGCTGCTCGTGGCTTCACACGCTTGGCCTATAGGAAACAAATATTTTTTTTACATTAACACTAGATTTACCAAACCAGTCATTTAGACTGGTCGTGCAATTTCAATTCAAAATTCCTACTATATTACACTTTTTTTTTTCAGAAATGATGTTATGGCTTTTGTAGCTATAATTAGAGAGTACGTTTTATAAACTTAATATTATTTTATATACATTAGTAACAAATATAATTTTTGTTGTTGACATATATTCAAATCGCTGGTATATCTAGTGTTAATAAACCTTTTCGCCCTTACGGCCGTCAGTCCTGGCTATGTGCCCTGCTGTCCACTATCACTCCCTCTGTTAGTTCTTCAAACATAACATAAAATTAACTGTTAGATGACGATAACTTTTTTCTTGGCATCTGATTTTAGTGAAACAAATCCAAATGTTGTTCAGGGAAAAGCTCCATCTGCCAGTCAAATCCGCATTTCAAAATCCGTTTCGTTTCGGAGTAATGTTACGTACAGACAGACAGACTGAAAAGAATTTTAAAATTGTTTTTGTGTTCTACTATTTTTTGGTGATTATAATCAATGTAATGTATCGCGATATTCACAGTTTTATAATACGTATAGATTTTTATATAAGTAACCCGTTTTATTTTAAATCGCACAAAAAATTCATATCCAAATCAATAATAAAGTTTAACAGAATATTTGAATACGACTTCAGAAAATATAAAACTGAATGAATATTCCAGCAACGTTAATATTACAGTAAGAGTCTTTTATTTCAGCTCGCGCCGAGTACGATATTGAGTCTCTCTCATGTATTTAGTTAGTTTACACATACAGAATTACAGCACCCTTGTTATATGTCTAGAATTTAGGGATTATCCACTATTAATCGTAGGCGCTTACAATGAACGCACTCGAATGATATTCTCTGAGATTTACCAGACCCTGCTGCTTTGTAGTTGATGCCACCTACGTCAGATTCAATGTAGAGACAAAAATATTCTACTCGATATAGTTGGAAGTTCTTAGTTTGAATATTTACCACCACCAGTCTGTCGCCTTAACAATATTGTTGTGTTCCGGCAATTGGAGGTTAGTAATTTCAGTTCTTTTGTTGAGGAATCCAGGTGTAGCATCACTTAATATCAGGTGAGGTGTCCAAGAGCTACGCCATCAAGAATAATAAAGGTATTAATTAATAAAGGAATTTAAGACTTTAAAAAATGACGACACAAGGCTTATTAAGACAGCAATAAAAATTTGATAAACAGTCGAAAGACCATGTTTCTTACCTCAAAGGTGCCAAAGAAGCGTAGCCAGTTAGTTGTATAATAAACAGTTGCTTTCTTTTTTCTTCTTGCAATAAAACACAGCAAAAGAGATCGATGCTCTGCGTGATGTTAGCCAGTAGGAGATATCATGCGAAATAGTGGCTATTCGACCTCCGTATTGCACAACCTTATCACGCCTCTATTGCTGGTAAGAATATTTCATACACTTGCTAATTGTTTTCTTCTTAGCGTTTATAAGTGAACGTATTTCTACTGACCTTGGCAATGACTTAAAAGTAAATGCTTATCTAATACAAAGATTTCATTTGGAGCTGCTGTTAATCTATTTCTGGAATAATTGGAAGTGAAGCGAAGAAAACAAAAGAATACCTTTAAATGATTTGAAGTCCGTTTTAATTGTTCAAAATTAAATATTCAGCCTAGTCATACCATTGCAAGATAAAATAATTTCTGGGTTGTAATTTAAATCATTTGCTTAATTATTCATAAACAAGAACAAAGCCAGATTGTACATAATCCGGCCGCGACATAAAGACGCTTAGAACAATGCCACCAACCCGTTCGAATTAATTGTAATAGTCACTTTAACTGTCGGTTTAATTGCTTAAGTAAACACGTTAATTGAAATTAGTTTTCTTGAATTCGGAACAAGATTCGGCTTTAAAATGTCAACTGGATAACCCTATTAAATATTAGATATTCACAAAATACGTCTTTGTGAATGAAAACTGAAATTTCCGGCTAAATTTTATTTTTCTGATAAATGGCTGCAGTAAAAAATATACAGTTTGTACAAATCCCTGTCTAACCCCAAAAATCTCGTTCTGAGAACTTAGTGCGTCTATGTGGATAATTTTAGCAAATAAGTAGAAATTGATAAAACACATTGATATTTTTAAATAAAACGGGGGTGAAAAAACCTTTTTTTCGGCTGTAGGAAATTTCGGCCAACGCTTATTTATAATTCTTTACTGACTTTTAAGAGATTAGTCTTTTCAGTCTCTTCATTTGTAAGTATTTGTCAAAAGGCGTCCAGGCTCGTCACTACGAGCCTGGACGCCTTTTGACATCCTATCTCTATTACAAAAAAAAAGGAACTAATACCATGGTTAATCACGGATAAATAAATTAAAAATTTGTTTGAATATCCTGCCAAAATTTTCATATAAATAATACGATCCATTTAAAATTACGTAATAGAGAACTTCATTTAAATAACTCGATTGTTCTTTTAAAATCTGGTGGAGCAAACTTTAGTAGAATACGCAATAATACGGCTTAATCTTTCAGTTATAGAGCTTACATCACCAAACCTGTATGAGCGGAGAAAAATTAAGTCGCCTCCATTGAAATCCATTTTGAGTTGTAAGTACAATACGTATAAAAGTCGTATTGAGAATATAACATTCGAATGTTCGTTCAGTAGAAGAGTCAGCAAGCAAATATAGCGCTGACCTTTATCAGACGCAGCGGAGGTATAGTTGGCAAAAAAAACGTTTACAAAGATTCCGTGTACTTTTATTTGATTAAGTTTTTCTACATACATTATCTTGAAGATTAATTTCGTAGTGAAGATATAAGTTTAATTTAATTACTATTGGCAATTTTTTTCGTAATTCAATAGTTATTTTGCAATATTACACAACGAATTAGTTTTTCAGAAAATAAATACCAATATTGTTAATTCAGTTCATAATATAGCCAAGACCGCCATATATTTCATTAGTAAATATTGGCATGCAGAGGAAACAGTTTTCAATCTCTAGGCTAGATCATAATAAAAAGTAATCCATCAAGAAATTAAAGTGAATTGAAAGGATGAGGAAAGTCACTGTTATAAAAATATTAAAAAATTAAATCTGTAATTTGGCTGCAAACGGTACTGACAGCTGTGAGCGAGTGGCGTGCCCAGTCAGGTGGCATACATCTTTTTATGCAGCTTTCGTACCTATCTCTATTTCACTGTTACGACAGAGAAAGATAGGTTATATGCATTCATTTAAAATTCGAAAATCTTTCAAAAATTTAAATTTATATATAAAATTTAAATACTATACGTAATGTTTGGTGTATGTACAATTTTACACCCATTTTATGAGATCACTGAGGAAGTATTCTGTTAGGAGCAGAAGGACACATCTCTTACGCTGCCATTTTAATGATTTTTCTTAGTTTTGAGCCAAATGCAAAGTCAAAAAATCCTTACTTAAATATCACTCATTTAGTAAATTCTTTTAAATTGTCATAACAGGGAATATGTTTGACAAAAATAAATAAATATAATTTAAGGACAATAGTAGACAAGGTAGATTACGAGTGAGCAGTGAACGACCCTTTAAAAAAATGTGTTCTTATGATACGAACCATCTATCACAGATCTTAGGTCCCCAGTTAAATTCACTTTAAAAATTTCTTGATTAATGTATTTTGTTACATAAGTTATCATTAAAAAAGCGACAGTAAACATTAATAATAATACAAAGCAAGAGGTTATTGTCTATGGTATACGTATAAATGAGCGGTTATCTTCATTTGGGCACAATTCGAACGGAGCCTCGATCAGTGGAGTTAAAGATTTAAGCGGTATTGCCATTGTCAAAATACTTGCTAACATAAGATCAACTTTTAAAAGTGGCATAAACACAAATAAGCGAGCCAATGGTGTTTTGCATTTCCTTACCCTCTATACTAGCTTTTATTTTCATATTGTTTACAACCTACTAAGAAGTCGAAATCACAAATACAATATAATAAATCAGAATAACTCATGTTAGGTGCTTGCTTAAAGTTAGTACACAAAAATCAACTAAGCTAAGAGTGTCCGTTGGGTGGGGGCCGGAATTCTGTAACGAGGAGTGTTCGTGCAAACAATAATACCAGAGATTAGATAGATATCAAATATAATATTTAAAAGATGGAAATTACATATAATTATAAAATAAAAAATAGTAGTCGTCAAAGAAGAAAAAACAAAATGCAATCGCCCATCTCGGCTTTCTTCTAAAAAGACACACGCCGCTCTTCAATACTTCAAGGAGGCGGTATAAGTCTCTTGCTACGAAGCCTCCTTGCAGGTTTTGCGCGTGAACAAGGAGTATCCTAGTACAGGTTCCGCTTTCACTATGGCTACATACCTGAGTATCTGAATGTTTTAACTTGAAAATTGTAACTGTAACATCTACCATTGTAGCTTTTGTGTTGGAAATAAAATGATTTATTATATTATTTGATGTAGAGCTATTGCCTAGTCCACCAGTCTACCCCCATCTTAGCAAAAACTTGCGTCCGCTACGCTTCCAGTACCACTTCATTAGGTTTTGCCCGTTAAGTGGTGCCATAACAATTATGTTAACAGTATGGTAAGATAGCCAGTTCCTCTGTGTTCCTCTAGAATTCTTGTGTAAATAGCTTCCATCTCTGGCTTCACTATCTGGCGAGATGAAGGTCAAGAACTATCACGTCAAGAATAAAATAAATAATGTTTACCGAACGATAATTAACATCTCTTTCGTTTATAATAAAGACTAACATAACCAGCAATCTACAAAGTTAAAATAACTAACTATTCGTATATAGTTATGAATATAAAATTCAATCCCAACAATTATTTTGTAAATCATATAGTTATCAATTAGTTATTTTCTTTTCTTATTATAGAAATCTTGTATAAAAGTTCATATTGTAATTAATTGGATCATGGTCAATATAACCAACACATTAATAATAATTATCACCTTTGTATAATGTCCATGTTTAAGAATGAATAAATATGTAAATTGTGATACTTTTCTCTCCATTGCGTAGATTAAAAGATCTTAGGGTACAACAAAAGCGACTTTACTTTATACTTTATAAATATGTTTTATATATTCGCTTCTATTTTCACATTTTAACCGGTACATAAAAGTGTTTAGGCTCGTTCTTATATACCATATATACCATTTGTTTACTCTGTCGTTTCCACGCGAGCGAGAGCCTGGAGCAAATTATGTGTGACCAAGGGATAATGTTTCCCCTTACTCAAAAACACAAAGTAATAAGGGTTGCATTAATCCAACCCAAAAGAGGTCGTCATATAAAAACAAATAGATACGACCACTTTATTTTTCGTTATGGTAATAAAGGAAATGTCAACCGTAAAATAATGTCAAATATCCAAACGATTACTTTTTTTGGTACTGTCATCAAAAAAGTAAACGTCGAAATATAGATAGATAGATAAAACATTTATTTCCATCTCTACATCACACACAATCCATCCAGACAGTACATAAATAAAAGAAGAATAAGACATACATTTTATAATAAGGTATTAAAGACCTTTGTGTGCGCTGCAGAAGTGCAAAAGAGTCGCAACTCGACACTTGTCAAGCATCTATGAAATATAATATTTATAAAAAACTTTAAGTTTTGCTTAAGTCAAATCTGCACATTAAATGCAAACATTTTCTAGATATATCATACTTATGTCTGTTTATTTGTATGTATTTTAATATAGTTTTCATAGAATTTTAAAAGAATTCTATTATCTTCATCTATCGTATTCTTGAGTATCCTATCCAACCTAAGTTGGTCTGGAAGTGATCTATAATTAGCGATAAGATTCTGTCTATCTATATATCATAATATATTATTCTTTAACACAGATACCTGTTTAAATAACACATAATAATTGTAAATTGTCGCAAGTAGAATCTCTACTATTGAGTAAACAGCGGTATAAACTCTACATCTCCATAGTTAACATATAATAATTTCTTGCTGATTCATAAAGTCATCGTCTATTAAGGGCAGTGGTAGAAGATGCACAGATGTAAATGAGAGCTTTATCGCCGTTTTGACCCTAAACGTAAAGTGTAACGGTTTAGAAAACGCTTGAGTTCTGACCGCTTCTGTGTCTAGTGGCTGAGTCTACGTACTTCTTATCTAGAGATTCAATTCTAAGGGGGGCATAAATTTTCTGCTGAGCTACTACCATCTTACCCAAGTCTGCCACCATAAAAATAATGTTAACGTCATTGTTGTGTTCCGGTATCTGGAGGTAAAATAGCCAGTTCCAGTTCCAAATCCGAGTCTAGCTCGCTTCGACTTATCATCCAGGAGGCCAAGAGCTACATAGTAATGAATTTAAAAAAATGGATAAATGTTTATGCTCTTACTACATTATTTTATGCACTGGAGAAAATCCGACCAAATAAACTCATCTATAATTTGAACAATTGTTATTCAAAATTCGCGTCACACATTATTTAGGTACAATCTCAGAAATATATCGAATGCAACGTGTAATGGTGCTAATATGGAGTGGTCACACGTTTATGGCGGTATACTAAATTTAAGACCGCTTCTAGCACCATATCACACCAAGTATGATGTTTATAGACTTTATTAGTCTGTTTGTAACTATTAGTGTACACTTCATAGTGGTATGTCATGGTACAAAAGTGTTAATATCCTTTCGAGTCATTATTATTTGTGTAGTTTTTGAACAATTCATTTCCACACTTTTGTGTCGCGGAGATAAAAAGTAATTTTAAATTAAGCTTTGGTGCACTGTTTCGCATTTAAGTATTGTATTTTTAAATTCGTTAACGGGTAATGCTTTAACTTGATTAGTCAACTTGTAAAAGCTTCCATCTCAAATTTATTTATTGCATTATAAAAATTCTTAATAGCGTAATAAATAAATACTTATTGCCCTATAAAAGATTTGTTTATTCCGTGGAGATGAGTAAGATTTGAGTATTCAGATTTTGAAATTCCTTAACATAGTAACGCTAAAATGAGGAAGCTTAAGACCGAGTTGGTGTATTGTTGGAAATTATAGTGTTTTCAATTCCTATTTATAATTATTTTTTCCTTCTTTCCTTTGATTTACAAAAGAAAGGTAAAATCATGTAGTTATTTAAATAAGTTTCAAATGATTCAATAACTAATGTACGCACGTTTCATATTAGTCACCCAAATCATAACTCATATTGGTGTATACAGAAGCACATAAATTAGCGGAGTGAATGACCGACTGCTCCCAATGCGATTTGCCAGTAATATTATTAGATTGACATACAGTGCGTTCAAGTGATCTAGATTACCTCATATTATTTATCTTTTGATAGCAAACTGCTTTTATTGCTAGCTTATCATTAATAAGGGATACACTTTTATTTAAAAAGTTAAAAGAAGAGGACATATTAATACTTACGACCGGTATCAATATGCCGCTATTTCTGTAAAGAGAGAGAGAGAGAGAGAGATACATACATACTACAGAAAGCGATACTTTATTGGACGTGACAAGTAGTAAAGGTAGTTAATTAATAAAGAATGCTAGACAAAAAACTTCAGTAAACTTACTTCGATCTCCTGATAGAATCATACAAACATGAATATCTCATTTCACTGAAAAACTTCTTCACCCGGGAAGTACATCTAGTTATATATACTACAATATTAATGTTGTGTAGTACATCTTTATAACGGATAGTGTAATCAGTGCCTCAAGCTTTATAATTACATACATACTTAATTTATTTTTTTACATTTTGAAAATATCCATATTAATACTAAGTGAACATAAGGATGTAAACGTTCAAAAAGATACTCTGTGGATGAGAAATGTCACTTATATTTAATTTTTTTCTTTTTAGTTAGAGTTATTTTCATATCAGTCTTTATATATTCAAAAGATTTTATAAAAAGTATACATCCGTCTACTTTTAATAAATTTCACAAATGACTATAAAGGTTACAATTACAATATAAGCCGTATAAAGAAGTTTTTCTAGTTGAATGGGCAGCATCCCTTTCTATTTACCCAGAACCGGGTGCGAATACCGGTAGGGGCAGATATTTGTATGATGAGAGGTAACTTAATTCGGTAACTTAATTCGGGCTAAGTAATAGGTGTGAGTGTGAGAAATGTTATTATTATTAACGAGTATTGACCATTATGTACCATTATATGCTCTTCAAAATAATACTGGAAAAATTGCAAAAAATTGTATTTTGCATTGTGTTCATACATTAATGCATGAATTGGCAACAAGAAACATTTTTTTTTTAATGAAACTGGTTCAAATCTCCTTTAAATAAAGTTTTGATACAATTTAATCAGACACAATAGATACAAATCAAAGCAAAAATAATTACGGTTTGTACCAACTTAATTTAAAAAAAGGTCGCGTTTGTTCTCAAGATAGGATAAAGTACCCTTGTTACCAATATTTCGGGTGGCACAACAGATAAAATATAAAAATATTGTCTTTTTTAGTTTCTTAGTTAGTATTGTTAGATTTTCCATCATAACTTTGTATTGAAATCGTTGATAGATAAACAATTTGAATGACAAAATACTAATCGGTTAGTCGTGTTTCATTCCAAAGTTTTAGTATTTATCGATCAAACATGTTTTTAAATTCTAATTTCTGTTAAATCGCCGTAAAATTGTAATCAACTCTAGCACCAATGAATGCCTTTGTATCGGAATCCATTCAATACATTCCCTTCAAGAAAGAAAATTGAATATTTTTGGATCGGTATCTTTGTACTGCCAGTTGTACTTTGTTATAAACCATTGTTAATGAATTTAGTTAAGGCACTTAAGAAATCAATGCATAAATTTAATCAACCTAATACAAGAATTTTCATCGAAAGCGCCCATATCTCCAAGTTACACATCTTAACGACGACAATCTGCTCGGTTTTACCTAAAATGAACCAGGCGAAGCGAGCTCATTAAGATAACCAGGTAAAAACGACTATTACCAACGTCTTTATAGAATAAAATGAAAATTACATGACGTCAGAATTAAAATGTGTTACTTTTGGCAGTATTTAGAGCGGGTTCGATGGTGTTTTGGACTTGGTAGCTTAATCGTGAAGGCAGAATTTATTTGCCACGTTTCAACCATTAAGAAGGGGAAAGAAAATTGGCAAGTTACTTGAAACAGTAACAGAATAACATCTTTAGATAAGCGCTTATTGTCTTACGAGAACATTATTTATATCAACAAAGTTGTTATTTAAGATTTGTTATCATAATTATAAACTTAGTTTTTATAAGATATCCAGCCAATAGCTGTAAAAGTCATTTTGAGCTTGTGATGTAGATACTGGATACGTGGGTAAATTACTTATAAACATTTTCAATAGTAGCTTCCGCCCGCGACTGCGCCCGCGTAGATTTCAGTCATTTTCTCAAATGTTATATAGCCTAGAACATTCCCCGATAAATGGATTATACAATACAAAAATATTTTTTTACAAACTTTACCTCTTTATATTGTTAGCATAGATTATGTATATTTTTATATATGAAAATATTAAGCTTATGTAGTAATTACATACAAATTTGTTGTCTAATAATTCCTGTAAGCCATAATAACAAAATTGTCATGAAAACGCCTATAGGCACAATTGCTGTTTAAAGTATATGTATATAAAATGACTACACTGTCATTTTAGTGCATTGTGTCTAGAAATGTCCAACAAACCTGCACTTAATCATTTTATATGCAAACAAACGAATAGAATATTGTTAATTTCTGTGAAAACAAATATAGATGCAGAATGAAATGTACAAACCAGAAGCAGGCGTAAAATAAACTCTATGAACTGATTTTAGTTGATCGTAATGTTAACGAAAAGTCTCACGACTTATACAGAATTCAACTTTTTTACGTAAGGAGTAAGGGCAATTTAAATTTTACATTGTGAACTATTAATTAATTTACGAAAGGCTTAAATTATAAAATTACTTCATTTTAATTGTTCTCAATCATTTAAAGGCGTGGATCAGGATAATTTAACACATCATTCCAGCACAAAAGTAGAAAAATCTTCACTGACCTTCGTATAACCAATCTGGAACTCCGTTATATATAGTCCCCGACACTCCAGTCTCCGTGACCCTATACCCAGTGGAAGACCTGGGTGCAGGGCGGTAGAAGATATCGTACTCCTTCACCGTGATGAGGCCATGACCTTTAGGAGTCCACGTGGCTAAGAGTAGCAGAGGCCCTTCTGTTATGACACCGCCTACTTCATCCGGCAGCGGTGTTAAGGGGTAATATTCTCTGAAACAAATTAATCAATTGAAACCTGCTTGCATTTAAGATCTACCGTCAAAAGAAAGAAATTAAAAGATTTATAGAAAATGGAGCAACGTATTATGTCTGTAAAAAATTGAAAATATTAGATCGGGGAAAACGTCTTCTCGCATATAATATGTATAAAACTTGTAATAAAATATCTTTGGCTCTACTATTTATATCTGGCTGGTTGTCATGACATTAAAAAGATGATATTTCAAAAAAATAAACAATTTATAAAAATTTTGTTTCCCACTATTTTTCATTGGATTTTTTTTCTGTCAAAATGAGCGAATAGAATTAAGAAATTAGATACATTTTAAAATTTTATTCGGGCTTCGCCCACCCACGCCGCTTGGGCAGTGGCGGATGAGTCCGTAAACGGATTCCTCTTCGATAAAAAAGGACGTATATTAACGAGAGTTGTATCGTTTTCTTAACGAAATCAAAGAGCTAAATGCGCCAAAGAGCTTCTCCTTTCTTTCTTTTAAGGCGAATCAATGGATGACGTTACAAAACTCATACCAAATATACTTAGAGGCTCAGATTCCTTAAAGCACTATAACCACCGTTTTTCAACACTTGGTTCGATGAAACTACTATTGATTATGATGATATTGATAATATTGACTTTCATTTTGGTATTGTGAGGTAGATGTTAGCATCTAACACAAAATCAGGAGGTCTAGACGAAATAATGTTCACTAATTAGAGTAGTAGGTGGTCAAGCATGACTGCGTGACCACCTACTTGGATTGTGAGTATTCATGGGTTCAAACATGTTTCTTTACGTTGGGTGGTTTTGCGATGTTCAAAATTTTAAGTTCTTATGTATATGTATACTGAGGATAAGTGAATGGCTAAAGATATTTAAAAATGAAATTTCTGCTGTCTGGATTACTGTCTTTCAAAGTATTAATAATGCATACATATAGCTCATGGTACAAGGCAGTCATCGCCATGATCAATAGCAATCAATTCTAATCATGATTTTCACACCTAATTGATGTAATATTCACCTGTCTGGCCGAGAAGTAAGTAACCCGGTCTACAAAACCTAATGTTACTGATTCGATATCCTTTAGGTGCAGATGCTTATGTGGTGAACAAAAATTTACTTAAAATACTTTTTTAATTTAATTTAGTTTAGGAGTCACAAATTTGATTATGCGTAAATAAAAAGAATATATATTTTTTAAACTTAGCAATCACACATAAGACATTTCAACATCAGTAGTTGGCTTAAATGTCACAAAGACATTCAAATATTTTTGTTAACATTTTAGTTTTTTACACAATAGATGTTTTTATATTATCTTATATAAATTAATAATAAAATTTTATTATTATTAATTAACATATTAGGCTTTAAGGTTTGTTATATACAAATAATAGATTATTGAATATTACTTTTACTGTACGGTTACTTTACATATAGGGTATATACATAGTTCCTCAACTTCCTAGCTAGGTCATGTTTTAGAAGTTAGTGGTCTAGAAAAGCATTGGGTAAAAAAAACAATATCATAAAAATTTGAAAAATTAATGTTTTAACAAACAAGTAGAGGGGTCATCTGATGATGGGTGGTCACCATAGCTTATAGACTTCAGCAAGAATATACTTGATACTATTGTCTCCTTGACATTTTGGAGACAAGAGATGTTAATGCCTCAAATACCTTTTAGCAAACCTGGCTACCTTTCTCTTCAAAAAGTAACACATCAATGACTTCAGTAAACTTTGAATTAATTAAATAAAAGTACAACAATGCAACCTTACGCAATAAAAATAAGCTGCGTGACCCAAGCTACCCGTCCAATTAAGTATGCCAATGATTTATTTATTTGTTTTAAAAACTATCAGTTCCGTTCACGACAACCAATCCACAATTTCACTGTAAAATTGCAAATTGTGTGCGGAACAATGGGTGCACTTTATTGGTATTGCTATCGCAAGCTCTGTATGGTACGACTACGGAATTCAAAACTACAAGCACTGCTACGATTTCATCTACGAATGTCTACGGCTTATAGTTATGTTTGCGAATGCTACGAACGCGGTTATGTAGAATTTTTACAGTCATTTTTACATAACACCTTATTGTTATTGTTGTACCTCTGCTCATTATATTTATGAAGTGTATTAATAATTAGGACCACTAATTCCAAACTACAATGGGGCCCACATATTACGGCTCTGGCAGGAAGATTAAGTTCAGCTGCGCATGCAGTTCGAAAAATAAGACTGCTTACTGATGTGGAAACGGCGAGATTAGTTTATTTCAGCTATTTTCACAGCTTAATGTCGTATGGTCTACTGTTGTGGGGCTCCGCTGCTGACATACAGACGATCTTTGTACTTCAAAAGAGAGCCATTCGTGCAATATACAACCTTAGACCACGTGACTCGCTAAAAGAATTATTTAAGGAAATTAACATACTAACCGTGGCGTCTCAATACATTTTTGATTGTATTATGTATGTACGTAAATACTGTGGTTCTTTTCTTAGAAATTCAGACTGCCATAGCTTCAACACCAGAAATAAGCATAAGCTCGCCTTTCCAAGCCACAGACTGCATAAGACCGGTAATTGTTTTATAGAAATAAGTATAAAAATGTACAATATGATACCACAAAGTTTTATTGAATTGCCTCTGCATAAATTTAAGTCAACTATTAAAAGTTGTTTGATGAAAAAGGGGTATTACAAGGTAGAAGATTATTTTAAAGATAAAAATTTGTGGCCACTATAATTTGCTTCTCTGCACTTATTTATTATATTTTGCAATATTTAAAAATATATTTTTAATGCACTGTAAAACAAAACATGTATATGTTTATAATACTAATACATAATGACATAATTGATTTGTAAATGTCATTATAAATACTAAAGGCTGAGAGTTTCTTGCGCCGCTTCTTCTCTGCAGCTACTAATTCGTCGAAGCGGTAGTAGGGTTGATTGGGAATATGCATACTAGTGTTATTTTTAATTTTAAAATAAGTATTATTTTAAAATTAAAACTAACAATTTATTTAGTACATATTGAAATACTATAACTGGGACAATTAGTAAATGCCCGGTTGATACCCAGTAAAATTATGAGTTTATGTTATATTGTTATATTGTTTATTGCCTTTATAATTATATTTATTTATTTTCTTATACATATTCCCTGTTGTGACGATTTAAAAGAGCTTAGTAAATAAGTCTATTTAAATAAAGTTATTTTTGACTTTGACTTTGACTTTGAAAAATTAAAAGTCAAAACTGAACGTAGAGGTATTTAAATTTAATAAAACTTGGATACAAATAAAGTTCGTTACAGAAAGCAGATCGATGTATCGATATCCGTTATAGTTAAAACTATGTAATAATCATTAAATAATATTTTATTAGTTCTTTTAGGGCCGATTTTTATGTCATATATTATTTTTCAAGCGAAAAATATTGATGTTTTGACAAATTTTCAATGGATTCCAGAACGGTCAACTTATCAAAATTAGTTTTTGGCTAAAAGATATCTTAAGATTTAACAGGATTATTTGATTGTTATCTCTTTTTTTGGAAGAGGATATTGTACCGACTTATAAGTAAATGCTACATAATACATTCGTTGGGTATAGTTTAATTAAGTAGGAGACAAAGTTAAATTTTCACTCGCTCGTCATAGATGTTTGAATCTATAAGATAAACTAAACTTTTGAATCTTTATGGTATTCGTATAAATATGTCGAATACTATGTGCCCCTTCTTCGATTAGTATTCTATTATTACACGCGGTTAATGTGTACATATGTTATTATCATTACAATTTATTTATTTAACAAGTTATGTACACACAAAGACAATTGAAAGGACACAACAGAATATTAGAGAATCGTACAAAGGTACTGCTTATTTCTATAAGAAATCTCTTCCAGCAGCCCTATATATGGGAAAAGTGACATCGAAAGGTAGAGGGGCGTGTAGCAATACAAATATAATTAAATACATAAAAAATAATATATATCATATTTACCCTAACATATAAAAAAATATATATATTTTGTTTTAAAAGTTATTTTTCTTGGTAAATAATCGGCAATTACAAATGTTCGTGCTCGGGTAACTATTGTATACGTACCATCGCAAACATTGAGTCTGCTACTAACAAAATGAAACAATTACATTATCGTTCAACACCCCATCCATTGCGGGAGATAGTCCCGTCTTTTGTTATAAGATAAGTTTTTATTTACGACTGTTATTTCTAACAATGCTGTTTTTGTTGCGCAGTGCTGTCTACTGTGACTCTTTGCATATTAATGTAATAAAGATTAAGAAGTAACATGCGAAGAATCTTTTAACCCTATTTTATGTTTATGCAACTGTTTTAGAGTCAAATCGTGTATCAGAATCAGTTCAAGATGTTAGATGCTTATTGCTTTCGCGTTATACTTTAAGGGTGTATCAATATGCGATCCACAGAGAGACGTAGGTCTATCTGTGGATCGCATACGCTACAGTTAGCGAAGTAACTACGTAGTAATTTTTAGCAAACTTATAAAGATTTGATTTGATTTGACGTTTGAAAGCTATCTTCAGTTTTATTTTGAAAAGATAATTACATTAACTTTCTAGTAGCTCCTTAATTACCTCCTCCCTCCGTTGTTCAGGACTATAATACATTTTGTGCCCCACGCAAGTATTAGTGTTACTTTATTTATACAAGTTATAAAGGTTTAAATTAACTTTGATCATAAAAAAGTACCCAAAAAGCAGTATTAATTGAGACCACCATTTCCTGACTAACATTGATATAAAAGTACCTTTTATTTGCGTTTTTAGTTTACGTCATACGTTACGTTATACCGATGGCATAAAGGTATTAGTTTTTTTTTGCAACATTTTGCAATATCATTTACACCACAGAAAAAACATTCCACATTAAATAAAAATTAAACTACCCACTAAACCACATTAAACAAATAACAAATTGTTTCTTAGTATATATTGACACATTAAATTCACTAAAAATAAAAGCCAATTCCCGGTATCATTTCGTAATCGTAACCTAATTTCCTGCGCCGTCACCTGTGGTAGATACATCAACTCTACTGTCATCACCTATAATGTCCGTACTGGACCTCTTCTCTAAAAGATTAAAACGCTGTAGAGGTTGCAACGTGCCGTGGTTTTAAGTTTGGCTTAACGCACAATTCCAAATTAAAAAAAATTAAATTACATAAAGCTCCTTAAAAGCTATTGGTAAATACTTAATACTTAATTACTTTCTTGTAAATTGATGTTTTATTATTATATACGATAAGTATTTACTGAAGTGCAATAAGTATTGTTCGTGGGTTAGGTTTGTTATTCGTCCTGGTGGTGACCTGATGAATTGCTCGTGCAGAACCCAGATTACCCCCGTGCAGGGCATTGGAGTTACCAGGGAGTTTTAGTGTTTGTTCTCAGTGCCGCTCTATTAAGGTACTGAGTGAGCTCCACACACGCCCGTCGCTTAGCCAGTGGTGGGTAGGTCCGTAAATGGATTCCCCCTCGTAAAAAAAGTTTGTTATTCGTACGCTTTAGTATTACACACTTATTATTAAAAAATTGATTATCTAGAGACAATGGTTACAGTTATCCAGTCATTTTAATGCCTTAGAGTAAAATATAAACGTTTTTGTAATATAAAAATAACTCAGTATTATCTTAAAAGCATTAGCATTTACATACAGCATTTTTAAGCACACCGGTTACGGTTAAGCTAAAAGGAACGTAATACGTTATTACTTCTATCCTTACCTCTTCATACGTATTATGCAAATCACGCTGCGGTTTATTCTTTTGCATCTTTCGTAGGGCTGTCGCAAGATAGTTTAAATTATTATTAGAGAGATTTATTTATTTCTGCCAGGGAATGTCAAGCAAGCAAATCGTCTAACTGATGATAGGTAGTTCCCACTGCTGGGCGGAGCATGGACCTCCCTATGTGGGAGAAACACATGAGGAATTTTGGCCATACCACTACGTTGGTCTAATGCGGCTTGGTGGGTAAAAGCGTTGGCTGTAACAACAAAGACCAACTGCTCCAAAATACGGAGGAGCTCGAGAGACAAATTCCATCGACCCATTCAGGGACCAGCCATTGAAACCAGAGCGTTTAAACCACTACACTAACAATGTCATTTAATTGTTGTCATTGTAGAGACAGAAAAGTTATTGTCTTCCATACCCAGTAATTACAATGGCAATCATTTACCTTGAAACACAACCATGCTGCATCACGGCTGAAATAGTGTTAACTTACGACGTGTGTTCCACCTAGTACGGATAGGTAATTTTTATGTCACCTAGTTTACCTAATATATATATATATATATATATATATATATATATATATATATATATATATATATATATATATTAGGTATATCAGTCTCAGCCTAATATTTGGCACCATATCAAAGGACTGTACTATATATATATATATATATACTACAGCCGACAATTAAGATGGTACTAAGTTTTAAGTGTGTTTATTCCTGTAATTTACTTGTATCTGTGATTATCTTGTTGGTTGTCCTAATACGTACATTTTGCAACTGTGTTTGTGTTTGTTGTGTTTGTTTGTGTGTGTTGTGTTTTATGTAGCTGAATGGGAATTTTATCCAAAAATATTTCGTAGCACGGGCACTGGTTCTGTACGCGTTTAAACCATATATTTATTTATTTAATTTTTATTTCAGATTATAAAATTACAATTGTAATTAAAATATATTCATAATGGTTTTTATAATACAGTATCTGAACTAGATAATTATGATTACTGCTGGTTGGTTAGTAGAAAAAAGGTCAGCCCTACTTAGCGAGTAGATAAGCAGTCCGAGCGAAGCGAGCGGAGCGTTATTATGTATTATTACAGTACCGAGTAGACTGCATGGAGGCGCGAGTTCCTACTACAGCACTTTCAACGCTCTACGCTGTTGTTTTTTTAATAAGTCTCAGTGGGTGGGCTTTACACAGTCTTTATAACCATGTAATAAAGGCTATATTGTAAATGCCGGAGAGAAAAATGTAAATAACTAAAAAGAAAGAAAAAAGTAATATATATTTACATTCAAAGAGATCAGATAAACTTTATGAGATGCTTAGGAAATGTTCTATGGTCAGGTCTGGCAAATAAGCAATGCAAAGACATATTGAAGATATGTTAAGTGCAAGAACTTTCCGTTTCATCTATAAAATATGATTGTGTGATGCTATCTGGCATTGCCACTTGACACTTAAATGATTCTTAAAAATATTTAAATATTTTATAAATCAGAAATTAAAAATTTTAGCCGTACCGACAGCACCTGCCTACGGACACACGCTCTTAATTTGATACAAGCGCAAACGTTCGTTCTTGTTCGAGATACAGAATACATTACCATTCTGTTACAACCATTGCATGCAATCCGAAGTTTTTCAATTTTGTCGCGTTTTCTTGCGAGAACGTACTTCTTACTGTATTCATAATTAAAATGGGAATTTTTCGTCACAGATGTTGGTTCCTCCGCGAACTTTGTTCATGACTCTTTTGTTTGCCGTTTTTGAATAATTTTATGTGGTAAGCGAATTTTTTTATTTACTTACTGTTTGGCTTAAATCGAGGAAAAAAGCTTTCGCAAGGAGAACTTATCTTATTGCGTTAATAAAATGACGTTTTATTTAGTTAATATGATCATAAACAAATATTTTAGTAAATAGAAAATTATAAAACCTCTTGAGATGGTCTATTCCATTAAAATATTGGTATATTATGTCTAGTTTATGGATTTATCACAAAACGAAGATTCTCGTCGTCGTCGTGACGCAGTATTTGGTATGGAATGTTTTATGTATATTTGGTAGGTCTAATACATTGCAAGGAGGGTTGTCGGCCGTTGGGGCGGAAAAGTACTCGGTGGCGGGCGCTTAGCGGGAGAGCACCATTGGTAAGCTTCCCAAAAGGTGGGCTTTCTGGTAAACGTTGCCTGAAGCCGCTGGACCGATCGGTTTGTCCAGTCTCTAGATGATTTATATATTGATTGAAACTCTTCAAATATTTCTTTCTCACAATAAACATAGTTACTTTTTATATTAATTATATATGTAAACAAAAATATTATGTATTTTGTGTTATATCATAATTTTTTAGGCTACATATATAAAACAAACACATAATATAATTAATGTAACTCAATGTAAAATCCCTCATTGCCGTTAACTCTGCTCGTAACGAGTTTATGTTAATTACTTAGATTTAATTTAACTTTGCTCTTGTGTGGTCCGAATCGTAAGAACGTTTGTGGAGGTTACAGAGAATTATGTACAATTTCAAATATCGATCTCCTGCCTCGGCTTCTCAGTGGTAACCCACCAGGTGGCTGAATAATAAATCGAGGGAATTTTAGACGTAAATTTTCGGAGGGATAGTACTAAAAAGTTCAGAATGGTAGACATCCAAGATCGTTGCAGGATGAACTCATTTATTGTTACGTCCCAGCATATTTGTTTTATTATCAGAACGGTTTCGAGATTTATAAGATCCTAATCCGTTTATAATCGTAAGTATTTATATTTCATACACATACATATTAATTATTCTTAATTTGAGCTAAATAGGTGTGAGTTAAAAATCAATCATAAAAACAATATTTTACTTCTTATAGATTGTATTACCTTGTATTAAGTAATATGACCTCTGATAATATTATACTGTTGGATCAAGGTTTGTACTTATGCATTACGGATTCAGATTTCATTGCCTCGTTCCGCCAAATAGGCAGTAATGCGCGTAAATACCCAAAATTGGGGGGAGGCGGTTAATTTGTTTGAATTACGCAATGCGCCGTGTTTAATGATACCAGATGTTTTGTGCTGAATTAAATGCGAGTTTACAGAAGTTTTTGCTGATAATGTCACGTGATTGTGAGTTTTAATTCACAGTGATTTATGGATATTTTCGCTGATTCCTTTTTACTACAGTTGTTGTTAACCTTACGCAATAGTCGGCCTAAGATGGCCCATTAAAAATTCGTTAACTCGAGTTTCTCTGTGCTATGAAGCAATTTTTCTCAATGAGCCAATGTTTTAGTATTTAGGCATACACTGTTCGCTTGTTATGCTATAGATTGGAACCCGTGTTGTCATTTAATTGACATATGCCCTTTATTATGAAACTTTAATGGTAAACCAAAGAGATATCTTGTCTTTAAATGTAGCAATGGATGGGAACTTTAGAATAAGCTCGTTTCTAATTAGGGCCTGGTTAGGCTATAAATCAGAATACGTTCCAATTAAACATCTCAAAGACATAAAGTTAGGAATGTAGGTTAGGTAACTCTCAAAGCGACTAAAGACAAACTACGAAGCCACGTGTTCTCAAGTGATTGATTGCAAAGGAAACAGGTTAAGTTGTTTCCAAGCAACACTCACTGCTTAATTGTACATTCGGAAACCAGTCGTTAGTTCAGTATTTCCTTAATTACGTCTGTTAACAATTAATTCGTAAATAACGTGCTTAACAACAATATAGTGTTAAACTGAAGCCTCATGAGAGTAATTCGTACTTTTTTGTATTGCGAAATTTAAGCTGTTTCGACTAACCATAGCAAAAGTTGCTTTGTTTTTATACTTTAACTCAGACCACTACACTAGCGAGCTCTTCAGCAAGTGCCGTCAATAAGGGTTATAATTCACTCAATAGACTGTACTTGTTTTTGTTCTTCACTGTGCTATATTTTATCTGTTTCAGAGTTGTTTTTACGATATCTATATTGTTAACACGATACGGTCTATATTCATTCTAGCAATGTACAAGTCAATGGTAGATGTATACAGAATAACTCAGAATATGAATATGAATATGAAAAATGAAAAGGGGAGGAGAACAATGGCTTTGTTGCTGGCAGCTTTTTCACTTGTTTACTTTGTTGCCTCTATAATAGAAAGTACCTAATATTTTATACATGCTTACAATTGAGAACAGGGAAATTTTGTATTATAATACTTAGGGATTGGTAATAAGATTTCCTTTTGTACAGCGCAAAGCTGTATTTTATATTGAATACTTTAAAAATGAAAAGATACTATTTATTCCTTTAATGCTTTTTATATTTATTTCTTAATTAATAATTAGAGTGCAAAGCCAAACGAACTAGGGCATTAACGAACAGATTAATAAAATATTTACTTTAAATAAACAAGAAAACTACTGTCCTGTCTCAAAATTTAACAAATAAACGTTATCTTAAATAATAAACATATTTTATATTAAATGACCTTTAATTGACACACAAAGAAGAAGTCTTTTGGAAGATTTCGTTAATCGCCCGTCTCTTAATCATATCTTATCTCCTTCTACTGCCTACTTACCAATTTCATAAAAAGATTTTCATGATGGTCGTCAAAATGGACCATAAAGAGACCTATTCCTAAACCCACAGAAAAATGAATCCCAGACAAGGAATCCTTATATCGTCGTAGTCTATTTGTACTTTATTTACCTGTAATACAAGGTCTTATTTTGTATATATTTTCTAAAGTATACCTTTTTAAAGTTTTTTAATTTACTTTAAAGATATTAAGAGGTATAAGAATAGGATAAAGTAAGGCTTTCCCTGGGTAATGTGGACGTTTCTAATCTCCGGTATAACTATTACTACTAGCAGTCAATGAACTCACAAATGATAATGATAATATTTCTCACACTCACACGTACATCTAGCCCAAATTCAACGAAATGAGCTTCTGTTATGGATACTAGATAACTGAGGCATCTAAATAAGCAGCAATACTCATATAAATATCAGAGATATTCAACTCATTATACTATTATCTGCCCGTACCTGGATTAACACAGGATCTCTACATAAGTAGACCGGAGGACTTATTTTTTTTAAATATAAAGCTCAGCAAATGACTCGACACCACCTGATGATAAGCAGTAGAGGAGTCCATATGTGAAGATAGGTAGTGAAGCATGCAGACTTACTGCCCTAACCACCCTAACTTTGCCGGCCCCAAAAAGTGCTTTTTCACGCTTCTTTTAAAGGAACCCATGTTGTATGTGAAGAAGGTACTTCTCGACTAGACGGTCATCATAGCGCTACATAGACCGATCGAGAAACCATTAATTAGCACTAAGTACTACACCGAAAAAACAGAGCCGAGAAACAATATTAGAAATGTATGTAATGCAAATTCTAAATGAATGATAATGGAAGATGTACCGTCGGGCCGAAGTCCCCAAGCGAACTAGGCGGAAAATCTGCGCTTTTCACTAATCATGATGTCGTGGATTCTGGTTGTTACTTCAACTGCTTTCACACATCAACTCACATTAAGCCAGCGTGGTGGTATAACCTTAACTCCTTATGTATTAAGCCAATAGAACCATCTGCTTTGGGACGAATATAGGTGACGATGATTTAGAGAAAGAAGAAGAAGAAGAAATACTCACGTGGTCAATATGTCGTAGACGGTGTACCTCGCTAGGTAAGAATGGCGATGTATCTTGCGGATGTTTTGAGCCAGCAGCAGGAACCGCCGGTCAGCTGACACAGAGAACGACGCCGGCTCCAGCACTCTCTGCAAATATAGAGAAATTAGTACTTGAAACAACTAATCGTTATCAGAATCCCCTTTTGAATTGGTAAATTGATCAATTTGTATTAACATTAAAACCATCATATCTTGCATTAATGAAAGTGGTAACTTTGACTTTCAATTGTTAAAATTTAACTCCCATCATTGGACCAACGTAGTAGTGTTATTGCAAAATTCATCACGTGTTTCTCCCATGTAAGGAGGATGTGCACAGCAATGGAATGTATAACAAAATCCCGCCAAATATAACTGAACTACTTATATAAAAATTAAAGACTGAAATAAAAAAAATTTTCTGAAATGTATTTTGACTATAACCACTTTGACTTTGATGAAAACCACAAGACGGTCCTCATTTCGACTGAGAAATAGTTCGCTCTTTTCGGTGTGAATGTCTTTACTTTAGCAGTAGTAACCGACGTAACCCTATAATTAGGATTATTAGTTCATAATAAGTCTTAATCAGGAACTAATAATAGCTTTAAAATGGAAAAGCAAGAACCAAAATAAATTCCTAAATATTTACAAGTGTCTATAGACGAGGTTTTCTATTCAGTATTCACCATCCAATCGCATTTATCATTGAATGGATCATCAGAAGCCGGTTGTAAAAATTGTTATCCGAAGTTTTTGACCAAAATTAACCGTCTTTCGTGAGATATTGCTTCATTTACCTGACGAATGTTCTGTAGATCAAATTAAGGTTCCAATGGAAACCATTTCATAGTACTTTTAACGTTGTATTTCTTGATTCACTATTTCATTATTCTCTGTACTTTTTGAGAATTCATGTTTTTCTATTGTGTACATTCTCTGGCAGAAATCTTTAATTATTTTAACAACACACTTGCCCGTAAAGAGAGTTTATTCCATTATTCCACTATTGGGGCCATAAAACGACATATAACACAAATGGGTAAACATTAAACATTACACACTTCTGCGTAATAGAATTATCACAAAAAAAATGAAATATTAATGATATATAATATTAGTTATATGTAATAAAACAGCATCCTCAATTTTACCGGGAAATACAGTTATTTTTTTAGGTTTTGTGTCGCTGAAAATTCATATTATATTTTTGGAATAAATAAATGTGTGCATCCTAAATTGAGACAAAGAAATTTTTATTATTATCAAATTGTTCGTTATTCACAATAATTTATTAATATATATTAAGTGGTGCGCGCCACTTCCCATAATTTTCATAATTTGTTTTTATCGTGTTTGTTGCTATATGCTAAATTTTTACATGTGTGTGTGTTGAAAAACGTCGTATACACTCTCTTGTTCGTGGAATGTCTGAGAAATCAAGCAGAGCGTCAAGCATTGATGACCAGTTTAAACTAAAAATCGTATAATGTTGGTGTTGTTCAACAAATTTTGACAGAATCAACATCAAAAGCTGCTTTCAAAGTTTGCGAAACGATAAAGAAACTAGATCGTCGGTGACTGCCGCTCTGTGTGATTAACATTATTTACAGGTCTACCTATATAAAAATGTGTTAAGTTATAAGGATTAGGATACGATGGAACTAAAATATCTTTAAGATAAAAGTTCCTTATTAAAATAGATTTAAAAAATCAATATACACTCAGTTTCCTTACCACCCTCGTCCGCGGCTCGCGCTTAGAATAATGCCTCGTGTGTAATAACCGACTTAGCACACTTGTATCATAATGTACTATTACATAAATAAAACATAGCTTAATAAGAGTAATGCTTGATGTCTGTATTGAGGTAAATGTCGTTACGTGATCAAGTTCTGTACAAAAACACGCGAACGTATTTTACCACAGATACAATTATGATAACAGAAATTCTATAATTGGAAACGAAAAACGTGAACCCGCTAATGGATATAATGACTTTGGTTTGTGAAAGCTAATTTCCTTTGAATTACTGAAGTGCGGGAATACTTTCTGTTTGTATTTTGGTAAAACGGGGACAGAGTTCAAAAATGTAACCACACGCAACACAAATCCTATAAGAGATATAATTCGGTCTTTAGTCGTCGTTAAATTAAAAACCATTTTTTTTGTTTCAATAATAAAATCCAGGTTTACTTCAGTGTCAAGTCACATCAATAATCTGTTACGCTGTATGTGTGTAATTTGAAACTCTACCATATACCTCGTTATGTACTTTGGACGCGGAAACAAACAATGTTTTATGATGACACTAATTTTAATTGAATACAAGTAATACTTACAGCTACTGAAACTATTGGAAAGACTATTACACAATTGGTTCTTCCACCGGTGAGACGGAGATGCTAGACGGGTGAATTGTGTCAATTTCAGGGATTGAAAAACAGCTTGATTAATTTTCTCAATTAAATTAAAGGGGAAACCCCATATTAGGAAACTAGTGTGTATAGTTATACTGTTTGACAGGTATAAATTGAAATTTAAAGAGGAGGAGAAACTTTGGGGTATAGATACATACGTCACTAAATATTTTTAATTCCCTTTACTTGCCGAGCACTACAAGACAATAAACAATGAATTTTCAGATTATTATTATACATAAAATTATAAAAAAATATTAAAACATTTAATATAGAAATCTATAATAAATTTCTTCACTACGTGCTTAAGACTATATTTTATAATAGCAACTCTTAAGTATATAGCAATTGTCTATTTGTGTCAATAAAAAAAAAACAAAAGTGAACTCTAAGCAAAATTTAAAGCAAAATTATCTTATATTACATTCAAATGGTATTCCATGGTAATAAGCTATAGGTCATGAACACCCACACGACCCAAAACCTGTATAAAGTTAACTCAATCTATAAGTGAGATTTCAATGACATTGCAAAATCGACTTTACTGCTAAGGTAATAACGAAATATTTTATTAAACACTTAGTACTCTGTTATGCTGACTTCAGACAAGATTAATATGCTCACATTGTTTCTGGTCTCCATGAAATATAATTATGCGCATTTGTGGACAGTATGATAGATGACGACATTGGAAATTTATTGTAACCAAAATTCAAAACTTGGAAATATTTCCAAATTTCTGTCAGGTTGCGCCTGAACGAGCCACAACCCCCTTTTCTATTTCGACCGTGGAATAGTCTGTTGTGTTTCGGTAGAAAAGGCAACAAGTATCTATCACATCAATTGACTCTATGATAGCGCTGGTCTCGCTTGCCGTAATTAAATAATTAAAAGAAACATTTTTTGTGTTCTACGTTTAGTAAAAGTAAAGGAGATATTTTTGATTTTATTTCTATCCCACTCTTTTTGTTTGTGATTAAGAGAGGATCGACGAACTGGTAGGATTACCTAGCGGGGCCTATACACTACTTATTAGGACACATTGACACATCAAATTGAAACTTAGACAACAAACAACAGAATTATTTATTACATAAACTGTGTAAACAAGTTTGCTGATTAGCTTATTCACATCAGGTATACCACATTATAAATGAATTCAGCTATTTCGTACACAAATTCTTAGACATCAGATTCCTTCAAGCTGTAAAAGCAGAGTTTAATAACCATTTTTTTAACACCAGTATAATGAAAATTTCAAAACATAATGAAAATCAATTTCGTATCAAAATATATTAAAAAGAATAAGGACATAAGTTATAAATTATACTTATACTGCTTGTGAAATATTTTGAATTATTCTTTATAATGACAATTAACTCTAATATAAGGAGCAATAAAAGACATTGTCAAATAACAATTTTCCATCGAAACCAAGATTGTTTTCGGACACGCTGAAAATAATGTGTAAACATTTTAAAAAGTTAATAAATTAAATGTTGTTTGTCTACTGAGTTGCTCCATAAAATCATGCCATGTGGAATAATGGATATGCTGCTCGAACCACGTGCATAGAAGCGGTTTCAATAAGAATTCATCGCGCTACAAGTAATGCGAACGAAAGAAGGCAATTTGTTACAGTCGTCGGGCGGATATTGAAACCATTCCCGCTCAAGTACTGTGTCAGATTAAGTCTGATAATGCATAGAACAGAATGACCATTGTATTGAGAACTGTGGTGGCGGCCGGCCGGAGGCCTATAGAATATATTATGAGGAATGGGTTTTCGTATCTTCACTTATTTAAATTTATTATAAAAATGAAATACCGTTCATAAGTCGCTCAAAAACGGCTTGATTTGAATGTATTTTATGTTTTGTTGGTTTGTTAAAAATCTTAAGTAAAGTTATTCATTAATAACGATGTTGTTTGGATGTGGCTGGATGCGCCACATCGTCAACAAAACTTGAAGATCTGCCAAGCTGATGTTCGCTCGGGGTCCGCGGCATTATATCATGACGGACATTGTAAGCGAGTACGGCGAGACCAGCGAGTCAAATATCCAGAAAAACCAAATAAAAAATGTTGTATATAAATCAAAACAAATATTCGAAGATAAATAATAACTACCTTGCTTTGTATAAATAAATTAAATCATTCATCCAATGTAAACAAGGTCAATTTTGTAAATTTAAATTTCTAGTTTAGTTTCGTAAATTGTTGAAGGTTGCACAAAAACCCCCAAAGGCTTCCTAATTCAGCTGCTGTCACCTAGCTCTGGGATATAAATTAAAGTTAGCCAACAAGTGAGCAAAAACCAAATCACGTCGCTATATCAACCGAACTATTCGGGAGTAGTTGTAAGTTTTCATTACCTAAGACGTCCTTTTGAATTGCTAGATGAATTGTTTCGTTTTTGTCTCAACTTCTTCCATTTTTTGACCAATTTTGGATTTGAGCTGGCGACTTTGTATAATCTGGATAACTATTCTGAGCACTGAGCAATAAAGAATTAGGACTATCCTAGAAATGTTACTAGTATTTATGATTTTCCCTTAAGATCTTAATTTACTCTTATTCGTAAGCAATTACAAAAGGTATGACATTCAATTAAGGGTTTTTATACAAAGATATAATATCCAGTGTAGTATCGTATGATATGCAAATTGCCATGAAGTCTATTAAAAAAAAGTATTCCGAAGTGGCAACGCAAAATTGTTAATTTTGTGATACCCACGATAGTTAGTCAAAGTCAAAATATTTTTATTTAAATAGATTTATTTACTAAGATCTTTTAAATCGTCATAACAAGTAATATGTATGAGAATAATAAGTAAATATAATTAAAGGTATAGGACTAGTAATAGTGATAACTTTAGGTGGATATTAACCAGGTGAGATGATTGTTCAGTAAATAACCTATTATGGATTATACAATTATAGTTGCAGCTTTTATTTGAGATTTTTGTGTTTAAACTACATCTGAATTTTTAAGAAACAAATAATTTTAATTTACCTAAATATATAGACACAACAAAATAGTTAAAGCTTTTCTAAAGTTATTTAGTGATAAAGTCTGTCCAGGATTTGATCAGTTGTTGTTCAATTATGAGCAACAAAATGAGTTCCATAGGCGTGAATCGGACCAAAACGTCAAGAGTTCACTCATTGCAACAAAAATGAATTACTGTATAAAGATAAATAATTTTTTAAATAATATAAAACGTTTCTAACCCTCGTTAAGAGAGTAATTTAAACCATAACAGACGATCCTAATTATGTAAAGTAATAATGAACTGATATTAAAAACAACGTCGTTAAATGACCTACATTTCCCGATGTAATTGAAACTGTAGAGGCGTTGTTTATGTTCAATTTATTTGATAAGAACAAAAATAGAAAAGATAAAATATAGCGGAAACTCTCGAGCCAATATTGAAGCAATGGCGGAGAAATAAATTGACGTCCAGCCAACAAGTGAGTAAACACGCCGCGGCCATTTTATTATATTCAGTGTTTTTATCAAGTCTATTTGAAAGTACTTAGGTATTTAATTTTAACTTTGTTTTGTGCTATTTATCTTATAATTTATATATATTATTTTATATAATAGGTCGGGGAAAAAGTATCTTCGCATCGGTTCCGTTTCATTACGACTCAATAAAGAATCAGAAATTAGTACACGGTTCATTAGGTTTCTTTCAGTGAGCTCGCGTGGCATCCAAATATCTAGCTTTTTTGTGTACCCACCATTTTTCAAATGGGTCAAAACTGTTTTGTGGTGACTTCCCAGTTCTTCAGCTACGTCGTAACTGCTGATATGCCGATCTTGTTCCAGTTTTCAAAAATAGCGTCCATTTTATCCGTGACAGAGCGCTCAGAGCGAGGTGCATCCCTGATATCAAAATTCCCGGATTGAAAACGCTTAAACCAACTTCGTGTTACTCTTACTGACACTGCATTAGGTCCATAAAAGTCACAATTATTTTTCGCAGCTTACATTGCTTTTTTCCTTTTTTGTAATAATATTTTAAAATTATTTTGACAGAAGGAAAACTAAATGAAAAATAGTGGGAAACAAATTTTTTTTTGAAATGTCACCTATTTAATGTCATGAAAACCAGTAGTACGGCCAAAGATATTTTATAACAAATTTATAGATACTATATGCGAAAAGACTTTTTACCCGACTTAATATGTATATTTTCAAATGTAGATAAGGTTCTCATTATCTTCTCAGATATTATCATATATTACTTTTCAAACCTGCAATTGTTAATGAATTGTTTGTATTTGTTATTTTATTTGTATTGTCAAAGTTATTCCACACAATGAATGTTGAACCTATGTTTCAAATATGCTTAAGCATATGCTCTAAAAATTTTATTATATAAACTATAATTTTGCAGTTCAGGACAACTATGAACCTTTCAGAACTGCAGCTGAATAATATAGTTTTCCAGTTGACCTCTCTTGTTTGATTTAATTCGCTAGTGGTAATGGCCAAAGCAGGGTGAGTTGTCTCTTGTGTTGTCAATACAATGATTCCTTCTATTAAATATAGTATAACGAATAAAAAATAACCCTGTATTCTCTATAGAATTATTATTATTTTCTGTTCGGAACCCAAAAACCTTTTACAGAGTATTTTTAAGCATAATCATATTTAAATAGAGTGATTGAGTGACGGTCCAGCAGCCCTCTCCCTAGGCCGCGCTTCATCGACTCTCATATTTATCGAGTGATTAGAGTTTCTTTCTATAAATATTATAATTGAAGTTTATATCAGGTGATAGAAATTTTATTTATTCAAGATTAATATTTTTATTTTATTTATTGGGCCGTTATCGTTATATTCTAGTACAGATATTGAAGATTATTACTAAACCATTATGACTGTACAGAAAAGTACATATGACGAGCTTTGCTTACGAAAACAAAGAACTTTTGCCCAGGTTAGGGCCGGAATGGTTTAATGAAAATGAGTATTTATTAAGTTAAGGAATCATATTATGCATACAACAACATCTTCGCAGATATTGCATTACTTTAGAACAAATTGCCAAAAAAGGTTATAGTGAGTCAACCCTATAAGGTAGACAGGTGCCGCGAAGTTTTTGTTAGAACTGTTAAAAGGGAACACTTCCGACAACATGATTTTTGCAACTTTAAGCTTAACGCAGCGAAAGCTATAAAAAGGTATGAAAAATATCCAGTTTCTGCAATTTTCAACAATTTTCATTGATCATCCACTACTATTGTTAGTAACGTGATGTTATATAGTCTATAGCCTTTCTTGATAAATAGACTATCGAACAAATAAAGCATTTTTCAATTTGATTCAGTAGCTCCTGAGATGAGCATTTTTAACCGAACAAACAAACTCAGTTTTAGAATATTAGTATAGATACTGAAAATATAATCATTAATATTTTTACAACAAGCGCAAGCAGTTTCGTCTTTGTTTAGAAATCAATCGACCGACTCGTATCGACAAGTGAATGATTGTTTCTCATAGTAACAGCGTTAATCCCTGTCCCCACGGTCATATCACGTCCTGAATATCAAGCCCAGTATTAAAATCAGCGGTTGAAAAGAAAGCGAATAATCAGCTGTTGGTAATGAATCAATAACCCCGGTCCACTGCTACTAATGTAAGAAGCAAGAGAAAGTTCTTGTCTTCACCAAAAAGGACAGCTTATTTAAAATATAACATTTCGATGTTGACAAAACGCACGATATGAAGTTTAGTCTCCACCGACTTACTTGTGACTTATTTAATGTTATTTACATAATAATTTTGAGTATCCATTCCAAAATTCCTAAGATTAGATTCTCTCATTTCGTGACTAATGACTTATAAGCACTAAAATTTTCTTAAGTTATACCAAAAGCTATAATAACGCTTTAATATAAGCTATAGTCATGTATAACCGACATATTCTATTAATAAGACTCGAAATAACGACAAAGTTCTGGCTGTGCCCGTAGTCTGTAGCTCCTATTATTCCCATCGTCCCTAACTCGGCCCACCTCGCCAGGCAAATAACCCGTGCAAATATTGTGTTTGAAAGCCAATTTTCGCTTATCGTCCGTGCTCGTACGCCGCCCATCGCTGCTTGACACTAGTTGGCACGTTACGTTTCGTGTCTTATAATTTTGAAATAGTTTTTTGAGGTAAAAATGTAAGGGAGTAGCCTGAAGGAGACTGAGATGGTATGAATCTGTAATATCAAATGATTCTTGTTATTGCTGTTATCTTTGGTTACCACTACCCTCAAAGGGATTATCTGCTAATTTAAGATTATTTTACATAAAAAGCAAGTCCCTTGTAAGGTATTCCCAATAAGGATTTGAAGTTTATTCGTTTAATCTCGAACGCTCATTTACATACCATAATGTTATAATCAATACAGATATGGTTCCTGGCGGTCGCAGCAGAACCTAGGGATCATTTCAAAGATTTAAAATTATTTGTTATACTTACAAATGTTGTATTCGGCATGAGCGTCTTTGAGGTCTGGTTGGCCGCGAACATAAGGCTGATGCCGCCCCACGTGTCTCTGTATATGAATTCATCGCCTGAAGACAAAAGAAATGTGTCGTGTGAAAACAAATTGGCTGAACGAAATGATCATTTAATACAGTGATTAGAACAAAATCCAATTCAGGAACTATTTTTACCAGCAAGTCAAGTCAAAATATCTTTATTTAAATAGACTTTTATTATGTATGAGAAAAATAAACGAATGTATTTAAAGGTACAGGTAGGCAGTAAGGTATTAAAAAACAGTGATAAATTTAAGTGAGTATTAACCGGGTATTTACAAATTGTCCCAGTTATAAAATTTAAATATGCACTAAATAAATTGCGTTACAAACAATAATGAGCGGAGGGGTGCAGTATAAACTCCTGCAATACCAATAGTACTAAGGATTCGTCCATCCTTTGATCCATTCAATTCAGATATAGCATTGTCCATTACAGAGGATTAAAGCCTCCTTCCTCAACAAACTCTGCGGACCATAATAATAAGAGGAATATAAACATTACAAAGCCCTTTTACGTGGATTCAGTATTCTCTAAAAAATAATAAGATAGAGTGAAGCCAAAGTGATATTAAACCCAGCTAGTGTATTAGTTAAATCATTTTGGCAATTAAAGTGAAAACCAATGGTAAGGAATAGAAACGTAGGAACTTTCAGAACTTCAACATTTCAAGTTGTAAATATTGCGAATTATTGTAAATTGTTTCAAGAACGGGTCTGTAGGGACTGACGTACTGTTTAAATAATATTTGCTATGGATAATTGGATGTTGGTTAAATTTTTTGTTATGTTTTTTTTATTTTTTTTATTTATATAATTTTTTATTCATTTATTTTATTGTTTGTGCTGTAACTGACATGTTTTTGTAAACAAGCTATGTTGTGTGTTAGATGCTATTGAAATAAAATAAAGAAAAATAGTTTCTTGGTATTATTTCTCATGTATATTTTAAATAAAGCAAGCCGGACCCTGAGTTTCTGCCGGAGTAAATATTTGGGTGATAAACATGAACATTTTTTCTCGAGTTATGGCTGTCTTTATATTTATGGTTATATAGTTCTCATATTTTAATTTGTATAATATATATCTTCCGTTTCAATTGACCGCCGTCTGGTCGAGTAGTCAGCCAGAGGTCCCGGGTTCGAATCACAGTAAAGTAAAATATTTGTATGGTAAATTACAAATATTTGTCCGCAATCCTTGGATGTTTGTATTTTTATTGAGTATATTTATGATAATTATATCTGACTAAGCAACGAACAGAACACGCTATATGAAAAACAAGAACCACAGAGTATACAATTCCAAAGTTAACAAAATCTACATTACTATTGATTTATACCCATTACAGAGCTCGTGTAATGGATACTGGTATTTCTTAATTATTACTTTAGACTAGCTAATAGATGTAAAAGTATGAATATTATAATTATTTTCAATAATGATGATAGTAATATTGTTTAACTAAAATAGGTTTATTAAGAGTAAAGTAATGCTAAAAACGTAGATTTTATTGGAGTACGAACCTGCGAATAAGTACAAACTAATTATTACATTAATATTTTCAAAACACAGCACCCCTATTACAACGACTATAATACAAAAAATACCGTGAAGGTAATATCACAGTATATGGTATTGTAATAAAAACAGTTCTATTTTTAAATTTTGGTATTCCGGTCGTTCAACTGACCTCTCATCGCCACGCATTATGTGAGCTGTCAACTGTGGAAAATGGAGTTCATTATCTAATAAATTAGAAAAACAATAATATAAAAAATAATAATGATATGTTAATTTCAATAGTAATTCTGCTATGCCTAGTGGATACAATTCCAACAAAGTGAAGATAATTAAAAAAATTCGTTCTTTATTTACAAATGGTGTAACTAACCCGATTTTTTACATAAAATAAGAAACAAAAGAAAACACCAACATTTGAAAAACAATTCTGAATTTTATCGCAATTTAAGTTAGGTTTAATTTTAACTGCCAATTAGTAATAAAAGCTGTACATCACAAACAACTAGCGATCACTACAAACTAGCTTCATAGCGAAAACTTTTATTGGAGCTAAGGAAAATAATCCCAAACGTGCAAAGTTTGGTCCCACTAATAGGGGCTTTGAAGTTCGCTTTAAATAGACTTTAGCGACTCGATAAACTTTTATTGGTAATTTATATGTAACTAATTAGACATTAATGTATTTTGAGACCATGTGGGTTATTCTTTGACATAAGTTATTTCTTTTAGTCCTATCTCTCTCTCTTTCTGCACCTCTGTAAGATATCTTCACTAACTAACATATTTTTATTAGACATTCGTGATTTGTTTCATCGAAATAGTTAATAATCAATGGATTCGCCATTGATTATTAACTAAATTTGGACAAGTAGAGCGAAAAATAGAAAGAGAGGAGAATGGGTGGAATCCTACCCACGAATGTTAAATCTACAAAAATATACTAGGTTGTTTAATTCGACAAACCTCACCGACAGATTCAGAATTTTAATATTTTGTAGAGTTTAATTCGTTAACCCATGGTAAATGACATATTTTCGATACTCAAAAGTTCATCGACATTAAAATATCGAATTTATGCACCGTCTAATCTACAAAATTAAACTACACTCCTTTAAGGAGTTCGAAGTTATAATAAATTAAACTATGCATAAAATGAATTAAAAACTTATTCAAACAACAATGAAATTTATGAAAATTAAAACAATAACATAGGGTTGTATGGCTTGTCTGAGATTGCCCAAGTAACTCTTGGTAAGGTAGTGGTCTGGTGAATTGCTGTGGCAGAACCTAGGTCACTCCCGTGAAGGTCAGCGGAGTTACCGTTCTAGTGGTGTTCTCAGTGTGGCTATCAAGCACTGGGTGAGTCTCATACACACCCGCTATTTACCCAGTGGCGGGTAGGTCCTTACACGGAACCCTCCTCTGCAAAAAAGAGCTGTACGCTTATAGAAATCGGTTCTTCTACAAAATAGTTCTTAGTAGTACTATTTTTCTTGCAAAATTCGTATTTTTGAATTCGAGATTTTATTTTTGTTTTATGAGATTTTCTAGCGTATAATATTTTGAGAGAACTTTTAACAAAACCCTGAACACTCAATATTCTCTAACTAACCACGATTTTTACCGAAGTCCCTGTAATATAAAGTATTTTTAAGATTTCCCTGCAAAATATTGCTTTGAAGTTAGTAAACTCTCTGTAGACTAATCGATAAGGCCGTTCATTCACTGGGGAACCGATGACCGAGCGCTACATTTGTCTCTTATTAGTACACGGTAACGTATGATAAAGCATTAATATTCATAAGACCACGATTCTCTTAGAAAATACTGCATAGCCTTCTGAACAACATAATATCATTATGCGCCTTTTGGTATTATATTTTTATAAAAAAAACCTTGAATCTACCCATCCCCTACAAACATACACTGGTCCTTCTAAAATTATGTGGAGTTTTGTCTGCGGTGTTTTTTCGTGAGCCGGCAATACCACCTATGAACTTAGTCTATTTAGTTGTATCGTTTTTAGATGATCAAACTCAAATGTCACTGGTGTGATTTTAACTGCATGCCTATAGCATCATAATTTACTGACAATCCCATTCATATTTTGACCACATAGTATACAAAAACCCCCAGGAATACCTATAGAGATGTTGCTAATGATATTGTTGTTACTATGTATCGTTGTAGATTAGTATATAGTCGATTGGTATAACTCTTTTTTATGTCATTGATTGGTTGGAATGGTATGATTGTTAAGGTAGGATAGATAACGATTTTATTGAGGTTCTGTATTCACATGTAAAAAGAATCCTACCACTGCTATGTAAAATTATAAATGTAGTGTAAATTTATCTTTGCATATCTGTACCAATAAATGTTTTGGAATCAACCTTGTAGACGTGTATGTGTTTGTATGCGTGTGTGCATTTCTGCTTACTTATTTAATAATATATGTACATTCATAAAATTTATTAAAATATATTAGTTTTTTTGAGTGTTTCTCTTCTTGAATTGACTGATGTACAATAAAGATATATTCTATTCTATTCTATTCTTTTATACATATAGAAAATGTACAAGGGTACTACTTATTTCTAAATAAATTTGTTCCAGTAGACGTGCGAAAGGAGTGATTGTGAATAAGTGGAGACTCAGTATGTACCTACGCTTATCCTATCCTAAATATATTATGCATAAATAAATATGCATGCAATATTCAAATACAAATATGGTATATTAATAAATGTATATACAATATATTAATATATAATCTGTTGTAATCATCTCTTGTAAGGATATACTACAAAATAACAGCTTAGGATGTTAATTTTTACCACTTTGAATATTTCCCAGCAGATCCCGGGTCAGCCCCGCGATGGGCAATTGAGTAACCGGGGAGTTTTAGTGGGTATTCCCAGTGCCAGTTTTATGGGGCATTAGGTGAGCACACTCCCACCGCTTAACCAGTAGCGGGAACGTCCGTAAACGGATTCCTCCTCAAAAAAAGGTACCACTGCGATATGACTATATTGTTACATGTATTATCCCTAAGAAAAAAATCTAATTATTTATCAATTACTATTAATTATTCATATAATCAACTGAATCGGTGCTACAGTGTAAACAAGAATAGTAAAGTAATTATAAGCCTTTACTTTCAAATACTGGTATATAATTTCGGATTCGTTTGTTACCTCGATCGACGAACATGCGCCAGTACGATAACGTGAGAAGTAAGTTACAATATTAATTTTTATTTATAAATCTGGTAGGTCAGAGAATAGGACGTATGCTTTTGTTATACCCCTAATTACTAAGGCCACCCTTATCAATTTTAACCTCCAGACATATTATTTTGGAAATAATTAACAAAACAATGTCTGTCGGGTCTTTTAGAACATGCTGTTATTATTATTATATATTTTATGGATACTAGACAATCTTTAGACAGCGGAAAAGTGCTCAATTTGATGTTTGACAATACAAGTTTTTATCATAGACAATAGAATATGAGTTTTGATTATTCGGCCGTTATTTATTTATTCACCTAAGCCTACTATATAACAACGAGGTATCAACGACTTCTCTTGTTGAATATCATATGTGAAGAATGAGTTTACAGATACAAACTCTCCTCGGTTAAACACAAATTAGAATATCCATTTATTTTTAAATTGGAAGCTATGCTGGAGAGAGCAACTAATTGAAACCGAACCATGTGGAGTGTTCCAAATGGTTCGGGTTTAAAACGAAGTATTTTATTGATTTCATACTATATTGATCTGCAAGTATCAAGTAAGCAGATTTTTTTTCCATTTGTATACTTTAGAAAACTGCTTAATTTTTGACGCAGTCTGTGGATTCCGCCAGTACTGAATATAATATATTCTGCAAAGACGATCTAATTACAAAACGTACTTTAAAAATAAATCTGGTTTAAACCTCCTGCTGTCTTTATCTACCTTCAATAATAATATGAGGTAGCCTTAGTTCTACACCAAGACTAACATTAAACTACTTTTGCAAAATGGCGAATATTGTTTTTCTAATGAAAGTGTCTAAACTCTTTTGTAACTAAGTATATAATTAAGGAGTAGGTTGGCGTAGTGGCTCGGACACTCTGGTTTCGATAACGAAAACAAAGCAACTTTCGTCATGGTCGGTTCTTGGATGGGTCAGTCAATTTTATTAAATCGAGTTCCTGCGTGCTTCGAAAGGCACGTTAAGGCATTGGTGCTGGTTGTTAACCGCTTAACATCCCGCATTCCGCCAGCGTGGTTATGCTAGACCTAATGTTCTCGTGTGTTTCTCCCTGTAGGAAGTCTTTCTCCTGACGAATTGGCTGTTGATGAGAGTTTAGTTTCAGTACGATTTGTGAATCCCAGACTCATCGATCAATTCGTTAGTCTGTTTGCTAATTAATATTAATAGTTCGGTGTGATTTATATTTAAAACAAGGCTTTCCGTGAATTATTAATTTAACAGTCACAAATATTATACTGTTAGATAAGAAGAAGAACTAGGAGGGTGGAATTGTTTTTTTCACCTCCGAACACTATATAAGGCGCCTCAACCCGGCGCGAGCCTCTTACTCTGCGCCTAGCCTTCGTTGAACGATCACACATTTTCTGTTACTCTGTTTCTATTATTTTAGCCCACATGTTTAATTTCTGTTCTGTTAATTTCTAATTAAAAATAATTTCATTGCATTTGTAATAATTTGTCTTTTTTTAATAAATAAATTCCTAGCCACTTTATAAGAATACCTATAAAAATGATGCGACAATTGATCTATTTACTTCGGTCTTTGTTTACGTTTCAATTCTTATGATTAAAACCATAACACATCCACCATTTTTTAACGATAAGGTATACGTTAGGAATCTACCCGCCACTGGCTAAGCGGGGAAGTGTGCATGGCTCACCCAAGGCTAAACCAGGCGAACCCCTCGCGCTGATTGAGAATGCCCAAAGTTTCTAGAGTAATTCCAGACGTGACGATCAGTATTATGCCACATCGAGTATCCCACGAGAGAAAGATCACACCTACCTCCTAATACACTTACAGTGTTATGTTAATAATTTTAATATTTTATTGGCATCATTAGTTTCTTTTTCTTCAACAATCACCAGTTAATAAGCCGTCCCGTCGGCTATAAGTACCATCAATAAATATTTCTCATTGACGCGTACAAATTGCACAGAGTAACAAATGAGAGTTAGTCAGGCGATCGGAAAACCTATAATCACAATGGCGGACTATGTTAAATATTAATGTGATTTCTATTAGAATATATATGTCACACCAAATAACTAGTTAGAGAATATTTATTTATATGTTTGTATGTCTTTTATGTCTGTCTTACACTAGGGTAATTGTATCATTGCAATAGCAAAATACATTCAGTGAATTTTTAAACCGACATGAAAAGGAGGATTTTCTTTATTTCATTGTCTTTTCACTTATTTTTAATCAACGTCAAACGGACAGGCAAATGGACAATACTGACAGCCACCCATCTAACTTTGACCTTAAAAACATGGTAAGTTTCTCAGGCTTTATTTCTTCACTTTCTTTTCTCTTTCGTTTCTGGAAACAACACCTAACTCCAAAAAATAATTTTAAATGGATAACTTCTTACACTGAATTGTTTCCTTTTGGTATTATTCTGTATTTTGTAAGAATTTTGCTTTGTTTAAAAATTTTTTTTTACAGTTTTGTATGGTATGTTCCTTTTTACTCAAGGAGTAATCTTTTTTTGAGGATCGTCTTCCCGTTACCACTTTCTGCCAATGAATAGTCAGATCCTGCCTTGGTGACAAT
Organism: Acentria ephemerella; assembly: GCA_943193645.1. Taxonomy (NCBI): domain Eukaryota; kingdom Metazoa; phylum Arthropoda; class Insecta; order Lepidoptera; family Crambidae; genus Acentria; species Acentria ephemerella. Next base: position 2,871,357 of record OW971898.1, on the reverse strand, counting down.
GGGACCAACTCTATCATATAAAAAATAATTTCCAAACTAAGTTCACGATTAACAGAAAAATGTTGAGCATAGTTTACCAATTAAAATACCAGCGGAACATAATTTTTTTTTCTTCTTGTGTTGATAAAAACTTATATACTATATTTGAAAATTTCTGAAAATTTTTTTTATGTTAACATTAAAATAAAAAACGGTTTGATATACAAATTATGGCATCGAAGTGTAACATTTCGAAAAAGAAGTCGCAGTTAAATTGACAGTCAATTTAAAAAACTATTTCATTGAAATTTTTGATTAATAAATACAATACAAGCAAATATTTCTGTTCAATTTAGAACTGGAATATAAATTACATATAGCATTCAGAGACCTCATTCGATATGAATGAGTAACACACCCAGTATTTTATTTTAAACCCACGCCATACGAAAATTCCCAACTGAATAAAATTTGATCGCCCGCACAACGGGTTATTGATTCGCCATTATCGCGCTCAAACGGTTAACACGAAACTGGCGAACGATTAATAATATGTTTGTAAAATATACAGGCGTAATTCCAATGGCAATTTCAATCTGTCAAGTTTAACAACATGTCAGTAATAATATCCATCAATGGCTTAGAAACTACCGGTTTTATGTGTACCTGCTGCAATAAACAAAATACAGTTTCTTACCACATCCGTAGGATTATTCTTTTTTATAATGATTCCTAATAAGAGGAAAGGCAAAGGAATCTAGTACGTACAGCAATATCTTGGTATATTATTCATTTTATTATGTCATTTCTCTTTAACATAAGCTTGTCATTTATTTATCATTAATTTACTACTCTTTTTATACGTCTAACATATTTTGCAATCATATTGAACTTTAGAATCAGGTCTAACATTTATGTATATGAAAATTATTACGAGTACATATAAATTTCGACCAGACAAATAACTCTCTTCACTGAGAAAAAAAGCAATCACGACACTCAAACGTCCACAAATCGACAACTGACCTTTTTGTTTCATTATGTGCCAGTAATACCATTGAACCGTATTTATGGTTTTACAATGGCGGAAATCTCCAGCGGGTAATTTGTCCCTACCATTCAGTCGCAAATTCGCAGTTGCACAAAACACGCATAGCATTCAAAATAAGAGCTTCATTACAAAATTATTTAAAGTATTTAAGGTTACATGAAATTATAATAAAATACTACAGCATTAAGTAAATTTCAGTGGTAAAATCACCTTCTATTATTTTCATAGTTAAATAATTTCAGTAAAACATTCTCTTGAAAGAAGAAGACACCGATATAAATTATCGATAGCGCACAAACTAGATAATCCTGTCTCATGGGAGCTAGAAAAAATATATAGACGATGTTGATATTTCGTTACTACAGATAAAAAAAACATCAGCCTGTATTTTTAACTACAAAACACATTTAATGTTCATTGTTCGTTTGGGTCAAACTTGACACAATGTGATGGATGCTGCTAAATAAGACAACGGATATCAATTGAATCAATTTTTTTTTTGTACGTTTGTTTAACTTAAAGATAGTATTTGCGAAAACCTGGCATGAAAATATTAAACCTCTTTTATATACTACTAAAACACTTATATTCTTAGACTTGGTTATTTAATTTTATTATTTTAAAAACTATTGGCTTGTGATCGATTATCGTGCTTTATATTATTGTTTTATGAATTACTTGTCATTAAAGTTCCCTTTATTATTAACATTAATTACATTTTCCTCTAATAAACGTAAACAGTTGTTTATTTTTATCGACCAGTGATATGATTAAATAATTTTTGCTAGTAAACTGGCTGATATTCATAAACATTTTTATAAGAATATATTATGTTTTACTATTATATGTTTCGATATTGTCTTAGTAGACGTGAGAGAAAGATGGTATCAAGATTGTATAACACGCTATACTAACTATATTTGCTAACAATATAGTAAACAAAACGGTAGTTATCAATTTTAAAAGGCCAATGACAGGTTAACACAGGTAAAATTAAACTATAACTTTTAAGAAATCTGATCATTTATTTTTATATCGCAACAAAGCACCTAATCATAACTTTCGTAGTAAGACATTATTTTAGTAGACATGAATAATACCTTATTATTTCTACCTATATGGTACACTTTTTTCAAATGGGCATGAAGCAAGATGCGGGATGTAAGTTCTGTCAGGAGTCAGACGAAACTGCAATGCACGTTCTCTGCTCTTGCGATCCTTTAATGCGTAAAAGAAGCATTTACCTGGGAGAGCTTTCAATGCATCCGAAGGAGGAGCAACATATCAACACCTGAAGAATTTGTAATTTTTGGAATCAACCGGAATAAGCAGTGAACTCTAAAGGGCCGCCACAAAAGGTCATTTTCTAGTTGAAGTAGACTATAAAGCCCAAAAGCAACTTATCAATTAATTAATACAATATAATACTATATATCAATTAATTGTATTCCAGCAACCTCGTTAACGGTAATTAAATCCGATTCCAGACAGCTTTTGAGGGTAATATCTCACTTGTATTGTTAACATGATAACATAAGCTTATCAACAAAGCTAAGAGTTTCGTACGACAAGTTTATAATATAGATAGACTGTTAACATAAATCGTGTTAACGTTGGTAATGAGTATTAATCAAAACTTGTTAATCTTAGTACGAATAAGAGTTAAATAGCTGACGTAATGCTTTGATCGTGTGGATTCGATTATTATTGATTATAATTCACGATACCTTAAATATGAAATTTCAAGTTCTTTCATAATGATTATAATTAAAGAAGAAAATATACATACACAGTAGAAATAGGTTTAGTAAGTACTTTATCTTCAACTCATTTCATTTTAATATGAAAATTACCGGCAGTATGTACAATGTAATTCAGATTAATATTTATCTAAGAGCTAAGATAATCAAGATAAGATTCATAAGAATCTAACGTCTCTTTTTTTAAAACCAGAGCAAATAGCCGTCACCTAATAATAAGCAGTAGGATAAAAAAATAGCTAGTACAGTATGCGAAACACTGGTCGAACCATTTCTAGTTAGCCCAAAAGGTCTAGTTAGATTTTTTGTTTGATATATGAGTGGGAGAAACAACATCGTTCACCTATTTAGGGTAGATATATAGATATATTCTATTCTATTGTTCTTGATAAAACGTATAAGGAACATTTTATAAAATTTTAAAATCAACAAATGACTACATGTTATTTTAATTATACTTGGGAATTTTTAATTAGTATTAAATATTATGAAATCTGCTACATCTGTTTGAAATTACCTTTAAAATACAAAATAACAAGCAAGTTGGTCCAAACATAGGTCCTTGTGTTACCCTGCGCGAGTACAATACTACTTTTGCTTCTCAAGAGACAAGTCGTCTCTCCAATTAGTGCAAGGCGTTGTCAAGTCAAAATTAATTATTTCAAGCCGCTCCTTGGAGTACATCATGAGGCTTGGCAGTAATTAGATTCAGTTTTATGCTTTGGACGCGACATTTTTTCCTAAAAAACACTGAAATTCAATAGGAGATCAAATTTTATGTATAGATATAGATAGATATAGTTGTAGATTAGGTATAGGTATAGTAATAGATTCCTTTTATTTTTATACTTTTGTCCCTTATGATCTCGCATGTGCACGCATACTATAGAAAATCTGTCACATAAATGCCATATGTACTTTGTCATAAATTTCATTTATTTGACATTTTAATGATTTATTAGATGAATGGGTTGCTCTTGGTTTCTCATTATTTTTTAATTATTGTTCTTAATATTGCAATTTAATTGGACTGCATTTTTATCATTACTTAGATTACAATATAAGGGTAAATATAATATTGTAATGTTGAATTTTATGTTTGCCTGCTTGTTATTCCAAATAAAGTATGTTGTTAAGAATATAGGGTTGAAATGAATTGAAATTTAAATTAATAAATAAACGTGTGAACCTTCTTTAAAGAATAATAAATTTAATATGCAATATCCAATTTAAAATCTGCCGCTACCCGTTAATGACCCATACTAATGCTTTGCGTAGAATCTCGTTATGAGCAATTTATATTGCACTAAGCAAGAAGAATCACTCATAAAAAATTACGACAGTCATTTGAAGACATTAAATTCAAGTTCGTGTTAATAAATGCTCTAACGTACAGTTTAGCTGCAAAATGACCCTTAAAGATACTGAGTAAAGTCTGTCTAAGGTCCAAGTTGTTGCGAATGATATGTTGTTTATTACACCAAGTGAACGTTTGAACCAAACGGTCTGGAATTAAATACTGTTCTATGTGTCCACTGTTGTATTTTGAAAGTTAACGTGAACATTTTAAGGACACATTTACTTTGATTGATGGCAAACAGTACACAGTTTCCTTCCACAATCCTCTAATTTTTGAGAGAAGACGCGGATTGAATTCTCGCTTAAGGGCATATTTTTCTCAGTTTCGATATTGTTTTAAACACATTTGTGTTGAAATTCCTATTCTTGAAAATCGATAAAGTTCTCCTTTTAAGGTCGCGACCCCAAACTTTTCCGTAAAATAATTACTAAACTTTTGTTATTTCACATCTCTTTGTTCTGTAACTTATTCATTACTGACAGAAACAGGCGAGCTAATGTAAAGGTTCCATGTGAATAGCCCGAATATTATGTTGAAATATTTACTCCAAAAAATGAAATGGCGAAGATAAAAACACAATAAAATATATTTTTCAATTCACACAAAATTATAACAGAAAAATCACATTGACATAGAAACAGGAAGTAAATTCACAAAAATATAATCAGCAAGATACTGCTTCATATCTCAACAAACATAAAAAATAAAATCTTATAAATTTTTGTAGCCGTTTGTAATTAATAAACTTTTGTTATTCAAAATAAAATGAAAATATTTAAATCGTGAGTTCATTTACATTACTGAGATCTTTTAAATCGTCATTATTTAACTCTAACACTGTTTCGAAAGATACTGAAGCTGTACAAGAATTGTATTTTCTGGGTAACACCGATGTCAAGAAATCGATATTCTTTATTCAATATACCTATTCGCATAATAAAATGGCGAAATATCACAGCTCTGAAGTGAATCACGTCAAGAACCGATTCGGTTTCTCATCTACGGTGGAGACATAAACCTCTCTTGAATTCATATGTCGAATGAAGTTGAAGTGTGAACACATCATGTGACGCATAAAGAGTGGTTAACATTTTGAATTATTTAATTAAACCAGTAAGATTAATAATAGAGTAACAATATGCTTTATTATTTTAGAAATATTTATTGATTACTTTATTTAGCAAAACATAATTAATTTGCTGCCTCCGCCTGATGACTGCTATTGTTTAGTTTCTGTTGTGCAACGTTTTTTTAGTAGGTAACCGCTTATCATCAGACAGATACGTTTTTAGGCTTATTTGTCACCCTTATTCAAATAAAGAATTGAAATTTACCTTCTTTTGTCACCCGTTCATAGACACAACACCGCAGCCATATTGATGTGTGTATTATTCACACAAACCTTTTTTATTATCCAAAAGCCGGGTCTAAAGTTAAACACAGGCGTAGAGATAAAAAGCGAATGAATTATATATCGCGGGCTGTATTTATGAGCCACATGTGTGGCTTAAAGGCTGTTGTAGACTAATGCTGTCTTTTAATAATCTATCTATGGGTGGTTTAAATGTAACGGCTTGGCCGCATACAATGGGCCTCATTAGAAATTCTCAAAGTCATCCAAAGGGAAATGGAGAGGGCTATCGGAGTCTCTGCTTGATCGAATCAGAAATGATAGGGTCCGTAATAGAACTAGGTTCACCAAGCTAACCCAAATAATTGTGAGCCTGAAGTAGCAGTGGGCAAAACCTAGTGCATAGAGGACTGATGACTGTTGCGGCGGAAAGGTCCTAGAGTGGTAGCCTCTTACCGGAAGACGCAGTGTTGGTAGGCCTTCTACAAGATAGACCGACGATCTGGTAAAGTTCGCGAGAAGCCGCTGGGTGCGGATAGTGCAGAATTTTTACGATCGAACTGCAGATCCTTGTAAGAGGCCAACAGTGGAGGTCTTACGGCTGATATGAAGTGTAAGGGATTATTTTGCTTTTGACGTACATTACAGGTATGTCAAAATACAAACCTCTGTAATCAAAACGTTCGGTAGGTACATTATTGAAATCTACCTGCACTAGCAGGTGCCAGAGAAACGCCTTCTGTTAATGTAAGGAATATCTACTACATATTATGATAAGCCAATGGACACGTTTTCTAGTAAAGGGGCTGGTGGAATCAGGTCCGAAATGTAATCTATAAAAATCGATAGACGGGCAACTCATCGGTGATGTTCCAGGTCTTGCATCTGGTTCTGGAGAAGTTTTGGATCTCCAATTAGTCTACTGGCATGGTTTATTATTGAATCTTAAGTAGCTGGCTGGTATTTGCCAGATCTATCCCAAAGGTCATGTCATCCCACAGCATGTCACTCCAAGGTGTGATGCTTACGGATACTTTACCCTGGTCAAGTATTCCAATGTACAGTGTAATCAAAAGTCAAGAAGATCACAATATACAAAAACGTTATCCTTGAGCCAAACACTATTCTTACTTCTAAATCACGACAATCGCTTGGAAAACTTCGGAGTCAGCTTACCTCAAGTGTGGCAGGCCTTAGCCTCTGTTAAACAAAGGGGGAGTTAACTCAGCTCTGACCGTCGTTAATTATTCACCGGGCCTGGCTAAGCAATATTACCCGGCAAAATTTAAAAACTTTCAAGGTTTTGAAAATTTAGCAGAAACTAGAAGCTGGTATGATTAATTCAACAAGAACGGCATACGTATTACCTAATGGTGTTAATTCTGCTAGCATTTTCTTATTAAGTATATGCATCTCTGTCATTCCGATTCAAGTGAATCAAGTTACTTGACACTTGTTAGTTGAGACAGACTCAAAATATATTCGTCGGATGTTATTTATAGTACAAACTACAATAATTGTGTAAAAGTTAGTCAATAAAACCAAATTTACGAGCGAACTACAGTTTGAGACAGGCGCTGTGCATTCCTCGCTTAGGCAAGGGGCTATTCTTTTCATAATATACAATCACACTAAGAAATTCTTCTGGTTCCGATTACGAAAACAAAATAACTTTCGCCATAGTTTATCACTGGTTGGTTCAACTAAATTTGCTATCTTGAGCTTCGTCGTGCTTGTTAAACAACCGCTTTCACCCACCAAGCAGAATTGGGTCACCACGGTGGTGCTATGGTCCACATTTCTCATGTGTATCCCACATGTCTATGCCTAGCATTGGGACACACATAGGCAGCTGATGAATGAAATAAAGAGGTACACAGTCCTCCGGGCTAGATAGTTTTGTTTGAATCATAGCGCAGATGCCGGAGACGGATGTTAGCGAACAGTTTATGTGACCTCTGAGTAATGACGCTGACAGTCCTCCAGCTGTTCCCTTTAACGGCCAAAAGTAGTTCGTCATAAAACCAGTTGCTTTATTGTTACGCTTTACAAAAGGCAACCAGCAGATAATGCTAATGAATGAAACCAAATTTTAATAATTATTATGAAATACACGCACAAGATCGTCCTTTGAGACCCTCTGTCCGCCATTGCCAAACCTAATCCCTATTCAAGGCACGAATTAAAGCTCCTATAATTGACTAGAGAATCCTCCTTTATCTTATTTATTTGTGTTATTGTTTTATATATGTCTGTTTATATTATGTATTTATGTACAGTGTAACCTTGATATAATAAATTGGAAGGGAACAAGTAAATATTCGTTTTATCACGCAATTCGTTAAACTGAGGTTTGTTATATTGAGGCTTGATTTGGTATAGACTGTAATTAAATGTATATTATATTAATGTTGTTGTATATTCACATAATTAGTGATATCCCACTTTTCAAATGATTAGGAAAACTTTTTATATTTCTGAACCAACTTGAATCTTCTACAATAGCGACAAGTATCAGTGTTACTTTCCATCAAACAACAATGACTGTTTTACGAAAAAAACGTGTCGAAATCTGTTGCGACATGAACGACATACTATGGGATTGTGGGGTCATACATTGGTAACTTTTTTTACTGTATATTTATTGCGTAGATATTAATGATTAGATAAATGAATAAAATCATTCATAAATATAATTCTAAAATTAATAATGAACAAGCGCAGCTATTGGCACGCCAATATCTTATATATTTGACGTTTTGTAGTTAGGTATTGGCACAGAAAAGTTAGTAAAACGATCTGTAAGGCCGCCTAATGATTGTATACGTTTTCTTTATAATTGATATGCAATATATAATACTACATATTTATTTTGTAAGGTACTAATTTAAACTTCAGTTAGAAATTTTGTTTTATTAAATGCAATTTTTTATTTTAATTTGTGTCATTTGTACAATAAATTACTTATGTTTTTTGATTTTTTCTCAGTGATAGTGTCGTGACGTAAATTTAAATCTCAGCGGCTTTTAAGGAAACGAATTTTTAATTCGAGTGTGCGTGTTAGTCATTTTTGCGGGTAAAAATCTGTAGTAACGTGCTCTTAATTGTATTTTCTATGAACAGAATGTGTTTGTTATCGTATATTTCTCAATAATAATAATAAAAAATATAGACATGAATAAAGACAAACTTTTCATAAAAATATATCTAACAATAAGTAGGAATACGGCGTACGTTTTCCTTCTGAGACCTCAAGTTTGCCGTCAAAGGGTTCCCGTGTTAAGAAGTTCGCTACGACTTTCATAACAATTCGTAGCAATGCGTAGCAGCATTGCGAGATCGTTTGTGGTCCTAGAGTTGTAGCATCGGCTACGTCGTAGCATGTAGAATGTTTTAAAATAACTTTTGAATGTATCGATCGTATTCCAATACTGAATATTATTGAATATCCCATGAAATTTTGTATTATATCAATAATTTAATTGTAAAAAAATAGTATCTGGAATCGAAATTAATATATCATAGTTTTTGTTACTATTTTAATTATTTGCACGACTAAATTCTAAATTTAAACAGTACATATCTACCATAAAATTACGTAACAGTACTTATTTACTCCTGACAAATTAACAAAAAGATTTAGATTATGATAAAATAATTAAAACATTTAAAGATTACATGAGATTATAATAGCTTTCATTCTTATTATAAAAGAAGAAGAAAAATGGTTATACATGCAATTACAATTAAATATTTTTTTTAGTCGAGGAGAGGTATCCCTCTCCTCGTAATAGCGACATAAGCCTCCCCCCGATCCTCTGAGAGGCCCATGCCTAGCAGTGGACCATGATGATGCATGCCGAAGTAAAAGTAATTATAGCATAAGAATATAAATAAACGAAATAACTCTCTATAATATGTACACGTATACAGGTTTCGGTTAAATAACACATAAAAACAGTTCACAATATGTTTTAGATTCTACTGTCAGAAGTCAATCCAATGAAATATGGACGACATGAAACAACCCGAACATAACGACAACGTCGTCGTTATGTTGAGAATCGTAAAATATTTACATCTCACGCCTCTTGTTACGATTGCGTGTATAATCACCTTTATTTAATTTAGCTAGAAAAGTCATTCACTTAGTATATATATATGTGTATATTACTGTGACTTATTAATATAAATTACCTTCTCGTCAAATTTTAAACTAATCTATTTAGCCTTGAAAAGTAACAAAAAGTCAGCTAAAGTTACTTTCGCATTTAAAATTTAGTCTATTAAGGATTAAACACAAAACCAACTTTTTAATTATTTTGATAGCATTTTTGTCTTTTTTTAAATCTTTAACGGTAAACTCTTAGCCATGACCATCTCAACTGATGGTTTTAATGAGCGTATACTAGAAAACAGCCTTTGTCAAGTTCCAATATTATATAGTTGAATACTACTTGATTATACTAAACCACTCGTCAAGAGGGCCGCCTAGAATAGCAGCTGAAACTTGACTAGCATCAAATATATTCGTTGTTAGAATCTTTATATTAAAGCAGATTGTTTTTGAATGTATTTAAGATATGTGACAGCCGATGTTGATTAGAGGGAAAGAGATGCACGAATAGAGAATACGGTAACATGATAACGAGTGCCCGCGCTTCGAGCAATTACGAAATGTATAATCAAATCAAATAAAGTTAGTTTCCAATCAATGTTTACTTTAACAACTGTTCCAGACACTGTAAATCTATATCCCAACCATTACCTCTCAAGTCTCGTAACATTTTATAGTCATTGTTATTATTTCCCCAATGTCGCCACGTCCGGCAATCACAATACACTGGTGGGAACAGTAGCCCATTATATCTATTGATATTCTGCTAAAGCGATTAAAGATATTAATGTTTCTGTATTTTGGTTCACCAGAGGTAAATTCAGACTATCTAATTGTAAACAGTTGGGTCTAATGACAACGTTGTGTTGATTTATTTCGCACTATGATCACGGTTGCCGTGGCATTCTCTAAATTTTCAATAAAATTATCTGCCTCACTTTCATTCTTTTTCCATCTGTAAGTAAAGGTATATTATTTTATAATTCAAAGTGTACACTTTGGAATTTTTGTCATAATACTTTACAATTATAGACAATTATTTAAACAATATAAATAACTTATTGAGGAATAACAATACCAACAGTTGCTCGCGTTGCAAGCAAGCACAAGACCTCATTAAATAACTTAATTATAATCAGAAATAGCTAACTTGAAATCAAAAATAAATTTACACACGGAAAATACCACAATAATTGAAGAGTCTATAGAACTATAACTTCATAGTTCATAGCTGTATTTTGAAGAAGCGAATAAATAAGAAATTGATTATTTTAAATTATTCTTTGAAGTACTTTACACTAGTTAGCACTGTTTTTATTTGATGTTGTATTGTCGTCTTTTCACTGAACATTACGTAAGATCGGTGGTCCTTCGAGCCGCACTTGAAAACATTTAGAATTCAAGGCCAAGTAATACCACCGATAAGTCAACTGTCTCAATTTCTATTCGTCCTGTAACGAGTACTATGGATCAGCTGGTAATAGTCAGATGGCGTGCCAGACTACTCGTGTTTACATCTGTTATGTAAATTGATACCACTTTATTGGCAAATTTCTAGGAAAATACTTAGTTCTTTGTTGCTATCACATAATCATGTATATTTCATGAAACAAGATAAATTCTTTATGGTTCTATGTTCATTTTTCTTTAAAACACTTTAATAATAGTGGTTTTTAGTGGGTGGGTGGTCCCCCACTCTGGGGAAGGAGTCCCACATAACCCCGGCGCTTCCCACAAGCACCGAGGTATGTGGAACACATTTTCCGTCGTAAAAAAAGGGTATTACGCATAGCTAATCAGTTTTTGGTACACTTTCAATTTTATATGACTAGTGTTTACGATACACAAATATAAATTCACATGAAATCACGTGACTACAATCTGAATTCCAAAAGTTTGTGAACCAAATAAAATCTAAAAGACCAAATAAATCTAATATGTAACTTTATAGATAGTTTGATATTATAATATATATTGATATTATTATATTATTTATTTATTATTTATATTGTTATGTTATAACGTATTCAAGAAATTGAATTCTGTGCTATCACACAACAATTATTTTTTTGAGTATGGCTACTAGAATAAGTACCTCATTATAGATATCACAATAGATATGTTATATTATTTATTTTTTATTACTCGATTTGTGCTTATTAAATAAGACCCAGGTCGAAGATTCCTCAACCACAAAGGAATTGGAATATCACCTCTAACTGCAGGAGCACAATGGTGCTATTAACGTAATATTTAATTATTTGATACTGTTAAATTTCATATATTACGTGTTTCTATTCCCTGTAGTATTCTAAATCTCTTTTTAACACTGTACACACATCCATTTGTTTTAAAACATATTTTGAAATACTTATTGTATGTAGTTTTTCGCCGTGATCGGATTTGAAAGTATACGGTGTCTCAAAAGCCTTTTAAAAGATTTAACTCAGTAATAACAGTGAAAAGCGGTAAATAAGCCGAAAGCGAGATCAAAGTCAATATGGTCTGTAGTGTAACTGGACTCAAACTGAAGTAGATTGACTTGTATTCATGACTTGGTACTGGATGCGGGTGGAGTAATACGCAGCGACTTTTGTAATTACTTTCATAGAGTTCTTTGTCATTTATATCTACCTAGTACATCCATTAGATTTTGGTTGTTTATTACCCTCTTTTCTATTTACTAAAGAAAATTTATCAAACAGTGATCCAATCCCAAAAAACATTCAAATTTATACAAACATTATTTTAATAATTACATGCCTTTGTTTTTTTGTCGTTATTCAAGTTACTCAAAAGGTAAGACTTATTTGTTTCTCCTAGTGAACAGAAAAAAACATTTGTTACTTGTAACTAACAAAAATGAATGTCTTTCTTGAGTGACAGACTCATCTAACGATAGTGCGCAACAAGATATTATATATTTGTAGTTTTCCTTTGTGACTACAAGGGCTATCAAACACGCTAAATTTGGTACATCACTGCGTCTGGAATAAGATACTAGAAACAAAATAAAAAGGAATTATGTTAGAACGGCGACAAACAACGAAAGAAAAATATTTAATTTTTGTAACTATTGACAAGTTAAGAAATAACAATTTTAATAAAAGTGTTCTAAAACTAGACAGCATTAATTATAATATAATATGTATGAGCTTTGAAGGTTAAGTGAAATAAAATCAATTTTAGCGATCTGATAATTTTAATCTTTATATTGGATCGCTGATCACAAAAAATGGTTAAATGCTTACTTAATTCAATTATAATGCTTATCATACTTGGTAACTATTTAGCTAGTTTGGTGTAAAATAGCAATTGCTAGTCATTTCAAACTATCAAACAGTTACTGGCCCTGATTCTGTTGTGCAAGTAGTTAATTAAATTTGAGTACAATTTGAGAACTCCCTGACCGGCCGCCAAATGAAATTAAAACTAAATACAAAAGGTCGTGTAAGACCACGCTTTTAATAAATAAGGATCAAGTTACTCATTGAAAGTATTGCCTTTGGCCTAGGAATGGTATTCTGCAATGGTATCATCATATTTCATCCCTCCCAGGCCAAGTTCATCTGCGTATAGTGTTAAGAAAATCAAGTCATTATGTGATGTTGAAGCAGCATGACTTGTATACTGTAGCTGTTATATAATAAAAATATTTTCTAAATATAAGCTTTTAAGTAGTTACTAAAATTAACTTCAAAAATTTTAAAATCAGGTCGTTAATGTTACATTTTCTTTAAACCTTTTTAGTAACCAATTTAGATTAAGAAGAGAACAATTTATTTTCTAAGCAATTGTTGAATTTTCTTTCATGATGATAATAATCAAATTTAAATATCCTTTATTTTAATTGTAGCCAAGACAGATAAGACTCAAAAGATAGGTCCAGCAAAAGTCAAAACCATTTAAACATCTTGGCCACAGCCGTGTCGTAGCTGCTTTAGGGTGCACTAACAAGAAAGGTAGAAACTGGAAACAAACAAGAAACTAGCATTTTAGGAGTGACAGTTATGAAATTACCTCACTGCGGCAAAGATCTTTTTATTTATTAAACTCTACCTGTTTTACACGAAATTGTTGCGGAGTTGGATTGTACAGTGCTGTAGGAAAAGCTATGCAAATAGACGATAGCAGTTCCAATTTACGTGAGCTCGATATAAGCCGACTGCATAACCAATTTTAGTCCTAGTATACTAATTTATGTTAAGTATGGTTTGCATGTGAATTGGGGATAGAAGATAAATGTTGATTGTCTAAGCCTTTAATAAATATAATTGAAATAAACATATAAGTGTCTCAACCAAGATCTTGAATTTCTACAAATTATATCAATAATTGTAATAAAATGCAACCGCGCGATATTTTACAAGTAGAGCGTTGTCAACCCCGCTCACTAAGTTTTTTTTATATAAGAACTTTTATAAATATTTCTAGACAGTTCTATAAAGCTTACCTATAAATTTCACTTAAAAAAAGAAGTCAACCTCTGCGTTATTTTTAAAGAAAATATGATACATAAATATGGTATTAGAATCATTTATTTAATATCAATAGAAATTTCAATATAAATTTTAACAATACAACAAAGATCTTTAGTTTGGCCCTGTAAAATTTTATGCTGTGATATTGTGTAGCCTGTTAACGACTTGTATAGCTAATCATTTCTTGAATTGGCTACACCTATTTGTTGTACTATATCAAATTATGTAAATAGTTATTTCATACGTCACTTGTTAAACAAAATTAATATCTATTTTATACTTTTCGGTTTTCGAATTGATTCTGTTGAGCAACTAAGTGATTGAAGAGAATAACTGGACAAACAATGTACTTCAACGCTCATATAGATTATATTATAAATATAGGCCTTATTTTTATGGTTTTGTTATGCGATACAGTACTAAACTATCGTAAAATTATACATACCTACACTATTTGGCCTTATCCCTCCCTATCATTTCCTCAAGAGCACGCGTGCTGGTCTACGGAGTCACTCTTACACTGTCGCCGCGTCTACATTACGCATAAGGAGATTTCGTGGCACCTTTCTCTGTCACACAGCTAGAGCGTGGAATTCCTTCCCGGTACATGTATTTCCTCCCTCATACAAGATGGGTTCCTTCAAAAGAGGCATGAAAAAGCACCTTTTGGGCCGTGCAAGGTCGAGGTGGCTTCTTTTGCGGACTCCTCTAATGCTTACCGTCAGTGGTGTAGAGTAATTTTTTGAGCTTTTTATTTTAAGAAAATTAGTTGCACTTGAGGAACAAAGGAACGATCGACACAATTTTAATTATTTTCCGGTTCACAATTATTAGTGGTGCAATGAAATTAACGATGATATATTTAGCATCTTCAAGTGTTGATAATTATAAGATTCAGTTAACTGTAATTTACACAAATAGAGAGAAAAAACTAACAGTAAGTTTGTAATTACAGTTAAGTATTGAACCACTGCTCTTTACTCTTACCCCAATATTCAGAAGCTGACATGTATATAAGTTCCAAACCTATTAGATCCCATTAAAGACCCCAAAATCTCTCTGGAAGTGTTTAAATAAAAATTCCGCACTACGAACTTTTTGTGGCCTGGCTCGTTCAAATGTTTCGCGTGTATTTTCCGCAGAGACTGAATATAACTTTGTCGCGGCATAACCAACTTTTTAGACGGTTTTTTTAATTTTATATTAATAACGAAAAGTGGTTTCTGTGCAGCCCTGCGAGAATTTGCTGGGTTCTTTTAATTAATAACTTACCTACTGGTTTAATTTTACGTAGTAGGTTAATACATAAGTAAAACTTTTAGAATATTTCAAGCTTAAATAATTTCTCAGAGTGAATTTAACGTCTGGTTACACATTTCGAAAAAAAAGTATATCAAAGAATTACCATGGCGAACCATGGTTGTGGCAAAAAAATTGTTCTCGAGCTATTCTGTGCTTAGCTTAGTCTCTGTCTGCTGGTCTAACTATTATGCTAGTGGAACTTTTTATACAATACATAGTAAATGACTCGGTACCATCTGGTGAAAAGGATGAGAAGACTACATATTCGAAGAAAGTCAAGACAGCATAACCACACTGCTCTAGCCATCTTCATCTTGCCTTGCTGTGTTCCGCCTTGCCTTGTCTTGCCCTGTCTTGTTGCTTTTCTTGCTTGTTTAAGTTTTTTTTAATGTACACTAATTGTCGTGCTATGCGGTCATAAAGGATGGAGTTCTCAGCAGTTTTTGACTTCATAGTTATGAAGCTAATCTCACTTGAGTGGCTGCGTATAGTTTACCGAAAATGTAGTAATCAAATTAAAATACCTTATTTTTTGTACCAAAACCCTTGAATAACATACCAATTCACGATACCAATTATATAATAGAATGTCTGTTGAACAACCTTTTTTATAAAAAGTACAGCAAATGACTTGACACCGCCTGATATTAAGCAGCCGACACACTGCCCTAGCCACCTCCTTGCCGACTTAAAAATGTCTTTCCCACCTATTTTGAAGAAACCCACGTTGAATGAAGGTGGAAATACGTAGGGAATGAAGAAGCGGAATGCAGTTCGTCAGTGGCGTAGTCCTATTTCAATTTTGATCGCATAGTATAAAGATCTATTCTGTTCAGAATCTCTAATGAAAATAGGCTTTCATTTTTCTCCGTCAATGCATTACCACAATGCTAAGATGTTTTTTCATTATTCCATTTTCTATTCAAGTTCATAAAAGACGCGAATTTAAAGCGGCTGTGACTCGAACGGAAGAATTTAATAAATAACAACGGCGCTCGTCTAAAGCTGTACTTCGGTAATTTCTGCTTCACTACGCAACATTAATTTGTTTTTCAAAGACAGTTCATTAGCTTTTTACAGCTGTGGATTTATATTTATTTTATTTTAAACGAAGCACTATATTTTTAAATACATTCATAACTGTTCAATCTGTTGCTAGTCGCAGGTAGGGCAGAAACCACGTTGCCCTATAAACTCAAACTAACAAGCGGGGGCGTACTTATATCTGCAATACACTGCTCTTAGGGTGGCACGTTAGATGTTGCCTAATCTACCTAATCAAAATTGTTTTTATTTGCTGGTAAATGTCCCATCAGAAGCTTTTGAAATGTGGCATTGGGAGGAGCACCCCTCTTTTTATAGGTCGCGCTGGTAAAGCCCAACAATGACACTACTATCTCTTCCGTTTTTTGGAACAATTAAACAGACTACAATATTTCCACGTACACAGGGATCCTATCTTAGGATCCCTGTGTACAAGACACCTGAGTAAATAATAATTCAAATTTACACCCTAAAACATGTAACTAGAACGGGAGCATCGAATAATATAATAAATGCGCATGCGGTCACCGACCAATTACCTCGCTAGCTCAAGACGGGCTGCGCGCGTAATGAAATGCAATCTTTGTAATTACAAATTCTTTTTCATATGATTTCTGATTTGCTTTTTCACAGGGAATTCTCGATTTAGTCGTGTATAGCAAATAAAACTTGAGTGTAAAATATTTATGAACTGCTTTTACTGTTATTGTCCATAACAAATCCATAACTTAAAGCGCCCTACCAATTCCTCACCAAACAAACTACTAAATCCAGGTAGTCCTTGCTCAGCTAAATAATTCATCAAAGTTGCGCAGAACAAAGGCACTTGCCGTAATAATTCCGCCGCTGACAGAGAAACGCCATTTACGTCCGTCTAAAAACGATGCTGGGGGCTTCTCTTGTGCTCGTAGCTTTTCGATAAAATGTTACAGGTATTTTAGCATTTTTGAGACAGCTTATCCAAAAGATGAAATATATAGTCATGGGACAGGTGCACCTTTACACACCAACATTTGTAAGATAAATTCGATTCATTGTCCTTTTTTTCATTATAAAGTTTTTTACTGACTCGTCCAAGTTCAACCACAGCCGAAAGCGCTATTTTTCATAATTAAAACCAAAGCACACCGCTATTCATCACGCTCAAGCTCTTCTCAAAGTAAATAAGAATAGGTAAATAATAGTTTCAGTAGTAGTATTAAGGTAGTTAGGTATATAATCTTCTTTGGGATTTTTCTTGTCTTAGAATTATGTATTTTGCTTATATTTTCAATTTATTTTTGATAAGTTTACTGTGTACGCATTTGTAATATGAGGAACTATGGCGAGGGCAATATCTGAATACTACAATCGATGGCGACTACAGGCTGCTAAATCTACTTACTATAGACCAACGCCTGCTTGCCACTATTGTCGTATAATAAATTATTGCACCATAATTTCCCCTCACTAGTCAAAGTACAGTTCATTTGTACATACTTTCGCCTCAGATACACAGACAAGTAAAAGCGTATTTCAACAAAGTTCTCACGTCGTTCTTACATCATAGTGTAAGAAAAGTTTCAACTCTTCGTGTTTCATTAGACACTTAAATTTGTCGACATAGCTGTACGAGTATTATCTACAGTATTAAATAAATAATAAATATAATTTAAAACTGTAATATTATATAAGCGTTTCATTCGTCAAAGCAGAACCAAAGTATAATAAGTTAGGTATATAACAGTTAAGTTCATAAATTGATATCATTCGCAACCACAGATTATGCTTGAAATGTCTGCTCTGATAATCATTGCTCTATTATTATGAATTGCATTAACCGATATGGCACCTAATTGTTTTTTTTCAAGAACAATTTCCCGTACACTTTCACTTCACTTCAAAAATCAGTTTTAAAGTGGAGCTGATTTTTTGGACAGCTCACCCGAAGCCGCAATTACCAGAAATTAAGCAGGTAAAAAATGCTCATCGTTTAGCCGAATATCCCAAGCTAACTATTGCACTAGACTCGAGATGTAGAATTCAAAGGTTAAAAAGAAACCGCTGAGACCATCAGCTGAATATTTTTCATTAAAAACGTTTAGTTAATTGCAGACAAAAAATTCTCGTACCTGACGAACGCTTAATTTATTAAAAGTAAACAAATTGCTGGTGTCAAACCTTTTACGGAGCCCAAATGAAACGTGAATGTGCAGGGAATCATCATTAGGAGACTGAGAGCGTATTATCATAAGCCCATGACATCACTGATACGACTAAACGTGAATTAAAATTCATGACAGTTGTTGTTTAAGCGATATAGACAGTTTTAACTAACTATTTCATGGATGATCAGATATACGGCAATTTTACGTTGTGGAAATTTTTGGAGACCTATTGTCTTATTCACGTCTAAATTATTGCGTTATATCTTTATTTAAATATCTGGCCGTTTAACTTCTAATCTGGCTTAACAAAGACTGACTTATACTGCCAAAGCTAAAACAACACTTACTTCTCTGTATAAAAAAACTTCAACTTCACTTATACTTAGGCGGGTTATATTAACTGCTGAAGGAACCAAATAAATTTCAAAACTATATTATGATAAATAAAGTTTAAAGTTGCCTAGAAGGGTATAACTTGATATTTCTTTTTTTATTTCTTCTGGCCAGAGGAACATTATTTAAGTCTTTATTAAGCTCGATAACTAAAGAATAAAGGCTTCATACTGTAAATGTACGGAGATGAGATATTCAAATAAAATAGTTGAGATAAAGTTCAAGGCTATTATCATTGTTACTATTAACTTGTCAAATTTTGTGTGATAAACGGAGGGTTTTTTTTAAATTAACTCTTTTCATTTTATATGAGCCCTATCTTACCAATTTGGAAAGCAACAGATTTTTTTATGTTTTTATAGCTTCAAGCGTGGTGTCGTCAATATTCCCTTTTTAATTGCAATTAGAGCCTTACCAAAGGATCTGGTTCTACATATATGATTTCATTTGAGAAGTATAACTAAATCAGTCACGGAATCTTAACTGACTTAAAGCTATATATAGAGAAACCATAACCATTTTATTTTTATGATTAGACGACATACGAAATAATGACATACGGAATTTGTAAATGTCATTATAAATACTAAAGGTTGAGAGTTTCTTGCGCTGTTTCTTTTCTGCAGCTACTAATTCGTCGAAGCGGTAGTAGGGTTAATTGGGAATATGCATACTAGTGTATTTAAAAATTTATTTATTTAATACATCTTTAAATTCTATAACTGGGAGAATTTGTAAATACCCAGTTAATACCCACTTAAAGTTATCACTATTAGTTACCTTTAGTTACATTTGTTTATTTTTTTCTCATACATACTCCCTGTTTTGACGATTTAAAAGAACTTAGTAAATGAGTCTATTTAAATAAAGATATTCTGACTTTGACTTTAACTTTGTGTAGACTTTATAAAGCTGGACCAAATTGGATTCCGCATCTAGACATTATGTGCAGTAAAAGAAACAATGGAGATAATTATTTCAGTATTTCAAGGATTCGCATGAACAATTGCTTGGTTTGTCAAATTGTTTAAATCAAAAATTATTTTTGGTTTGCTTTGAGAATATTCTTTCTAAAAGTTATAATTATCCGAACAGTCACATTGTTATTTCTCGTTAGTGAACAAACAGAAAACAATGCCAGTGATGAAGTACTAGGGCCGCATAATACCGCAGGATGTATCGTTGCAGTCGAGTTCTGCGGGAACTACATGAACAATGAGCATGTACGAGTAAGTATGAGTGCCGACAAGCCGCAGACACTGCTCATAAATTCTGTCATGTATTGCTTAATTAACGAGCATAATGTGTATGATGTACGTCATTTTGCCGCATACTCACTACAAAGCGCTTCTGTCTGGTAATATTTTAAATTCACAGCAATTACTACGAATCAAATCGTGTCGCTAGTCAGTTGGTAGACTGCGCGCTCATTTAAGGCCTTAATGTATAATCTTTTTTGTCAAACATGGTTGGGAATTTGAATAAATTTCTATTTTAACTCATATCGTTTTCTATAAAAATGGAACGATCTTTTACTTAAACATGGCAACCAAGGAGGTAATTAATCAAAGGTTTTATAGAAATTTCAAACTGGCTTTCAAATAGAAACATGTTTATTGAAAAAAAGGAACACTTTAGCATTTGCAAAATTGTAGTAGTTCGTGACTCTTCATTGATTTTAAAAGTAATTGTAATTGACAAAATAAGTTCAAGTGAAGACAATTAGTGTGATGAACTTACTTTAGCGCTACTTGAAATTCAAGTTATATAAAAAGGTCGAACTAGTATCATATACCCAACATACCAACCGTTCTCCTTGACCCACGCATTTGTAAAAAAACAATTTCAATTTCAAACTACATAAGACATTTGGAACAACTAGGCTACCATAACAACGCACCTGCGGTGGCTTTTAGTCTCTTTAACGATACAACGACGTGTAATATGCCAAAGAAAATTATTTTCTCTAACATGCTTGGAAATGTGTGCACGACAACTTTCTTTGAGTTAGGTCGAACTGTACTGGTCAAATAAAATTTCTGTCGTGTTCAGCGGCCCGCAATATTTATATGCAATCCTATATCTATTGTGTAATTCAAAAATCAAACCCGACAGCTATTAATAAAAAGAAAAATCTACATTTTGGCGCGTGAAAAATTAAAAATTGATTTATATATCTTTTAAAAATTTATAAATCGAGAGTGCAATGAAATGAGTGTAATAGAGACACCTGTAATAGAAAACTTATTGCCGCTTAAATAAGAATAAAAATATTGGAATTCTATTATAAATATGTTCAGTGGAAGAAAATCTAAAAGTCCACTGTACTACTTACTTTTAATTTTGAAACCTACTTGCAATGAGGCATTGATAATACTTAATCAATGCTTAGTTAGCTATTTCTATACTATTTCGTTTGGCACAAAAATTAAAAGGACTTCGCGCCGGACGAACTTACAAAACCTTGAAAACATTACACGAAGTATTCTACGCTAGTGTTGTGACATTTGTCGACCCGCAGGTTTCTTAGTTGGATATATTTTTTTATTCATCAAATATTATTTATCCTTCGAATAATTTTGACCGTTTGGCAGACTCTTTTAAATTTCCTGTTTAACTCGACACTTATTATCATAATATATGTTTTTGAGAAATGATGGACTCATTTAAATATGCTTGAAATAATATTATGTTCACAATTGATGACACCATTTTATTTTCTACTGGAGAATTACACCCCTGTTTAAAAAAATTCTAGCACATTTAAAAATTAAACTTACCAGATATCCACGTTCCATTCCACCTAACAGGTACCAGGTCATCACTTAACAGGTCCTGTATTTTCAGGCGTCTCCCTTTCACCCTGGGTCCCTCGTCTGGTGGAGTGAGCAGCACCACTGAGGTCACGATCAGAGCGAGTACTGCAACGATTACCAGCAGGGCGATAAGGATACCACGCCAGTTCCTCTGGTTAGGACCGCCCACCACCAGCTTCTGGAACGAAGGATTATGATTAGATTATATGATATTAAATTTAAATGTTGATTACAAAGAATAGTTTGACGCATCATGAAATTAAATGAAGCCCTAGCTTTTTTACTCTTCAGATTTAAAATTAATACTAGGGCTTCATACAAGGTGGAGAGATATTTAGTAATTGATAATTTTTCACTCAGTGTTCGCATTTTTTTTGCACCAATGGACGAATATTGAAAAGTTTCGTGTTTCTAAAGTACCAACGCACTCGTTTCCAAAATAAATGGATTCTCCATTGTTATTGCAAGCTATTTTTATTTTCAATAATTCATAGTTGAAGATTTATATGAAATTACATTTTATAGTATTTCTAACTCCACGTTCCACTTTGAAAGATTATTATAATCTTATTAATATCTAACGTATTGTATGACCAAAACTCGCTACATATTCGGCAAATCAGTTAAAAATTTTGTCGTGTTATAACTTCAGTGATACAGCGGATTCCCGAACAAGTATTTATCAAAATCAACTCCCGTCTATTTCGATTCAAGCCAAATTCATTAACCTACATCAATAAATGTCGCTTTTATAAACTTTGGCTAAAAACACTTATTCACGGCTACACTTTTTTTTGTTATTTTTGGGAGCGCGCATTGTTGGCCGCAGTATGATAAATGGACCGTTACTGGCACACGGTGCGCGTATCAGCTCTGTTCCATACATGGGCTTATATATTTTTGAAAGGACATTGGAACGCTATATTTTATTTTTTTGTATTCATAAAGCCAATGTTTATTTTTTCGTTTTATGTTACTGCATGTACTTGAGTGAATGTAAGACGGGTGCCACTAAAACTTAAAGAAAATATTACCAACACTAACTGCACTACATAACTGTTTGATGTACTTTACGCGATGTATTAAATAATTTAACGATTTCTAATTAGCTACTGAATTCTTTCTTATAATATTTTCAATAATAGAACACGAAAAATAGATTTAATCATTGTTGACATAATTTGGTTTAATAAACTATAAAAAGCTTTGATTTTACGAGTTTCATTCTTGGGATGCTAATTTACAGTTTAGTGGTAATAAATACGTCTAGATTAGTCAAAATCATTAGAATATTCAAACTTTGACCAACATAGTAAAGAAGTATATGATCTTTGAAATTTTATGACTTTCACTATGAAAGTTTATGTTAAAAAGGTTATGTTATAAGCTCAATTTTACCAGGAGATTACTGTACAACATATAAACGAAGATATTATTCAAATGCCTGTTTTCCCATCGTGGGCGATTTATCACCGTTCCGAGGAGTTGACGTGAAAGGGTTAAACACTGAAATGTTCGGGTTGTTTAGGGTAGTGTTTTAACAAAATTACAAAATCCTGAGCTCACGGCATTTTTGTTTAGAATACTCTTAGGTCGACTCAATTCTTCAACTACAAAATTATAACCTAGGCTAGTAAAAAATACTTACTTAACATTCTTCACCTTCTAGTTTAGGCTTCAGGCTACTAACTCGATGCAATAAAAGATCTTGAGTAGTTATCGAGTATTAATAGCATACCCATCATAATTTGATTTTTTTTTGATTCGGCACAATTTGGTATTTCTGATTTGGCGTCATCGAGATCATTAAATATTTTGCTTTCTACATACAACACTTTAAAATCCATAATCCCCAAATTACTTGTATGAATGCTTTCAGTATCCTGTTCCTTATAGAAACTCTGCCGTTCCAATAAACACTGTCTCCAGAGACCTGTACATTTATTTTTGTTTACATCACAAGTTGCTTATAGGTGTATCTTTCTTAACTGACATTCATCACTAAACTCCCTTTAGAATCCGAAACAATAATTAAGTTCATAAACAACTTACTAATACAACCCTGAAACAGCTCGCTTGGCTCTCACAGACCCCGCTATAAGCAGATTAAGTTAATCATCCGCTGGCTAAGCGGCTTGGCTCCGCAAAAACCAAAATCATCGGTCAAATCTCGGAAAGATTTATGACGGAGCTAATCTATGTTTAGGCTAATGATTAAGCCAGATGCCCTATTTTATTTCTGAAGCCTTCCTCAAGTACTGATCGCTTTTCGTATTATCCCCAACGTAAGGGTTTAGATTTTATATTGAGAAGCCTTTCTTGAATGACCTTAGATGTCTACGAGATTTCTATTAATGTTTATTTCTATGATAAATCCTTATAATATTACTAGCTGTGCCCCCAATAGATTTCGGAAATTAACCAATGTCGTACGTAGGTGGGTAGGTTATTTAAGGATTAAAATCATGTTTATAACAATTTTATCATCAAAAAAGATTATAGTGAGTCGACTTTAAAAAACAGACATATGCTGACGCGGACTGTTTTAAAGAACTTTTTTGAAACTTCTAGAAAGGAGAACAATGCCGGGATACATGAATTTTGCCAAAATTTTTTCGTTAACGCAGCGTTCGGTGCGAAGTCTCTGAAAAATAATATATTTTTTCCTGTTTTTGCAACATTGTTCATTAATGTTATGCATAGTAGCCGACGTAAGTAGGCGAGGTGGCCAGGAACGGTAAAAATGACAACTCGAGACGAGATAATTTTAAAGAGCTTTCGAGTACGCGACGTGCGGCTGCTCGCAACGGCTGTGACTACGCAACTGTCCAATCAGTCGATAATAATTATAATTATTTGAAAGTGTCTCTAATTTTTATTGTTGCAGGCGAGCTTACACAAACCGCATACCCTACAGCGTTTGTTTCATTTGGGTCATACAAATACATAGTTACATATATGTATCTAACAACTATGATTTAAATTTTATTAATTTTATGACCGTATCGCGTCGCTTACATGCATGATGTTATGTTATGTTAGATTAATGCACTATCCAACACAAAAAAAAATCAATTTGAATCAGTAGTTCCTATGATTGTCGCTTTCAACAAGACAAACTCTTCAGCTTTAGTATATTAGTATAGATACTAAAAATCACAGTAAATGACTCCACACCGTTTGCATGGTAAACAGTAAAAAGAGTTGAAATGCAAAGATGGCTAGTGCAGCTCAGGAAATATTTACTATCTTAGCCTCCTTCACCTTTTAAATAGACCGTGAATTCCACCCTCTGCGGTCTAGACGTAGGACACAAAGAAACGAGTATCCAAATATTTTCTTCGCTTTAAAGCTAATCTGTTCTCATGTTAGCGTGTTATGAACTTCCCCATACTATGTTACAAACACGATTATTACCGATTTATTTTCAAACATTGCTGCATGCTTTTCTTCTTTATCAATAAGTACAATTTTCTAAACTATAGGCGTAGTGTAACCCCCAGAATTTAAAAGCTACAATAGAGATCACCACGTGACTTATTTGTCAAAAAAGGAGGATAGGATTTGGTTTTTAAACCAAATTCTATATATGCGCGCAGGTCTTGCGTGTAATGCGTTGCTGCCCCTCGCTATATATTCCATCAGCATTTCGGATATTGAAAAATAATCGGGAATATTTGATTTCAATTGCACATATTCTCTTGACGTTTTATTGCATTTTTTTAAGTTTAGAGAATTTATAGGATTCACTTGTAGTAATAGTAAGGTGTGTGATGTATGAGTAACACCAAACACTGGATTTCTCAGGACACAAATCTAGACCTGGACACTGTTTGATTGTAAAAAGTAGGAGGAATCCACATTTTGGTATATTCACATATATAGTCCACCAAGATAGGGGCATCGAAATCTCTTTGTAGTTTTAGCAAGTTATCTAAATTGAACATACAAAGACCCACAACTTAGTAAGCTTTATAAACTTCAGTTCGGTCCAATCGGCCCTCCAGAAGCAGATTACCCGCGAGCTAAGCGGTTCTGTTTCGAAAACTAAAATAATTTGGCCGGATCTTCTTGGTCAGATTTATTGACGCGTGCGTACGGAAGACGTATTATTCGCACGTTTTTGATGACTCCAATCCAAATCATTGCTAGTGTCAGAATATATGATTTATATATGTGATTATAAATTAAAGCAATATACATTTTAGTTGTATGTCGAAATCATTGATAATAATTGAATAAGTGGTTGTTGTAAAGAACCTAACACTACTATGAAAGAGTCTTCTGAAATTTATGTAAGAAAATTAATCAATGTTTTATCGTACCGCACAAAAAACCCACCGTTGAAAAATGTGACTAGACCAAGATCTAGCAACGTCACGTTTGTGTAATAACGCGTTGCCGTCACGCTAAAATGATCAATTGCCTCGTTATGGGCATTTTGGGTCCTAAATGTAATTTTGGGGTTGAGCTCTTTAGTGTTTTTTGACAGGCTAACGTTTCCTAGAAAGAAGACAAATAAGATTTAATTTTTTAATGAAAATTTAGAAGAATCGTCATATCTCGTTATAGAACTTTCTGGAATATGTCAACAGCATGCTGTAATAGCCATAGATGATAGTACGTGTTCATATAGCAGGTAAATATAATAATTAAGTGAATTATTTATTATCAAGACGTAAATATAACCGAACATCTACAGTTATATTACTACTAATTGTTAAGAACTGGCCATCAGGCAGGCTTACAAGCACAGAGGTTTATATGTTTTTTATTACTTTTCTCGATTTGACGTAAGGTTGTTGATTATGTTCTTGTTCTTTTTTTATTTAGTTAATCGTATTAAGCTATATTTTATATTGGTTTGTTTTCCTTTTTAGTTTAATATAATAACCATTACTCTGAGCTGCCTACGCTTTTATTTCACTCCACTACACTAATTCTCTAAAACGTGAGTATATACAAACAAGTATATACCTATTATAAGTAAGCATCATGTGTTATTAGTTTTTATATGTTGAATTTAAATATAAGAATAATACAGACACGAAAGCAAATATTGATTAATGTTTTCTTTAGAAAATTTAATATTTTACTGATGCCACCTTATCTCTTAAGTTTTCCGTGTAGATAATAACTAAAAGACAGTATCATAGTACATCATAGGCGGTGTCGTCCCGAGGAGCCGCTTGTTAAGATAACGCGCCATTAACCCGCGAGTGGCTATTAAGTCAATGGGGTCACCAACACCTAGGGTTGGCACCTACACTAGACACACACTTAATCTAAAGTAAGTTAAGAAAAAAAAAATTAAAAAAAATAAGAATCATAAATATATTCTATGACGATCTTCTTTTATTATAAGCTCAATGAAGGACTTCATGCTCTGAAGGTAAGCAGTAGAAGTAGTCTATGTGCGAAAATAGCTAGTGCAGAATGTGACATTCAGCCCTAGCCACCTCCACCTTGTCGTTTCAAATGTGCTTATTCACGCCAATATGGAAAGAACTCGTATTCAATCATTAAGAGGCTAGGTAGTATATATTTATCGTCACACTTTAGCGCTGTTCTAGAGTACGGCTGTTTTTATGGGTTACGTGATGAATGTACTGTTGCGTACTTCTTACGGTCCCTGGCAACATTATAACTTTTTTAAACATGTTATTTTATACGTCACATTTTATTATTATTCCGTGTCAGTAGTAATAGAAAGTTTTAAAGTCTCGCTCGATTATATATTTTATTTTTACCTTTTGGCCGCTTTTTTATCTCGCACATGTCGAAATACTGACTTGGCCTATTAATAATTCTAACAATTAAGTACAATGATTACTTGGTCATAAACACTTATTACAACTTTTTTTGTAAATAAAAGTTTACTTTCTTTTTAACATATGAGTGACAAAACATTACTGTTTTTATTTGTGTTTTAATTGAAATTAGTTAGGCCATAAGAATCTTACAGCTGACAACCCTATTTTCTCCGGCCGGGTCTTGCTGAAAGTGGTACATAACGCCAAACAAACACTGTTATGTGATATATTACTAATATTATTATAGTTTAAGTTCTCTTACGTAACAAAGTTCGTGCCCCTAGCCGCCATTATACACTTATGTCGAAACAATATACGGACATATATAGGGACAATGAATCTTGGTGATAAGAAAAGTTATCATTATCACAAAGTTGCATTAATTTACTATTAAAAAGAATATGAGAAGTAAAAGAATATAGAATATATTATCATAAATCCAAAACAATTCGATATTCTGATGATTTAAATGTAAAATAATCCTAAAATTTTATTTTATCATGTACGACTTAAATAAAAGATTCATATCTATATTTGTACAAAACGAAATGACCATTATATTAATCAATTTATAAATAAAAGAAGATTTCCTTAAATTAAAATAATGGTTTTCAACTGCAGTAGTGGGGTTTATCAGGATTATATATATATATATATATATATTTTTAAACTTGACCTTAGTCTCATTAAAAGAAAATCATAGACATTTTTTCGACATTTATTTAACAAGAGCACTTAAAAAGTAAATTAGAGAGAATGGAACGAGACAGAGTATTTTTCACTTTTAATTGCTGTAATTATTAAAAGCTTGCCGCTGAAATAATTTGGACAGATTTACTATTTAAATTAATCAGAAGTAATAAGAGCCTATCTTATTACTTCTGATTAATTTAAATAGTAAATCTGATTCTATTTGGCATTTAATATTGGCTGACCTATTTTTACAGTTAAAATGATAATAACGAATTTCCTTTACTATCCATATTTATCTAGAATCAACAGCGTAGGTTCCGCTGCAAGACAATGGCTCCTTCTTACATAAGCGAATACGAGAAGTTTTGGGTCATAACATGACCACACTAGACCAATCCGAATAGCCGTTGCAGTAATTGTTATCGAAACCATACTGCTCGAACCATTACACCAGCGAGCTTCATGTCTTTATCAACGAGTTACTTATTATCTTAGCACACTAATTAACTGCAGTATTACAGTTGATTTTTTTCAGAGCTTTCGTATTTCGATTTCAAATACTTAATTACCGAGTTAACGCAACTGTTAAAAGACTTTTATCCCAAAACAAAAAGCGAACAGTACAAATCCTATTTTTTCAAACTAAAAATACATTTAGTTCACGTTTGAATGAACGCGTGAAACGAGCTACTAATGAATCAGCGACATTTATTTTGAAATTCACACAATTGCTGCGAGACTTAAGCTTGAGTTATTCTTAATGTGCTTTACGTTATTTTATTTTAAACTTTGTATTAATATTGTTGATGTGAAAGCTACGTCACACAATCACACACTAAAATACACTTCACTACACGGACACTATATTGAATTGCATCCAAATTTTCATTACATAATTCGAAGTTTTTTGACCTTTTTTTCATAACTCTCGAGAAGACTCTAAATTGGAGTTTTAAATTTCAAAATATCTAAACTAAGAGATAGTAGTATCCCTTCTATCATTAAAAGGTAAATGGTACATTGACTAAATTTCAAAGTTTATAATTAGCACAACTCCGATATGAAAGAGACACCCAGCCAGTAACATGACTAAAGTAAACAGCCTCTCGCGTTAATGGGCATTATCTTATCCAAAGGCCTTCGGCTCCGATTCATCCTTTATTACCCTTGAAACCTAACACTGTGTCAACAACACTCTTATTTTATGATAGTATCAAGTCAGAAGGAAATTTCCAAGTATTAATGAATGGACAACTTCGAAAGTAAATAAAGTTTGCTAAATCGTAAAGTACGTCAAAATTTTGGATACCTTACTAAGACAGTTCTACCATGTACAGCCAACGAAATCATTACATTAGAAGGGAATTAAATGCGGAGAACTGAGACTGTGTACAATTTGGATTGTGAAGGCATGGAGTGTGAAGACGACAATGCATTATTATTTAAAATTATTGATTATACTAGTTCTTAGAAATGTTATGAAATTATCAAATGAATACGATTTATGACAGTTACAAAAATAGGAGCTCCTTGGCGTAGTGGCTCGGACTCTCATCGATAACGAAAGCAAAGCACCTTTGCTCCTTTGTGGTGTTATGACATAAACTCCACATGTGCTCTTCCCATGTAGTATAGCATGTGCCTAGCAATGTGATATATATATATATGTAGGCTGACAACACCGGTCTCAAGCGGGAGCGAGACGGAGGGAGTGAGAGAGAGTGGAGAATAGCGGCTACTAGGTTAAGACGTAAACGTATAAGGATTAGGATTAATTTAAAAGAATAAAGAGTTTTCACTATCACCTCCAATCCTACATATATGCTATGATAATGCTATCATTATCATAGCCTACATTACTAACTATTTTGTTGTTTTGTAACTATTCCAAAACATTTCTATGAACAAATATAGTCAATGTTTTAATTTACTGTCGTTTTCGTTTCCACGCTCAACACCTGCGCAATCCAATTTGCTAGCAGGGAATCAAAGTCATTACATTAAAAAACATAATTAGTTGTCATAAGCAGGCAGCATTGGCGGTCGACGACTAGGGCAGAAGACTACACTCCGCATTCGTTGTCTCAGCCAATACCAACTACTTTTGGACTCCCTATTCAGCGATCAAACAGTTCTCTAAAACTCCTAAGATAGCTTCGAAGGGATGCGGTCGTCAAAACACAATGTAGCTCAAAAACACAAATCACCAATGCTAAAAAATACATCTCTATCTTCTTTCTGACTTATTTCATAATCGATCGCTTTCAATGTAGAAAAAAACCTTTTTCGACCATTTCAACGCGTTATGTTGCATGCAAAAAACCTACGCCATGCTAACCGTAGCTTTGTCATTTTACGTAAAAGAAAAGACGAGTTATCTGTGCCAGTTATACCCCAATCAAGTGTCTAAAATACACAATTTACACAACTAATTAAAAGTTTAACCTTACAAAAAACAATGACGAAAAGTATTTTGAAAATTAAATTGCAAAAGGAAATCACAGCGGTTTAATCAAGAAATGAATAAAAAAATCCTTATGTCAGAGAGACAGCTACAATGATAGTATTGTATCTTTCAAAGTGAGATTGTTTGAAAAAGAGCTTATCTTTTACAAGTAACTCATGACAGAGGTGACAGAATAAATCAGTATATATACTTAATATTATCTGTTTATGGAGCAGAGTATGTTCAGTCTGAAACTGGTTGAATGAACCCCGACTTCTTAATAACTAATTCTAGTAATAAAACTTTGTGGACATCCTTTGATGTATTCCTGAACTAACAAAATGTTATTCTTAGCTAGTATGTGTTGTTCATTCCGTCCAATGATTGTAGATAATATTTCTTGTTAGAAATATTTCGTTCAAAGGAAATATCTGTTTTGTGAAGCCCATAAATACTTATTGAATTACCGGAATAATAGATCGGTACTTTATTAACGATTGGCAACATTTCTCTCAAATTTTATTTTATTTTACCGCGATACACTTTCGGAGACCACGAAACAATATAAATTGGTGACTGTATTGAACAGAATGACAGATAATGTATAATAAAACAAATTTTTACGATTTCTTGCAACATATATATATACATCCTTCCTGGGTGATAAATCTTTGTTATCTTTTAAATACCTAGTGATATGACCGTTAATTTATAAATAGATTGATTTAGATATATCAAAAAGACTGATTCCAATATATGTTTCATGAAAACAAGAACCCGATACAAATAGATAAGAATTTTCGTTGTTAATATCGTTAAAGAAGTATTAATTTTAAAGGAACATATTTCAATTAATTAATCAGTACCTATAGTATATAATAAAATTAGTACCTATGTAAATGTATGTATGTATATCATTAAAAAATCGAATTACTAGAACAACATAAAAAACTGTGATTATGCTTTGGTTACAGCGCAAACATTCTTATCAGATTAAACGTGAGACGTGTGGTTGTACAAGAATAAATTGTTTTAATGAACTCTTTTTCATTTTGCTTAAAGTTACGATTCTGTGAGTTTCGTAGTCTTTGTCTTTTTATGGACCTGTCTGCTAAGTCGTATGCCAAATGAATATGATGTCAGTGTCTTCCCCACACCTTCCAACAGGAAACGACTACGTTTCGTTTCACGCACGATTTCCGACAAAACGCCTCAAGCCACGAGTCTGTTGACATAAACATTTGGGTCGCAATGAAAACATCCTGATATAGAACTTAGAATGTTTTAGTATTGGCTAAAGGTTTTTTCCCTATGATTTATTTAAGCGATGTGGTCAGAATATAAATATTTCTGGGTATAATGATGAATGGTATTTATTATTAAGATTTGTATTTGTATTGGACTACGAAAAGTATCTTAGTAAGAGGTATTCCTTAAAAATTTCACTTAAATGAACACATATGGCTAATTTAAATATTACTATAACAAACCATATGCATAGATTATATTAAATATTATTTTTCGTTTTCTGGTATCAATGACATAAGCTCTTAATTATCACCATGCTGGATAACATGTAGTGTGTATAAATTAGTAATTATTAGTAACAAAAATTTAGCTTGATATGTATTTCATGTAGGCTTATAATGATGAAAGATTTGTTAATTAAAGGTGTTAAAAATATTACAAAACCGGTTTGAAGAATCTTCAGATCAATATTTATTCATACAAGGAAATCGGGGGAAACGGTGTATAATATATGAGGCCCCGGATGAGGGAATATTATCGATGTACGGATATATTGCCTTTAAAATTTACTATAGATTCTCGAACTTTTTATTAAAATCACATCGCCTCGAGAACTTTATTTTTAATGCTGTCCATCCGAAGGTTACCTGAAAGAAATTGCTTTTAACGATAAATTCGCTCTTTGTACAAAATTGATATTTTATTTCCTGTGTATTTCTTTTTGAATTAGTTGATGTACAATAAAAATATATTATATAATTATAATAATTCACTCACACTGTAATTCACTAGAATATACATTATGCTGTGTGTTGACGCCTTGCATCTGTGCGAGTCACCACACCCACACATGCAACAACAGCTGAGCAACTTTATCTGTGCCACACAGACAAGAACGACCGACGACGATCATTCATTCATTATCTTTGTAACGCGTCATCAGTAATGTGTCATTAGCATAAATTTGTTAATATTTAATTAAAATAATTGTGCATCTCATCAAACCTATTTTTTAAAAGCAACCTTGCATCTGTACCTTTGCCCCGAACACTGTGATAGATAACGAAATATTAAGGTAAACCCAAATTAAACCTACAAATATAGAAATTTAACGAATTTCATTTAACCACTTTGACATATAGCGAGAGTAAACACTCACTATTTTCTTACTCATCTCATACCTATTTCCCCTTTTTCTATAATTATTATTAGCTCAATTATGTGATGTTTTCTCTTACACAGATCGAAAAGTAATAAAAAGAACTATGATTTCAAAGTGATTTAAGTAAAATAGATTTATTATCATTCTAATTTCAGATTAGTTATTTCTTAATATACTACTATATTAGAAAATGCAAAAACACATAACTACGAGTTAAATAGAGCTCTTGGGCACTTCTACATTCCCAGTTCTATTTTAAAATATTATTAAGGCTATAGAGGATAAGGTCTGCCTTTATCTGTTATATAGCTATGTTTTGTTTCCATCCCACAGATCTTATATCGTTGGTCTAGATATGATATCTCGTAACTAATACTTTTTGTGTAAAATAACTATTTGATGCAGAAAATCACAAATAGTGTTACCTGTGTTAACTCGTTAATATCTTCTTTAATGCTATTAAATTAAAAACTCTTATTAAATCAATTTTAAATAGGTCTGTGGTAATCTAGATTCTTGACCAACTTACAATCAGTGCGATTGACTTTCAGTTAAAACTTAGACTCATAACTAATAGGATGTGGAAAATTATTAAAGTTTTTACACTAGTTATCACATTCGCTCATGTGAAGGGAAAACTGAAGACAGAAAAGGATGCAGATGACTCCGGTAAATGATAATTGCAAACCTTGGCTATTGAAGACGAAAAGAATCGATCAACATTTAAGATTACCTGTCCTTTTCACAGATTGGTTTCAATTTTTTTTGTGATTAAAATTTTTAAAAGTAATTTTATTTTCACGTTTTTTATATTCGATTCATAAGCCATAAAATGTTTAAAATATATAAATTATGTCCGCCATAAATCAATCCTTATTCAGATTTAAAAATATGAGGTATCGTTTAGTTTTAAATACCCTTGTATCAATCAAAGCAACTTAACATTAAATATTTGGAAAAAATATCAATATGGCCGCTATCAGGTGCGATTTACAAAATTTAAATAAAGTCGTTACGAGTAGATCGCCATAGATTTTCTCTTCTCTATAGGTAGCCCGTAATAAAGTTGAATTGACCGTTACACCAGGTGAATGCGAACGCACGTCTGATCGAGTGGAAAACCATATTTGTATGATTCATTTACTATTCGATATTTGGTTATGTCTTGGTTGTCCTCATTATATCTCATCAAGCGAGTCCAGAAATTGCTGCGAGAACCCGCTCGAATTTCATTCTCACGTCCCTAATTTTTTTGCAATAACTCCTAAGATATTTTTTAAATTATTACTATGCCATTTAAGTATATTTTATCACTCGTTGGCG
Organism: Acentria ephemerella; assembly: GCA_943193645.1. Classification (NCBI taxonomy): domain Eukaryota; kingdom Metazoa; phylum Arthropoda; class Insecta; order Lepidoptera; family Crambidae; genus Acentria; species Acentria ephemerella. The sequence goes on along the minus strand of OW971898.1, from coordinate 2,836,871 downwards.
TAGTGGTGAAATAACTTGTGTATATTACGAAAATATAGCAAGTTCGGCCACGGTAAGTACCTGAATGGGTCTAACCATAGTCAGATTGTTTTAAGATTTATTGTTGTTGTTACGGCAATCATTTTCTCCAACCAACTCCCATTGGATAAGTGTGATGGTGTTACAGCCCAAACTCCTCATAGGTTTCTTCCATGAAGGCCTATGAATGCTAATGATGATGACTTTTATCCCTCAGCGAACCCTGTGCTGGATGACTTTGACAGCAGCGAGCTAGTTGGTGCCTCGGTCACACAGGTCATCCAGCACCCATACGCCGCTGCCTTGCTCAAAAACAACTCATACATCTGCAGTGCTATCATCCTCAACACTTACTGGCTGCTAACATCATCCAAATGCTTCGATTCGTAAGTACCTAAAATTTTTTGATAATATCTTTCAAACATTTATTTAAATATCGTACTTTACCGGAGTGTTTATAAACTGATATACCTAATATATTTACTTTTCACATAAATAATTTTATTAATTATATGCGCTCTGCATCCACTATTTAATTCACAAATTCCTGTCAGACATCTGCTGGTAGAAATTTCGTTAAAAATAAGCAGTATCTTTGAACTCAATTCTTGTATGTCAGTTTTTTTTACCATTTATGTGTAGATAAATAATTAGATAAATTAAATAATTTTAAACTGAACAACAAAGAATTATATACCAATTAGATAAATATATATATTTATATATAATTACTTATGCATATAACCGCTACCGTTAGGGGACGTAAGAGTACCCACAAATTACCAATCCAACCTCCCCTGGTAGCGGTGCGTCCTGCATTTTAACTGACGAGGCTCTGGCGATTCACCCACTAACTCGCACTGTACAAACGTAGTAGAGTTATTGTCCAAGATAATAAATGAGCAATGGTGGTGCATTAGAGGAGATCTATATCCAGTGGACGTGTATAAAATATGTTGATTTATATGGTGATTTTTACCACTGTCTATTACGACGTAGGTATTATAATAAAATATTATGTCGTTATATTTTAAAATATTGTCTGATTCCTGATCTAGTCTAGTTGTCAAACGTCAATAGCATTATACTGTATAGTGTGAATATGTTTATTCTTATTATATGTATTTGCGGAATAAAGATGCGACGTGTATTTGTGAAAATGGTTTAGGGTAATAGAATCTGGAACTATCTATTAAACGACCCTAGGGATTTTTGTCATCGCACAGTGTAAAGTAGTGTTACCTCGGCACTTCTTTCTGTGAGTCGCTCTCATGATCATGCATTATTTTTTATAGCACAGAAAGTCTTTGTTTTTCATTATTAGTTAAGTTATAAGATATAAGCCGCTTTTCTAGCCGGGCAGAGGTAAGATGACGCAAGGCATTTTTATGACGATAAAGGGAACATGAGGTTGAGTTTAAATTTTGATTCAAAATACTACATAATGAATAACTAAGAACTTTAGATACACAATCATTTCGTTTCTTCGTTGATATTATTATTATTTTGAGATATTCAACAGCGATTTAGTTACAATGTGACAAAGCGCCAAAATGATAATGAAATTATAAGCGCCTATTAATTAATCAATCCAGACAAGATTGACTGTTTGCAATTAAGATTCTAATTGACGATACTGCACAAGACGACACTACTAAATTAATAGGGACGAATTAACGTTTGGCTTAATCGTCAATTTGAGTGGACATTGATCTAATATTTCCAAAACCATAACCGTAATGCCCGTCGTGTAGACACACTAACCTTCGACTTAACCAGACCTCCCGTTTCGAATTCCGATAAGAGGTCATATTGATATGTGATCATATTAATAATAATTATTAATTAATTATTTTTATTTTATCTAAACAAATAGCTCTGAGTGTACATAATAAAAAATGTTTTATATATGTAATAAACTTTAAAAGTGTACCTAATAGTTACGAAAATACTAGAAAATATAATAAAATAAAATATATCTAAAAATATCTGAAAATAGTTACGTAGATAGATATTTTGTTTTAAATTTCAACACATCAAAATTACCTGAAGATAATAATTGTATTCAAAAGTTATTGAAATTGAAAAATACATTTTCGAGTATCCTCGTCTATACTGTCTAAGCTGCCTAAACCTGGACAGTCGCCGTATGTCGTAGAAATCAGGTAGGTAGATTTTTAAAGCTCCTGTAAATGCAAAAGTCTGATGTATTCAATTGTTCTTGTTCTAAATTATTCAACCTCGGAGTTCTGAATAATTCCTCCCAACCCTTTTAAATGCAGACTTTCACACAACATTCTCAAGCGATGAAAGGTTTATATATTGACTTACACAAATTAACCCCTAAATGCCTTTCGAAACAAAAACTGACCCTCATACCTTTATACAGGTCGCTTTGGACGTATCTGGGGAATCGATTAACCCTGCAATGTATTTAGGAAAGCTTACATACATTGAAAATAATTCTGTTGTTTTTGTATTGAGAAATTTTATATTTGACCTCTTCTGCGGTATTTGTAATAGATAACATAAATCGTATTATGGAAAAGATTAGGATTTTATACATTTATTAATTTGGCTTTGTCATTGTACCAAAAAACCTCCTGGTATGTTCTGGAATTCTTGTACTTTATTTCATACGAGACATTTATGACTAAAAATAACTTCGGCTTTACTCAGATTAAATTATCTATGTTCCTTGTTCAGTAAGATTAATCCATTCATTCTGACATAGTATTTTCTATATATTTTCCTCCTAATTTAAAGTGTTTCGTATCTATTTGTATACTTTTCTATTATATGTGCTTATTTAAAAAATTAACCCCGTTAAAGATTACAAATATAAAACTTACATCAAAATATCAATGTTAAATACGTCTTTAGATAAAGATTCACGGCCACAGCCGGCCATTAGAGGCCTGCTATACGTTAAAGAAAGTAAAGAACAATTCTTACTACTACAAACATTATGTTAGCTTATAGATCAACATAAAAATTATAGACGAAATGAAATGACGTCACCGTTTAGTTGTTCTAAGTTTAAATTGATTATGAACATCTTACAATTGTACGGATGATACAATCGTTAAAAACGATTATACGATACTGATATTTTCATCTCTTTCTTTCTACGCTGACTGAAAAACAGCTCTAAAATACCACCACAAATGTACATAATACATTATAATACTGATGTGTCAGAAACAAACTTCTAAATTCCAAAGAAATCTCATCCATCATCCGGCTCCAGTTATGAGCAGTTGTGGCGGACCCTTCGTATGTTCACGATGTTTCTTAATAATACTTAATGCATTTATCATGTTAAGAATATAGATAGATAAATAAAAGTCATTATGGAAGTATTTTTAGGCCACTTCTCATTGATCAAGCTGTTTTAGTGTATTATGAACTCTAAAGAGCTGGTTATAGAGCTTATCTACAGAAAAATTAGAAGGAGGTCTTCATAATATACGCCCTTTATACAGATTCGTGCCATTAATTCTATTACAACATTCCGATCCGGACCATTACCGCCGGCGGTACCTCGAACCTCCAGATAATTCATCTAAGTGATGAGCCCCGGTTTTTTCACAGGGACATCATTTCCTCCTACGTGACCTGCAAGAACCTTGCAAATTACACCGTGAGGACTGGCAGCTCGTACAATAACAAGGGGGGATCACTTTTTAAGGTAATACATGATATTATTTTATTCGTCACGATAAGTTGTGAAATTCTCTCAAAAAACAGCTTTATATTTTCAATAGTATTTACTTAAAGATACAGAAATTCCTTGTGGTAGCTATGATATTTAGTTATAATTCTTTGATATTTTCTGAGATTGTATCCTATTAGTTACCTTGTATTTTACACCGCTGTTATTGCCGGAACCGTGATGTTTCAATATATAGTATAATATTTAATGGTTTCTAGTCCCTTCTGCAGGGACGTCTGGCTATGTGCCAAATCGCTTATCATATGTTGAGCATGAAACAGTTTGCTGTTTTTCGGTGTGAATGGAAAGGAAGCCGACTCAAATACAGGTTATGGAAGGCTTTAACATCTCTTGTTTCCAGAGTGTCAACGCACCTGTGGCACCAAATATTTTTTTAATCTTACTGGTGTCTATAAGTTGGTATCGGTAACTATTTACTATCAGGTGAACGCTCTGCTCCCTTTACATTATTTGTCATAAAATAAAGAAAGGTAGCTAAGAAATTGCAGGATATTGACGTATGTTAAGTTCAGGAATATCATCAACAAAATTTTCTAGGGATTTGAACTTAATTGCATTTACAAAAAGTCTAAATCACTAGAAGACTCAATAAGTCATCAACTGGAACATTACCTAAAACATACCAACTCCAAATCCAGATTAAAATGCTGATAAACAACTTCGACATGAAAGTGTCCGCGGTGAAGCTGCAATCTCCACTGATATTAGATTCAAGTGTGAGCGCAGTCCACCTTCCTCAAACTGATGATGAAGTGACGCTGGGTTACCTTGCCTCTATTATAGCCTGGACGCCTAGTGGGGTGAGTGAGCAACCTGTTTTGTTTAGGCAGTGAACCTCGCTGTATTTACGTGTAAAGGATTTCAGTATTTAGTGTAAGTACATGGTATAGGAAGCAATAACATCCTTGTCTCCAGAATATCGACGCACCAGTATCAAATGTTTTAGAGGTTGGAGCGATTACTGTATACTCAAGAATGAGATCTTGAGCTACAGCTTCTAGAAACAGGCGGTGCACACAATCTGCCTTGATCACAACAGTTAAGCGTGTTAGGCTGGCCGGCATGTGATTACTACTTACAATTGGGTCGATTATGTATTTTATTGACACTTTGTGTGTTTGTTTGAAACTGGAAACTTTCATTACTTTTTCAAACATTACAATACATTCCTACGCATGTGAATATTTTTGTTTTTTTTTTGTGATATAAAGTTTCAATAACTGATTGTGTGGATATCCACACAAATACCACCATTACATACGTATTTGTTTAAAACTTTTTAATTGTAATGCCACAATGTTGTTTACCATTATGCAATATATTATTAATATATTGTAAATGTGCCTTTTTGTGCCTTATCTATACAAATTAAAATAAATAAAATTTCTTCAACATCTTTCTTTGTTACAGCACATTCGTGTGGTGAATGCTCCGGTGATAGAAGCCTCCCTTTGCGAGCCGATCACCAAGATGCTCGCTGGCAACTTCATCTGTTTAGGCGGCGTCCAAGACCCCAACAGAAATTTTTGTCGGGTAAACAGATTTTTTTTTAAAAGCACAGCAAATGACTTGACACCGCATGATAGTAAACAGTAGTTGGAGTCCATTAATCCACGTTTATAACTTTGTAAATGAATTCCATTAAATTTTCAAATTTTAATTCAAAAACAGTCTTCAATATATTTAAAAAAGGGCTCAGTTGTTTCTAGAAACTAAAGAAATTGAATCACGGAATCCTAAATATACTTTTCAAAGTATATAAGTACTGAATTTTAAACTGAATTATTTTAGCCTTTTCAATGTTTTAAAGTTCGTTATTATTTTTGTATAATACTTTTCTTCCATAATATTGTCTTGTAAGTTTCAAAGGTCATGGAAAAGCGTTGGTTGAAGTTGAAATACATTAATATATTTTTTTAATTTGAGGAAGTAACTTCATGAGATTTTTTATGGTAAAATTCTTTGTTTTTGAAGTTAGTTTAAAATAGTGTATAAGCTTACACAGAATTTTTAAAAGTCTTGCCATTATTGAGAAAGATATAAAATTGGGCCACATTTTACAAAGTAGATTTTATGATTTCACTTTAAGTGAGTTAAGATTTTTATAACATAATAATGACTCCATAAAACGTGTTGCCTTTTTGGTCATATCAATGTCATTGTCTGGGTTGTTTTTGACTTGAAATGAAATATGTGTGGACTGATTTGGGATGTGAATAAGATTCACTAGTGGATTCACTGATTATCTGTTAGATGTTTAGAAAAAAATGACTTATGTATTAATTACTTTTTTGTAATATGTAAATTCATCTTATTATTATTTTATTGATGTACGAAACTCAAATGCAATTAATTCCAAATTTGAAATATGCAAAATTATGATTGAGAACTCCTTAACTTCGAATAATATTAAGAAATAACTCCATTTCCAAACAGGTTTCTTTCTGTCCACTACAAATATTTTCAAATAATCAAGCTTGAATACAAGATTATGAGAAAATCCACCAAGATCTTTGTAAAAAACAAACTCGATAGAGCTTATATAAATAATCACAATTGTTTCTTCAGATCAAAATTTCAACTTCAAGTTTTGTATTTGAGTCGAAAAATTTAATTAGTTATTTCAGTGAAGTATTGACAGTGAAAAAAGTAACCATTGTAATTTGGCAGTGATGTCGAAATGTTAAACGTCAGTTAATATATAAATTTAATACGTTTTTTTAATATATATTTAATTGCACAGTATAATACTATCTATGTTACTGAACAATGTTTTATGCACATTTTTATTTTGCGCTCTTATGAAACGAAACGCAGAAAAGAAATGTTGCCAGCAACGACTAAGGAAAGGGAACGACCATTACTTATGCTAATATTTTACTTAGTAACCTGCATTACTTAACTATAGAATATTTTATACTTAAGAATTCTAACCTCAAGTAATGACTGAATTAAGACTAAATTAAATAGTATTACCGACAAGTAATTACTACTATATCGAAACTAATAGTGTACTAGTAGTGTAATTCTTCTCCTTTATTAACCGTTTCTACTAATTATAAGCTATCAGTGAAATAGTAAGAAATCATTAATGGTTTTATTTCTTTTTTTAAATGTGTAAATATAATTACACAATTTTTGATGTTTGTTAAATATACGATACGTTTACTGCAGAAACTAAATGAAAAAAAAAAGTATAAATTAAAATTCAAATCCTAATTTTATTTCAATACATCAGAATCGAGTGGCTGAAGTGACCCGTTAACTTCGGGGCTTGAAGTCAATCAATTTCCTATAGAGGGGTGCTTCGTCGGATTTACTGCCCGATCGAGTCTTACATCCCACTTAACTTTGGAACGAACTTAAAGTCATATTTCTTCATTGATTTAAAAGTCATTATTGCGTATTTACATTTCCTTTTGATTGCTACGTGTAGTTCATCGAAATTTAATTAACAAGTGAACTGAATTTAAGTGATTATGAACAAAAGAAGATCTCAAACTTCGTTTATCAGAACACTAGAAGGAAATCTCAAAATAGTTTACATGCTAACACATAATTATACAGCAAATTATGAAGAAAATTTAATTTATTTTTCATTTCAGCGAGACAACGGAGGCGCAGTTATACAGAATAATACACTAGTCGGCATCTCCACATTCTTTCACACCTGTGCTATCTACACAAAAATCCACGCTTTTCCTAAAGTCGCAAGCTTTGTTAGATGGTTGGACACTGTCATTTGGGACGAAGACAATAGGCCTACCACTTCAACTGACATATCAACCATCGCTGTTACTAACGCTACAGATGCTACTGTCCAAACACAAACATTTTATGTTGATCCAAAAAAGTTTTTACCAACATTACCGTTCGACCCGATCAACGTACCTCTAGAACCTGCGGAAGATAACTCGGTGATACCAAGAATGAGCCTATACGAATCATATCTGCAGAACTTAGCAAAATTGAAGACTTCGACTACACAGAATCCAAAGCAGATGGAGATGGAAAAACGAGCGTGGTTGGAGAAATTCGGGAAAACCGTGATGATGATGCCACCCACCATGCTTGGAAAGAAATATGATGAGTATGAGTACGTATGAGTATAACTGATGAAAATCGTGATGATGGATTTACTGATAATATCTAGACCTAATTACTTAAACCTAAGCTGCCTTATCCATATTTTGTAAATAAATAATACACCACAAGTACAAACAATATTAAACAGTTTATTGAAATCAACTATGTACCTTAGACTTAAGAGCAATTGGTATAAGCAATAGGTCATGACACACAATCATCAATCATGCTGTCACTTTAAAAGTTTGAAATTTGAAAATTTAAATTTAAAATAATAAAAATCTTTATTTTAGAATAATAATTACTAAATTTTCTTTTGTACTATAATAAGTAGTAGTCATTGACTGTGTCGTAGTTATTGGCGCCAACATCAAATCAAAATAGTTATTCGAATTTATAAAAGACGATAGGTATGTATGAACTAGCGTGTATATGTTGTTCGAGGTGCGTTATACATACTAACGCTTTTTGTTGTTCTGTGTATACGTGTGTTAGTAAATTTCATACGCGTGTCACAGCTATATTTAGGGAATTAAATTTGCTAGGTTTTTCTCATTCTCGTAAACTAGACTCATTAGCCTAAGAAAAATTAATTTGCATACACGAGATGTTAAGCGCAAACTATTAAGTTTTTTGTTGATACTGTTTTAGCCGGACTTATATTAACACAGAGACGTTTAACTAACGACATCATGTAGGCACATGATTCGATCCCACACAGATTAGCTCCTCTCCTTTTTGTTTGGATCGAAAGGAACATTTTCATGTTTATGAGCTATGACATTTAAAACATATAGCTAAAATAAATAATACAGTAAAGATATTACGTCAACTACTTCCCTTCATAATTGTGTTTTAAACTTCGTGATGGCTGCCACGTTTACTTGTCTCGTGTTTCAGACATAATGTTCTCAAACAACTTATTCTTTCACAACAATAACTGCGCTCCCGAGTATGAAGAGCAATAAAACATTAAGTTCCATTTAATGCGCACTGTCGTTGAAAAGGTCTCCCCAGGAGTAATGAAATTTATGAGCACAAACTACTTTAGAAGGAAGGAAGTATAAGATGCTGAATAGCAGAGCTGAAACGAAGGCTAAGAGATATTCCACTAAACTTATATAAAATTATTATCCGAGCAAGATGATAGATATATCTATCTATAGCTGATAACGTTCTAGATCTAACAAGATGAAAGATTTAAAAAGCAATCTGCTAATTCAAAATCACTTTTCAAAATATCGTTAATAATAGCAGGGTAGGTCTTGGCTTTCGTGTCATTTGATGGTAAGTTATAATAAGGCTGAAGATATAAGAGAGCTACATACAGATTCCTTAGCCTTATCTTAGTTTAAACAATTGGAACACAACAATGATATGATCATAATTGTAATAGTGGTAGGCTTAGTTAAGATGGTGGAATCTATCCAGGTGGACTTAGAAATAACCCTGTTACTAACTAAAACAAGTTTAACGTTTTCTGCGCCCAAGAGCAATTAAACTCTAAATTTCAGGTAGAATTCAACCACTAGATGTTGTTGATACAAAACAAAGGATTCAGACTAAAAATTTTAAAATAATAAGCATAACATGAAAATCAATCAAGCAGTCAAATGTCATCATAACTCTTTCCAAAATACACGCTAAGGTGGAATAAGATGCATTCCACACTCGTACAATATGGATACTGAATATTTCAAACAGTACAGACAACATTGCCTTTAGTATGAGTTTCAATCGTAACGCAACTACGTCCGATTGTAATTGCGTTAAGCTGATTATCTCATATATAAAAAATCGTTTTCAATACTTCACATCAGAACGACAAACACGATCGAGACGATTCAATTCGATTGAAACTCATACTAGGGGTACAGCAGATAAAACTCTAAATTGTGAAGTCTAAAAAGGTTGAATACTAAAAAGTTTCTTAAGGAAAAACGTCCTTGAAATATTGTCACATTAAAAAGCTTATATACTCGTAATAAGGTCAAATTTGGAACTTTTTAAAATTATAGCAATCATTAATATATAAGAGAAGATTGACTATTTTCCATTAGCCATACGTACGGCAATAACATTACGCTGATAGTTCTCAACCATGTACGAAATATTTGATTTAATTCTTAAATCCGTAATCGTGATCTAGCCAATAAGCATTTAATCTTTCACGCGTAGAGAACTAGGTAAATAGGTAATTCAATTCGTTTTCAACCTCCGCGGACGTATCTCCATTAGCTCGAATCAAATATTCACAGATCATGAACAAATGTATGCCTTGAAAACGCTCATGTAATAAATTATTAAGAACTAACTTTGTCAAGTATTCAGATACACTAACGTTATGAGTGTTATTAAAGTTATATATTTAAGTAATCTCATTTTTGTAATTTATAAAAATGAATAAGAAAAATAAATTAAGGGGCTGTATTTTAAACAAATATAAAGTTCACGGTTAAAATCATTTGTAGATGTCGTCAATTGTCATTACTTCTAGTTTCTTTGTTTTTTTGTTATTTACGTACATACATAGACACATTTTATAGTGTAAATACAATGTGCTTATAATTTATAAGCTAAAGATTTGTTGTGTGTACACTGTTTAGACAACACTAATACTTCTTTTGCAAATATTATTATTTAATTTAAGATGGTCAGTTGCCAATAACCGTGTCACCTTAATCAGTGATCCCGGGTTCAAGTCCCGGTAGGGACAGATATTTGTATGATGATTACTAATATTTGTTCACGAGTCATGTATTTTATTAAGTATTTATCTGATATTTGTAAACATATAACAATCTATATTTCTCCGTTATCTAGAACACAAGTATATATAGTAGTGTTAGTATACACAACACAAGCTCTTAATGACGCCATAAATAAGCTTTTAATAATAAGTGTTATTATTTAATAGCTCATAAAGATTAAGGGTTTAGTTACTTGATCGACACAATTTCACTTGGACTTGGACAACGGGTGATAAACTGACAGCCCACATATTTTACCCTTTGCCGTCGACGACAGCCTCCGGAACACATTCACCATGTCAAAACGAAATAACGGGTCTCATTTTGTATGACCAAATCCTTCGACGTCAATCAATGTATCTTGAATGAATGGTTTCATATAAAAATAGTTTTCACTTACAAATTGAACTTGTAGCTATAGAGTAGGCTCATATATTCAATGAGCAGATTGATACGTTATCAATGGTGTTTCCCTACCGTCAAAAGTAAAGGTCTGAAAAGGGTATGCCTTTGGAGGATATCAGGTTGTTTATATGCAATACAGACAGGATATTGGGCCCAGTTGATCGAGCAGTCACTCCACTTGCGAGTGGAATTTGTTCATTTCCTACTATAAGTAGGATGGCAATAGATTCAGTTAAAGGCGGGAATTATTGTGAAATAACTTTAAAATCATTATACAATTTTTATTAGAAAATTTAAGATTTTTATATTTATAAAAATAAGTTAATATTTCAAATGTTAATTTTGAAAATAAGTCATCAGAATTATAATTTTATTCTGTATGTAAGACTACAAGTGGGCTGAGAATGGTATAAGGGTTCAAAAGCTATTAAATAGTTTCGAAAAAAATAGATGCGTGTATTAACGTGAGCAATTTTTGGCTTGTTTTACATTATTTTGCTATTAGGAAGGTTACTCGGAAAAATAATAAACATTGCACTTCAAATTCTACTTAAGCAACAAAATAAAAATATAATAATTAAATTATCCGTATTAATATAGACTCAATACTTATCAAATACTTTAGGGGATTTTATATTACAGTTTCAAAAATTGTATTTTTTATAACGCATTTTTCGCCGGTTTTAAAATTAGCCTTATACGTTTTTATAATTGACCAAAAACGTCTATTTGTATAAGGTACGTGTAAATAAAGAAAACTAATCTAGAATTCAAACTCAAATAAAATTTGATAGTAACAATTTAAGGCAGATTTTTCTCCAGCCTCGTTGTTTGATGTACATCTTCGAATGAAGAAACTCATATAATATAGATACAACTTCACGAAACAATTTTATCATGTATTATCACAGAAATAGCTTCGACAAGTTAATCTACAGAATAAACGTCGTAAAAACGTAAATCATTCACTATATAAATAATGTCCGCTATTAGTCACTTTAAAATTACTTACATTAAAAAGCAATGACCTAAAATACTGGATAAAAAATTCTGATTTACAGTCGATTACACTAACGGTGCTCTTGTCGATTACAGCAACGATTGATTTAAAATAAGAGAAAGACTTTAAAAGTGACATTTCCACGAGATAAAACATAGTGCCTCGATTAAGCTATAGAATGGACACCGCCGGATACGAGCGTTCTATTAAAATCCGAAGCATCGGAAAATTGTTTGTTATCTGTGCATTATGCCGCCTAGTTTTTCCTGATTTCAGAGGGAGTGCAAAATAGAAATTTCCACTCAAATTAAGAGTTAAGTACAGGGGAAGTACCTTATAGAAGCTCGCAACCAAATAACATTACTTACGTAAGTTCGCCTGAGCTTCTTTTTGGAATTTTCTCCTTTGCTATCAACATAAGACAAGGGTGCAGTAAATCCTTTATCCATCCCTTTCTATCAAAAAGGTGTGTTATCATCATTATTATCAACAACTATATCACCGCTAAGCTCAGATCTTTATACATAGGAGAAACACAGGAAGAGTTTAGCCCCTTACACAAACACGCTGGTCCAATGCGGGTTGATCGGTGAACGCGGTTATCATAACCACAGGGACCAAAAACTTAACGCGCCTTACAAATGACGGAAGAGATCAAGATAACAAATTTGACTATATCACCTTACCATTCATATAAAGCTTCTTGTAGTAATGTTAAGTTCTTTTTGTTAATGTTAAAAATTGTCCATTTATATCGTATATAATACGGATATATAATATGGAACTATAATAACTAGAATACAGAATATATAATACGGAAACCTATGTTTTCTTCATATACCATATTTGATGTAATTAGGTAATGCCTAAGGTTTCAAGTACGCCATTTGTGCTTTCGTGCAACGAATAATAAATAAACTAAGAGACTCCCAATCAAAATACAATATATTTAATAATGTTAATTTTTTTCAAACCAGTTTCGTAATTGCGTCGGATCGCTAAAGCATTGACGAAAGTTTTCGAAACATTACATACTCCCAACTTAATAAAAGGTTACATGGCAATTAAGCAGAGAGAATTTTTTTTAACACATTTGAATATCTCTCTTTTAACATAAAAGTTTACAAAAATATTTAAATACAAATTCTAAGCAAAACAAGACTATGGTTCGACGTGTCGCTTTCAACCCTCACCTCCAGTTACAAATAACCCGAACCTTTCAAAAGAATATTCCGAGGATTGCCCTTTCTACTTTTACTATGCAATACGGCTCTCGTCGAAGTCCTATCGAGCACATGGCTCAAATTACTCACTATGCAAATCAGGATTCCCGGGGAAAGACTTTCTCCAATATGTGGAACTTAACTATTGAAATTAAATATTTACACCCATTGTTTTCTGCTATCCTGCTATTAAATCTATATAAGGCGGTGAGATTAACCTTATTACGTTTTTGTACCGTATACATAAAAATCTACTTTATTATCCATTTTCGCGATTAACGCCTGCGTCTTTTCTCAAATTTCATTTTGAAATACCATTCCAATCACAACATTAATTTATCCTTGTCCTAACCACTTTTAAAACTTATTATGGTAAAAACTATTTTATTACGTGATCATTTCATTACCATAATGTAAATTTCTACCATGAGAACATTGTCGACATCTCAATTGGTGCATATAAAATATATTAATACAATATTCTTAGTGAGCAATCCCGCAATGTTTAGTTTAAGCTAGATTTTTATAATTAATAGCCTCTTTTAATTATTGTTTGAAATAAATATGTATATGTAATAACAATTACTATGTTATTAGTTTACTGATAGTCATTTTGTTATTTAGATAGTGGGCAACATGCACTAAGGAATTAGAGATCTGTGAACTCAATGAATGTACCATTAATATTTTAATTAATATGTTAGATTAGAGTTATAAAATGACTGTAAGTGTTCCTTAAATTAAATAAATAATATCTAATCTACCTTTTCGCCTAGATAAATCGGTTTTGGTTTCACGTTTGACATTTCGGTTGATATAGAACCATCCTTCTGGGCGACATTATTCTATGCGTGTAGCTAAATTTATTTCCGGGAAAAACCCGCTTCGACCTAGTAATAATTTGTTTACGTTATTACTGCTGAACGTGTATACAAAAAGCCTTAAAACCGACTGTTTCTACAACAAAGAGAAGAGATACTAAAAGCCTGTCCATAAAGCTTACTCGCTAGGATGTGAAAATCTTATTTTAGTTTTGTGTCTTATATCGCACGATACAGTCGTCCAAATAAACTCACCTAAATACACACATGCATAAGTAGTACAAACGCACACTAACACATATAGCAAGAACATCAAAATCTACTAACATGTTTTCATTATATTAAATACGATAAATTCTGAATTACTTAATAAGGCACCCATTATTTCATGTTACTGGTATAATTACTCAAATAAACTTAATTATTACTTCTAGTAAATAATGTGTCTAACAGAAAACCACATTATTCAAAAGAGATTTTATGTTAGGTACATTTAGTAGTTCTTCAGACCCACATGAACACAAAAGTCGTCAAGATAGTCGTTGCAAGTGTAGTGCATAGTTTCACTGACACAAGCCACCTTTTTATTTGGACTCCACTTCTGCTTACAATGAGGCGGAATAGATTCATGTACATAAAAAAGGTACTAACTCAGTGTGATTAGGCTGAAATATATATATTCTGAATTAAGTTTTAATTCAAACAAAGCAGAAACAATCTTGAATATCGTGAAAGAGATATTCTGGTACTTGTATTATTCCAATTGGCATACCACAAATCTAAATTATATAACAGTTAACTTACAATACAATTTTCGTGTCGATTTTATTAAATTACCATACTTAATGCAGATTTGTTAACAAACTATTTCACATATACGGCCTAAGTCGTTGGGAAATTCAATTTTAATAGGAGCGTGTATGCTCCATTATGTATGCCAACCGTGAACTCCTCATTCCCGACAGCTGGCCAATTCAAATAATATATGCCGCCATTTTGTGTGTCCTATCTAAAATCGACTCAAAATGGTGCTGGGGAATATTGAATTTTGCATATATTTATGAAACAAAAATAGAATAGAATATAATATATCTTTAAGTAACACTGTTTTTTATGGTGAGTCAGTAAATTGATGTTTTTAAATACCGCCACACATGTCCTACAGATGAAAGTGGGATAAGGTTGAAAAACTCTTCAGAACTATTTCCTTTGTTGGTACAGCTAACAGTAGATAGTTAACAAGCTAATTTTCCGACGCAGTTCTAAAACAATGCACATTACTGCATTTTTTTCAGTGCGTCTTGGAAGAAAATCGCTAAAGTTGAAACAATATTCCAAGAAAGGCCAGATCTAAATCGCAGGCACAACTGATCAGGAATAAAATTGTCGTGTCTTATAATTGTTTTTTTATTTTAGCTATCCATTTTACCGTACTTTCTAATTCTGAATGGCACTCCATCAAGAATAAAAGATAGAGCGAACACAAAAACTTTGGATAGTAGTTTGTTGACGTCACAGAATAGTTTTGTTTGTGTCGAGACGACAATTGACACATTTATTATGATCTTCGTTCTTTCCAACACGTATCTACTTCAGTCCTATTGGAAATAAATACACGGATCCTGACAAACAAAAGACGTTGGTTTACAAAAAATATTGGGCTGAAAAGTCTTATAATCTGTCAGTTATCTGATTACGAATCCATAGTTCACATAAGTTACTGGAATGAGCAGCTTTTTAAAAAAATATCGCAGGAAAATTTATTATATTTGGACTGTTCATGAGACTTTCAGGTCTGCAAATGTCGCTTATGTTGTGTTAACTTAATATTTTATGACGACATAATATTCTCTCTGTTCTTAATAATAAGTAATTAAATACACATTTGTTCTAAAGTTGTCCCTTAATAAGTAATTTACAGATATCTTGAATTGAATATCAAGTAATTTCATATTGAATAGTGTAGTTAAAATACTATCAATTATTCATTTAATCGAACAATAAATATTCCACTAAAAGTACTCCAGTCAATTCGAAAACGTTCTAAATTGTCGACAATATTACAAAATGAAATGAGAAAATAAAAAAAAATGTTAAACAAAGATTTACTACCAGCTTTTCGGTGAGATTTGTTCAAAGCCTCTTACGCTCATCTGAGACCCTGGTAACACTATTCGTGCGGGTTGAATTATCCTGAAGAGAACTCATTTTCCGTGTTTTTTGTAGACACAAAATCTATATTGAAAAAATACACGATTGTTGTATTTCTATTAAAAGTTTTTTTATATAATACATTAACTGTGAGTAATAAATTTGACTCGAACATTTTTGAAGCTATATCTACAAAAATATTTCTACCATCTATCCTAAAATTTAGATGGCTATGTTATCAAACAAAATTAAATTCCTTCGAAGTTTCATTTTTGTTAAAAAACAAGTGAAAAGAAGCGTGAAAAGAGATCACACGATAATGGCCGCGTATATCACTCACCTCGACAACAACAAATTTGGCAAACTGTACAAACAAGTGGGTAAATAAGGAAAAACTTCTACCAATTACCTAATAAAAAGTTTCAGAGGGTTACACTAGTGCTAGAGGATGTGTATTTTTATTTTACGTTTATTTTAAGCGAGGTAGTGTTTACACAGATATTAGGTTAGTGTGAGAACCTCGATGGAGTAGTGTTTTATACAGTAACGTTACTAGTAAAGTATTAAAATATTCGCCGCTGTCGAGTTTCTGATTGAAGAAGCTGGTATAGCTATACTAGAGAGTCATAAAGCTAAGCGATAAGCTGTATGAATTTAAGAAACCACAAGGGAGCAATCACTAACAAAATGCGAAACTTAGCACGTCTCAATCTTTACTAAATTAATATATTTCATACAAAATGTCACATGAAGAATGTTAAGTTTTGACAGCTTATTAATTTCCACATGTTGCAGTCCACATATACTTTTGTAATTTCGTTTTCCATTTTTGATGACTGAAAAAATGTCCAATTTGTCATCACTCTCCCGTATTTTTTCGAATTCCTTCCCTTAATTTTTATGTAATATAACCTTAGAAGCTTTAAATATTTTCAGTTTTTTAATCTATTTTCATAAGTAGAATTTTTGGAAACGTTTAGAATTAAGAAGGAATTTATAGGCCTCCAACTCACCTCATGGGGAGCGATGACAAGACCCAAGATGCGAGCTACTCGGATTTCCACAGAGGAAAAGAAACTGGGCAAATTACCTCCAATATAACTAGTACACAACAACAACAACCAGTACACAAAGTAGGTAAGATGGTGATTGCTTACCAGATTGACTTGAAAAACCTCTTCCACCAACCAAATTCTATTCACCAAGTAAAGAAAGTGATAACAAACAAAATAACATTGATTTTTATTTATTCATTCAGATTATTACCTAAAAAATCTCTATCTTTGCTTTCAATCACGATTCGAGTAGATGTAACCCAAATCCAATCTCCAGACCTCTCACAGCTTGTCCTAGTATATACCTAATCCTACAATAGGGACCAACACCAATTTATCTTAAATTGCTTTTGAGATTTGCGGCATGACCAATCATTAATTTAAATATTGTATATTTATATTTCCGCTCTTCATTTATGAAGACGAATACTAAATTAATTCATAAATTTAAATCAGTATATACAGCTAAAAGTGGCACACCCACACAATGATACTCGTTTCTCTTTAAATCATAGAAAAAGATTTTTAAATAGCACCCAAAATAGCCTTTTCTAAACATTAAGTAAAACCATATTTTCTGAAATTTTTGAGAATTGTGTTATTTTGAACTTAATGATTTCATCATTAAGTTCAAAATAACACGTTGACGGCCGGTTTCTGTGTTGAGATTTGAAGCTGAGCACATCTCAAACATCTCAATGCTTTAAATGACATTTTTTAAGAAATACATTCATTGAGTACAGTTTACTTGCTTAGCTCCAATATCTTAATTCAGAAAACAGCCGTTAATTAGTACACCCTCTATCAACACCACATACCAACCTGCATTAGATAAGGGTGCGTTACTATTGGCAGTATAACTCTTAATAACTTTTTGAACATTATTGAAGGTTAACATTATTAATGTAAGCAATTCCCGCTAATTGTTACAGCAATATTTATTGTGAACGCAAGTAATAATAAAACAATAAAGACTGGTACAACACGTTACCGCAAAAACAAAAAGATTAATGTTTCTCGCTGTAACTTACAAACAAGAGAACAAAAGAAAACAGCTTTGCGCACCATTTCTTCTCTATTTTCGCTTTAGCTAAATTATTCGAGTACCGCATGGTGTCAGTGTAAGAGTTAATAACTATATTAAACAGGACGCTCACACGAAACTAAGTTTCTTCTTCTTCTTTTATAAATAACAATGTGTCATGCCGAATGGATAACAATTCTGCCAGACTAGTGACTTGAAAATGCATGTTTAAATGTATGTTAGTGGAAAAAAACTAAACGGATGTTAACTCTTGTGATAAAGTGCAGCAGCAACTGAGTTTATTGATACTTACATACTGTGGACAGGAGCTTCTCAATGTCCCTCCGTGTGACTGTGGACCATTCATTTCCAAAACTAAAACATATACGAACCAAATGTAATCATGAACGAAATTAGGAAGTTCCTTGAAATTATGAAAAGAGAATTCCTCATTGAGATCAAGAATCGTATAAATCGCTCTACAGCCCGCTTTCTTTATTTAAGCATATCCAGTCCATCATAAGGTTGCCTGGAACTGACTGCTTTTAGCGATAAGGCTGCCAATAGTGTAAACATTGTCTACTATATAAAACTGTTTACTTTTTTGTGTAATGTATACACATGTATGTCACATGTACTATTAATTGTTAATTAAAATTTAGTTTGGTTGTATTGAGACAGTCACATGAATAATTTAAACTGATTGTTGGTGAGTTACAATAAATTTTCAGTTTGCATTGAAAAAATCCATATCATACAAATAATCAATACATAAATATATCTTGCGTAACAAAATTTTCTTTATTTATTTAATGATTACTGATTACCGCTGTGAGTCAGACCACATCTCATAAACGAATTCGTGCAGAAACCAATTAGTGCTATTTATCGATACCCAGCCATTTTATGTCATGTCGTGGATCGTCTGTGTTCCGAGATACGGCTTTCATTAGTGCTACATGGCTAACTCGAGCGTTTTTGGTCATATTACGTCGAAGGAGTACCCAGGTATATCTGGTCAAATTACACTGAACCAGAACCCTTTACTGGGTACACCTACAACATTTTATAAACTCAAGTTTAAAAATACAGAATAACGTCAAATTAGTTAACTCTATGACGATTTGAATATTTTTAATCGGCATTTTTATGACGTGAGTTAAAATAAGGCAAATATGCTTAAATTTCGCAAATTTTATTAACCCCAAATGTCGTCTTAAGACATCTGTCTTTTTCTAATGGTCAAGTCAAAATGCTTTTTAATTATTGCTAAAACAAACGCTTACTGAAAAAATAATGGGAGCATAAGCCCTCGCTTAGCTTTCGAGCGTAATTGTTAAATTCCATACATTATTCATTTTGCATTTGCTCTTCGGTTGCGATTATCAAATAGCATGTTGTCTAGGAGGCTGGTCAGCTTGTGAGAGTAATACTGAATTTAATCTGAATTCAATCCTCGCACAACAGAAGGGAGGACCCTGGCCTCAATTCTGTCACGGACTGAATTAAATTTATTTTGTTCATATTTTTTGTGCTTATTTTGTTGCACACTATTGTTAATATGATGACCTGGTGAATTACTCGGCTGAACCCAGATTACCCCCGTGAAGGGCAATGGAGTTACCGGGGAGTTTTAGTGGGTATTCTCAGTGCCGCTCTATTGAGGTACTGAGTGAGCCCCACACACGCCCGTCGCTTAGCCAGTGGCCTACCCGCCACGTAAATTGATTCCTCTTCGTAAAAAAATGTTAATTTAATATTTCATAAGAGTATATATAGATATATAATAGAAAAGTTATAATGAATAACATATATTACAAGTACATGTTCACAAACACTATTGAATTACTTCATTAAACTCAAACTAAGTCCACAGTAGTTTTCTTAAATGAAATCTTCCAAGATGGGCAGCACCGCCGGTAACATTAACGGTCAAACTTCCGAGAATAGAACCCACTATCTGGTAAGTAATCTTTTAATTAATATTCTGATTCCCATTCGGTTGTGATTTTGGTGTGTGATTGACATCTTGACAAAGGCAGGGGTTATGAAGAGGAAGAATAAGGAAGTTCCCAAGGGTATGTAGAAATATTCCTTAACACTCTATAAGAAAAGTTTCCAGATTATTCCAATTTCTAAATTCGGTAGATAGTGGTGTTTCATTATTTACGTAGTTATATATTTAAATTATCAGAATACATTAATTACATTTTAAATTTTATAAGAAGGTACAGCATTTTTACCTTCCTCTCTCTTATGTGAGGCTGCTCGGAAATATTTCAATTCCTAATATAAATATATTATTATTATTTAACACTGAATGTAAACATACAAATGATAAAATTTATACAAAGGTACTCCTTATAGGAATAAGTAAAATTAAGAAACCAATAATATAGTAAAATTCCGAAAACGAGAAGTTTTGAATTTATCTTATTTTTGACTTCCGGCTTAAGGAGGTCTTAAAAATTTAAAACTATTAAACCTGAACTTGAACCTACTTGAGTGATTTGTAGGTTCTATGTTATTTATGAAACAATTAAAAAACGAAACATACAAGAGATGATTGTTCACGACATTCATGGGTCCTAGAAGCTATGGACAGATGTAATAATAATATTTGAAGTTATCCAAAGTACAAAACTAAACCTTTTTGTGAGGACTGTATAAATCCTACAAAGGTCCAAGCAGCTGTGAAATAAATTCACCAAAATTCTCAGTAAAGATTTCTTGCACAGCCCTTAAAACTAAGCTTATCTCGGATACGTTAAACTTACGATAAAGAATTTGTCATTTCAAAAATAAAAGGTGCGCAAAAACTGTTGCTGATACCCATTCTTTATGGATAACTACAATGTGGCAAATAATTGTACAAAAAATGTAGTGTTGGGAACAGGGGAGTCTTATCTTTTGCACTCAAATTGATGCTTCTTCCTGCTCAAGAAAAGTTTTCGGAAGAATCACGAATCTAAGTTCCAAACTCGACTAACCCCACTTTTCAATACACCGACGCATCACACTAATCATGCGCAAAACTCGGTAATTTCTCGTTTACCCACTTTGTACAATCAAACTGCAGCCAAATGGACATTTTTAATATAACTAAAAGGGGATAGAAGAAACTTCTCCACAGCTATACCATAAATAAGCAATTGAGATTATTCTATTTTCAAACTAATTACGAATTTTTCACTCATTGTATACTCTGACCCCTATGAGAATGCTAATGAACTATGTTATTGGCTTTGAATTGAAGAAATAATATTGTTTAATAAGTTGTTGAGTTTCTATATGTATAAATAAAAATCAAATGAAAGAGTTAGCCAAGCAAGAGTATTAACTTTTTATTGTATTAATTGTCTTTACAGACTGAACCTGAAGATATAAAGTTCATTTAATCCTTTTCTCTCTTATGTTAAAATAATTTCAATTTAGGCAACTATAAAGAAAGACAAATTTGTGTATAACAAATTTGCTGAATGGGCCTCTTCTCTTGAACTCTCTTTAGGCACATTTTAAGGATATCTACCTCAGACAACTTAAATGCCTTCCAAGCCCCCATCCTCCACAATCACTTACAACTGCAAGTACTAACCAATTCGTACAACCTTTGGAAACCAATACATACATATCTGTGGCCCATTATCGCATAGCATGTGGCTATGCGTTATCGCTGATAATCTGCAATCTTTTGTTAGAAAATACCTTAATTTTAACAAATCATTTAATGAATAAAAAGGCCCAATTACAAAAAGGCTTTTAGAAGTCTTACACCATAGACAAAAAATACTGAATACCGAACAATAGATCTAGTACCGTTACAGTGAAAGTTGCCAAGATTTCATTACCTCATCATTAAGGCACAACTTCGTTCGATGTTGGCAACCATTCAAATTCATTTTTACATTTCTCACAAAAAAGGAACAATGAAATCATGACTTTTATGTAATTAAGTGAGTTCCAAAAGAATTCCAGAGCTGGCTGGAAACGTTTTATTGTTCGACTAGTTTCATACAGCGGCTTCGCCTGCAAGGACGAATTTTTCGATGAAACAAGGTATTCCAATAGCTTAAATTCAATACTTATGTAATATTTATATGGCACGTAAAACTCCTCCAAGGAGGCGTTGGGACAATGACATTAAAAATAGTTGTTAGAACGAAATATCGCACCGACTGGCGTAAAATAAAGTCAATCCACACCCATAGCATTGAGACACGCTGAAGAGCGAGAGAGACGCAATATTTACACATAATTAAAACTAGCAAAATTTGTGCTCCGAGATAGACACGTAACACCATTATTTTCTCTTACATTGTTGTAATGCATCTACGTGCATAAGTCATGTATTAGCTTTAAAATAGAATTAAATAACGAACTAAATGCTTGACCATTACCCTCATGGTTGTAAGCCACATAGCATAATGATATAATACCTAGAACAAACCAAGACACTCGTATATATGAAAGTTTTTCAGGCGAAAAGCTTTCAGGCGTCGCCACAAACAGATGTTTCGTTTGGGATGTTTGGATAAAAAAATAAATATGATCATCGAAATATACTTACGATGAGTTGGAAAATATGAAACTGTCGATTTAATGGCTTCATTTTTAAACTGTGCCATCCTTGTATTTTCTAAAACGCACATTTAATAGTGTTTCTCTAAGATTTAAAATTGAATAGACCTTTCCATTGCTCTTTCTTTTGTTAATTTATATGAAGTTATAATTTAACTTGAAATATTTATTATTATACGACCCCTTTAAAAAGAATTCGACGCATTTAATTTAGAATTGAAATGAAACATTTTTACATCAATACAAATCATAAATTATGTAATTAACGTAGACTTCATAAAAGTGCTTGTTGACGTTATTTATAAATATTTAGTTCTTCTTGCGCTGGTTTGGAAATTTAAATCCGATACTGGGAAGAGCAACTAAAAAACTCAGATGATTTTAAATCCTATAAACTTATGAAGAGAAAAAGTATTGAAGAAATCATTGGGATAAAAATCAACTGAACTATAGAAATGCAATTGGTAATATAAATAGCCCTACCTAACATAAGATAGGGCGCTAGATTACTTAAAGATTACGTTGTCCGTTCAGTCTGGTATTTCAGGGCTGAAATGAGGGCTCAATTTGACAACTGTAATTCCTAAGCGAAATTAACGAAGCGGAACCTATACATTTACACTCTCCGACCCGATTTCAGACTTGCTCGCAATGTTTCTTCTAATATAATTTGATGTTTTTTCGAATAATTTCGAGAGTTTCTTGCGTCGCTTTTTCTTTGCAGCTGCTAATTCATCGCAGCGGTAGTAGGGTTAATTGAGAATATGCATACTAGTGTTAGTTTTAATTGTAAAATAATTTATTTAATGCATATTTAAATTTTATAACTGGGACCATTTGTAAATAAGAAAAATCAGCAGTTTCCTGTGTTCTGGTGTAAGGGAGAGGTAACTAATGAAATAACAGGACATTGAAAACATCAACTCTTTAATATCCTTAGCATCTAAAATCTTACTATCCACTTTGATATCCAATGGTTAGCATCTCCCATTAAGTAGGTCCACTATTGAAAAGGTATTGTTTGACATAAAAACCTTAACAAAGTTGACATTTCTTTTTTGTATTCACTACCGAAAATAGAAATTATACATCATTGCCTAACCTTTGTTTCAAACTATAATAATGTTCATGAGTGATTGAAACTTAAATGACAAGTTACCACCGCATGCATTATGAATATAACAGAACCTACTTAAGTTAATTAGGAACGATATATAATCCGCCATAACACTGTCACCCAATGGTGAGGAATGGAACGAAAGGGATTCCTAATCCCACTAAAATTATTTAGTGTCTTAATCATGTTTTCTTAACCAACAAAGAACTAATATTAGAAATGATTAATTTTATACGAAAGATGTATAACGCCCGTTATTGTGTCGTGTAGTATAAAGTACACTTAAGACGCCTTCAAGATACTTTTTCATTTACGAAACCTTCGGGGCTTTTTAAATAGGAATTAACATGTCCTACCGATTTCACGATTTGTCTGAACACAATTCGTCACTTGCTAAACTTTTTAAGCGAGTTTCAAATTGACAACAGCTGAATGCAAAAAGCTCATTTCTACTCTATGCTCGAGTTATTTCTATACTTAAATACCTCCGCCATTTGTGTATCCCAATTTACTATAGCTAGTAAGATATCTTACAAGATCGACTGCTAGTAGTAAGATTGTGTACTAAAAATATTTTATATTTTCTAGATTTACTTTCTATATAAAAAATTATAATAATTTAAAACGATTATGTCATAGATATGTCATAATGCATATTGATGCCAATTATGTTGTAATATTCTACAATTTAGACTGAATTCTTGGTTGACTTCATGCATATTTTTAGACATTATTTACATAAAGCAATCTTCGTGGATAATTGCTTATCATGTAACATTCCGCCTCTAAAAATATTCTGTCCTTTCTTTCTTTTAATTAATGAAAAGGGAGCGAGAGAACTTGATTTTGGTTCTAATTATAAACTGTTATTATTACAAATATTTGTATCACAAATATGCTCATTACCCATTATAATGAACAGGGAATTTCCCAAGCGCTTTGAGTCAATATTTCATTTTGTTTCACGCGGTGAAGCTGTCGCTGGCAGGTCAATTAAGACTCTTTAACTAGTTGAATACAAATTTGACTCAAAGTACCATTTTATATTAGCTTGCGCTCGCAGTTTCAAAGCCGTTGCCTAGAAATATTATTAGGAACTAAAGAAGCGATAGGTGTCCCTCGGTTAACAACCGGCTTCAATATTCTATCTACAAATACAGCATAAGCAGTAAGCTTACTAATGATTTGTTGCGTAGAATTCTTATTTATTTATTAAAATAACAAAGATTTCTTGATAACTAAACTGTGGTAGGCCTTTTACTATTTGTGGATAGAATATTGGAACGGGCCGTAAATGAACCACAAGCCAGTAGTGAACACTATCAACTAGAAATATTAAAAGCCTACTTTTATCTTATGATTGCCTGGTATATTGTTTTGAGTCATAACCATAATTCATTATACTTTTTTTGTTATTCGTTTTCTATGAGGACTTATTTTACTATCTATAAGTACAATATTGTTATGTCTTAATTAGTGTACTTATAAGATAAAATTATGTTTATAAAATATTGCTCGGTCTGATATTCGACGACTGCTCTCGAAAATCTAGATATTGTACTAATATAACAACGATTCCTAGTCCAGGAAGCAAAAGTAGAAACCGGTGTGTTTATTTCAAAATGACAATAGAGATAATGATCATAAATCTTCGGATGAATATACCACAGTATACTTGCTTATATAAAAGGCTCTAAGGTTAATAAACTTACAAATTTATTGTCTTGCAAATATCAATTAATAAAAAATGTAGCAAGTCAATCTTTAATTGAAAACAGTGCTTAATGACCTGAGTGAGCTAAACACTTTTTACTGGGTATCTACCAACAAAAACGCGACACAGATTCGAGTTAAACGCACATATTCTCATATTTCACTATCTTTCGGCCACGGTTCCGCTTGAATTACAGTAAAAAAAATAACTTTTGAGGACTATTCTCTTTTGTATTACACAATTCTGTCCTTATTGCTGTGTTAGAAATATCGAGATTGACGACATACAAGATACTTGACAACATATAAGAGACGTTTTATTTGAACCGATGACATTGATTATGTTTAATTTAATTACTTTTTGAAAATTGAACGATGAAGGTACGAATTAAGTGATACGTCAATTATAAATAAGAAACAACTCATACATGACACAAAAATTGATGTAAACGCTTCAGTTCCTTTTGTAGAAAGGATTTACTAATCCATAATGTTTAGATTATACACATAAACAAGTATAACGCACATTATTTATGTACAGTGAGACATAAATATATTTACCCTAATATGGACCCATAAAATACAAACTCCCTTGAAACAATGATCTGGCGGCGTCATGACGTTATATAAAAATACAATATCGATTTTCAAACATTATTATTAAGTTTTTTTTTAACCAAAACTTTGATTTATTAACAATGTACAGGTATATCAGTCGTTGAGGGCATGCAGTCTGGTATCAGAATATGTCATATATATATTCATGCATCGGAACATATATCATTAAAATTAGAGGTCAAGTTACTTTTTGAAAGATAGATTAAATGAGTTTTATTCAAATACAATGCAACTAATCCTCCAAATGATGTATTATTTTGAAGTAGACTATTCTGAGTTCACGTTATTCTTTGGTAGAACTTTAAACGTCATGAAAATTTCACTTGAATTCTCATTTCAAAAGGAAACCTATGAAAACTCATATTGGAAGCGATCATACGCTTTCTGATATAATAAAAAGAACTAAATTGATGTGAATTTAATTACCTCGTCATCAAACGCGTCCGGGTCAGTCATCTTGTATGTGAAGGCGGTAGTTCTGGCGTCACTGCACTGTCAGTGTCACAGGCGCATGACACCAAACCGTATTGTTCGTCACAAACGCACGTTCACATTGAACTGGGTCATATCTCACACTGCCATGGGATAACCTGAAACAAAAGAAAATGGTTTTTATGTTACTGAGTGATCAACTTTTTTCGTCCACAAAAGTAAAGGCACAGGGATCATACTCGTGCAACATACGGCTATACGGCTTTGAGCCAAATTGTTTTCCATAATGTAATGGGAATGAGAATCTCTTACAGAGAATTATTTCTATGATAGGTAGTGCAATAAATTATTTATGAATTGTTCCATTTGAAAAAACATAATAACTTACATTAACGTTTAAATTATAAAAACAAAAAAGAATCGACTATCGCGTTGCAAAAAAAACTTCAGTCACTATAAATGCCAAGGCAGAAAACTACCTGCGCTCTTTTATTTCCAATAAAATTATTGGGCAAGCTTTATGTTATTGCAATTTGGGTCGTATATTTTTTGTCATTGATCGTAAAATGGGTTACGAATATTATGATAGATTGTTGATATGGAATTGTGTAATTTTATTAAGAAGTGTTTATGTTTAATAATAAAAATACTGTAATGTAATGAAATTAAGAATTTAATCTATTTACGAACATAGACTTTTCCCGTCTGAAGTAATCTAGGTAAATGTAAATAAATGAAACTAAATAAATATGATTGGAAACATAATTTTCCAGTCTTATTCGGGATTCACGAATGGGAAGAAGCTGAAAAGTCGTCAACACCTTCATTTTAGCGTTTTTAAAATAGTCTCAAACGTCACATAGAATCTGGTGCTTACTTGTATTATCTCTGCTTCTATAACTCTAATAACGTTAATACAAAAAATGTTCCTCTAAATATTAATACTTTGTCACTTAATATTAAAGAACAAAGTTACTCGGGTTAAATAGCCTTCAGTACATTAGTGTTTAGGCTTACAAACATTGATTGCTATGTATTGCATTAAAAATTTTAAAATCATAAAAAATACGTATTTAAAAAAAACTATGATAGTAAGCACATATCTAGGTTTTTGTTTTTACCGAATTGCAACAAATTAAATATTAATATGGCGATAGACGTGTGGGCGCGAGAAGGCGGGCGGTGGTCGCCCGTTTTCCTACGCCCTAAGCGCGGCCGCGTGCGTGGGTGGCTCCTACTCTCACATTACACAGACCGCAATGTCTGGAATTGCCCAAGTGACTCCCAGCAATCTACTTTAGCGCGAAGCCCGGTCGTAAGGCTGGGCTGACTGGGGGCGTCCAGTCGAATTGCTAGGCAGAACCCAGGTAATCCCCGTGAAGGGCAATGGAGTTACCGGGGAGTATTCGTGCGTATTCCCAGTGCCGCTTTGATGAAGCATTACTAGGACTCGTCTACACACGCCCGCCGCTAAACCCGGCCCGGGTTTCCTCTTTAACAAAAGGTTAATAAGGCTTAAAAAAGGTTATTTATTTCTTTGCGTATTCCTAACAACTAGCTTCTAGCCGTAATATCACTTAATATATGTGATGGTAAGGCTGAAGATGAAGCAACACTCGGATTCCAAAACCACAGAGGAACTGGCTATCTTATCTCCAACTGATAAAACACATTACGTACACGTACACGTTATTGTTAGCGCCCGGACAAGTAAAATACTGGCTAGCTAGGTTGACTAAAAAACTAACGCTTAAGCAAACCAGAATCTCTATCTGTATCATGTTTGTAGATTTTCTAAATGAATGCTAATTAGAATGAAACTTTGGGCTCTTACTCAATTATGCATGTGAGGGCTAAACAAATTATAAAGCGCCAAGATTTACTGACTTAATAACTACAAACAACTCATGTTTCATTTCCGGACAGATATATGCAAACAGCGACTGTTCATGAACATTTAATTAAGGAAATTTCAGCTGAGTACTCACATTAATAGCATCCCAAAGCTCATTTTAGTCAGTAAATTGATATTTCTTTAGCTACTTTTTTGAGGCTGACTCGATCCTATATTTCAGTGGCCTCTTTAGAATAATAACAGCAGTTAAAATAACAAATTAGTGTAGTCTAGAATAATCTAGTGGTATCATGAGATGGTCATTTAAAAATATTAAAATAATTTTCATACTTATTTATTTATTTTTTATTACATACAATTTTATTATACTGACAGGTTACATCTATCATTAAGAGCTTGTGCTATAATATAAAACAACGGATTATATATATTTAAAAACACCACATTATATTTCAAAATATAAAAATATAAGCTTATTATATAATTCGTTTTTATCAGCCATAGTTAAATATATACAGGTTTTGATATATTTGCTTTTATTTCGATTCTAAATATGAAAAAACATTACACTCAAATATTAAGAGCGTAGCTTTACAGGTAACAACGGCCCTACAGGCTAAATTAATTTCTCTCCTGTCAGAAGGATTAAGTGCAACGAAATTTAATTAGAAAGTCTTAAGAAAAGCCGCAAGAAGGTAGACGGTTTTTCGTAATAAAAAAGTCAAGAATGATAAATGTTGGGAATATTTTTTTTAATAAAATGATACCAAAAATATGTCACTAGTTAATAACAACTTATAAATTGTTTTCCACAAACAGTTTTAAATGACATTGATTAGTTGCTTATTTTGTCTCTATTCTTATTACTATTTATTCTTAGACAATTAGCTACGAAATCAACAGTATAATAAATTAATCAATAAATCAAATTAAGCTTACACAGAGATTTATAATTAAGAATAATTTCTAGAAATTACTCATAGCTATAACGGCTTCCAGTTTGTAAGTGTTTTGTGGGTAATGTGGGTGTCTTTATCCATTAATAAGTATGTAGTTTAAATCAGGTAAGTATATTAATTATGTGTGGATGTCGGTTATTATATTTAACACACAAATATATTTTGGTCGGACCCAGAGCTTGTTTATATTAAAAAAAGATATTATTTGAAGTAGTATAAGATACGTAAATGAACATAAATAATAATTTCCCACAAACTGAGGAATAATATATAAAAAAGGTTTTGTTCAATTCCATAGATTTTTTATAATTTTTAATTTCAAATTTAAAAACTTCTAACAAAATAAAAGCTACGATTTGCTGAAACTTCATTTATAAATTATAATAAAGCCATCCCTCGAACCCTTTGATATTCCGCACATTTTTATATTCGCTAAAACATACATCTCTATCTATCATTATACAAAGGACTAGGAGAGCCATATCGAATTTGCAGAGCTTTATGCCGGAAAGTGTATTATGTATGAGGCTTTGATATGACAACTGAGAAGGGGTGGAACTGAAAGTCTTGGGAGTCAAGTGTCAGCAGAGTAAACAAAATTTCCGGAAAATCCTTGCAATATTAACGATATCTTAATAGTATATAACCTTGATTTTTGAATTAAAAATATATCTATATGTACATGTATACAAGCCATACAAAATTATTTAAAAAAATAATAACTAAATTCATTTAAATCGTTATAACAGGGAATATGTTTGAGTATAGTAACCGGGTTTTAGCAAATTGTCCCAGTTTTAGAATTTAAAAATTATTGATTTTAACATTAAAACTAACACTTATATATCGGAATATGCTCCGAGTTAATTCTACCACCGCTTACACGAATTAGTAGCTGCACAGAAGAAGCGGCGCAAGAAACTCTCAGCGTTTAGCATTTACATATTACCTATGTCATTACAGGATAAAGGGTATTTAATCAAAGTTATATTATAATAAGATATCGTTAATATTTCAGAGTATGATAGAGACATAAAAGCTAAGTACAAGCTGGTTCTGGAGGCCTAAAATTTGGAAAGTGTGTGATGTGTGAAAACGAGGTAGAAATTCCGGAAAAAAATGTTCCTGAGTCGTTAGACTAGAAAATGTGTACCTCAGTTTCTCGAACATCATCCATGTTAAGTAGGGGTTCGAAAATCCTGCACGGCATTTTAGTCTCGCCATGCTGCATGGTGCAGGGCACGCGAGCTGTTATTACTATTTAGTATGTGGGTATAAAATTCCTTTGAGATCACAATATACGTGGCCTGCTTCATAGCAAAGCTCAAGGAACGATCACTCTTTGGTCGAAGTGGATAAGGCCCAAAATTAACAAGAATAAGACAATATAAAACTCACGGAGTAATCTGGTGATTCTTTCATCATAACTGGATATTTTCACACGCTCCTTGAGTACTTTTAAAAGCATCTCCGTAATAAAATTAGTTGTAGTAGAACTTTGAGTTTATTCCTTTGTTTGTATATTGTATATATACACATATATTGTAATTAAATGCCAATTAACTTTGAAAAAAAATTGTCCTGAATTTTCATATAAAATGCGAAGAAACTTTTCCCAGTGTATTATAAACATGGAAATTACGAGACAGAATTTCGGTTAGACAATTCTTTCTGAATTCATGATTACACCCTTCCGTGTAACGCCAGATGCAAAACCGAAATTTAATCAAACAAAATTCATTACCGTCTTTCTTAGCCCGACCGAGTTTCGGTTGTAATTGTATACAATAGCATTGCAGGGGTAATCACACCGAAGTTTAATCGAGTATCTTTGGCGGTGTTGTATTCTTAAACACTTGGAAGAACGTCTATAAAATTTCTATTTAACCTTGTCTACTATAGATGTTTATTAATAATTGACGTTTTTATAAATTTCTGACATTATACAGTAACATATTACTGTTTAACATATTATACAAAGCTATGATTGTTTTGACATTTAATATTTATTGACGATTATTTTTACAACATTGTACTATTTACAAACATATAAAAATGAAATAAATAAATCTAAATAGATTTATGAAATCACTATAGGGATAATGCTACCAGTATTAATGTTGCACCATATATTTATGTACTAATAATTTTTATAATTATACTGCAATGTATCTCCACATTGATAAAAGAGACGACGCTCTGTTCAATATAAGCTTCAATACTCATAGTAACCTAACTAATAAATAAAACACTTTTAAGTTTGAATAAGCAGAATGTAGAGAGGTGCGTCACAAGCTACAATACACATACGAGCAAGTAGCACGCACACAGCGAGTAAAAAATATAGATTGTATGAGCGCGAACTAAGTTTTATGACATTTTAAAAGCTATGAACATTCAGCATAATGTGTTTAGGAGACTCCTTAAAAGCAAATCTGCTATCTAACTGGTCTAAAAACTTCGGCTATCTATAGAACTCCATCGTGGAACTTCAAATACCCCACTTCAACACAATATATCACAGAAGTAGATGACGTAATTTACAAAACATATTTTCATTTATTATTTTTTAATTAAATATAATATTAAAATTCTCCTTTCCATTTACTAATAGACTATCTCAATAATCTATTACAAATATTTTTATGCATTTAGCTTTGATAAGGCAATCTAAAATACGTTATATTCTCAGAAAATTGCACCATTTAATTATAATCGTGTTTTAAACAAATTTTTGTCAAATATATAAAGAACCATATTTCAGCTGCATTGAGTACAAATTTTTTAAACCAACTCGTATTTAGTGAGGTGCCACTTAACTCCGCAGGTCTGTTTCGTTATTACTATAGTATTTAGCTTTAATTTGACTAAGATAATAACAAGGTACTAATGGGGTATTGTCTTAGGACAGTCAGAATATTAAACACGGCTGGTGGAAACATTTCTAGCTTAATTCGTTAACAATACAGTAGCCTGTTTCACGTTTCGCTCTTTTCTTCTTTGAGAAGACTAACGATGGTTTAAAATAACAAAAGTTATTAGACTTTATTTGGAAAACCGTTAACTAAAGCCTAAGAAAAATATTTCCTTGCCATTCGAACTTATTAAGTAAAGAAATACATTTTTCGCACTATTTCTTGTTGTTTCTTCTTTTTATAAAAAGAAGAACAAATGGCTCGACACCACCTGAGCAGTATGAGTCTATTTGCGAAAATAACTAGTGAGCATGCGACATACTGCCCTAGCCAACTCCACCTTGCCAGCCCAAAAAGTGCCATTACACGCCTCGTTTGTAGGAACCCATGTTGTATAAAGGAGGAATATGAATCGAGGCCAGACATATAATGACATATGAATGACCAGATATATAATAATTAATTTCAACTTGACGACATGTTCATAGTATGGTCGCAACCGTGCTACGAAAATGTCGTATTTAATGATCAAAGCTAAAAATTACTCTACGTCTTAGCCAATGGCTGGTAGGGTCGAAAATGGATTCCTACTTGAAACAAAGGTTGAGATGCTTCAGTCATTTACTTTTGATCTTTTAAGAGATTTTAAGATTGGCGTATGCTTTTTGCCACAAACATTTGGTCGTTTTATATCTGCATGAAAAATGATATCATGTCGGTGAAGTTTTTGAACAATTTGAAAACCTCACTTGATATATATACTTATAGAGAGTAAAAATAATAATTAATAAAAAATCTATTTATTTCTCGCAGCACAAACAAGTACAGGAAATAGTTAACAGCTTATCTTAGGGTTTGAGTATATGAATAAGTAACAACAGAAGATCCATAGGTAATTAAGAGTGAATGCCAATCCTAACATGCCGGCTCATACATCCAGTCAACACCACATCACAGGTAACAGGTAGGCATTGTGTATTATTATCGTGTCATCACAAACCCCTAAATCATCCTGTAACGTCACAACTTTGGCAACATTTGCCTCCAGGCAAGACCCATATATGTTTTTTGACAAATGACTTGTTCTGTTCAGTTCCAAGTCTTGACGTTGAGTAAGGTCGTGTGACAATATAACCGTTTCAGCTGAGGTATTTCAACGTGATATATTAAAACCAGTTTATTTAAAATATACAAATATTTGGTTCAGGTGAAGCGAATTAAACCACACTTATTTTTTGTGAAGATAGCTTGTGTCAACCTATGTATATATATAAGAAAACATTGTTAACATATGTTAAGAAAACCAGATTCCACGACAGTACCACAAGCCCAGACCGAGCACAAATGTCTAGCACTTCTTGGTCTAGAAAAAACGCAAGACTACAAAACAAGGACTGATTCTGCGCAACACCACCTAATATGGATATTAGGTGGTCCACCTCATCTTGCTGACTTGCGTGGTGCCTGCGTTTATTCGTGTACAAATTGTATAATTTCCAAACGAATATCGAGTCATCCATGAGCTCAAAGATTCTTCTACAATGCTGAGCTGATGATAAATGGATCCTTCACTTTTAGGAGTTAGGGGTTCATCATCATCATCATCAACAGCCTATATACGGCCCACTGCTGGACACAGGTCTTCCTACATGGGAGAAACACGAGGATTTAATAGGGTAACACCACCATAATGGCCCAATGCGGGTTGGAGGGTTTGCTCCGAAGCACGGAGAGCCTTAGAAAACCTGCCAGAAAATTTATAGCCGATACATTTTTAGCACTAGAAAACTGATTATAGGCGATCTGATCATACCTGAACAAAATGTTTCCGGGATGCTTTATACATCAAGCTATGTATATTTAGGTATCCAATTGCATTTCCAACGTCTAAGGGAATTGGTGCAATATACAGTAGTTTGAAATTAATATCTATAAATTTCAAGAGAGTAAATTTAATTTTCATTTCAATATTTAACGATAGGCTGCAAGGGAACATTTTGATATTTCCAAAACCTCTTTTCACCCAAGGTCCCTGTTTAGTATTATACGACTCTTAACAATGTTTATCTATCTCACTCACTCTCTCTCTGTCTGTGCTTTAGGTTGATAGAGATAGGCAAATGTAGAAGATAGTTAAAAAGGTTTAGTACCAGGAATACAGAAGCCCTTTAAAGGTATTTTATAATGATGGCTAGTGTTCCAAACGTTTTTAGGTTATATAATGATTACGTTACAAAAACCACTTCTATGCCACAGGACCAACATATTACGATGTACAGTTGCACGTTGTAATAAAATCTGTCTGTTGTATAATGGAAAATAAAACGTTGTCGCGTTCGGTATTGTAGCGCTATTAAATCTTGAACTCTTTCTTAAAAGCAGTGGCCGTCATTTTTAAACGTCGCCAACAGCTGGTCGGGCACTTTTAAACGTCATTTTCCTTGAGTGTTATGAAACAAGCATTTACGGAAGGAGTAACAATATTATATAATTCGAAATAAAACGCCAATTCTTTTTGCTCGCCCAGCGCCTTTTTGGTCAGAGTTGAAAAACTTATAAAGTGACGAATCAAAGATCTAATTACTACCACATACTCATCCTCTCAAAAAGTCCCAGAATCATTGCATGGTAAGTTTTTGTTTGAAGGGCTTTGACCATTCTCACGCACACACACCTAGATATTTTGGAAAGTGTGATATATTAGTTTCTAGTATCTTAAAACTGTATTAATATATATGTGTCCTCCTTCATACAACATCCTTTAAAAGAGGCGTGAAAATGCGCTTTTTGGGCCGGCAGCGTGAGGGTTGTTAGGGAAGTATGTCGCATGCTTCACTAGCTATCTTCACATATGGACTTCTCTACTCCTTATCATCAGTCATTTGCTGAGCTTAATCTATATTTAAAAAAAGATAAGGACGAAGGTGGAAACGAACTACTCGCTGATTCCTCAACCACAGAGTAACTGGTATCTTACCTCCAACTGGCGAAACACAACAATGCTGTTAACATTATTGTTATGTGGTAGCTAGCCAGGTGAACTTAGGTAACGCTCAACCACTAATTACACCGAGAAGAAAATCCCGAACGTCCACACCTGAAATAGGTGGTCTGAACCAGCGGTTTTAACCAAGCGGTTAAAATTATACAATAGGTATGATGACTATTGTGTGGTTCGGTGAGTTATTGAAAGACATCATGATTAAAAACATTAGTAAAATTATTGTTTCAATAGCATGGAAATTCTCTAAATTTTTAAGTCGCCTAAAAACACTCATAATAAACGGGTAATGCAGTATGACGTCACGCCGTGGAGTTTCATATGCATCGCTCAATAACTATTCG
Source organism: Acentria ephemerella (assembly GCA_943193645.1). Taxonomy (NCBI): domain Eukaryota; kingdom Metazoa; phylum Arthropoda; class Insecta; order Lepidoptera; family Crambidae; genus Acentria; species Acentria ephemerella. The sequence goes on along the minus strand of OW971898.1, from coordinate 2,801,070 downwards.
ACAGCTGTATTAAATATTTTGTTAACCCAAATGGTTTAGTAATATAAGTTTATAGATATTTTAATTTCCTCTGAATGTCTATAACTCATATTCGTCAGCTATTAAAGTAATTGTTATCTTTATATTATATTTTTTATTTGTATTTAACTGTGAGAATAAATCATCCATACTATAAATCTATTGCAGAGATACTTAATATTGATGTTGTCATATATGAGAGGAATTATGATTTATTGAAAATAATAATCCTAATTATTGTTTGGAAGCTGCTGTTCAATTAATTGCAAAGAGGATTTAAACCAATAATTATTTTGAGGAATCAAAGCAAAACATTCTGGATTGTACCGGAAAATACCGGTTTCGTTCCCGAAGCAATTTAATGTTGAGCCGTACAAATTACAGAGCCATATTTCTCACTCACCGTAAAAATAATTAAATTCGGGCGTCGCGGGATGCTAATGACATTATTTGTTACTCACAATGGGGTTTTTTTTCATTTTACTCGCTGAAAACCGTTTTATTAATTGGCCGGCTCGTATAAGATGTACATCATTAAAACCAAATTCTACCTAATTCCATCTTACATAAAATTTCCAGTACTTTGCCAAACTTTTTGTTTAGTCGAAAAAAGAAGTAGGTTTTCATTCAAAGAAATTATTAAAAAAAATCATTACGGAAAAAATGTTAAAAGTCTGAAGAAAGATGTTAAGTGGCTATGGTAATGGTTGCTTTCATTAGATGCCTCCTTGTGTACAATATGTGCCTTTCAAATTACTTAACCTTTTTTCACATAATTCAAAGCCATTTCTTCCTATTTTAAAATACATACTATATAGGGTTTGTGAACTGTTGATTTATGAAATAGTAATAAAAACTATGTTGTTTCATTAAATTAAAAATTGTATATCGAACAGCTGATTTAGTTACGCAATTTTACGATGACCGTTTCTCAAAACTGACTACCTTAAATCAAAAAGGATTCATTTTTTAATTTTTTTTTATTTATTTACATTACATACACTTACTCGTATCATAAATAATAAATTAAAATTGTCCAGATCTTCATGTTGTATATACCTACTAAAGCGGGCAGTGTGTAAAGGAGTGATTAATCTCTTTGGATTCCTCTTCTTTCAGGTTAATGGTAGGATTATTATAAAAGATGTTAATCACCTTTTTTTAGGTAGTTTTATTTCACAAATTTTACATCTCACTGTGTTATATACTATATGATCAAACGAACTTCCTAAGCGAAGTTCGATCGATATTATATGAGTCGCTTCATTCGAAGATATAACATTTACAACGTAGTCCCTTTACCTACAAGGCAACATCGCACGCTTTAGAGAAAAACATTTTTTTTTTTTTTTTAGTTTTTAAACTCACCGCCGCTTACCTTCGGTTACGTCATTCTTTTAGAGATAAAAATGTATTAATGTGAACAAAACTTCATAAACGGGCTACGGGTGGGGGGGAAAATATATCTTCGAATGAAGCGACTCATATAATATCGATCGAACTTCGCTTAGGAAGTTCGTTTGATCATATATTATATTTCGTCGCTTCATTCGAAGATATAACATTTACAACGTAGATGTTTAGAGTAAGAAGTTTTGGTTACCCATTGATACTAGTGAAAACAGTATTTTAACAATCACATGATATTTATTTAATAATCAAAGGTTTTAGATAATGCTACAACATATATATTGATATCAATTTTCAATGAAAAAATTCTTTATTTTTATTTATTTGTTACTGATTTATCTAAAAAAATCGACCTTGAAAAATTATCATTTACAATAATTGATCGATCATAAAACTTTGCAAAAGTTTGGGAAGTGCTGGTCCACCCAGCTCGCTTACGTATAACGTCTATTGAGACACCGCCTGCTCTAGCTGCCGATGTAGCGGCATGGCGTGTGCTATGCGCGGTAAACACTGTAATATCTACGCCACTCACGATTAGGACATCTTTAATCCATCTACTTATAGATTGTTTACTAGCACATCTGAATGGGCTACGAAAGGTTAAAAATAAATATGGCATTGCCTCAGTTCTGCGTGGCTTTGTCATAGAAAGATAATCTTCCAACGCGGTGGCTGGACAAATGCTGAGATTATCTTTAAAGTAAGGAAGAAATAATAAGGGTTGACTGCGACCAGGAGCAGATGTTTTAATAATATCGGTTATTGGAATTTCAACCCCTGTATAGGAAAATAGTATATTACTGATCTTAATTAAAGAAAGAGTTTGGACCCGGTGAGCTGTGCACAAAGCTAGTAGGATAACTAGTTTCTTTGTTATCTTTTCTATAGATAGTTGGTAGTATATTTGGGGACCATTTCGAAATCTCATTAAGTACTTTTTGGGGGTACTTAATGAGATTTCGAAATGGTCCAGGTCTTTGTGTACTTTGGTAAGCTTGGTCTCACTTTAAAAACGCCTTTTAATAAAGTTTTTATATTCTCATCTGACCCGATATTATTACCTAAGATCAAAGAAAGGGCAGATCGATGACTATTTAGAGAACTATATGATGACCCTTTATCAAATTGTTCAGACAAAAATGAAATTACAGATGATGTTGAAGTTTCGTAAAAGCCGATATTATTTTTTATACAAAATGTCCACCATAGCTTGAAAGTAATATCGTATTGCTTCATGGTACTAGTAGACAAAGATGCTAATATTAGGTTCAAGGCGCTGGGGGGCGTACCGCGGTGTGCGAACGCGAGTTGGAGAGTACTGCGGCACCCAGGGTAAGCCTCTTGTGGAGTGGATGGTGGGTCCTGTAAGAGAACCGTAAAAGATGTTCGTTAGGGGTTAGGTATACAATTTGGGATATTAACATACTTTGTATCTTTGGTTACCAAACCTGTGAAGGCCAAATTGGAGAAACTAAAATACCTGATGCTTGTTTAGCATTAATTTTGTAAAGTTATTTTATGATTAAACAAAATGGAGGGATTGCAATTTTTTTTTTTTTTTTTTTTTTTTTCAACTTATCGTAAAAGCGTCTACTGCAATTGCATGTGGATCTGGTTTCCAAGACAAATAATTATTACCTTTGGCATTAGTTCGAGAAGCAAATAGTCTATTTCGGCTTCCTTATTATCTTTCGTATTTATGTAAGACGCAAATATCCAAATACGTGTCTCACACCATTGCCAGATTGATCGAGCTAAATTATTCAAAGGTGAGAATTGAGTTCGTCCCATACGATTGATATAACTAATTGCGGTTGTATTATCAACTCTTAATAATATGGTGCAATTTAAAAAATCGCGAGCTAAACATTTTAATGCCAAGAAAATTGCTAGCAGCTCTAAATAATTAATATGAAATGTTATTTCATCATCCTTCCACCCGCTATTTATTCTAGATGCATATGTATACATTTCCACAGAGAAATTTTAAATCTGGAGTGGTGTAAATATATATATATATATATATATATATATATATATATATATTTCCAGTTCAGATCTTCTGTAAGTAGACTTATGAGTTTATTTTGTTTTATAATTTTTATGGGTTTGAAGAGCCAGAAATTTTTGTCTCTAAGATCTTGGTATAAACCCATATATTCATATATATATTTATATACATATATTTATATATATATATCCATATATATATTTATATATATATATTTATAGTATATTTGACCTCATTACACGCTGCAGTAAGGACTCCGATAAGTTGTGCATATTCTCTAATTGTACAACAAGGAAGTAGTGAAAATTTTTCAATTAAGTGCGCAATATGTTTGTGTTTATTATCTGGTAAAGACATAGTTTGAGTTACGAAATTATAAATGAAACCTAAGAATTTACGTTTTTGTTGGACTTGTAAACAATTTTTATCATAATTTATGACAAAACCTAAGCATTCTGGAATTTTCACTGTTTCCTTTACATTATCATAACACTGCTGATATGTATCCCCGATACAAAGTATGTCATCTTAATATTGAACTGATTTAAAACCACGGTTTCGTAGGTGTGTTATAACCTCTTTCATTATTTTTGTGAACGTCTTGGGTGCAATCGAAAAACCGTAGGACATGGAAGTGAATTCATATGTAATGACCTTGTTATTAGCCTGGAATTCAAAACGTAAGTATTTAGAATGATTTTTTCTGATTGGAATAGTTAAATAAGCCTCTTTTAAATCTATTGTGGCCATATAGCAATTTATAGGTCTCAATTTAAAAGCGGTTTCCATTTTGAAGTGAGATTTTACTACAAACTTGTTAAGCTCTTTCAAATTCAAAATGAATCTCTGTCCACCCTTTTGATTTAGGCGCTACGAAAATTTTCGAGATAAATTGATTCCTACAGGGCCTGATTGCACCCAGGAACAATTATAAGGTATATATAATTGTTTTTTTTTTTTTTTTTTTTTTTTTAGTAAAATTTATAGGAAATCCTTTCCGGATCCAGTCTAAAATAATATGATTATTTGAGTTTTATTGAGCCAGCAGAGAGATTGAGATTTATATTGAGCCAGCAGGATAAAAAATGGTGAATTCGGCCAGCATGTTTGTGTACCTTGTTTACTGTTGACCAGGAGCATGAGGCTTGTTTTTGGTGTAAGTCTTGTGCTGTTGATTGAGCGGAGCTCGACGGCTCGTGAAGGTCGGCTTCTTGGCCCCCCCGCGCCCCCCCCCCTGTTCGACGGGTAGCGTGAGGGGGCTGCCCAGTTTTCCTGGTAGCGGGGCCGTCTTACCGTCGATGATACAGCTAGTGTGGCCGTAGGCTTGGGAGTAACGTAAGGTTTTTTTATCAGAAGCCCTTGCTTTTCTATTACTTTAGAAGCCTTTATTTTCTCTGAGAGATTAGAGCCGAATAATTGTACGTCCCTCTCAGTGTCTTTTATAATATTTAAGAAGGATTTGTCTAATCCGGGTGTTAATATTTTTGTACGAGCTACTGAGTTCATAAAGTGTAGGTCCGTTAATATGCGACATCCATCACTTATTAATTTAATAGTCTGGATTTTATCATCACTGGTGAGGAGAAGAGATAAAGCTCTATTTATAGCTGTTAGACCCACGCCTAATTGTTGCTGGGCTGCTTCCAGTTTCTTATCCCGATTCCTTGCAATATCGGAAATAGCAGCGGATATTTCTGCGTTAAGTTTGGGTGCCTGAAGTAGAGAACAATTCTCTGGGATAGGATAATCCTTGATTAATTTCTCCCTTTTCTCTTTAGGGGTACCCTTCTTTAAAATAATTTCCCATCACTGTGCCAAATTTATATGAATAGGTGCTCCAAACTTCGGAGACTCGTCAATTGGTTCTCCTAGTGCTGAAAGAATATCCGGATCAAGTTCCGGAATATTCTGCAACTCATCAACCGTATCTGGTACAACTGGTATTTGTTCAGGCGGTACACTATTATTTGTTACTAAATTAGGCCGCAAAGGAGCTTGTATTGTTTCAGTGTCTATGGGCAACGAAGAAGATGAGTTGATTTAATTCTTTTAATTATTGCTTTATATATTATATAAATTATAAATGTGTTATAAATATGTCATAATAATTAATTCTAATTTGTTCATAATATTTATGTAATTATGTAAAACACACATTGCCTTTTAATGTAATTGATTTAGCTACAAATCATAGAAGGATAAGTCCTTATTAATATTAACCATCGTGTTGACTCACGGTCAACCCCCAGGTTCATGAAAATTCGCAGAATGTGAAAGTTGTTCCTAGTAACAGGAAGTTCTTATTTTCTGCATTATGCTATCGTGTTGACTCACGGTCAACCCCCAAGCTAATCATTATGCCATCGTGTTAACTCGCGGTCAACCCCCAGGCTATGTTTTATATTACCATAATATATAACACTTTCACTTTATAATATCAATAAATTACAACCTACCAGATTTGTTATTGACATCTGACTCCTCCGATGAAGTATCGATCATTGGTCTAGAACGTCGACGTTCATTTTGTTCCTCCTCCTTTTGTTCTAGTTTTCGAATTTTTTTACGATAGCGTTCGATTTTATCACCTGTACTACGCTTGGGCATTATTGAAACTAAAAATTAACAAAATTATTAATATGAAATCGTAAAAGAAGTAACTAAAGCGCGGCAGCGCGTACGCTTGTTGCCTCGCACGGAAAAAGAATGACGTAACCGAAGGTAAGCGGCGGTGAGTTTAAAAACTAAAAAAAAAAAAAAAATGTTTTTCTCTAAAGCGTGCGATGTTGCCTTGTAGGTAAAGGGACTACGTTGTAAATGTTATATCTTCGAATGAAGCGACGAAATATAATTAAATATGGAATTTCTCTTTCAAGGGAAACTATCACATGTCAGAATCTATGATTGGTATGTTTTATTTATATGGTATATGGTTTTAACTGGCTGGTAAATAGTATAATATGTTTGTCGTTGTGTTTTTGAAATTGGGTTTTATTGTTGCCAACGGGCAGAAGTACTGAACACATTTATGTATTTTTAATTATTTACTTTCATTCATTATTCATTACAATTCATTAACATAAGTAAGTATTTTCATTTCATTATTGCAGTCCACTCTACGTTCGCTAGCAGTATGCGTAAATAAATTAAATGACATTTTACAGAATAAGTAATAATAGAAAAATTGAAAAACCTCCGCAACTATGCGTGGGGTGTTTTTTTATTAGACAAACAGTTATCTTCCAATTAGAAGAGTGAAATAAAAAATCCAGGGGATTATCAATTATTTTATTAAGTTAATAAGTAACTGTTCCATATTCTTAGTTCTCTATGCTGAGACACTGTAGGCGATGTAGGTGACCTATTTAATGTGCAATTTCATGAAGACTAATCTTAATAAGATTAAGAAATACACAAAGTGAACATGGGACATACATATCTAAAAATTTATTCATTTTGACTATACTATCAGAACCAAATCTGAGAAAACTTTACACACGAGATATTCTTACGACTACCCATAAATCAAATTGTATATATAATCAAAATACATTTATAAAGATAATATTGTAACTAGTTCTTTAAATAATTTACCTAATATTAGCTTGGAGTGTATAAAATAGCGACGACCCAATCAAACATTGCGCGATGTAAAACTTGGCCGGGCCGAGAATAATCTGAATTAGAGACGAAAATAAGCTGCCTGATCACCTTTTAACGATTTTGCAGGGTAACTACAGTGTAAATTAAATCAGTAAGTCAACTTGTCGTAAATAAATTAAATACAAACAATAAACTTCTTTTTGTAATGTGACATACAAGCATTTGGTTACAAAGTCACAGTTGAGACAAGTCCTGCTGATGTCATCACATTGCTTCCGCGATGCAGAGATTTTACCGCATGTTTACGATTGTACATATTTATGCAAATTCACTATGATCCCTTGTTATGTAAATTCGAGATTTTTGTTTATACAGAGGCTATAAATATAGTTGTTATTCAATATAGAAATTAGCTAACACAACACACTAAGTACAAAATATATTACAAAACAGCAATGGGAAATAATATATAAGTAGGTATGAAAATATTAAAGCAGAAGGTGGTGGATTATTTAAAAAACTCAAATTATCAATAAAATATATAATAAATTTGCAATAAAACAAAATATTCTTTTTAAAAACTAAACAAGGAGTTCTAATTTCACATAAATATTTTTTTAAGTATGAAATTTATATTTCACACTTACACCTATTATCTAATCCAAATAAAGCAGTTAAGAGTTATGAATACTAGTTATCAATCTCATTCAAAGTCAAAGTCAAAGTCAACATATCTTTATTTAAATAGAACTTAGTATATAAGTTCTTTTAAATTGTCATAACAGGGAATATGTATGAGAAAAAATAAACAAATGTAATTAAAGGTAACAGTGATAACTTTAATTAGGTATTAACCGGGTATTTACAAATTGTCCCAGTTATAGAATTTAAACATGTATTAAATAAATTATTTTAATATTAAAACTAACACTAGTATGCATATTAACCATACTACCGCTTTGACGAATTAGTAGCTGCAGAGAAGAAGCGGCGCAAGAAACTCTCAGCCTTAAGTGTTTATAATGACATTTACACATGTTATTATAATTTAGTATTACAAACATATATGTTTTGTTTTACAGTGCAATCAAAAATGTATTTTTAAACATTGCAATATATATTAATATAATTAATAAGTGCAAAGAAGCAAATTATAGTGGCCACAAATTTTTATCTTTAAAATAATCTTCCACCTTGTAATACCCCATTTCGATCAAACATTTTTAATAGTTGACTTAAATTTATGCAGAGGCAAGTCAATATAACTTTGTGGTAGCATATTGTACATTTTTATAATTATTTCTATAAAACAATTACCGGTCTTGTGCAGTCTGTGGCTTGGAAAGGCGAGCTTATGCTTATTTCTGGTGTGGAAGCTATGGCAGTTTGAATTTCTAAGAAAAGAACTACTGTGTTTCCGTACATACATAATACAATCAAAGATTATTGGGACGCCACGGTTAGTATGTTAATTTAGTTAAATAATTCTTTAAGTGAGTCACGTAGTCTAAGGTTGTATATGGCACGAATGGCTCTCATTTAAAGCATTAACTATTTAAGGAGGAGGAAACAACAATCAAATATTTCGTCTCTTAAAGTAATTCTCCCGCTCCTTAGTACCGACGTAAAACACCACTAACTGAATTAGGATGGGGAACAAAGTTTTCCAGTCAACTTTTAACGACTTGCAGCGAAGCCATAGTGTAAGAACTATGAGTATATACCTTACTGTTACTTTGATAACAAACTTGCCTACAGCAAAATACTTATTCTACTGAGGGATAGTATATGGGTTTTAGTTTTTGGTTTTGCTTGCAACTAATTTTTATAAAGTTTAGGTTAAGCCGTGGTGTGCCGTGTTGCGTATACCTATCCCAGAGTTCAATCAATATCGTTGTAACTTACGACTGTCTAACATACTGGCTAGTTCTGCTTCTCCTTTATTTTAGAGTTCTCCTTCTGTATATATCTTAACTATTGTCTTTGTTAACAATTTATATCTTCTGTATTTCCGTATTTATTTATTGCTTTCATTCCGACTTTACTTTAGCTGGCCACGATATATATATGTAATAATACGTATTTAATAAATAACACCATATAATTTCGTCATATATCTTTTTAAAAGTGCGTTTAGAATGCGCTTTCTAAAGTCAACTTTACACTGTAAGGTAAGCCTTTCCAAATTAATTATTAAAATTTAAATGCATGTTAATTTTTTTTAATATTAACAACTTGGAAAAGCTTACTGTTAAATGTACAAATGTTTTCTAAATTAACTTAAGACTCACACAACTTAAAAAGTACATGAAAGATATTATATGTTTTCTTATCTTTAACAAAAGTAAGGAAATGAATCGTGAATTTAATTTGGATCGTTTACTAAACTTAGTTGTATTCATAGTAGAATCAGCGAAAACGCTTTTGATCAAAATTTCTAAACTCATTCATTCATTCGCTTAATCAAAGATTTCCTTCAAAAGAAGCATTAAGCATTGCTGTCTATCCTAAGGTTACCTGGAAGAGATCGCTTTTAGCGATAAGGTCGCCCTTTGTACAAAATTAGTTAAGCTTTTTTTGTGTGTTTCTCTTTTTGAATTGGCTGATGTACAATAAAGATATATTCTATTCTATTCTAAAAGGTGGAGTTGGTAAGGTCAGTGTGTCGCATGCTTCATGTATTAAAAATCTCCCATTTTTTATTTTAAAAATGTCTAAATTATATTTGAGACAGTTTTGATACTATGAGGAAATTAATGTTTTCTAAAACACTTTTATTAAATCTCTTAAATGATATTTCATTATAAAAATCTTAATAAATTAACGAAGATTTACCGGCAGAAGTGACATTAAATTAGTACCTTTTTTGTATTATACTATATATTCCCACCATTTAAAAATACACAGCTCGTAACTATCTCAATCGTGCCTTCATCGTTAGTACCTACAGAGTCATCTATCAACTGTAATTAGCCCAGGGGTGTATGATCACGCGTTAGTTGTTTGCTACAGAACAAACTCTGAAACAAACAAATAGGGTTCATTATAGCAAAATTTGGAGTGGGTACCAAAAGGTTCGTGAAGATATGGAACTGTGTTCTTCGGTAATCCTTACCGCGGAGATCAGCCCGCTAATGACGCGGCTGCTAGTGGACAAGATAAGTAACTAGCTGTTTTTGGTTTATTAGTTTTACATAATATCCATATACTAAGTCAACAGTTTAGAACTACAAAGAACAAATAGGTACATATTTTCTGAATGACATTAGGGTTTATAGGAATCCCAAGCCAAGGTAGATGTCATCTTGACTCATTATTCAAATAAGCTGTATTACAATCTGAGAAGTCAAAAATGATTAGTAATTCTCTTTTGAAATTATTGTTCCAGTTCATAATTGTCAGCTTGTCATAAAATTGAATAGCACTTCTTTAAATGTTTCAATGGAAAAGTATTTATTTCTTAGCCTCATGAATGTTAATTATCTTTGATATAAAGTTAAATGTGAAACGTCTAAAGTGCGTGTACACACGACTTGGTTCAACTCAATATCAAATAGTCGACTCACATCAAAGTAAATAATGAATCGACTTTCCTCAATGGGAATAAGATTGCTTTTTGCAATGCTTTACACCTCTACGTTTGTCACGGCACATTTTCTAGCTTTTCCGTTATATTCTCGCTGTTCTGTTAAGCTAATTGTTGTTGAAGGCAATAAATTTCCGTGGAAATATTTGTTTGTGAAAACAAAATTTCGTGTGCAACTCGTTACAGATATTGAATAAATGATTTATTTATTTGAGGCAATCGACGTGGTAACGCTAATGAATTGGGTTAATAATAAACGTAAAAACAACATATTTTTATTTTCACATATTTCTATTTAAATACTTGGCAGGTAACACATAATAACCGACACCTATTCACCAAAGAAAACCTTCTAATGTTCCTATTTCAAAAACCCGAAAACTACAGAGTATGCTGCCACTACTCAGAAATGAAAAACTCGACTTTTGCCGCAAAACGTAACGGGCCGTTATCGCAGAAACGTCCGTCGACGACGTAAAATTACATTTTTTATAATAAAAATGGAAGTGGCATAAAGACATAATTAATAAATATATTTATAAGAAAGTTATGAAATAATATCTACAATCATATATTTTTATAATTTATGAATGCATTTATATTTAGGTATCTAAACAATATAAAGAGTAACTAACAGTAAAATTGTCATTAATTAAATAATTTTAAACCAATTATCAAATAACTTCTACAATATGTTATAATTGTTAATATATTGTCATTCAAAAGTACATAAACGTATTGGTCATCACCTCACTTGATGGAAAGTGATGATAAGAACGAATATAGATAGATGCACTGGAAATTAATCCCAGACCTCTCGATTTGAGGTATGAATTTGGTTTCAACGACTAGACCACAAAAGCGATTAAGTCCATATATTGAATATCATTGATATTATCCTACATAATAAAACACGCATCGTAAATCAAATCTAATTGAACCACTGAATATAAAAGCCTTGGTATGCCACGACATCAGTTACCGTTGGGAATTAAATCACCAGGTAATATAATTATAATACATTTTTATGTTTTTCCTACAAGCGAGAAACACACGAGGAGTTTGTTCCATAATACCACCACGGTGGCCCAACCTATGCCCAGCAGTGGGACGTTCATAGGCTGTAGATTATGTTGATTATATTTTCAACAATATTGCTATCTACTAGGAATAAATATAGGCTTATAGGTAAATATACCTATAAAAATCAACAAATATGTGTCTCTCTTGTTTTCCATACTCAGTTTTATTATAATTAGTAATAGAAAATATCAACTCAAAGCTACTCGGTGCACACTTTTGTTGGAATAACTATATTAATAAGGATAATTTTACATTCTTTAGATTAAAATTAGCTTTATGTTGACAGCCCTTACGAGGTGAATCGTAACTATGAATTGTTCATACCAGGGGGTCTAAAAGGGTAACATTGTATGAAACATTTATAAAATGATTCATTTGCAGATTTGTAGCAGAAATGCTTTTTACACTTTAAAATGGCACAATTAAAATATGAATCATATGCAATTCGTTTCATATTAGAATGATATTTGACGTCGATATTGCTACACGTAAAAAATATAGTGACAAGACTGAATCGTAATTTTACGGTTTTTATTAAAGTAATAATTTTCATTGATATTACAAAAAAATATGTATATCCTTATGTATTAAGTATTAAATATAATATTATTTTTATCAATTAAAAATAATGGAAAATGATATATTTGTTTTAAATAACTACTCTTTTGTTGTATGTTTTTATGATTTTACTGGCAATAATGCTGTCTGTCGTCATACTAGTTAAATATCGACATGTTAGATGGCGGTGTTAACATAATTTATTGGATAATTTAAAGTTTGCATAGCATGTTTAGTTTATAAGTTTCGTTCAAGTGTCGAACCGTCTATAGAAATTTCCAAGAATTAAGTGTTTTGTTCTTTCGTTGTCGTTTGTTACGAGTGATTTATATAAAAAATAATAAGGAAACATTTTATAATATATTTTATTTTTTATATTTTATTATTTTTACATAACATATAATTGCTTCCATTCATACCCATGTTTAATTTCATTTCGTTCTTGCCTATTCTGAGGAAAATGTATATATTTTTGTCTAAAATGCTCATTATTTAAGGCCAATGTCACAGCACGAATACAATTGGATACACTAACTTGGTGCATTTTATGATGAGCATTAGATCCGATAAGCCTCTGATAAGAACCAGATGCATAAAAACTCAAAGTAGTTAAAACCTAAAAATGAAATAGATTTTTCAAAATATATTCTCATTATTCATAACTACATAAGACCAAAAAATATCAATTAATAGATACTTACTTTTGAAACGATTGATAGGCCTCCTTTGCTGGATATGATGAAGGGCTCCAACTCTCTTATAAGTTTAAAGCCAAACACTTATTAAGTCTATAAAGTCCAATAAACTTGGAGTCAGGCATTTCAAAAGCCAACTCCAAATGCCTTAGATCAGCATTACGCCGTCTATATAAAAGAGCATCTTCAAGACGGGCATGTTCAAGAAAATTTTCATAAAGACCCAAGTCTGACATTGTTTCCAAAACTTGCAATTATTGCACTACCGGGCGACAAAAATAAAATAAATGGAAAATATGAGAGCCAGATGTTGGTCAACTAGTAACATCTTACAATTCACGAATTTGACATAAACAGCAAATCATATAAGTGTGCCATATTACGAATTCCCATACAAAATTGTCATATAAGATGATTTGCAAATTTGAATCGTTAATGTTTCATTTTATGATTCATCAAATAATTTAACATTTTAAGATTTTGAAAATGAAACATATTATGAACGGAATATGTAACATACAATGTTACCGTTTTAGACCCCCAGACATCTCTCTGCTTTCATCAGCATACGCGCCTCTCGCTCTCTCCGCGTCGTAAAGGAGAAAAAGCAATGAAATGTTTTATTGAAAATTTGAAAATTTCAGGAAATTTTATTAATATGACTTATCTGAAAAAAAAAAACAATTTTGGACGACGTTATTCATAAAATTATGTCAATTAGTTTTGTACGTAAACGTATTTTAAAGGGGAATTAAAGCTTTTAGAGGAATTTTATTTTTAGTTCGTCTTTTTAAGGTCTTTGTATCGGAGGCTAGGATACGTAGGTCCTAAAACTTGCCAATCAGTATCCCGATTCTTGTAATTATCAATTAAACTATAGCAAATTAACATAAACCAAACTGAAATATGAATCAACTAAAAATGTGTATTCTCTTAATAGTTACATTTCTTTAATTTTAATCAATATAGTTAATAATTTATTTATGTAACTAGAATAATCATTATAGTATCAATCAAGTTATGATTAAACTTTTTCGAAAGCAATAATTTATTTATTTATTAGAATGTTAATGTTATTTAAACGAAAACAGAATGTGTGTCATAAGTGTTCTCCATCCATTTCGTAACAAGGCAAGGTATCACAATGACGTTAAAGAAGCAGCAAAATGAAGTTGAAAGAATTAAATATATATATATATATATATATATATACACGGACTAGGAGATAGTACCTGTTACTGATAGTTTGTATAAAGCCTGTTTTGTTTATATGTCAGTTTACTTTTTAATATATTTTGATACTAGATTGTTTTATGTTTTGTTGTTGTTGTCAATATACCGGTGACGAGTCAAGACGTGGTTTCCTTGTTTTTCCCACTTCTCTCCAAATACAGTCCACAGGCTCCCCGAGCTAACTACCGTAACAGTACTTATACCTCATTACCAAGTATTAGTGTAGTTATAGTGGACACTTATTTTATGACTAGCTTTTTTCCTGGAAATCTTACAAGTTGAACTCAGAATCAAGTATCTACATATATTTTTTTACAGAGACAGTCGAGAAGTAAATGCTAAATAGATTAGAACCTGTGCGAATATTCCCAAAGATTATCTTAGTTCTCACCAGCGTACATGGAAATGTCCCATGTGTAAGAGTTCTGAGCCAAAAATAGATAACACAAACACACCGGTACGTGGTGAATCTAACAGTAATGTTACGGTATACCGAGGAGTTCGTACGCAGCACACAAGCCCTCCTGAAGACCAACCTGCATCGACGTTTGAAATGGACATGTCATATACGGAAAGTAACAGTGCACTCGATGATACTAAACAGGATGGTTCCGCTTTGTCGGAATTTCAAGTCCTGGTTACAGAGTTGCGTCTTTTCAGGGAAGAGATGCGGGCTATGCGTTTGCAGTTACAGCAAGTAAGTGTGGCTATATCGAATATCACAACCAGAATTGACAGCTGTGATAAACGAGTGGACGACCTGTGTGCTCAGGTAGACACGATCGAAGGCAGAGTAACCGAGTTTAGCAGTCAGCCACTGGCTTCATCTAGTACACTTGAAGAGACTGTTCTTCAACTAAAAGCGGAGCTCAATGATCGTGATCAAGATCTTCTACTCAACGATGTCGAGTTCTCTAGCGTGCCTGAACAAAAGGGGGAAAATGTTCAACATGTTATTACAGCCCTTAGCATGAAACTGGGAATAACACTTACGGAACAGGACATAGTATATGCGACGCGAGTAGGCCGTATTCCGGAGGCAGTGGACCGTACGAGCTCTGTGCCCCGGGCCCGTGTCATCGTGGTGCGGCTGGCGCGGCGAGCCCTACGTGATCAGCTACTACAGGCGGCGCGCGTACGGCGCGGGGCCACCACAGAGGGCGCCGGGTTACCTGCCCCTCATCGTCGTTTTTATGTCAACGAACGAATGACACATACAAACCGTGTATTATTCATGAGGACTCGTGAGATAAAGGAGCGCTTAGGCTGGCGTTTTGCTTGGACCAGAGATGGAAGAATCTACGTGCGCCAGAACCCAGGTGAAAACTCTCCACGTCATCGCATTCGCACGGAGAATGATATTATGCGTGTTTTTGGACCAATTCCCGTTTGAGTGCATAAGGCCTAGTGCCAGTACTATTTTTTATATGTTTTTAATTTTTTCAGTGTGTATGTATGTCCCATTATATTTGTGTTTCCTATGTCTTAACATTAGTATAAATGTATTTATGTGTCATACAAATATCTTGTTTTTAAAGACTACGAATTGTGTATTACAAATAGGATTTTACTTAAGGTTTTGCAGAAAGGTGAACTTCTTGTGTGACTGTTTAGTGTTTATATTCAACCAGTGTTATAATGTATTTATTTTTAAATGAGTTATTGATTTATATTTGTTTGCAGCAGAGACACAAAACTATTCGTATTGTGTTTTTTTTGAGAATAGCATAGTTTCAATGTTGCGTCTTTTTTATCACTATAGTACCTTTTTTCCTGTAAGATTTGTGTGCGATGTCAGAAGTGTGGTTGGGTCAATCAATAAATATACCATAGTTTTTTACGGTACAGTCGTTAATTATTACGTTTTTTATAAATATGCCTCATATCTACACATCATTAAGTATATTTACACAATTTTACGTAATTATATACACAATCCTCTCGTTATATATACTTATTTATACTATAATACACAAACACATTTATCTAACCACTTTTATGTGTTCTTGAGTATACTGCCACTTACTGGTCGCTTACTTCTTCTTACATTGCCTGTGTATACATTAGATTCTTATAAATATCACAGGCCCGCCTAAGACGAAGTTTCTCAAGTTGGCGCTATACAATGCGGGATCACTGGGGACTGGGCATGATGACTTCCTTGTTGCCATTACCCAGTACAATGCTGACATAATAGCTATCAATGAGACATGGCTGCGTGAAGGGCAAGAGCAGCGTGCGCCTTCCGTTCCCAACTATCGGTTTTGTAATACTGCGCGACCGGTCGCTATGCGGCAGGGGCGTGGAGGGGGTGTTGCATTCTACATCAATCGCTCCGTTCGCGCACGTCTTGTTTCATATCCTGCTGCTCCCATCGAACAAATGTGGATTTCTACGACAGCTAATGGTTTAAAAGTTATAATCGGCACGGCCTACCGTCCTAACTGGATAAATGTGGATACCTTTCTAGACGCCATTACAGAATCAATTTCTCATTTCTCGAACTATGATCACGTCGTTTTGTTGGGTGATTTTAATATTAATATGTTGGATGCATCTAATGACAAGACAATAAAATTTAACGAATTTTTGCATTACATGAGACTCGAGCAGGTGGTATCAGAGCCTACTCATTACTCCTCAGAAAGCGAGTCTCTCATAGATGTAGTTTGTACAAATGCCCTTGTTCGTGATATCTCCGTTTCAAATATCACCGGATCTCTCGGTCATGCCATGGTAAACTTAACGTTATCAATTAGGCGAGTCAAAGCTCCACCTAGGACCATAACATATAGGCCTTTAAAAAATATTGACAATAACGAGTTTAACAAAGACCTTTATGAGACAGATTGGAGGTCAGTTTTGAAATTGAACTCGGTGAACTGTATGGTCAACTCGTTCAATGCTATAGTTTTGGCACTTTTCAATAAACATGCTCCTCTCAAAACTGTCAAGCTGAAAAACACTAATTCTTTGCCATGGATTACCGATGTAATAAAAATAATGATAGCTACTCGTAATGAAGCCCATGAAAAGTTTAGAAAGTTTAAGTCAGAAAGTAGTAGAACATACTATATTGAAATGAAAAAGCTTGTTAAAGATAGTATATTAAAGGAAAAACAAGCTTATTATAATTATCACATTAATGCACATCATAATGACTCAAAAGTTCTCTGGAAGAATCTGAAAAGAAATATCTTGACAGATTCTTCAAAAAATGACTCCCTTCCCGACTGTTTTAATGATCCAAATGCCATTAATGACCATTTTCTTAACGTTCCAGGCAGCAATTCGGTTCCTCTGTCTGAGTTGACATACTTTGAGTTCCACAGCTTTGGGAATGTTCTTTTAAAGTTACGACAAGTGAATGAAAGTGATGTTGCAAAATACATTATATCTCTATGTAGTAATGCAGTAGGTGCGGATGGTATCAGTAGGGATATGCTTCTACTAACACTTCCTCGGACCCTTCCAGTTATTACGGCTATTATAAATAAGTCCATAGGAACAGGAGAGGTCCCAATTATCTGGAAGTCAGCCCTTGTGACGCCACTGCCCAAGGTAAATAACCCAACTAACATGAGAGAACTCAGGCCAATTAGTATTTTACCATATTTATCCAAAATTCTGGAAAAAGCAGTATATAATCAGCTCAGTAATTTTGTTGAAAAAAACAATATTCTACCTAGTGTTCAATCTGGTTTTCGGAGGGGTATGGGTACAACTACGGCTTTGTTGGATGTTGTCGACAACGTGCTCACGCAGCAGGATGCTGGTAATAGTACATCTATGGTTCTCCTGGACTTTTCCCGTGCGTTCGACTGCATAAATATCCCTTTACTTCTGGCAAAGCTCCACTATTATGGTGTTGACTCTGTATCTCTGTCGTGGTTCAATTGCTACCTTACTAATCGTTGGCAATCAGTAAAGCTGTTTAGAGAGGACGGAACGCATACAGTATCTTTACCTAGGCTCTTACAACGTGGTGTCCCCCAAGGCTCTATACTTGGCCCTTTACTTTTTATTATATATAGTGCTGATGTCGTTGAAGCCATAAAACATTGCAGCTATCAGTTGTATGCTGATGATATACAATTATACCTATCAGCAAATCCACGTGATACTCAAAAAACCATTTCAAAATTGAATGAGGATCTCAATAACGTTGCTGCGTGGTCTGAAAGAAATGGTTTGATTCTTAATCCTCATAAATCTAAATACCTGATTCTAGGCACGAAAAATCAAGTCTCTAAGACTATTAATACTAACTCTTTAGTTATGATTCATGGGCAGGTGATTGAGCGAGTGGTTGAAGCTAAAAATCTGGGTATATTAATGGACAGTCATTTACGTTTTGAAACCCATATACTAGGCCTAGTTAGATCTTGTTTTTATCGTTTGAAAGTTCTATACAATATCAGAAGCCTACTTAGTGAAAAATTACGAATAACTTTATGTGAATCACTAATATTGTCTAAGCTTAATTATGGAGACTTGGTATATGGGCCACGTCTACAGTCAAAAACTCGTCATCTTGTGCAACGTGTGCAGAATGCTTGTTGCCGCTTTTGTTTTAACATACCTCCTAGGAGTCACATCTCACCATATTTGAATGAGGCAGCCACGCTTAATATGTATTCGCGGAGACATCTGCACCTCGCTTGTTTGGTGTTTGATGTGTTGAAGTATGGGAAGCCAGCATATCTCTCTTCGAAACTCAAAACATCTCCTTTTCATAACAGATATGGTACCAGAGCTTGTAGGTGTCTCTTGGAGTGTCACTCACATAAGACTGTGGCTTTTACTGGCAGCTTCCGCTACTTAGCTACCAAATGTTGGAACAACATACCTCCACCTTTAAGGTTGTTGACATCCAAATTTACTTTTAAAAAACATTTTAAAGCACTTCTCTTACAACAACAACGTTTGGGTATTCCGAGGGGGTACTCGGTGGCGGATTTTGCTATTTAATTGATATAGACATTTAATTATACTATCAGGTTTCAAATTGTTTTTACGTAGCTTACTACTTATCATAATCTCTTATTATCTAAAAATACACAATATTTATCTTATTTTATTTATCTAATATCTCACACATCTTAGTTATATTAATGTACACACGTTTAATATTTAATTGTTTTTATCTATCTATAATTTAATTTTAAAAAGCCCTCGGGTTGTAGCAGAATATCAGTGCTTTGTTCACATCCCGATGTGAACAAAATTAGTCACTGAGTTGCGACCCTTTTGCACTTCTGCAGCGCACACAAAGGTCTTTAATACCTTATTATAAAATGTTTGTCTTTTAATCTATGTACTGTCTGGATGGATTGTGTGTGATGTAGAGATGGAAATAAATGATTTATCTATCTATCTATCTATCTAACCTGTAATCACACAATGTTCGTTGAGCAAAATGAAACAACAAACTAAAAATTTTCTCTATCAGTATACAACACGTGATGTTCTACTGATATGAGTCATTAGACAAATTATCTGACCCGTGAGCAAGCAATACCTAGCTGTCCGAGTGAGAAACCGATCGTCCGGAGACGGATCTTGCAACTTGTTGGTCATAGAGAAACATCCATACGAAACTAACAACCGGAAACTGCACATACTAATTTAAAGCGACATATATTAAAGGCGTGTTCCATCCAGCTCTGGCCCCTTCAAAGCTATGTAAGTTACGAAGCAACATAATCGGAATACCGCCTTTCAGATCGATGCTATGCGCTGGGACTCCCGTCGCACATAAAGTAAAATGGTCTACCGGTTAAGTGGCAGCATCGGTTCGGTTTCGGCCTATATTTATTTACCAATATATCAGATATATCACCTCGTTTCATTGAACTTTTTCCAAAATATTGTAAATGTGTTCAGGTTGTAAATAAATTGTTTTTATTATATTACAATAACACAAGGAGAATATTAGATGACGATTTACCCCTGATTTGGCATAGAGTAACGGAAAACAGGAATATATGGTCATATGTGACGGAGGCCCATGTCCGGAGACAACTTGATTAAGATTAGTGGTTCCAAATTGTTTTGTATATCTGTAAATAGCATCTATTTCTATTTTCTTCCCTAAAAACCTTCCTGAGATCCGTGACATCTACAATAACTTGCTATGTTGTACATCCTAAAGAAATAACGTTATTAGGGGATTCCCTTAATGACCTTATTTTCGTGACCGCGGTATCTGGTATCTGCCCACCAATAAATATCTGAAGACAAATAAACGGGCATTGCTCGCATAATTGCTGGCGGCGAGAGACTTAGAAAATATTATTAAAATATCGTACTGTCCACAGGTCACAAAACACCATTGATATCTATCTCTAAATTGAATTTTAGGTCTTTGATATAAGAATGACGGAACGGTGAAGTTTTTGGGCAAGGATTTGTGTTATCGGTAACAAGACATTTATTTGTTTGTTTTGGATGAAATAGGAAATGTTTCGCCGTATTTTTATATTGTGTTATTACATGGTATTTTTTTTATAATCACTCAGATATTTATTTATATACTTATTAATTGTTACACTATGCACGTGACACCCTGCATGGGCACTGCAAATTTAGGAGAGCGATCTAAAAGAGATACGTAAATTAAATCTAGAGTTGTTATACTTTGATCGCACCGAGTTAATTATAAGTTTTTTCTGCAAAGAACCCATTTAAAGTGTAATATGCTTTTATAGAAAGATATGTATTCCAATTGCATCGCAAGTTATGTATAATACTTTAAGGTTTATTCATCATGCACTGAGTTACGTACAAAATAAAATTTTAATAAATTTAACCGTTATTATAGAGTGTGAAAAGTGGACGGGTTAGCAGAGTTCATGTTTGTGTGTTCTTTTATTTGCGCACGTGTGTTTGTATGTGTGTGTGTTTGTATAATTGATGTTAGTATTTTTTGTTATGCGCGATTTCTGTTTGTGCGTTTTTTGTTACTTATCTACTTGCCAGTATATCCAAATAAGTATGAAGATACCTCGGCCAAGTCGAAACATTTCGGACCAACCACATCGCCCTCCGTTATCGACCATAAATTGCTCGTTCCGACTCCGTAACAGCTCATAAATTACTCTTGGATATATCGAGACTCTAATGTTGAAATCATGATATACTTGTTGAAAATTATATTATTAGGAAAAAGTATTAAACGAAAGGTCTTGGAGGACTGAATGCTCTTCGTCTACAAATTCTGTTGAAATTTTATGTCAGTTACAATTAAGATTAAACATTAATATGTTAAATTTAATCTTAAAAAAATTATACTTCGATTTTGGGGGGACTCAATGCCTTCTCTACTGAACATCTGATAAAAGTGTGTGTTAAAACAGAGGCTTTTCTTTATTTAGAATATAATAATAATTTACTTACACACGCCTATTATCTAGTACAAATCACAAATAAACATACTACCTATATAAACGGCCAAAAATTCGTGTTTGTGACACGTCTGCCGGCGTGGCCAGTAAATTGACAATAGACAATTAAGAATACTTCTTTAAGCCTTCACCAATCAAAAATAATCCTTTAGGATATAGGCGGTAAGGTTTAAATAAATATATCTTTATCAATGTTTAAAAATAAGTATTGAATTGTTGTAAAAATAACTCATATCTTAGACGAAAAAATTAAGTATTTAGTTCGGAAATAAGTACCTCAGAATTTCGGCTTCCAAAACGACTTCATCATTTGAGGAGACTTATAATCAATGCAAATAAAATTAAAGCCCTTGAGGTTGGGAGGGAAGTTTATGGAAAGTGGTCAAGGAGCTACTCTCAACCTATTTGTGGCAAGACACAATAGATCTTACAGGTCGCAGTGACAAAACAGCCCAATTAATAATAGGCTTCAAAATCAAGTACAGAATACCTTTATTTCTACTATAAAATGAATATATTTTCATCAGTTTCAATAAAATAACACCTGTCAAGATGATATAGTCACGTCAGCAGAACCATCAGTATGCAAGAGGCAAATAGCCCCAAGTGATACGTGACTGCGGCTTCTAACTTGATATCTTTTTATTTTAGCTCCGACAGATGTAAACGATGAAGATAAATTATGCCTTATATCTATAATACACAGGTTTTATTTATGTTTATAAGCATTCGCTGACTTATAAAAAAGTATTTTTAAGTTCATTTTTCCATGAAATGTACCAACTATTTATAAAATTATTTTTAATTCGAATATGTCGGACTATCAGGGTTGTCCAATAAAAAGGTTTTTATCGTATCTAGAATAAATTGTATAAGTTTATCCAAGGATGAATGAATAAAATATGTCAAATCATTTTTATCGCTTTATTAAGGTTAACTTTAAAGTAAAATTAAATCTTTAAACTCTTATTTCTGGCATAACAGCAAAAATCCTTTTCTCCTGGTATTCCTAAACCACAAAATATCCAATGAAACTATATTTAAACAACACTATGTAACAACACTTTTAACAAGGACAACTATTTTGTTCACTTCACACAAGATAGGAAAACAAAGTTATATTAGGTACATCGTGAAATTCAGAAACTTTTCAAACAGAAGTTTTATAAGGTTAAAATATTATGGGTAAAATATCACGTTACATAAATACTTGACTGTGACTTTTCAAGGGTGAAGTTTAAAACGTTTTTACGATTCATTCTATTTTAGGTTCATATATTTTGTTTTTATTTATTCCTATTTCAAAACTAAGCAAAAGTAGTACTGCTAAAATATTCTTACAAATTAACTGATAAGAATGCAACTTATAATGTCTCTTTAAACCAGCCCATTTATATAAAAGAATACGTGTACCTGAAATGAATAGTTACATCAAAACATTAAAATTAATTATGTACTTGAACTGATTTTTATCACAATTATACCTCATACGGTAACAATAAGGTCCAAATTCAAAACTACAAATGTCCTTGATCCTACGCAATCATATATTCATAGATCTGTTGAGCGTTTTATGGAACGACCATATGTGAAAAATCTGGTGATTTACTTCCAGCGACGCCCATACACATAAATCAGTCAAGACAGACCCTCCCTTGGGATATTTTATTTACGATTGTGAAAGTATGGGATAAATTGCCAGTCGCTTGTGAACCTTCGAGCCAAATCACTTTGTACAGTAATCCGGCTCGAAGGACCTTTGGAAAATATTGTAATTTTTAGTTTGGTATCTTTTTGACAAACTATTTTTACTTTTTCTTATGAAATTATAAATATATAAAGTGGAGAGGATACTACGTAGCTGAAGTAAATTTCTTTCTTGGGATAACATAGAAAGTTAACCAAAGAACGTAAATACTGAACGGGTCACCGGATTGAAATTATCATTGCGCTTGACTTTACTCGCTACAGAGGGCGATTGAGAATAAAATTCAGATCTGTCTGAACGTGCTTTATATCAAAACTTAAGAACCAATTCACTTCAAATTGCATGCATACAGGAGCCTTATTACATGTTAGATCAGATCATATCCTTTAGGATAACAAAACATAAATATTTAAACAGATAGCCTTTACTATATTATTCATAGAACATCGATATTATTAAATATTCATGATATTAATATTAAAATAATATAGTAAATCATATATACATCCATACTACTCAGGAGTACGCGTACTGGTCTACGGAGTCAGTCCTTCATTGTCGCCACGTCTACTTTGCGCACTAAGAGATTTTGTGACTCCTTTCTTTGTCGCACAGCTAGAGCTTGGAATTCCGTACCGGCACACGTATTCCCAATTTAATACAACATTGGTTCCTTTAGAAGAGGCGTGACATATGTACATTGAATATTTAATTTTTAGGTTGTTTTCCGTTTCACTATGAATCACGTATGATTTCAGCGTATCATCCAATAAATCTCGGCTTGCCCATTTGCTGAAAAATTCAAGCGCAAAACAAATTTACACACATCTACCAATGAATTTACAAAATTTGGCATTTTTTAAACATTTTTTTATTATTTAAGCGATTACGCGTCTTTAAAAGATACCCTTTTTACGAAGAGTAACCTTTTAACGACCTACCCGCCAATGGCTAGCGGCGGGCGTATGTGGTTGCTCCATAAAAACGGCACTGGGAATAACCACTTAAACTCCACGTTAACTTCGCTGCCCTTCACGGGGTGCCCTGGGTTCTGTCGAAGCAATTCACCTGGCCGGCCCCGGCAGCCCAGCTCAGGCTTCGCATCAAAGTATATAAAATACGAATAGAGATAAATAAATCCAAATAAAAGCCATGTTAAGATAGACAACATTAATTCTGTAAACAAAAGAAATATAATATCCAGTACAAGCTTAGCAGTCAAGTCAGAAAATAAATATCAACATGGAATGAACTATTTTTTGTATAGAAACGTGGCTTCCCTCTGCTCTTGGTTCTAAAAGAATTAGATTATTCAATGAGGACAAATCAATATGAATTGCAGTCGTTCATGGAATAAGTTAATGACATTAATGGTTCGTTGACCCATTGTCGCAGTGCAGTGTTAGGTAAAGGCGACATCTCTTTAACGATCAGCTTTGAGGGCTTGATTGATGTCCACGACCACTCAGTACCGCTTGTCACCGACTGAGTGGTGTATTTTTAAATGCTTATATTGTGGAGTAACCTGTATTGTAGTTGTTCCAAGAAATTACATGAATCCATAAAGATAGGCGTGAGAATTTTTGATAAAGATTTTGCGATTGTGAGCATCCATAGACTGTGGTGATCGCTTCATCAGGCGGGCTATTCAAATAATGGCAAACAAGAAGTCGGCCCATCTGATGGTAATAGGTCCATCGCCTCTTAAGACTATTGATGGGCTATATTTGTATGATGTTCAGTTAAATACAATGCATTCCAAATACTTATTACGAAACACTTAAGTTTTTAGTAGATCGTACGGTGCTGTTATAACAACCTGTGTAGTAATGTATATCGACAGAGTCCTGGCACGAGTAATTTATTGTAAATTCCCTTGCTTTATTACATTTGCGCAGTTTAGCGTAAATATTAATTAATAAGCCGATGTTTGTGTTTGTAAATTTGTATGTTAGGTGTGTCCCTAGACACACTCAGCTTAGTAACCAATACGTACTAATGAGTTTCCTAAAACTCATTGGTATATGTAACTGTAAATTGGCCACGGTCATAGGTGGATAGGTAATCAAATAATTCTTGATTCTTAATCCGTGCTTCGAGGCCTCTTGGCAATATACTTTTGATGTACATTATTAAATACGGACTTTAAAAGTTAGAGATACCAGGACAGTATAAACAAAAACTGGTAGAATTTTTAAAAGCCTTATTATTTTCCAAAAACAAGTGAAGAACGTGCTAAGGTGTAATGCATTATCGTTCTCAAATAGAATGAGACTTTAAACTGGAATGGATTTGAACTGTTAGCAGTACATTAGTGGGTAGAAATCATCTTTGAATGGATGAGACAAATAGTGAATGACATGACGATCTCCAATGATCACCATAAGGATTGGAGGAAGTTAGATAAAATGATTCCACTCCTCAGTAGAATAGTGTGCAGAGCAAAATATTAAATCAAACTGCTGCGATTCAAAATCTCAAATCGCGTCCCAGTGAGAAATACTGAGATTCCACTATTCGAATATTTTACGAAAGTCAAAAATAAGGTTATTTGTACATAAAAAAAAATTGCGTAACTCTAAAGACCAAACCCGCGTGTCTGTGGTAAATAAAAAATTTAATTGTCTTTGGTTTAAGGTTTGTTTTCCTTATCTGTACCTGACTGTTCGGTTGGTACGCGCGGTCATTATACTGTGGATGTATCTCAAATTTACAATTATAATGTCGGAATAATGAACATGAACTCTACTTCATGGTACTATGGAGGGTAAGGAAAGAAATTGATTTGTTTACGGAATAAAATAAGGAAATTTTTGATCTGGTAGATATTTATAGACAAGAGTTTTTTAATGATTTCACAATCTACAATATATACAGATACTAGCTGACCCGGTGAACTTTGAAGATAGAATCTTAGTTAACTGATTTTCCATACTAAATTACCAATTTTCAATCATATTTTTAGCATTTCTGTAGAGAAAGATATATATATATATATGTGTAATATACGTTATTGTACACTATAAATAACAAATACGGTCAATTTTACAAATACTACATTGTACAAGGGCGGTCTTATCACTAATTAGCAATCTCTTCCAGACAACCCTAGGATGAACAGGATACACAACACACGATTGATGAGTTAACTCGTCGGTGTACCATTTAATTCTATGAAATAAATAAGTAATACCAATACCTCGAGACACTATTATAAAGTTATATTCATTGAAGATCATTGAAAATTATACTAAATACAAGGCATTGTATTGATGCATCAAAAAACATTCAGTATACATGGGTCTGGTAGAAATTTATAGGCTTAATTTAACCATTTATTAAGGCAGCCGATATTAATTATGCTCATTAATATACCCTGCTCAAGTTGTGTGTTCATATCCTAAATTGTTTATATTTACTCATATGATGTATAGAGCTTAATTGTATCGCTCCTTCAAATTTATAGCCGCCTAGTGAAGTCATTTACACACGACATTTTTCCACAGGAAGTAATTAGGCTCGTAAGAAGCGCTTTAAACGTGGAACTCTTTAAATTCTTTGAAATTTCTGTTGCCCTGGTATTTCAAATGTTTTATGTTGAAAGTTTCATATTAACGATGTTTCAGCATTTCGTTCATTAATGGCGTCATATCGTGACGTGTATCGTGAAAGCCTAATTTTTAATTAAAGTTAGACAATATAAATCGGTACAAACAGCACCACTGTTAAGTATACACATCACGTGATTACAAATATTAGTAAGACAAATTATATGTATGAACAAAATAGAGGTAATTGTAGATGTGAGTTTAATGTAACAAAAATTGATTTGCTTGTAGCAGTCGCCTCAAACGAGTTTTGCATCAAAAAGTTGGGATTGTGTAATTAACAACAATATAATTATTTTTCATTCTAGCCTTAATAGAAAAGGGAAACGATCTCGTATCTCAATCATTTTGCACTCCGAGCATAAGAGTTAATGAACAGAACAGTGACAGCAGACAGATATAAATTCGAGAGAATAGCTTGTCCGCGGTTAAAGGTAAAAAAGGCGCGGTAAAAGTTTATGAACCCAAGCATGCCACGCTTTTACAGAGTACATTACACGGCAGATTTGGTAATGCTATATTTAAGTATAAAAATTGAGCTATTCTTAAACTATTTTATAATTTACTATAGCAAAATTTATATTCAGTTTTATTTAAGGGTCTGTGCATGATAACAAACTAAATTATGCGCTACGCGACACTGACGAGACAAAATAATAAATATAGGACTTAACGCGCACAGTGGGAACATAAAGGTTTATGAAGCGTGTGAGGCGCGTGAAGTCCATCTAAATTATTTTGTATTATGGAACGAGACAGTCTGATCCAGTGGGCAGTAATCCCAGAATTTGTACTTACAAAAGTTTGTGAGTAAATGATTTTTGGTAAATTAATTTAATAAAAATTTTCAATATTTGTATTTGTATTATTATACTCTGTGTTCCACAGAATACATATTAACTTCCGCATATTATTAAGACTATTAAATTCATTAATTTACTGTCACTTATGAATAACAACTTTTTGTTTTCAAATAAAGAAACACTAAACAAGTGTTTGTTTATTTCTCTTATTTAATTCCGTTAGCAATATTTCGCCCATCAAATCTTTTACAAAGTATTTTTTAATACAAAAGCTTCTATCGCGATCATTCAGTTCTCACATTAATCGGAAATCATTTGAATAACGGAAATTCTATATCTATCATTTTTTATTGCGATACGTCGAAGCATGACGGGGGCGAATTTTTCAGTTTGAAACGTGACGGTAGTAAACAAAGCCTCTTTGTGTTAAAATATAACCTTAATTATCAGATTCAAATCACGAGAGCACACGAGAGTTGCCTTTAATTTTGTAAAATTGCTTGTGTTTTTGGTATTAACAAAAGTTATACTATATCTAAGTTATCTTTTAAACCGTGACCCTTATTGTTGACGTAATAATTGTAAAAAGTATTTGAAAAGGATAAATAGGAAAGACTGTATGTGATGTGTGCGAAAGTAAAAGGCAAAATATAGAGCGGTACTTACATGTAATAATTATAATTTTATAAATTACACAGATGACAAATGGAAATTAAACAGGTGACAATGACAACGGCAACTCAAAAATGTAAAAACAATAAAAAAAATATAATATAACAAAACCAACTAGAAGGAGTTCGCAACAGTATTTATATTTGTTCACTTACATTTTAAGTTATATATACATCGTAAAAACTTAATTTAAGTCCGATAAAGAAAGTTTAATGTTCAAATCCTATACAGAAAATTAGGATAAACAGTCCAATAAAGAAACCCAATTAAAAACTTTAAATCTTATATCCTTTTCTTACTGTATTGAAATGAAGGAAGATCAATAAAATTCGATATCGTATCAGACTAATTATTTCAACCCTCAGGTCAAACACTTGTCTTAATTATAAAGTAACGCAGTCTTTTTTATAAAAAGTAAAAATTCTCTCAGGAAATGTCAAGTGTTCTCATTTGCAAGTGCACTCGACGAACCTGCTGGAAACTCTTCAATTGCCTTCTTCAGTCTGCTACTAGGAAACAGGAAGTAATTTGGTTTCTTATCCTTTTAATATCTTACTGGGTTTCTTAGACAACTCAGGACAAGACCCCAGTAGATTTACAAACAGATGGCTTAGAATTACTTTTAAAAAGTGTATATGAGTTCGAAATAGGTGGATATTTTGACTTAGGGGACTCCCCTTACAGTGATCATCTAAGGCTGACCTACTGTCTTGTCTTTAACACGCAATTTTGTTGTACAACATTTAAAGCAGTAATAAGAGGGAAAGAAATCTGTCTTTTTCGCAAAACGTCATGCGTATAAAAAATTATGGGCCAACCAATTTCTACATACTGCATTTTGCTGTCGATTCTAAATTTAATCGGAAACAGTTAGCACAATCAAATAATTAAAAATGAATGAAAGACAAAAGAAGCTTCGAAGAAGAATGTAACACAATAGTATATTATGATACAAATTGGCTTAGTTGTTTTGGCAGCCAGAGCCGTAGGCGAGGCCGTAATTCAGCAGTGTGTAATTATCAGAGCTCATGAGTTTCATATGATGTTAACATATTTGCGAGGAAAAAATAATAAACACGCAGCGACATATACGTTAAAACAACCAAAATACGAAAATTATGGAAAATGGCGCGTGAGTTATCTTTTCACGCACACATAATAACAAGGTGAATGAACCGCCGATTTCATACGATTTTAAGTTATTAAATGCAAATAAATTAATATTTTATAAAAAAAAATATTGTGAGTTATGAATAATTTATACTAATATGTTATGTATGTTTGACTTATCAAGGACATACCTACCGTACATTATTTATTCCAATAATGTTTATGGAAATTTAGCCGTGTTAAACCTTTTTGTTATACTAAAAATTACTGTACTTTCCTGTTAAATTGAGAATACTTTGTTTAGTCGCATAAGGTAATAATAAGTTATTGAGAAAAAGTTTCTATCTACGATCTTGTAGGTAGAGACATGATAGCATTGCTGTAGAAATTTTGGGACTTCTGATAAAAAATCGCAACAAGTAGTTTTGGCAGTCTTCTCTTGACGTTAACATGACACTGCCTTAAGAATTCTGAAGAGACCGAAACAGGTAGAAATTTGAAGGTGCAAGGTCAGGTCTATACGTATCCGGCATTAACACCTCCCAGCCAAACTCTCATAATTTTTACTGAGTGGCTAAAGATGTATGTGGTCTAGCGTTATCGTGATGAAAGACCACACCCTTTCTATTAATCTATTCCGGCCGCTTTCGCTCAACTTTTTGCTTTAATCTCATCAGTTGTTGGCAGTAGAGATCCGAATCGATGGTTCTGCCCGGCGGTAAAAGCTTTAATGAACAATGCACTTCCAATTCCACCATAGACACAGCATCACCTTATTGCGAGTTAACTCAGGTTTTGCCACAGTCTGTGAAGCCTGACGGGACTTTGACCATGTTCTTGACATACGTGATTCACTTTTCATCACCAGTATTTAATCTCTTCAAAAACGGTTTGGTTTTATTACGTCTCAATAAAGAATCGCAAATGAGTACACAGTTAATTAGGTTTCTTTCAGTGAGCTCGATTGGCACCCAATTTTCGAGCTTTTTTGTATAGTCAGCTTTTTCAAATGGGTCAAAACTATTTTGTGGTCAATTCCCATTTCTTTAGCTATGTCGTAACTGTTGAGATGCCTATCTTGCTCCACTTTTTCAAAAATTGCGTCTATTTAATCCGTAACAGGGCGACTAGTGCGAAGTGCATCTTTGACATCAAAATTCTCAAATTGAAAACGCTTAAACCAACTTTGTGCTATTCTTACTGACTCTGCATTAGGTCAACAAACGTCACAAATTTTTTTCGCGGCTTTTTTACTTTGTTTTAATAAAATTTTAAAATGTATCTATTTTCTTTATTCGATTCGTTCATTTTGATAGAAAAAAAAATGAAATTTTCATTCATTCAATAGTGATTAGTAACAATTTCATTAAATAGTGGGAAACAAAATTTTAATTATTTTTTTTGAAATGTCACCTTAATACCATGAAAACTAGCCAGATACAAATAGAATACTTTAACAGCCAAAGATATTTTATTTTTGGCTGTTAAAGTATTTAAGACAAGTTTATATATACTATATGCGCAATGACTTTTTCCCCGACCTAATAATTTAACTTAGGGATAATTCTATTACGCATTAGTATGTAATGTTATTACTTACGTATGTGTTATAGCTCGGGTTATGACCCTAAAAGCAATGTAACGAAATACAGTTTACGAGTTAGTGTGTTGAAATTATAATATTTCTCGCATTCAAGTCTTAACCCAAATCAACACATCGTTTACAAATTGTGTTATGGATACTAAATAACGATGAAATAGTAACATGAATATAAATATCAGAAATATACTTAATTATCATACAAACATTCCTTAATACTGAGCAAATACGGTTTGTTAGTTTCGGTTGTTATTTAAATGAAAATTGTACCAATAAGGTAAAGGAATTCAGATTTTTCATACAATAAGTTTATTGAAAAATGATTGTGAATCGCATTATACAATAGAATAGAAATAAAATTTTACTAAAATCTATTACGGCTTAAAACTAAAAAAAATGTTACTCCCTAATAGGCCCGTTGCCGACCGACATCTTTGAGATAAAACGCGACTTGTGAATAGCAAAGCACTTTATCATTATTCATCTTTTCCTGAAAACTCATTTCAGCCAGTTCGAATATTCAACTACGGGTGAACTTAAAACACGCGGCGTTCGTCAGCTGAACTCTTTGAAAACAACGTTATTAATATTGCGAGTGGCATTAATGTTATGACAGAATTCCATTCAAAAATAAGAACTGGCTATCCTTCTATTCAGAACTAACTATGCGTGAAAATTTGTACCGACTGTTAAATTGTTTCAAATATAGTTAAATTACTTTGGATTCATAGACACCGATTTAACTGTAAGTTGACTCATTTTCTATAAGTAATCTGGCAACTTGTCAATTCTTCGAATAAATGTTACTTAAGGATTAAAACGAACCTGAATAGTTCACTGATAACGGAGAAAGAAGGTAATAATATCATTTGATTAAATACACTACAAATATATTACTAAATATACATTCAATCAACCATGCCCGGGATATACCGGGACCTCTGGTTTAGTGTGCAGGACGACAACTAGATCACATTTAATTCGACTAAATTAAAATTATATAATCTATTAACTAACTAAGTAGCTGTTTTAATCTATTTTATTGTAATTTAAAGTTTCTGAAACTGGCATCTTATAAGACGAAAAAATAAATTATGAGATTTATTTTTTTGTGAGAACTTGTTACTTAAATTTTACCAGATTGTCATTTGTATTTTATCAGACGTCGTTAAGAAAAACTGTGTTCCACGATAAAAACTCGACATTTTCGCGGCTTGCCAGTGACTTCAATTGCATTTCATGATCAATTCTCAATTCGCTCTGTATGTCTGTGGTGGTTCAATGAATTAAGACATTAACGGTAACATCCTAATGATGAACGAGGAAAATATTAAGATAAAAAAGATAAAAAATAAATTACATGTAACATTTGAACTTTTAATTTTTTTAAGATTACGCCCAAGGAACTAAGGTTGTAAAATTATACAACGTTGTGATAGTTTAACGAATTGTGTTCTATTCATAAAAATGATAATTTATAATATAACTTTAAATTTTACAAAGCAATTCTTTTTCAATCTTTGGACAAGGATTCTAATGGATTCAAATTACAATACTGCATACACCTCTGTATGTTTTTGTTAATTATTTAATTTCATTCTAAAATGGTCTATTGTATAAAAGTTGCTTTACGTTAAGCAAGTGTCAACAGTCAGTACATATTATTGCTCTTTTTCATATATAAATTGAGAGAAAGGGATAGGTATAGGTATATAGTACTTGTATTTAGATTCACTTGTATTAAGAATTGAACCTCTAAAGCTTTCTCGTCTTGTTCCGGGGGCTTGGTGTAGGTTTCAAGACTTTTAGAGATTTAGCTATACTGCAGAAATCCACAGAGTAAACAAAAGAAAAAATTGTATTAAATATTTTTAATAGGGAAAAATATTTTTATCATAGCGCTGTCAAGCTTGCATAGATAATCTATAGGAATATACACAAAGTATATCCATTTTATGCTAATATGAAAATTTTTACATCATGTCTAACAATAACATTCTTATTTAATGACTTTAATTTCTATTTATAACTTCTTCATGAGGAATTTTACTCTTTTAATCTCAAATACTGCAATGTGTAGAAAGAGGTATAATCTTCGAGCGGTATGTCTTTTACCATTTAGTGTTCACGATCTGTTGGTCGCAAGCCACAATGCCCATGTGAACATGCAGTCCTCAGACAAAACACAAAATGGAACTCTTTCATAAATAAAAGATCTCAACACACGAAAGGAACAGCAAAATAAACAAAAGCTTACCTGTTTCACGAACTTTTGGAAACCTTTACTCACATCACTCACTTGCAACTCGAAAACTAATTAAATCGGTTTTTGAAAAAGGAACGTTTCGATTTATAATGCTGTAATGTTAAATCTGAATGATAGTTTGTACTCGTGTCCCACCCGACCGCGCGGCGCGGGCTTCGCCGACCAACTGAAGCTCCGAGCTAAGCTACGGTTCCCGGTTTTCAGTCGGGGTTGCTAGGGCGCGAAATGATTTTCCGTTCGCACTGAACTCATTGCGTCGACGTAATGCCGCCGTGCAGCAATATAGTTTGAAATTAAAACGTTTGATTGATTGACTTTAGAACCGGTTTTCTAATTGTTTTTATTTTTTTATCATCATATACAAATATATAACAATACTTTTTGTAATGAAACCTCCTCGATTTTTTGTTAATTAATTGGAAAGAGTGCAGAACGAACGAAGTACGAATAAACACTTGTAACTATTTATTACACATAATTCTTTCGTAATTCCTATAACGCAATTATTTTACAGTACACCTCTTACATTATCCAAGAGTCAGTTTATCTAGCGACAGTGCATAACTATTTAATCCCGAGTTCGAGTCCCGGTAGAAGCTATTTTTTGAGAAGCTTTTTTTGTTGCATATTTCCGATACTTATTTTTAAATTGTACTGTTTATTGCATAATGATGATAACATTAGTGGGGGAGTAATCAACAAATTAATCAGTGTTAGATGCATTAGACAGAGGAAATTAAATAATAACCAGTTAACCTAAATTTATCAGTTAATCTAAACCAATTTTTCCGACCAATTTTCAATATCTAAAGTTATTAAGCTTTAAACTTTAGAATAACCTTAGAAAAATAGTGGAGCCCTGAAGTGAAGGTTCATAATATCCCCCATGCACTATACTATATTCTGCATAGCAATGAATGCTTAATTAAATTTTAATTGTATCTGGATTATATGAATTGAGGAATTTAATAATATACTTTATACTTACCTTAGGTATTGTAATGCTTTATGCATGGATTCGCAAATATGATAATTTTATGCTTTTAAATGAATTAATTTTAAGTGAAAATTGACTTAAACTGGAAAGAGAAACAAAGCCACAAATCTCATTAGTAAAATAATATTAAACAGCAAACATTTAATCCAGTCTAAATCCGAATTAACATTTACTAAGAAGGTTCAGTCACCCAAAGGGCAATGGAGAGGACTATTCTCGGAGTGTCTCTGCGTGGTCGAGACAGAAATGACAAAATCCGTAAGAATTACGAGTCTGAAATGGCAGTGGAGAGGGCATTTTATCAGCGACCGTTTGGGCGTGTAGTTCCTCAAGTGGCGGCCGGATAGCAGGAAACGCAGCGTTGCTAGGCCTCCCACATAAGGAACAGATCATCTGGCTGCGGTCGCGGGCAGCTGCAGGATGCGATGAGCGCAGATCCGATCGGTTAAGGGTCCCGTCCTTGGGGGAGCCTATTCCCAGCAGTGGCCCTTTCTCGGTTGATTTGATAATGATAGAATAGAATAGAATATATCTTTATTGTACATCATCCAATTCAAGAAGAGAAATAAACAAAGAACATTTAACTTTTTAATGATGATGAAATCCAAATGGTTAGAGTCATTTAATGCGCTAAAGAGGCGGCTCTCTAAATATGAGTTGGTTTAAAAGAAATAAACTTAAATAAAGTATATGGTTTTTTGTACATTTGACTGAACACAGTTTTGTGATATTTATCTATTTTTCATTTCTTATGTTAATAATTATGTACAAAAATAATGTTTATTGGATTTTGACTTTTCTTGTTGGATTCTGACGTACCACTTAATAGGTTCGTTGACTTCTATACTTTTTTTCAAAACATTGCGTTTTTTGTAGAAATATAACGCACTTCCCTTAGTTTATCTTATGTATTTACAAAAAAATATTTATTATTATTTATAATTTTCTTCTAGATAATTAGTTAATATTAACTATATCATCTTTGTTATGTGATTTAATTAGTATTTAAAAAGTCGCAAAGCTGAACTCAGAGACCGAACTTACACGGCGAATACGGCGGCCATTACCGTAAAGTTCCAATTTCGAATTCATAATTTGACTGTAATAAGCGAGTTTAATTTCCACTTAAAATTTTCATTCTCCTTATTCAAAATGGATCAAATGTCCAGTGTTAGCAGATGTCACAGAGCCCACTTTTTTATGATTTGCATGTCTCAACTCTTACCTAATTAGATATTATACCATTTTTTACCATTCTTACACATAAATTTTGTATAAAATTGTCCCAAATAGTACAAAAAGTTTAAACCAAAAACGCTAATATTATAAATAGAATTAGCTCTTTTAAGAAATAGCATTTTTGGTATATACTTTACCTCAAACGTTTTTTGACATTCAAAAATCTCGCTGAAAATGTAGATGAAGCTAATAACGCTAATAACTCGCAATAAGGTCGCATTGACGAACGTTATCAAATAAAAAAACAATAATGTATATATAAATATATAGTTTTTATAATGTCAAAGAATGGAATTCAAAGAGATGGTGATAATGATTCAACTGATGGTAATAAGTAATCACAGGTTTTAATATACTCCAACCAGTAACAACATTAGCCAAATTACCTTTCAGACTTAAACAGCGAGAATTGACTCATAGGTGAAATAGGCAAGGTTGTCTAAGGTACATAGCTTCTCCTATTCCAGCCGTGAATAGGCGTCCATTTAAAAGGATTTTTTTAAACTAAACCCATTGTCTGTCAATTGCTTATGGCGAATTTTTTATTGTTTTTAGGTCACTAAGCAGCCCCATGCATATACCTAACCATTCTTTTTTTATGAGAGTATTCGAAAGCTTAGACATTTTGTTATTATAAATTACTCTTTAGTAAAGACAGAGTTACTTGCCTTCTATTTCCACTTCTCGCTAGTTGTTAGGAGTCTATTGGTGGATCTGAAAATAGCTTGATGTACAGAATTTTACTGTCAATGTGGATTTTATAAAGAATTAATTAAAATCTTTGGTTTTTGGCGGCAATATTAAATGAAGAAAGATTTTTATACAAATAAAATGTGAATTAAAATAATCTGTTAATCATGAAAAAAGCCTTCAAAATCAATAATCGTTATTTATAATGCAATGTGTTATTGCCGATCTCTAATCAGCACTATGTTTTAGAGATAAAGTCTAATTTTCTGAGAATTTGGCATTAGGTGTTAAAACAACTTAAATCTTTACGAGGCTTCCGATCTGAATTTACATATTGAATAATGAAAACAGCAATAGGAAGACGAATGAGGTAACAACTTGCGTGATCCGTGAAAAAGTTTTACAGAACTCATCAGATATTATCGTGAATATCACTTTAAATCAGATGATAATAATACTCTCACGCCTGTCGGCGTTAGCTTATTGAGTTAGTGATAACCTCGTCCATTGTCAAACTTTTATTTTACTTTCACTTATATGATGATGATGGTGATTAAAAACACCTATGATCACCACGCCTATGATCACCTATGATTTAAATATACTTCTCCCATATGGTTAGGTTTGATAAAAAGCTATAAATGTTAACGAAAAACTTTCAAATCAAATCTTTGGTGAGTTGGATATATACGTTTTGGTTTACCACTACTCCGTATTTATGAAATGCTAGATAATATATTTAATTTCATATATTAGATATCGTTAAACTGGTGAACATTATATCGATATTAATCTGAAGTAGCTATGGAAGAAGACCCCAACAAAACCGCACAATACAGGAACACGCACAATTAATTTTAATTGTATTAAGGTTCCCGAAAGCATATTATCTATATGATTTAATCAAATAGCTGTAAACGGATTCCTCCCCCTAAAATGGTATATACCTGAGTATACCTATTTACATAGTCTAGATTTGGATAATCAAGGGTACTAAAGTATTATACATATTTTTAAGATCGATTATAACTCTGTTACTTTCTCTAAATTTACGTTATACTAGGAGCATCCTTGCGACACCTGGGTACTGGAGAATACTCTATTGGATTCTTATCTCCGCCCCCGTCTCCCGGACAATTTTCGCATAGCAGAAATAGAGATAAAACTTAAATGCGGGAAGATGGAACTCGTAGGGTCGCCATAGCCCATCTTTTGTCGGTAGAGTAACCGTATTTAATGCAACTTATAGCGACATCTATCGGGATATAATGTAAACTTCTT
The DNA here is from genome assembly GCA_943193645.1 of Acentria ephemerella. Classification (NCBI taxonomy): domain Eukaryota; kingdom Metazoa; phylum Arthropoda; class Insecta; order Lepidoptera; family Crambidae; genus Acentria; species Acentria ephemerella. The sequence goes on along the minus strand of OW971898.1, from coordinate 2,763,490 downwards.
TCACTCAATTGTCAATAGATGGCGATCATCGAGTGCACTGATTCTGAACTATACTAATGTATAGGTCTTGCCTCTTTCCTTATGAAGGTGCTGCTCCTTGTATTTAATAAGAAAATTTGTTTAATAAATTTATATTTTTAAAGAAGTATTCATAAAAGAGTAAAGTTTAAGTTTATTACGTATGTATCTTTATTTTTTTTATTAAGTTTTATTCAGTATTCAATTTAACTTTATTCAAAACATGTCTCTATGATGTTAAGAAAATAAAATTATGTTCGAAAATAACACAATTAAAATGACAATAAAGTAACAAAATCTAAAAAGTAGTAATATAAATACATTAGTAGTAATTTATTTATAATATATAGATTTGTACTTATTTAAAAACTTATGAACTTATTGACCTTCATTTTTTCATTAAATAATTGACTTTTTATTTACTTAAAATTTATTATATAATGGTGCTTTTTTATTGTTTTCCGTTTGTATACAAAAACTAGAACTAGGCTCTACCAGTGTAATAATTTTTTGATGTGATTCAGAAAGCAGAATCAACTCCGATGTCAAATCTGTACCCAACAAAAACGTCTCTTATGTCAAAAATCAAAACGATCATGTGACACATTTCTTATTCAAATCTCTGATCATCAATAGAAATAACAAAAAACAAGCTATTAATTATTTTTGTAATAGCCATTTAGCTACTAAATAATAAATTTAAAAATTTTCACAACCAATGATTTGAATAACATTTAAAAACCGGATGTAACGCTAATAGCATCTTCGCTTCGAGTGCAAGTATTTCCGCTGCCAAATTACACATTGCCGCCATTTTGTCTGTGTACTCGTCTCTTGTCTATAATTTTCGGATAGATCGTCTTTATGGGCAAGGTCCGTAGATAATTTTTTACTCTTTGGATTACAATAAATTGTTCTCTTTGATTCCGAATAGGTGTAACTGTCAAAACAATGATAGTTATTTGTGATTTAAAAATGTTTTCCAGATTATCCTGGTGTAATTATGCATGTGGTGATATAGAATGGATACGTGGTCAGATTTATGTCGTTGCTGCCTCTCTTCGAGTTCTACAGTCTCAATACTTGACACAAACCAAAACGTGAAAATTAAATTTCAAGAGATCACTTCTATAGAGGTAAATATTGCAAAAAGTTTTGTTAACCTCACTAATTTGTTTGTTCTATTTTTCTATTTATGGCACGGTCGAGATGTGAAATAAAAATCAAATTGATTAGATTTGAATTCAATAGTTTTTTCAAACGTCAAATTAACATAACCTATAATTGCATTGGTATCTGAGTTTGAACTTAAGTAATTTTATTAATGTAATAATATTAGAAATTTGTAACCATAAATGTCGATAGTTTCTGGTTTATTTTTTACGTTTCATTTTCGATTAATATATTTTATTCGTTTTATTAGTGTGAAAATACAGTAACAATTTTTGAACTAAACTTTACAGGTGAAACCAGATGATGGGCTCCCGCAAAAGCTGTGTGATACCTGCTTTACCATTATGAGCAATGCATACCAGTTTAGAAAGCAATGTATCAAAATGGATACAGAACTAAAGCAACAACTTAATGCATTAATAAATCAATCAAGAGAAGTTTTACAAGATCACAACGAAGAAGAAGAGAATGTTTCTGAGCCTACTGAGGCCCATTTAAGACAATTAGAGGCTTTGATTAAGACTGAACCAAATGATAGTGATGATGACTGTTATTATGTACTTGTGATTGATGATACAAATGAAAAGGATAAAAATATCAATGGAAAAGAAAATGAAGACAACCTAACTCATGTTAATCTGCAAAATATTAAGTTAGAACATACAGAAACACCTAATCATTCTGAAGACAAAATTGAAGAATCAAATATGGTGGAATTCCATGAGCACAATCAACATAAATTTGAGAATACAATAGATTCATTTCTTGTTTCTAATACTAAAGTGCCGGTTAATGTCCCAGCGACTATTCTTGAAAATGAAGAAGAGAGTCAAGAAAATGAAGACCATTTTGGAAATATAATGGATGTTGACACAGAAAAAGTCCTCCCGCAAGAACAAGAATTATCCCAAATAGATGAAAATCAAGACCATGAAGATGTAAACGAAAGTTTTTCTGAAAACATAATTAATACAAAAAATTTAATAAAAATATTGACTACGGGAGGAGATGGTACAATACTTCTGAAAGGTAGTGATGGTGTTGAGTATTTGGCTAACACACTTGTCTCCAATACAGAAGGGAGTCAACAAGAACAAGAAGTTATATTCTGTGAAGGTGATGAGTCCTCTCAGTTTCAAATACTAAAGTATGAGGGAAAAGAACTGGTGATTGAATATGCTGATGATGGACAAATAGCAACAGTACTGCAACAAGAAGATGGTACATTTTTATGTGATTGTGGTGAACAATTTGAAGATTTGTCTGAATATGAAAAACATCAATCCAAGCACAACCCTGCCGGAGAACACTTGTGCAATTTATGTGGAAAAGGCTTTGAAACTGCAGAAGTCTTAACTGGTCACACTGTACTGCATAATGTGACAGGGTTGTTAGTTACATGTCCTTTTTGTAATCAAGTTGTTAGGCGGAATGCCCTCACACAACATATTAGATATTTCCACAATGATAGGCCTACTTGCAAGTTATGCTTAAAGACATTTGCCAACCCAAACAACCTGAAACGTCACATGGTGATTCATACTGGTGTAAAGGAGTTTGAATGTGACATCTGCTTCAAACGCTTCCATCAAAAAATTACTATGCAAACTCACAAACATACACATATGTATCCTTTTTCTTGCAACCTGTGTGATAAAACATTTCAAAACAAAGATGCTTTAGCAACTCACAGAGTTAGTGATGAATGCACAAGATCTAAAGTCATGAAAGTTAAAGAAGAAGTTATGAAAACTGTTAAGCAAGAAATAACTACCACTGTTGGAAAGCTGTTGGGATATGCTTGTTCTCTATGTAGGAAGATGTTTTCATTGGAGTCTGCCTTGGAGCAGCATGTCGAATCCACACATCTAGTTGATCCTATGGAATTGATATGCCAAGAATGTGGTGCTGTGCTGCCATCAAAGAAAGAAATGCAGACTCATCTGGCAACACATAAGACAGTAAAATTAAAGAATGTAAAGAGGTTTGAATGTCCCAGTTGTGGTAAGGGGTGTGCTAGTCAAGCCATGTTGATAATGCATGAACGTGTTCACACAAATGAAAGACCATTCCCCTGCCAACTCTGCTGCCTTCGCTTTAAAACAAAGACTCATTTAAGAACACATCAACTCACACACACAAGAGAGAAAAAATTTGGTTGTTCTGTTTGTATGAAATTTTTTGCTCTTAAAGGTAATTTAGTAGTGCACCTTCGTACTCATACTGGAGAACGTCCTTATATATGTTCATTATGTGGAGAAGCATTTATTGATTCTAAATATTTGAAAAAGCATAAATTTAAGAAGCATTCAATTGATAATGTACCTTGGAACAAATATTAACTTTAAGTAAACATTTTGAACATGCTTAGTATACAATTTATGATTACTCTCTTTATGTGGAAACTATGTTGGGAGCATAAAAGTTCTTTATTCTTATTTATTTAATGGATTTTGTTTTGTTTAATTTTTTAAATGCAATCAATTGCTTTGTTTTATTATTAAAAACATAATTATTGTGTTTGCAAGAAATAAACCAGTTACATTTCAAATGTAAATATAAATTTTTAAGCATAATAATTTAAGTATCAGTTTAACTGTCCTACGATGTTTCAAAGTAGGGAGTTATTATTTATTTATAATTATTCCAATTATGGACACATTTATTGGAATATCATACCTTTGAATGTGTGTGATCTTTGTAGTTTGTAATAAGTTAATTCAAAAATAGAGGTGGAATAGTACTATTATTTTCTTTTTTTAATATCTGCTGTTACACACTAATAAGGGAAAATAAAATCAATCCTACTTGTGTCCATGTTTTCTTTTCTAAAAAACCCTCTTGACAAAAATTTTATCATAAATAGATACAGGCTTGCATAAATTGGGATTACATAGTTATTAGGTAAATGCTCAAGTACTTATTGTAAAATACTCATTTGCAGCGTTAGATTCTCACAGATAGAGATAGATCTTTGATTATTATAGCTCGGTATAGGGGTCACAACTTTTAAAAAGGCCTTTTTTCAACATTTTATACAGTCTTGTTTGTATCAAAGAATTCAATGAGATGGACGACATAGGATGAAAGCTCTAACCCAAATAAATAGTTATGTTAGTCTCAGCTAAACAAATTTTTAATCTTTTCATTAAATCATATTATAATGTACTTATTTTAAACAGCGATGCAATAAAATTATGCACTGTAACGCCCTGACATAGGTGACAAATTTTTGACGTAATCCATAGACGTTGATTGTCAGTAAAGCATTCTGCAAATTTATGGAACTAGTAACAAATCGCAAACAAACAAACAATCCAGAAGGCTAATTTCCGTAAGCCAAAGTAATTGTTTTTATTTTTCATACTCTTTTTCCTTTTAAGAATTCCTCTGATGAAAAAATCTAATGATTAAAGATTAATGATCATTTGGATGTGTAGGTACCTACGTTGTATAATTTTAATAGTGCCCATCACTATTGAAATGTATACAGCTATTGAAATATAACTATAGCAAAATCTTTATTATACAATTAATTACATCGATTTCCATTATTTAAATATTCAAAACTCCCATTTATAATCTTAAATCATTGTTTGATACTAAAATAAAAATATCCTATAGTATTTGTATAAATATTATTTGAATCGATCTAGACTCAAATCGCCTTATATACGAGGTTTAAAGTTAGCCTTGGCTTAAAACTGAGCCTATATGATGTTGTTATTTAAGGTAGATAGGGACAGCATGAGGCTTAAAAAGGTTTATCTTAAGACCGCGTTTTGCAATATGTTATTCTAGAGATGGCGCCCTACGATTCTACGTCGTACTGTCATTGCTTCCGACAAATATTATAACTTTATTCATACTACATGTGACTATGATTGTCGAATATGCATTTAACCATGCTTTAATGATGATTTGAAAACGGTGGATTTATTTTAAAACCATCCATATATAATTAGATATAATATATATATTTAATTATAATGCGCCACGAAGAAATTTTTTTTTTCAATATATTCGAAATATATACATACATATACACACTAGATATCACTCTATGATAAATGTTATAAATAACTAAATTTTATAACTTAAATTACAATTATAATATTATAAATAAGCAGGTGCTGCAGGTGACCTATGCAGAGTTTTCCAAGCGGCGCAAATATTTAGCTCTCAATCAGAGCTATATGTTTATGCCGTTTGGAGTTGAAACTGTGGGCCCATGAGGTTCAAGTCCTCTTTTCTTTTTTAAGGATCTATCTAAGAGAATCACCGAGTCGTTTGGTGCTCGAAAGGCTGGCAGCTATCTTAGCTATATGATTTAAAATTATGTTTATTACGAAGTCTTTTTTGTAACAATTGCTCTTGTAAAAATCGTGTATTTCAAATAAACAAAATTAGTTGGTTCCACGTGCTACTAACTGAAATTACTTAACGCATATATCAAAAGACCTGAATTTCTGAGTGCTAAAATAGTTCTCATTATTGCCGCCACGGTATAACACAATGCGCTCTGGAAATATAGATTCTTATCCATACTCGAATGTAACATGTTTTAGATATTTTATATTGTGGTACATATAGTAAATAACTAGATGGCGGTATCAATAGTTAGTAACAGTATGAACATAAACACTCGTCAATGGCTCTCGTTTACCTATATACATATTACTCCTTGCTGCAAGCTTACAGCAGTCTTACAATAGCAGTGCGTTGCACATACCAGAGAGTTTTACAATAAAAAAAAGAAACTACGAATCACATAGGAAGATGCAATCTTTACAAATTGAACCAAAAATGCCCATTATTTTGAGTTTATGAATAATGAATATATTCAAAATAAGATGGCGCTGTATAATACAACTACTCGGTACTAGAGGGCGCTAGCATATATAAAAAAACATATATATATAATTTTAACATTACTTTTTCATGATAAAAAAAAATGTATTTGCAACCGAAATCTAAATATGCGTTATTTTGTATCTAGCGGATTTGATTTTTCCACAAATGTTCTATGCATTATAACTGGGTTTCAATAATCCATCAACAATACAGAATGTTCTGCTTACGAGGTATTTAATTTTTACAAATTGTACAAAATCCTATATGTCAAAATATAAGGCGCGTCAGCAAAACCAACCTTAGATAGATTACGATATTCCATGAAAAATGTTTTCGACGTATTAAATTAGCATTATTAAAAGAGAAGATACAATAAAATATAATTGTTCTTTTTAATGCTCTCTCTCATATTGACACCAAATGTTAAATTTCATAAAATTTTCCACTTAAGGATAGCGACAGCGACTAGCAGGGCAGTCTTGAGTCGAAAGACAAAACGCATCGTACGCACTAATAAACGCAGTGAAAACAAATCCACATAAACTCATGTGTGCACAAACTGTGCTTGTTTTGTTGCATACAACAGTAATACTACCTTTGGTATGTTCATGTGAGCCTAGTATTAGAAATGAAATTTCGAGAAAAGTTTTTTATAGAAAAAAGTTATTTTATTATGATTTTTTCTTATTCATAAAATAAGTTAAAATAACAAAATTGTATTGGTTGTTTGCAAATGATGGTTTTAAGGGTTTGTTTGTACGCTTTTGTCGGGTCTAAATTTAATGAACTTTTTTTTTAATTTATATCGTTTGATTTTTTAATATAAAATAATACGTATCCGTGAATATATAACAAGCATTTATAACACCAAACTCCCTGCAATTTACATATGCTTCTCCCGGTACTGCTCACGAGAAACGTGTAGCCAGTTGGGTCTTGTAATTCACTTAGCAAGTTGTCGCCCGCGGTCGGGTACCAGATGTGACCCGTATCCCGTATCAATCAACTTATATTACAGGGCTTGTAAGATACAGTTTATGGTTCATGCAAATTTTATTACATATTTTTTAATGCAAAACATGTCATGCTAATAGTCAGACAGTGGTTTATTGAGTTTGGTCGTAATGTTCGAAATAGGCAGAATTTTCGTAGTCGTCTGTCGTATACATAGGCTACGTAGCAAACAACACCGGAGACATTTGTGTCTGTCTATTGACCCTCGATCACATACGGCCCACGGAGCGTAACACCAACGCGCCGAGTACTCGGCGCCCATAAATCAGCAAGCGTAAATAACCCGCTATCATTAAGGCCGCGGTGACGCGCGGACGTCATTCCTCGCGCCATTATGTCACGTCTTCAACATACATTTTTAACGCTATTTAGTAGTAACAATTAATATTATTTTTAACAGGTGAAAAGAAAAATAAATCAAATTTTTAAATATATATTGTGTTGAATAGGCAGAAGCGACAGCAGATAAGCTCTAAGATTTTAAATTCAATACTTTGTTATTTTATGGTACGTATTTATATTTAATAATATGTTACGTAAGCACAATCTGACACGCTCCCTGATATATTGCCCTGAAGATTTTTATTCAATTCATTGGAGACCGAGAATCACGATGTACCCTACTCCCATACAGTGCGGAGACACGTAAATACGATATTAAAACATTAGCTGTACAAGTTTATTGAAGTAAAACTACAAACTAAACTATTGTAGTTTTAGTCTAGTCAATGTCGTATTGTCGACTTTGTTATTGTGTACTTTACGGTCTAGTCTTGTCACTTGTCCAGTATTTGAACAGCTTGTACCAATAAAATAAATATTCAAATAATATGCTTTATTGAACATATGTATGGTGTTACAAGTAAAAACTTAAATTTCAAATACAGATGAGAATATCTTCGCTTTAAAGCCGCTAACTGTTGAGCGTAATTAAGCAAAGCAAGGAACAGAACAGAACAGGAACAGAACTCAACCTTAGAATATTGAAAAATTTGATTTTAATAATATTGAAAATATTACTTTGAAGATTGTTACAAATGCTACTGACAAAGGCAAGTGACAAAGACTGAACTATTGACCTACATTCATTCAATTGAATATTTTAAGATTAGACATAAATAGGAACTAAACCTTCTGAATAGCAAAAGCATAAACCATCTGACACCACTTTATTAATTATAAATAAATTATAAATGAAAAGCGAACATGTTACAATGAACTTATATATTTCGCTAATAAAAATCACAATGACGTAAAACGTCAGTACAAAATTAATATAAAAAATAAACACTAAAGAGGCCCGTTTTGGACCAAACTCTAAAGAGGCCCGTTTGGGAACAATCTCTTTGTACTTAGTCCTAAATAAGAACGTTGTAAATTTATCACTTCTAGTTTTAATTTTCAACTATCAAAGTTAATTCATTTATTATGTAACTTTATTACATAACTTATATGCCTGTGTATATATATTTTCTCTAATAGGTGATTAATTAAGTATAACACAGGTAGGTAGGGTAGGAATGTACACCTTACACGCCTTATTATCATGCGTACGCACGCGATTAATTAACAAATAGGGGTGACAGTCTTTTATAATTAATAATTTTTACTGTATTATAGTAACAGAATAAATTGCGCATATACATTCACAAAACATATTACAATTTTCAAATAATTATTATTTCCGTGTAAAGTAAGGTCCAAATCAAAGAAACTCAGCGTGCTTGCCTGTCATCTCAGCTCAAGATTTCCTGATAGACTGACCAATATATGGTTAAAATTGACGTTTCTAAATAAGTTGAGATACAAATTAAATGCCCATGTTAAATAAAATATTGTTGCTTTGCTATATGTAATGGCATGCGTCTCTCCCGTTTTCGCCATTTCACCACCACGCTAGCCCAATGGTTGGTGTTGGAAGATGTAACGTAGATCCTGTAACAATCATAAAGACGACACACATCCAATTAGTTACGGTTTCCCAACTAATTGGGTGTCAGATCAGATGCCTTAAAATGAAAACACTAACAGCTAACTGTAGAAGTTTAAGTTTAAAAACGTTTTATTACAGTGGGGATGATGATTGTGACAGAAGTTATTGATTTAATCATCAGATTCATCATGAGCTTAAGGCATTGCGTCATAAGCGCCTGGTTAGACGAACACAATCTGTGCCAGCTTACCAGCTAGCCAACGAAAGTGTTATATGTAGTATCTGCTTCAAATTAAACAGATTTTTCAGTCCCAAAGTCAAAATCAGCAATATAAGTAATTAGCCAAATGGTGCAATGCTTAACATTTTTTGATTAAATCACGACGTTACAAAAACGACTGTACGGTTTCACGCCTACATCACATAGCAACATATAACATACGGGCCGGTAGGTACATAAGGTTTCATGTGAGTGCACGCTATACGCATAGTAGACGTGTGGACAGTATGATAAAAACATTTATTAAATTAATGTAACATAATGTGTTTGATACTTTAACTATAAAATAATGATTGTCGATGTGATTGTATTCAATTTTAAATCGTACCACTCGTTGACTCAATGAGAAGATTCAATGACAGTTTAGTTTCAAAATTAAGTTTTAAAGTGATTCCAAATTAATACATATTATAACCAAAAGGATGCCTGCTGATTATGAAAGCATCTATCAAATCACAATAGCGATTGTTTCTGTTTTTATATCTAAATTCTGTATCGTATATGAGTAACGGTTAAAAAAAACGCAAGTTTAGCCGTCTAAACATACTTTCATTCTATAGTTTAATATTAACAAAGATACTACATATGTATCTAATAATGACAATGCATGGATTATTCACTTCGAAGTCAACTCAAAAACACTTCGAAGAGATAAGCATGATTGTCATATATCGCTTGTCTATATGTATCGCTGTCAAAATTATATCTTCATAATTTCAGTTATAGTTCAATTTAAACTTCATACATTCCTGTCCCTAATACCTAGAAGAAAAAAACATTACCTGAAAAAAGGTTTAAAAATGACATACTGCCTATATGAATGTATCATGATGATGCGTGTGTACACATAGTATACATGTATAGACTACAATATACGGCCGATGTCGGCAGCGGTGGCGGGCCGCGCCGCGCCTCGGGTGAATCATTGGGTAATGTAGTGCTAGTGCGATAAGATTTTTTGATACTAGTTATTTAAAAATATTTTATTTATACTTAATATCATAAGTTATCTTAACACATTAAGGACCGCAAAGAAATTTTGCGTTTGTGCATTTATACAGTTTTTCGTAGCTTCATCTGTTCGGATTCCACCAATGGGATTGTCTGGTCACCAGACTTGGAGATAGTAGGATACAATGTATGAAAGTAAGTCCATCCGTAACAGACGGAACGTGAAACACGAGAAAACTTGTGAGCGGTCCGTAACAGATGAGACGCGAAACACGAGAAAACTCGTGAGCGGTCCTTAATGTGTTAAGTTTAAACTTAAGACTACTACTAGCATAACAGACACGAGAAAGGTTATTGACAAAACAACGTTGTACTACGCTGGTTTGAAGTCCAATGGCTAGCATAATCTTCAGAAGTTATATCTAGTTTATAGCTAATGTCAAATTTAGTTTTAAATAAGTACACATTTTTTTGTAATGGTAAATGGGTATATAGGACATATAAATAAAACACGTGATAAGGAAAATGTCAGATAAAGTTTTGCCGCTTGGCAAGCATAACACTTAACACTTGTAAAAATTCATAAATTTTTAGTAACGTTAAGTCCAACCAAGCAAGTACCAAGTTTTATTGAGCGTAGAGCATGTGTCTGTACGCGGTGAGTGGCGCTCGGGCGCGCGGCTGCTTTGTTCCCGGCTGGCAGCCGCGCGCCGCCTCGACGATACTCAGGGTTGCCCAACAACCGTATTTATATTATGTATAATTTGGTCTCGCTCATCACGATAGTCTCAATTTGTGCTATTCCCACAAAAATTTGTTTAATTAAATGTATCAACGAAATCCTCTGATACTATTCATGTTTTGCATGCTTTCTACAAACAATGTTTTCATATATATTTTTCTTTGGTTAGATTAGAAGCGTCTCTAGTCCATGTAGCGCTCGTGGCCAGTCATTAGCCTAGCGCCCTCTAGTAAGCATGTGGTCAAAATGGAATGGCTACAAATAACAGTATTTTACCACAAACTGAATGAAAAATCCCCAATTCATAATAAACTCTGTTGTTTGGAGATTACATTGAAATTCGATTAAAGAAATTTTAGTTTTAGATGCTATGATGTGTTGAGCGTAACCCCGTAACGGTGCCCCTAGGACCATTGCGCCCGTGTGCAATGCACTCTGCAACAAAGGTATAGCGACCTCTGGGTTTGATGAATCCTAAAAAGATAAATTGGGCTGGACTATAGTGGGCCTAATTCAGGTCAGTATTAAGACCATTGAATTTAGTGGGTTTTGACTAGGAAACAACACTATTAATTAGAACATATCTCTTTAGGTTTCCACTACCGTTCCTATTTCATCCAGACCAAGAATATCAAATTAAGGAGGTAAATCCTATATATAAAAACCCTTTGGTTAGTAATGGCAGCCCTATTGGAACCGGGGCGGGCCGATAACAATATCGCTGAGTGCGCGCGTCGGGTGCTCGCCGAGTGTCCGCCGCCTAATTTACTCTGTTGCTGACGCCTGTGAGTGCTGCGCCCCTGGTAGACGGTCGCGCGCCACGACCTGCCGTGCGACCGAGCGTTCATTATAAATTTTTAATTAAAACCTTCCGCCACGCGATATTGTACATTTTTATTATTATAAAATATATTATTATTAAAATAAATACAATAATAGTATATTAACTGAAAATAGATTTTTTTAAATTTAATTAGGAAACTTAAGATATTTCTTTTCCATCATATCCTAATCCTTAAAATTTAAACAAGTTGTTGAAAGGCTAGGTAGACCGGACAATAATATAAAAATCACACAGAGCGGCAGTTATTTACGACCTAGTTTTCTTTACAATTTTGCAAATTGAATTGAAATTTGAATTCATTTGCAATTTTGTGCTTTTGATGTCTTTTCTGTCAAGATTTGCTTTCCGACACCAACTTTTACAAGACTGATTTCAAGATTACACTCGTCATCCTATCGCTATGCTTGATTTGTCTCATATTCCACCATCAAGTGGTCTCACATCTTCGACCACTCCGTATGTGTCACAATTAGGAGACTCCTTTTTGAAAATAGATGATTATGCATAGTTTTCCTCCAATAGTAAATGCGCCGCTTGTCGTGATCATCCACTGAGCGATCACTCATACATTTGACGAAGCACTAAGCTTTCATATCCGGTGTCGTTTTTTTATTCAGGTGTGCTAGGCACAAACTAATAGGTCAAAATAAAAATAGTATGGAATTGTCTGCAATTTTTGACGACATAGATAAGAAACTAGTCCATACGGAGTCACTTCAAAGGCTTATATTTGTTTGACCGTATAGTAAATAAGCTTAAAACCCTTTTATCCATTAGTATTAATCATTGAAAAATTTAATTTGAAGAAATTTTCCCAAAATTATTAGGCGATATAGTTGCCACTTTTATTTGGTATTCTATGACATATAATTATGACAATAATCCAAAAACCGAATACTTTTGACACACACTACTTTCACACTTTATAATAAAAAAAAGAACATCAACGCTATTCGTCTGAACTTCAACTTTGTACAGTACCAGGGTAAAAGAGATCATGGGAAGTTCGAACCGCTATCGCTAGCAGAAAAACTGTCGAGAGAGACGACATGAAATAAATATCTGCTGCGAGCTTCCGTGTCAGATAAACCGCGGGGTGGGGGATCAAGCCACGGTAGTGGTTCCGCCAGTTAAGTAGGTGTCAGTAGTAACGTGACAAATTGAATAACACGTATGCTATCGATGTTTGCTTCGGGACTAAAATGATGAATATCGGTTTGCTACCACCACCTACTGTGGATTGACTAAGGACTGTTGAAAAAGATTTAATATTACTTTAGTGAAAATATTATATTGTGTTAACAGACTGACTATAAGTAGAGTTTTATATTATGTTCATTGCAGTCAATCCTAAGCTTGTCTGGAAGAGATCGCTCTTAGCGATAAGGCCGCCGATAAGTAATTCCCATCTTTTATTTCAATTCCATAAGAAGGCATCGAATGACTTTTAAGAACGTCTAGTTAGTTGACAGACGATCCATACACTTCAGTTATATCAAATGACGTCAAAGGTCAACTGTTTTTTGGTTGTATTGTACTGAAAGAGTAGTTACTATTTTTAATTTAGTTCGTGCACAACGGACCATGGTCTACTATGTAACTACATTCTTCTTCTTTATTGTGTGATGTTCCTATGTAAGTACAATAAAGTGTTAAACAATCAATAGTCAATATAAAATAATTAATAGTATACAACTACTTTTAATACAAATACCTACTACGTTAATTTTCTTTTCTATATAAATATAAATTTAGTATTTTTAATTAAATCGTACTGTTGGTTCGTCGTCTTACGTTACCTGTCATCGACATCGAAAAGCTGGCTTGGAGGGCTCAGTCGGCTTTTTATCTGAAACACCACACACATCATAGAAACAGAGACGCGACTGTTACGGACCTGCCACCAGAAATCGAAATTCATTTGATAAACCTAAAGAAATTTATTAATTAAAATAAAAAATACCAAATACTTTTTATCTCATCAATGATATTTTAAGGGTGAAAAGTGGTTCGCTCTTCATTCCTGTGCTGGTTGGTTCATCAGACATTCAGTAACAATGGATTCGGAATTGTCAGTTTTTAAAATATTGAAAGGGAATTTTAGTTACGCGGTTTTCGCTTCAATCGTGCTGTAATGACTAGGATCTCATAGCTGGCACGGTGTAGCTCCTTGTATGATTAACGCGCGACTTTTTTCGAGTTTCGTTCGGCTTTCGATGATGATGTGGACTTAGCTGGTTTTGAAAGTAAGCTCTGTAGAACGGTGACCAGGAGATTATGACATCGTAGAGGTTTAAGAAGTTCACGTAACAATCCGGGTTAGGCATGATGCTGCGTGTGCTTGCAAAATACTGGGTTTCAATAATCTAAGTTTGATCAGAAGCCGTTTGCAAAAAATATTAATAAACATAACGGGTGGACCATGACAGCTTCTTGTCTATAATACAGTTATACTTTAGTAATCATATTCCAAACAAATAAAAAAAATCTCAAAAAAATATCGACTCAATTTTACTTTTATCTACTTTATCTACTTTTATTCGATAAAATGTCACAACGATTTCGGCATAAAATGTTCTCAATACAGATAGTAATAAATTTTTCTGAATTATTTTATTACAAACTTAACTCAACTATTGTAAAAAGAAAGAGGGAATTTTTACATTCACACCTATAATCTAGCCCTAATTAGGTATAATTAAGAGCTTATATTTTACAGATACTGTATATACATCGTGACTCGTAAGCTATTTGCTCACTGATCATACAAATATCTGCCTCTACCGAGATTCGAACACGGGAGCTCTGGCTAGGAAGATAGAGGTAGTGACTATTATATGCAATAATTATGTGAATAATAACGCTAGGTTTCAATATTATAATTAGCATTTATTTCCCAGATTTATGGAACGAAAGCGAAAACATAGATCCTGGGTTCGAAAGTATATAAAATAGAATTTCTTGAATTAAAAAAATTATATCAAGCGTTATATCAAGATTTCAGGCCGAAACGGTCACGGTAACTAAGCAATAACAGTATACCATAAGTTCAATGTTTGTTTCTATAAAAATTTTTGTTTGTTTTGAAATAATAGTTGGAAAACATACTATGATGAAACAGTCTAAACATTTTAAGACAGCTTCTAAAGAACTATGTAACCTTAATACAACTGAAGCGGATATTCGAATTCATTCGATCCCAGAGACAACAGATATTTTTTTAATCTCTGCTGACATAAATTGTCTAGATAAAGGACAAATAGGAAATCCAATGAAAAAGTTTGGCGTGTAGTGGAAGACGATTTGCAAACGTTTTCTCATTCTTCTATCTTTGTCCATCCAACATTGTCAAGGTACCTGTAAGGTTATAAACTCCTAGTACCCTCAGACAAAATAACCGTATGTGCAACGGGGTTAGTTGACAAACGTCCGTTGCCGCCGTCTTTCTGGTTGGGTAGGGCTTACTTTTTGGGTTTTTGGTTGATTTCGCCGTTTATTTTTCGCTAACACAGCAGACTTACGTAAGATGGTGGTAACTAGCCAGGGGAACTAAGAAAAGGCCCTACCACCAACCAACTGGAGTAGAAAATTTCTGCCACACTGAGTATTTGAACCCCAGACCTCCAGATCTAGAGTAAGTAGGTAAGGTGGTCTAATACACTAGACCACAGAGGCGGTTAAATTATAAAAATGCATGCAAGTTGTGACACAATTATTTAAAACAATTGATAATACAGATTGCTTTTGTAAAAAAAAATTTAAAATACTTCTTTTTTTTCGTCGGCCGTAAATTGTTGTAAGTTACGAGATTTTCGCTTCAAATCGTGCGATAATGACTAGGATCTCATCAAAGACAATGTCGTGTCTCTTTTACGTGCTCATTCCGAAACTTCGTTTGGTTTTTAGCATGGTTTTGAAACTAAAGTCTATCGAATGAATACCAAGAAATTATGACCCAGTAGTAGTATGTTCAGTAATTAATAAATGACTGTATCATAATAATACCGCTTGTATCTTCACCCGGGAGGATAAGTTTTTCGTGAAATTAGATTGATATAATAGATTTAATAATTAACTTTTATTTATGAAGAAAGATAAAAATTAATGACCAATGTGACATTTTGCGAGAACATTGCGAGAGCTGTGAGGTGAACGTGATACACATTAACCAACGAGATAGAGATTTTAGTATAGTAGTTGTCACGAAAACGAACTAAGCATACTTCTTAATATTTATGTTTACTTAGTTCAATTGTAGCATCTATTAGAATACTTTTGATTTCTAGAAAAAATAAATTTGAATGACACGAAGACGTTTCCCTCGCTTTTTCAACATTTATATATCTGCTACAAGTAAACTTTGGAAAAGCCCCAGAGTAGTTAAAATAAACTTCTTTTTCAAACGTGAGCATATCTATCTAAGTCTTCGTTTTTATAGTATATTATTGCAGCGTCCAACAAAGATGTCCATCTATGCCTAGTTGTGGCCAAGGCTTGTTTGGTACTTTTCTTAAATAATTCGCGGTAATAATTTTTATTATTTTCAAAATAACTATAAAGTAACGAACAACAATAAATATGTTTTATTTATAATTTAATAAAAAAGTTATAATGATTCACTGTTCTTTGTATTTAATGTAAATATCTATATTTACCATGTTTCTTCTGCATGAAACATGGTAAATATAGATATTTACATTTAATAATAATTAAAGGATATATTATTATTATTATAATCATAAAATCTACCTTACATAAAGTAAATAAAGGTAACCAAGACGACTGATTTGGAGCAAATACAAGGGGAACGGTGCTTTCTTGAATTATATATAATAACATCATTTTTAAATGAAGAAGGGTATATTGTATTTCCAACCTACAAAATTACACCTAAATACTTTGTTGTTTCTGTGAGCATGAACGCCAGAACTACTTGAGAAAATGTTTCACTTCATGTTCAATAGCAAAATCCGAAGTAACTACTCCATGCAGAGTAACATCTTATGCTGTCGACTATCATTATCATTATTAAGAGCATCTATTGATGCTCTTAATAATGATAATGATTTTATTTGTATTTGTGTACACTTTGTCCACAAGGCGCAATTGTTACAATTATTGTAACAATAACAGATGAATTTATAACATGAACGTACATAAAATTAATATTATATAAAAAAATACAGATTAGGCGCATCCTAATCTGTATTTTTTTTATATAATATTATTAGGGATCTAAGATCTTATCAAAAATCTTAGATCCCTAGCAATATGGTATACTACATAAATACTTTTACTTTTTAAATTGAAATTTATGTCACATCCTCTGATGCATCGCAGTGTTATGGCAATGATGGGCCAAGGCCCAGGATAGTCTGAAAACCTATAAATAGGATAAATTATTCAAGAAAAGAATGAAAAAATATTTTATAAAAATAAAACTACCAAACACCTTTTTGTGTAGTTTGTATTTTGCAAAAAGCGCCATCTGTTTTAAATTGATTAAACTTGTAGGTCATTTTTACAATACATCTTGAACATAATCGCAAATGAAGCAAGTGAAGCAAGCAAGATATAAAAATTAACATGCTTCTAAGACTTCCTGTTATCCTAGTATAATTCGACATTATGAAGCAACATCGAATCGATTGATCATCGTCGTCGTCATTAACCGACTAATTTTTAACAACACTAACGACCGGCAGTTCCAATATCTACAGTATAGAAAGCTTAAAAGTCATAGATAAAGGTTTCTTGCTTAGCATTTTTTATTGATATACTAAAAAACACAATTGCTTGGTAAGTACATAATAATCTGGCAGACAATCAGGCCGGGATAAGTCTTACGAACCATAAAAAGCTGCAACTTCTTCCGAATTCAAAAGACGAAATGACCGACGACGAAGAACGTGTGCAACACCCAAGAAACCATTAAATAAATAAAAAATTAATAATTTTGTTAACATAATGTTCTCGGGGTTTTGCAGTCGTATCCCATTTTCCTCTAGTCTAGAGGCAAAAAGAGGCTATTCTCAGAGGAGTAACGTAAAATGTATGATGACAATCGGACGACTCTTAAGAAATAATCGGATGGATTTTATAAATTGTAAAAAAAGTCATTGATCCAAAATCATGGCTAATGTGTTCATCAAGTTCCAAGGGCCACATAAGTTTAGAGGAATTTTAGTTACGACTTGAAACAAAATTTGGTGATATACGGCTGAATGTCAAAAATCGACTCTAAGTCATTCACTAAAAGTACCTATTGGATAAGATCCGTTTCTTGAATACCGATAACATTTGAAAATTATTCTTAATGCATAGGAAACACGGACTTGTTTTATTTACCAATTCGTTTATTGATAACATCTTTGACGTAAGCAAGCAGCAAAAAGCGGCGCCCGCGCAGGGGCGCGATGTGACCACAATCGATTTCCTTAAACTTTATGAACGCCTAGTAACAGGCGCACATTTCGCGCAAGAGCGCCGGCGCGTGCGCATCGTTTCGTGCTCGATGCGCGCGCATATAATATACACACTACATACAATAAACTTGAAAAGTATTTATTATTGGAAAAGTTTACCAATAAGAAGACGATAAGGTTGAAATTACTTTGAATTTTTAAATTTTATTTTGATGATTGGAATCGAATATTCCAAAATGAACATTAAATCACATTAACATCTGATAAGTAATTAAAGGTATTATCTGCATAATTCTGATGATGTTAATGTGTACATGGGAAAAACGCATGGCGAGTTTCCGCCATCACACCACCACGCTGACCCAATGAGGCTTGGTGGGTTAAAACGGTCCGTGTTACAATTAGTCATAAAAAGGAATTAAATGATCTCGTTATAATTATAATATTATCACAATGGGAATATCTTCAAAATAAAATCGCCCTGGACATACATACGACCTGATGAAATTAATTATTAAATTCATGTTGTACTTTACCTTGTATGGTGCATAAAAGTGTACCCCGATTTCGAGACCCTGGACACCAGGTACATCGCGCGAAGCAATAATAATTCGAACCGCGCATTATTCGAACAATGGCGCGACGCGGTGAACAGGGCGTTATCGCGAAGGCCGGAGCGCATTATCGCGAGTCCGACGATCGGGCCGATTGTTTTGTGGGCAATTAGCGCGGCCCGGCACGTGCGGGCTGACGACTACGCGGGCCGGCCGCTAGACTCACCAGACAACTCAGTGCACCGCGCGCGCCCCACGCGAGCGGGCGTTCATGTTTAATCTAAGTCGTGTTGCCGCGTCGCCGTCGCCCGTAACATCGCACGGGACGATCGTCAAACGCTCACCAACCTCTTTATACCTGGTACTTTTTTGTTCTGGAACGACTCCTTTTTTTTAAATAGCTGATTGTGTGCACACCTGTTGCTGGAAGTTTAACAAACTTTGTAGTATAAAAGTTTACCAACTCTGGACTTCGAAATATTTTTCAGAAAGACTAGTGAATAAGTTTTAAACTGCCATGCTGCTGCATATGCAGATAATACCTTTAATTACTGTTATAGTTTATGTTTCAATTTGAGTGAATTATAGTTAACAATCAATCGTCACACTTATTCCTATTTGTATACATCTAGGAATAAATGTAGTCGACAGGTTTCTAATCTCACAGGTTGAAGGTTGTAAAGCTCCCCGCCCGACAAAAGTTTCTGTATAAAGTCCTTAGGTAGCGAACTTCGCAGTCAAAAGTTCGTATTCAGAAAGTTGTACGCACGATCCCCAGAAGTTTAACGTTCGGCAACTTTTCTCGAAAACAATCCTAGAGAAATTTCCAGTTTGTGTTCCAAAACAAAAACGTATTTAAGATTGTATAACGTAAACTTTTCAGTGTCTCGGGGTTCTTATGACTAATATAGAAAGGATGACTTGTGCATGAATTAAGAGTGCAGTGTTTAGTTTAGAAAATCAAAATGGCTGCTGCTATGATATCGGACAGAGGACTTCGGAAGAAGTTAACTCAAGAAGCTATACCTGAAAAGACGCCTCGCAAGCCGTCTAAGCGTAAATCCACGGCGAGTAGTTCCAAAACCGACAAGAAAAATGAGCAGAACAACAATAAGAGACCTAAAGTTCAGACTGGGGATCCTAAGTTAGACTTATTTTCAACGTACCAACCGTGGGTGATCCAAACATACGGGGATTTGGCAAAAACAAAAACTATTACTTTGAAGAAATACGCGAGGATACTTCGAACGCTTCGTGGTGAAGAATGCAATAGTTCTGACAGTTCAAAGTTTCGTTTTTGGGTAAAGGCGAAGGGTTTTCATATCGGGAAACCACCAGGATACGAAGCGAAGCCGGCAGATGGCATCGTGTGCAGATACAGCGTGGTGGACGCGGACGGCTGTGCAAGAGGTCAGGATGGACAGGAGATATACACTGGATCACAGGCAGACCCGCCCCTTTACATTCCAACGCCACCATTAAAGGTAGGTCAATAACATAATTCTTAAATGATAAATGAGAACTATCAAACCATGAGGTTTGAAAATCTAAATTTAGGAAACTGTTCCTACACGTAATACGTAATTTTAAAAACAATGATTTGTCAATTATATTATTTCATTGAGTATCTTATGGGTATTCAATGTGGTATTAGTGATAAATTCAAAAAATGGTTTTTCTATTAAATATAGTAAGAAGGTAGTAGGTAGGTAATATAGTAAGTTAGTAGTAGTGTATTATAATGGTTTTTCTATTTAGATTGGTTGTGGTCTAAAGAAATTTCAATAAACAACCAATCTAGGTTTTGCAGATCAACTAAAAACTAAAATAATGGTTATTGTCATAGAAGGTAATTGACATTTTAATTTTATTTCCGGAAATTTCAAAAATATTAATATTAACAGTTGAAGAAAAGACATTGGTGCAGGTCATCCATCCATCGCGGCTGGCTGGCTAGATGACGTTTCTATTTATTACACGTCAGAAACAGGTGATTGTAGTAACTAAATGACTAGGCGAGCATAAAGTCCTTGGAGGTTTGATTTCATCACTAGTAACTACTAAGAATCCGCAATTAAACCCTGTTCATAAATCTACGTATATATTTACCGCTAGTTTTTGTTTTTACTTTTTATAATAAAATAGTTTTATGCGAAGTACCTAATCTTAAAGTTTTATTACATATTCCAAGCGATATCGAATTTCATAAGTGTTGTTTGAAGTATGCAAAACAAAAAATACTTAAATTTAAAGTAGTTTTGAAAATTTTAGGAATTATCAAAACGTCAAATTGAGCCAAACGTCATTTTTGGTAATAAAGATTACTTTGAGTTAAAAATGCTCTTATCATGATTATTGGGCCCAGCACTGGAATGAAGTTTAGAATCAATTTTTAAAAAAAATAGTAAACGAACGATCAAGTACAGGTGAAGTGTGCCACTACGATACCAGGCTCCCATAACGTAGTAGGAGAATATGCATCAATAATATGACGTTTCATGCATCATCAATCAATCATCATTGGCAATGTGCGTGCCGCAGATTTGCACGGCGGCGTTCAAATCTATGATGTATTTTTTTAGCAAGGCTAAATAAGTCTTAAGAACTTCCATAAAGTGGTTGATAGACAATTAATAACCAATGGATGATAGGAATTAGTTATATAATAAATAATGCAGCATGTTTCAACGGGGACAAAATTTAATGATAAATAAACTTTTTAAATACTTCAGTATTTCTAAATTGGATAATAATTATCCTGAAAGCACGTTTATAGACAGAATAATACTAATAACATCATAATATAGCCCAAGTAATGATCAGAAGAGCTTGAGTTATGGACATTAGATACCGGAAAGATATTTTTAAATTTTATATAATATATAAACAACCATAACTCGAGTACAAATAAATATTCATGTCTACATTACACAAACATCTGACTCGAACCTGGGATCCCTGGCTGAGTGAACTTATAGGAGTCAGGAGTACTGACCAGTGTTTCCATGTAACACTGGATATCAGCCTAAAGCACAGTATGTGATAATGCTGTTGAGAAGTGATTCACTAGTAATAACCATATTAGATAAAATAGTTTCTTCTGTTAAGCAGTAATTATTGTAACTGGTACTAAAACACGAAATGTTATTTCAGTTTTTACATTTTTAGTTTGTTATCATTAAAAGTTGGGGGATTCCCAAATATTGCTCACATGATTTACACAGATATACAAAGATCATTGTAGCAAGCTATCAGATAATAAGACTAAAAGAAAGTGCTTCTAGTAACATAGGATATAGTTCTTCTGCTCTTAATTGAAAATAAGTTGTATCATTATGTATAAACGTTATGGTTATTGTATACTGCATAAGGAAGGATATCTCATTATTTTACTGTGTATATATGTTTCTTCTTGCATTACCTATGTAATACGTCTGTCGGTATATTTAATTATCACCATATTTTTAATTTTTTTTTCTGGTAACTTCTGTGCACTCGGCCAGCCAGACTTGTACTACTCGATTTATGTTATTATTATAATGACGTTTAAAAAATATTAGTTCTTTACATATGGAATTGACGTTTTATACATATAGGAAAAATTTAAAGCCTATTCTTTTGTATAATATTTTTATTTTATGTATTATGCACCATTGATATCTATGCACTTTTGCCATCTCAAAGGTAGTTCATTGATCATTACCAATAAAACCATGAGGGCGAGAATCGATAAACTCTGAAGGTGGTTTGAATTGCCCAATTGCCCAACTGCCTTTGAGCACGATGGATGTCGCAGACATTCAATTGAAGCACCTCTAATTTAATGACCGTTACTTGTGCAGTGTGTGGTATAATGTAGTCCTGAAGCATCAGTGGTCAAGAGCGATTGATCAGAAATGGTTATTTAGCAGTTCTTCCATCATGATTTGTAATCGTTTGGCCAGATTTTAGAAAGCTATAGAGAACGACACTGGCACCAGTACACCAAACACTAAGTAACTTTTTTGAGCCAACTTTTGCTTCGGACAGGATATAGCTCCAGGGTCAGCCATTGCGACGAGCGCTCGGATTATCTTACAGGATCCATTTTTTTATCACAGGCTACGATCCAGCATTATTGTGTCGGTTGAGCAATTTAACGCAGAACCCGATGCGTGTTTGTTGGTTCGATTCACTCGATTCATGAGGTACCCACCTTTCAAGCTTTTTTCTGAATTCTTAACCAAAGAGGAGATATTGCAGATCAATGTGGCCAGTACGACAAAACGCCAATTTCATAGGAGGAAACATTTGAACATTGTTTCACCTAAATACTACCATTGAACACATCTAATGAAAGAAAGAAAAGTTTTTATGTTTAACATGTCAGTTAGACTATTTTCAATTACCAACTTAAATGTATTAATTATAATAAATTCAAATAGGTCTAGACCTTTTTGAGTTTTAGCAAAACTAACGAACAGCTATAAATTTATTATGTAAGAAAGAAAAAGAAGATAAATTAGGAATATTAGAATAAACATGAAATGACTGCCGTTACCGAACGAAACCTATCATATCCTATACTGATACATGCATTAGCATTTAATCAGCTCTAGGCGGCTAATATAGAGTCGTGTGAAATTATAAACAAACTGTCATTCAACTTAAATGCGGACCGGACGGTAGCCGGTTTAGCAAAAACGAAAACAATGGCCACACATAGACATGGCGCCGATATGAGGATGATAACGCGATCGATGCGGTTGTGCCGCGAACCGTTCAAATTCGATTCGACCTCCTGTAGTATTATACCGGCCTAGTGATCGGTATCGACTGTATCGATCTAACGTCCAAACAAAGATATCATTATAAATCAAAAATTAAAACAAGCTTTTTTATTTAAATAATAAAGGATATAAGAATATAACTTTATTTAAAATAAACCTCAATTTAAATTTATCATCTATTGTGTATATAGCTGAACGTTTACATCCCTACGTTTATTTAATAGTAAAAATATGGATATTTCCAAAACATTAAAATATCTATAAATTTTAAAAGCGTATGGCTCTGATTACGTTACCCGTTGTCCATTACAATTTTAGCTTGTTCCATCGGATACCAACAAATGGTCGAAAAAAGTATGGGTGCTTCAAGGTTTCAATAATATACCATTGCAACGCAGCAATATATTGAGTTTCTAAAAGCTACCCACGTATAATTTTGCTTACAGGCGTTAAATTTTGACATCAACACCGCTTTTGCAACACCAGCTGTTGGTAGATCATTTAATCTACTAGGATTATTGTATAAGCTGCTTCAGTATTGAAGTAATCGAAGAATCCTTCCAAGCGAACTCTGTGGACCTCATTATGAAATACTTTACTGCAAATTCAATGTCAAATTTTACATAGATAAAATTTTTTTGAGTTTGTTAATTCTTTAACCTATATGAAATGTCTGGACCATCTAGGATTGATGATAGTAATAGTTCCTTTTTTACGAAATCAGTATCAAAATTCTCACGCGGAAACTCGCTAAAATGGTAAAAAAAACATAAATTTAAAATTTCAAGTGACCACCATTAGTAATTCAAGACAATCCGTCGTATATAATTCATCAGCGATCGCCTTCTGACGGTGACACGGTTGATTAAAATAAATGTGGGGCCGTGGATTTTACCTGAGTATTTAACGCTTGTTAGCCCCGGCACCTTTAAAATTCCTAGAATTTATGAGTCGCGTAATCCACGAGTTAATAGAGATAAATCTGTAATGCTAATCACAAGAGAGATTAACTCTTGGTATTTTTAATGTTAGCAGTGCATAAAATATGAATTTGTGATAAGTATCAAATAATTCGGAATATTTATTGTAAGGACAAAATAGGACGGGCTTTGTCACATTTACACACCGCGATTCACAATCACAACTCAAAAAAAAATGTGATAATTTACTACAAAGAATCTAAATATATCTCATGTGGTGGCTTGCCTTTTATTAAGGCTATTTCTATCCAGTGATGCTTGATTAATTAATTTTTCAGGAGATCTATTGACTTTAGGGTCCAAATGTTTATTTACATGAGTAGCCATGTAAAAGATTTATTAGTACATCTGTAGATACTAGAAAGATTGATTTCTTGATGTTTACAAAGAGGTTAGTCCAATAAGGCACCGATGCGAAGCGTAGCCTGGTTTTCTTATAATTATTTTTTTTTCTTAAAAATGAATCTAATGCAGACTGCAAACTGAATCGTATTCGTTTCGGTACCTAAAAATACTAAAACAAACCTTGTAAATTCGAGCGAGCACACGATGACACGACTAAAATAAAAACACCTCGCCCTATAGCGGATGCAGTCGTCGCCGCGGCAATTAAATTATTCCGCATCATCACACCGACGCCGACGCGGTCGAGCCGGGCATATGGCGCGAATTGCTTACTAAAATAAAAAATATCTGAACTCATACGCCAAGTAAACTGAGAAAAAAGAGGCTCGTTTTAATTATTGATAGAGGTCGGAAAAGCTGTACGAAAGTGAAGGTTTATTTATAATGAGATTTTTTTTTATCAAATCAGAAGCTGGACTTCTAGAGACAAGAGATCTCTATATCTCTTATCTCCAGACTAATGCTTCCCATGCTCTGTCTACCTGTTCCTGTTCCTGTTCTTTTGTCTTAACTTTTTTGTCGGAGAGGTTGAGTGCATTTATTATGTGGGACCCGGGTTAAAGGTCCGGGCTGACCGATATAGTGCATGTCGGCTACTACTCGGGCTCCCCCGAGAACATTTCACTGGGTTGCTGCCTGCCTTTGCCCTTGAGAGTCCTACCGTGCACCGTTTAAACCTTCATCGAAATCAACAACGGACCGCCGGTCTTGGAGACTAGGCACCAAAGAACGCAATAATCTACTGGCCCTATAAATGCCATTTCTCACCAGTACTCCCGGGCAATCTCAAGGGCGGCTTGGATACATCTCTGCAAGTTTTAGGCCTACGTGACTACGCTTTGCGCTCCCATTAAAAGGCAAAGCCACCTGGATACGCCGCAAGTTCCACGTCTTAGGTAGGGACGCAGGATTTAGCATTGTTGCTTCCCCCCAGTTGTACCTACCTAGAGAAATTCGCAAACACGCCTACAGCCTCATCGAACAAAATAATAGGCTATAAGTCCTTTTTATTTCACTCCTCTCAAACAGTATCAATTTTTATAGAGAATGAAATCAAAAGAACGAGGACGACTCCACCATCTTTTTATACATATCATAAATTAGTAAACAGCTAAACCTTGATGAATCTTGAATTAATTCCTCAAAAACCGACACAGGACGGTCCTTTTCTTTCAAGGTCAGTTTCTAACCTTTATTTTTCTACAAACTTTATTCTTTATGCTTTCGTTGTGTAGCCGGAAAAGGGGTATTTGGTTGGAATTTTAAATATCAATAAACACGACATTTTAACAGATTTATTCAGTTGAGAGGGAATTCTAAATGATTCTGATCTGCCTAAATGGAATCCGAGTATAATTTAACATTCCGAAATTCAAAACTACGATAATAATTGATTGTCACTTTTCATTTTCATCAGATCGAATTTCAAGATTCGATTTTTAAATCATTAGTGTCATTTTATCTGACGTGGTGACGAGGAAACGTAATCCTGTATTCTTATGCTTGGTGGCAATTTATTTTGAATATTTTATTATTTATTTACACAATCTTAGCCTATTCCGAAATATTCATTGTTATATGAATTAATTCTATGAGTTTTTTTTATACGAATGTCCATATTTTTTTTGTATATTGTTTTTATATATTATTTATGTTTGTTTTAAAAGAAAATATTGAGATAGAGTATTTTGTTATATAATATTCCAAACATTGAAAATGTAAAACCACAGTCTTTTTTAATTTCTAATCTAGAGTTAGGTAAATAATAAAACACAAGAACCTGGTTATGATAGTGTATTATTAAAACTAGCGAATTATAATTCGACGTCTTGAAACTACCTATGTAAAGAGTTATTTAAGTTAGTTGTTTTTCAACTTTGATCATTTTGGATGGTTTCAAACCTTAGTTTACGTATATGGCTAACCAGCCAAACTTTATAATCGGCGGTGGCCATTGTAAAAATTAGCCCATAAATCGGGCAGGCCGCTCCCGACGAGCGGACGGTCGCGGGTCGGCCGTAAATTATGAGTCGCACTCGGCGCGGGCAGGGGAGTCGACATTACAATGGCGCGGCGAAAAAATATAGATAAGTTGGTATTGGTAGGGCTTAATGCCAGTACAGGGCGTTATTCCAGATGATATTGGATATGATACTGATTAAAACAGATACTGACTAAATCAGTTACTGTTAAGTTCGAAAAAACCGCATCCTTCAATGTATCAAATTATAACAGCGGTCCATTATGCATTTATATTTATAGAACGATAATACTTAGAATAGAATACATTAGAATATAATAGAATTTTAATTTTATTATCCACACTTTATTACTTCAGAATTGGCCCATTATTCTGATAATCTGAAATCGCGTTTGTTTACAGTTCATGTTTATCTTTTCAGGTAGGATCCCAAGAATTTAAGGAATAACATTAATCAGATACGTCTTATGTTTCAAAATGACCAAATTGAACGCTTGATAATTTAAATAAGGGTTGTATCTTATGGTGTGAGGAGAGGTCAAGTAATAAGGCACCCTGTGACGTCACTATTTATTTTTAAGTAAAGTAAAGGCATATTGTAACAAAACACAAAATAATATTAAACTGAACACTGAATAGAAACTTAATCTAAAAGGGCTTATAGAATACTTACAAAACTGCCTTGAAAATTATAGGAATTTTTAATATTATTAAATGGCCGCGGATAACAAGGGGAAACGTCTTCATCGACGGTCAACTGTAAAATGAATAGTTGGAGAGATGATACCGAAACAATGAAAAATATGACAAGAATTAGATTTTAAATTATTTATGGTTTTAAAATATAACCAGTGTTATAGCACCACGATACAGGTCATGGGTACAGACCACGTATGTATATGGTGAACAGATAGAAATAGTTTGGAAACGGCTTATTGCATGAGCGTTCCCAACAGTTCCAGAAGCGCTTCGAAAAGGACGAGATGGTGAATGGGCAAGTAATATTTCCGAGCAAGGTCCGCACAAATCTGTAGATACCTTGCTAGATCTACATCAGTTAATTAGGGTTGACTCCACCGTGTACAAGCAGTGGGAAGCAGTTCTCGTTCCCAGTAACCGGTCAGCGGCGTGGGTGTGAAGCACTCGAGTGTTATCGTTCGAGCCTCGTCTAATGTTGTCGACGTTTTTTTAAACAAGTTTATAGGGACGATTCGAAGCTCGAAGTTAAAGAAACGCTATCCGAATTTCCAAGTTCCGGACTGGATTTAGCCGTGTTTGGTGTGATGATTGACACTTATCAAGAAATAAACCCGATATATAAAAAGGTTCTAAAAATATGGGCACTACGCTTTTTTGATTTCATTCGTCTTAGAAGCTTCGGTTAGGATTTTCACAGTAGTAAAAAAAATATTGAGTATTGAGTACTGAAAGTTTTGGGGTGACGCCTATGCTCTGTTTCACTTGAATCCTTGATAATAGACGATTAATTTGATTTTCTAAAAAGTTTTGTACTATCGTTATCAACAAAGCCGTCGGACGTCGCATTCGCATTGCGGGCGCGCCCGGCGGCAGAGCACCAGGCCTGTAGAAACGCGCGGAGATAATTCGCGGCGCGCCGGGCGCAGGAGAGAGGCAGGAGACGGGGGGAGGGGGGGTGTAATGCCCGCGCGGCGGGTAATTGGTTCGCGCCGCCCGAGGCGAGCCCGTAGTATCGCGCTTTAGCGACGGCGCCCTCCGGTGTCGCACAGGGATGAGATGAAGTCGACCACGGATATATATTTTTCGTTTATTTTTTAGTTAATTTTGAGTTATAATACCGGGTCGGGACGTTCTAATGCATAGTCAGAAGCCTTTTAAATATAGGTCCATCAAGCACCAGGTGAATTTAACACACAATAAAAACGAATTGTCTCTGATATCAGTATAACAAATACAATCTGAAGAGACTGCCGAGAATGAACGAATTTTTTTAAAAGATACGCAATTTTGATTTTATGCAATTTCCCCATGTCCAAAAACGATAACATACGCTGAGGTCTTAAATTAGGGACTTAAAAGAAAACCACAAAGAAATTGATATTCAACAAAGATATTTGATGACTGTTTTTGTAACTTTCTTAGGCTATAATAGTATTATCTACGTACACTAACTTCTATGATGGCGTTGATGGTTAATTGATATAATTATATCAGTCTAGTAAAAAGATAGAAACGTAGGTACTTAAAGTATGTTCATGTTAAAAATGCATAGCTACGTCCTTAACCAATCAAATCTCTCAATAAGAACGATTGAAGTTCGCAATGACCATACTTTCGAACGCAACGTTGGTGTCCTGTGCTTTGTTTGTAACTGAATTTAATTAAATAAATGATCACCTCACCTATTTGTAAAAATAAAAGTGGTTCGTTAATTCAACGCAGAGAAAGAAAGAACGCAGAGAATTACAACATTTTGAAGTACTTTAAACAGTGTGACTTAAATACGACTATGGCCGTTATAGAAAAAAAACAGCAACTGCATGTGGTGTGTCCGAGAGAACAGTTTATAATATTCTTAATGAACAAATAGAAACTAATACATTAAAATAACCAGTGAAAAAAGAACCCGCTTTTCAGTAGTTGATAAATTCGATAAATTAGAGAAATGTGCTGTAAGCAGAAAAGTACATAACATACATTAAAAAAAATTTATATACTTTGTGAAGCTACGATCACGTGATAAAAGAAGAAAATACAATTTGGAATATAAATGACGTCAAGGAGCTTGCCGAAGGAAATCCTTTTAAAATAAACACCAAATTAAAGTGCAGTGATTAAAAGTGAATTTACATAAATGCATTAAAATTCATCTTTTAAAAATATAATTTGTTAGTATCATACAACCACGATGAATACATTTTTACCCTCCAGTTACTATGAAGACTCACTATATTCTCAACGCTAACGTACTTAAAGTAAGTTTGTTTTAAATCATAACTTAAATTTCAAACGTCTGATAGATTATCTAAGAATACACCTTAGAGATCTTAATTATTTAAATTAAAACTTAGTCTGGTTTCTTATCAAATCTGATAACGTCGTATAAATTTGTTGTCGACTCCACGCCTCTCCGACCGGCTGTTTGTCATGGCCTAGCTATACGTATGTAGCGCGGCCACCGGCGCGCCACTTTATACATCGGACGCGCTACCGCCCGCCGCGTTGTACCTATTGCGGCGAGCGGCCCGCGTTATTCTGGTGTCCGAGAATTTCTTGATGCTTGTTCACGTTACCTTTGCAGAATATTAAACTGTAGCATTTCCAGTTTGGAATGATTGTGAACGGCGTCTGTTGATCATGGACGCCTATGATAAATTTAAAACGTATCTTTGTATAGATTTTGAATTTGGAAATGAATTCTTCCCAAATTCAGACTAAAGATTAGCCAGTCAGCGAATAAATGTACATTTAAAGAAATGTTAAAAAATATTTTTCTCTCTCTTGGTACATTTTTTTTTATTAATTGTTATCAGATTACTCATTCATAAATTTCGCTTGAAATCGGCTCTAAGAGTATCAGCTACCCAGTAAACTTACTAGCTTTATTGGATCTGCGTGGGCGGCGGCGGAGTGGCGATTGGAGCCTAGAAATTAGAGAACATAGCGCATAATCATAGGTGAGATTACTGCGAGCGCGTTTACTATTATCCACTACTCATCGGGTGTTATAAATAAGTTACAACGGAAATAGGTTACCTGAAAGTTCTAGATTGTTTGGATAAACTGTAGTTATTAAATATGTGAAGTCTATCATGTCCATTTTAGGAGGATTAATATCTAGGATCTACAAAAACAGATGAACACATCTCGATGAACAGTTAACTTTCAGAGAATATTTTATTTATCTTTCATAACAACATTCTTGCTAATCCTTACAATTTTAACAACAACCAGACTTGACTTATAATTGCACTCTTTATCATTCGTCACTACTCACCTCACCTTAGCAGAAGCCCGTGTCTTTACGGCACCTCAGACCTCTACCTCATGACTCGAACTCTATGGATACTCTTAGAGTCAGCAAGGCATTTTTAACGGTTGATGCCTGTTAGAAATTTCAGAGGTGAATTCGTGTTGCTTGAGGTTTCATAAATTTTCTAAAAACTAAGTAACGCTTTAAGCCAATCAGTCTCATGGGTGACTCAATGGGTTACGAGAAGACCCTTAGAAAACTTGTTACTTAAATAAATATAGTTCGACATTCACATACCATATACTTTCTTCGATTCCAATGGTTCTCCGTTTAAGTTTACCCTGTCTGATACCAAGTTATTTTTTGGTTAGCCAAGCCGTAGCTTTTGCTTTAAATAGAATGAAAATCGGGAACTGAACCTAGCATCTGTAGCTAAATTGAAGATGCTTGCTATCAATTGAACATTAAAAAGATACTGGGTTCGCAGTTCGCACATCATAAAGGTGGAGCGCCGTAGGTAGTTTCCGTGCGAGTAAATGTTATGAGCTAATAAATCGGAACATATACGTATTCCTGTTCGATTTCACAGTGGCTTTAAAGAGTTTTTATTAGTTGTTTGTGTAACGGTAGTTGCAACTATACATTTATTTATAGATTTATTTTATATATTACGACTAGAAGTATTTAATTCATCTATATTATAGTAATCCTTTGCATCTTTAATTATGCATGCTTAATCCATAATCCAGACCTCTGGTAGTATTTACTGCGGTTCATGTTCGTAATAAGAATATAAGCAACAGAGAACTAATGAATACCGCTTCGTATTTTTTTGTTTCTATTATTTGACCTTGATGTCTTTAGTATTGTTAGGTTTTGAAACACTGAAAAACAGTTGTAATTAAGGTTTTAGATAAGGTCGTTTCCAGGTCGTAAGCAATGGTTCTCTCTCCACAACCCGTCAGTGCTCAAGCAAGTAAAACATTACGAGGTCATAAATCTGCGCTCGCACAGAGCCGTTTCAACATAGCATTAAAGGGTTAATAGCGAATACTGGCGATGGTCTGTCGCTGGGATAAAACTCTAAAGTATGCAATGAAATGTAGTATATGACTGTGGTTTGATGATCACAAGAATGCCAGCATGTTTTCGTGTTCTGAGTTTAAAAAAAAAATGTTTTTAAACTCACATTTATTTTCAAATGTAGGAGTTCCCTGTTACTGTGACTTCAGTGCTTCGGTTTCTATTTAAACCTAAAATAAATTTTGCCATAGTTTAAGTAGCAACATTATGAATTCCATAACGTTGTTACCCAGCAAGCCGTTTTAGGCCGAAGTTTGATAGCTTTTCTAGTCTAGTGGCAGAGACCACATACTTCAGATCTGGAGGTCCCAGTGGGAGCAGAAATCTTCTGGTCGATTTGGTCGGTGGTACACCTTTATCTAAGTCCGCCTGGCTAGTAGCTGCCGGCAGTCGGAGGTAAGATAAGCAGTTCCTCTATTTTGGGCTTACCTTCATTTACCGTCAGGTGAGAAGGTCAAGAAATACCCCGTTAAGAATTAAAAAAAGTTCCTCATATATTTCTGAAACTCATCTCTAGCTTCTTATACTATTTGATGGCTCCATATCCGCTCGTGTAACCTGCAATAGCAACCCTTATCAAGTAAAAATTAGCAGTCATTTGTTTTATTTTTGCATATTTATGGAAATGGATATGTCACATTTCTTCTCACCCACCTAGAGTAAGTACAGATGTGACAGAAAAATAACAGGATATAAAATTTGGCCCCACAAATTTGTAGTAACAATGATAAGCGAAATTCGACGAAGCCCGCTCCGATCCAGCCCCAACCCACTCGGCTTAGGCTCTCTTCGACACAACAATTAACCGTGGCGCGGCTCGGTCGCTCTCGTTATATTTTATTTCGCAAGTCTGCTTTTCACTCATTACGCTCAGTTGAATAGGGGTGTCGCGTCACCCTTTCTTTTCTTTGAAACAGCATTGACCTCAACAGCGGATTGCGAATAGTCGAAGTTTATTATTTTCTAAAAAAGCAAAACCTAACGAAAAGCAACTGTTGGTCAAAGCATAAAAAATATTGTTAATTACATAATTATATTTTCTGTAGATTGGTTGCCTTTTCTGAGGTTAATCTTGAAGTGATATTAAGATAATAATTTATTTAAAACATACTTTTACGTTTAGACAGCCAACCCTATGCCGTCGGTTTATTTCGAGAGAACGGGCGGTGCTCGGCGCGCAACGGGACGCATAAAATACGGCGCGCCTGGCCGCGTGTCGCCGGCCACGATGTGTCACGGATACGTGACACCCAGTGCCGCCAACTATTTGAAATGTGTTTTACGTTTGTCGATGTTTTGTTTTTAAAAACGAGGACCACACTGATTTGAATTTATTCATGTACTGAAATAATAATCATAGCGCCCAATTCATGAATAGATTTGTTAAATTTTCATCCAGTATAATAAGTCCATTTGTAATAGTTCGTAATATAATTATTTAGAGAATATGACTTAATTTTTGAAAATCGTACTCTTACTGACGGAATCAGATGTTAGAAATATATTTAAAAATATTATTATGTCCACCTAATAGCGGTCAACAACCTTTTGTTCGGTAATTCTGGTATTGGGCATGGCTTACATAGGTATTTTTGATAAGGACAAAGGAACTAGTTTGTTACATAATAATATTATTTGGATTACAGGTAACATGAGTAGCTTTAGAGAAACCTAATTTTATTTATTATAAACTTTAACTATAAAGAAAACAAGATAAATACAGATCTATTTTTATAAGTAACAACAAAACAAGTCACGGGTAGTTTTATCGGCAAAAATTTTACTTATAAATTATCTAAATTGATATTGCATTTGTGTCACTAATGTTATGGGATTTTCGAACTTAACAAGTAATAATAATTATTTTAATATTCAAGTTAATATCGACAAAATCATATCGGCACTATGTTGTTTGTAATCAGTCGCTTACCGCGGTGTATCTCGTCGTACCTCGTAAACATTATCGACTGTCGTAAAAACGCGAGTGGAAATGGTGAACTTAATGATCGGCAAGTCGGCCGACTGTCATTAGTCACTTGAGGTTTGCTTCTGACGTTATTTTTCACTTTAAACTATTTAGCTACTATTATTTAGCTATATACGGCTTTCTGAAGTGTCTGCAACTTTGTTGGAGTCTTTATAAGAGTGTTAATTCTTAAACATGAAGGTGTTATGCTTTTTATAATGTGCAGAATTATTATGCGGCTGATCAAGTTTACGGCTCCAAAAACCCAACTTCAATTGATATAGTTCCCTTACTTTCTCTTTGTTCTTGAAAATTTCAGTATCTAATCGATTTCAATACAAACATGCTACTGACAGAACTATACCTACTAGAATACCTACGCCTTTCCTATCGCGATCAATCATGTATAGCGGTCCCGCTGTTCACAACACGCGGCTCACATGACAGACGTCAGTTTAATGTGATAACGTGGCTGTCACATAAACGTATATTACACAATCTAGGTAGATACATAGCTACATACGTAAATGCACGGCATATTATTAAAATAAGGTTCAGAATCCGAATCAGATGATATAAGCAAACATTGCAAATATATTTCTTATACCTGTTAATTTCAGATTAATTTAGTGTGAAAAGTTCAAAATTACAAATATTGGTTTCATATAACATTTCCTTCAATATAATTTCAATCAATTTTATTTCGGAATTGTATTTCATCGTATAAAAATCTTATGTTATTAATTTATGTCGAATTAGGAAGCATTCTCTTTTAAATTTACTAAAAGTGATGGTAAGTAGATTCAGTTTCACCTAAATGTAAAATTACAACATACATTTCTTACTTATTTGAATTGCATGGATAGTGAATTATATTTACGTTATAATAATCTCCTTATGTTAACATTAGGTAATTAATTATGATCACAAAGGTGTGATGGAGTCTTAATTCAACAGTTCCTTAGACATAATTTTAATAATAAGCTAAGCTAATAATTTACCGGGTGATATTGATGCTTATAGCGTTAGCTTATGAGGCGTTGAATTTTCTCATATTATAAATATATGTGAAATATGTAAAACGTTTACGCTTTATAAGCAAAACCATTTGCTTGAAGCTTATTGAAATGCGAACCTAACATGATCATTACTTAAAGTACACACAATGTCATAGATATTTTTTTGTAGAGAACACTTGGTAATTGGCTGGTAATGATCGAAAAATTAATAGATTAAATACAAGTAGAAGTGATTCTAAATTTCAAACATACCCTAAACTTTACTAAAATGATGTATGTATGTTGAGATCAACTAATCCTACGCAATTTACTTATGAAGTTGGGGTCTTTAGGTATATTAATTTATATCAGATATTTATACTGTGTCTGAGCAGTGGCACTTATAACTGCTGAAAGATTAAAATTGAATCATCATTTGTTAAGTTAATAATATGTTCCAACTTCCAACGTCTGTTTATATCTGTTTAGTGGCTAGATATAAAAATATCGACCAAAAATGATATCCGGTGGGTGAAACACATCACTAGGCGCATGTGAGCTTGCAATCAGTCGCGAGCCGCGGCGACGCCACTCAGCGGAGCTCGTAAACGTTATCGGTCGTCGTAAAAATGCGACGTAAAATGGCGAACGTGCCGCCCGCCCGGTGTCGGTGTCGGCCGTTCTAATTTTAAATTTATTCGCAGAACGCCGCCGATTCGAATTTCGAATTGTTTTTATTCGATATTCGAAATAACGGTTCGTTTGATTGGAAGTTGGAGAATACTGCTCGTCATTAAGATCACTTAAGTATTTATATTGTTGTTTTTAAGTCTGGCCTTGAAATGAGTCTACCTACAAACATAAATGTTCACAAAAAGGTCAAGAAATTTAAAAAAATACTGTAAATGAAAAAATAAAACAGTGCCTCAACGTTGATTTTGAAATCAAATAAAATGAACGCATTTGTTTAAAATAAAATATATTAGTTTCTTGTACTTGTGCTTAAATCAGAGCCAACACTAATAGCAGCGGCAGATATGATTTGACAGCTGAACGCAAACACGACGGAGACGTTTCGATTTGTTTGAAACTTATACTTGGAGAGGAGTACAGAGTACAAAACAGATAGACATATTACATAAGAACGCATAAATGGATATTAAATGAAAGGCGATTTCAAGTAAAGTAAAACGGCCTTTTGTTTTGATTTTCGTTTTACGCTGTTTGTAAAACATGTGTTTCTAACAAAATATAGTGATCTTCTTTAACCCTATCCTAAAGCTTGTTGAATTAAGAAGTTGAATCTGTTTTCAGAAAGAGTAGAACGTTTAATAGCTTATATAGCAACAATTTGTAAGTATGTAATTTACGACTCGTATGCTGGGTTTCAATAACTTATCTAGTGAAGGTTGTACTTACAATCTTACCAGGCGTATGTAAGCGATACTATCCGTAGATAAATTAATGAAATCCACTGTTAGTCCTACTTATAAACATTATCAACAGGCGAAGTCAGATTATAGAAATGATGAATGTTCAATTAACCTTAGGTAAAACCACACGCTAGTTGAATTAGCAATCTGTCTGTAAGCACCCAATTAAAGTAATACGACTACATATGTATGTTTCTTTTGAAAATAATTAAATAAAGTATATAATGATTTCAGTTTGTAATGACTACTCTATGACATTGCTCCAGAGACAAAGTGCTGTACGTTACATTCAATATTGTAATAGGAGCGAAAATCACGACTCCTCTCGCTACAGTTTGAAAAGGGTTAAGTGTGAACGTCATTTAACGATAATGATTTATATTGTATCTATTACCTTTTTCCATAGAAGGTATAAGGAGGTACTAACATACACACGCATGTAGTAAGCTTATAACATGGCGTATATATATGTATCTATTATATTTGTTTTTAGTATTGCTTAATAATAATAATAATGTGTGAGTCAAGATGTTCCACTTTATCATGCTGTGTACACGTGCATTTTAATTATTGTTGTAATTCTGTTTAGTGTTACTGATTACACAAATAAATAAACGCACACAAGACATCCGTGACTTGTCTACAGAATCACAGTCATCTATAGGGTACATCGATAAATTCCAAAACTCTCCAACAAGAATACTAAAATATGCAAAAAATGTTATCATTCCATCCCGCGGTGTTAGCATTTGCATAAAATAATAAACAGGGGCCGGTGTCGACACTAAAAAGCACCTACGACCTGCGATTCTTTCGGTCGGGCTGACGGATAAGCTCCTTTGGGATGGCTTTGGTCGCCTATAGGGCTGTGGGATTTTAGTTATTTTTACTTTATAAATTATTTATTTTTTTCTTAGCAAAATTATTATCTATAACAGTTTGTAGTTGTCTCACTGTTGGGCACAGGTATAGGACGTAACCATAACATAAACCGTTTGAACCCAAAACCCGAACGTGTTAAGTGCCTTCTGTAACACGGAAGAGTTTGAAATAATAAATTTTGATTCCGTGGCCAACCAGGGGGAAACTTTCTTTGTTTTCATAACCCGAGGCAGAGCGGTAGCAATACTTGGCCAGGAAGCTCTTCCTGCAAAATCAAAGTCCTGAAATACAATAGCATTCAAATTATTTTTTTACTTGTCAAACCGTACAATCCAGACAGATTTGGTACTGGTTATTGGTTCCCGGGAGTATGTTGCTCCTAATGATAAGTGGTAACAGTAACTAAAAAAATATACTACCATGAAGTTCATTAATATTGCAGGTTTTCAGTTTCAGAGAAGAGTTCTAATCTATCGTACCAACTATCGTTCGCTTTATAGTTTTATATCGAGCTGCTTTACAGTCAAAATAGGAAAGGCGTGTTCAATATGTGTACCATAAGTTAGTGGTGGTATCCTAAACGTGTATGTATTACCATGTATTACCAGTTATGCCTGCTGTACAAAATCCAGGTCCGGTCTTGTGTGTAATATTGCTCGCACCTTTAGTATGGTTCCGCTCAGTATCTCCTCTGCTTCACTAGCTATCTTTACATGTGGACTTATCAACAAGTGGCATCGAGTAATTCGCTGAACTTTTTATAAAAAAAAAAATTTCCAGGGTAAAATGATACATTAATTTATAAAATCATAAAAAAATAATTTATGATTTTCAATACAAATTACTAATTACCATGTCCACATGGTAAGTTTAAATCCGTTGGGTTGATTTTTTTGTTTTAAAAAGCACCTTGTATATGACTTGACACCACCTTGTGGTAAGCAGTTGGAGTTCTAAGCTAATACAGTTGGTACGGCATGTTTCATACTGCCCAAACCATCTCAACATTGCGGTGCCAAAATATGCATGTTCAGGCTTCTTGAAGAAGGGAATCCATGCATACTTCGATCATTCTCCTCGTGTATACCCGTTCCCTTGATATAACTAATTATTGATATTATAATTATAACATATTAATGGAAACTTTAGTAAACAGCAGTGCCATTGTATTCCCTTCCCGTTCCTTCCATGTTTATAGCGATACTACACTGTGTGCGCTATCAGGATTCGGAATAAACTCCCTCTTAATATTAACACTAGCTTCCGCTTGCGGCTGCACCTGCGTGAAGTTTGATCTGTCACGAATATTATATCGCGTATAACTTTCCCCAATAAATGGACTATGCGACACAGATGAAAATGCAATTGCCATCATTAGATCCAGAGATAAGCGTGTTCAACCAAAGAAACCTTTGATCATATTAGTATAGTTGTGTATACTCGAAGTGTATTTAAACTTCTATTTAAAAAACACGTTCTATCACTCTGGTTCTGCTTTCTGGTCCTCTTCCTTACATAATTCCTCTAATAATATGCTCATGTGTGTAGTTTTTAACCGATTTCAAAAAAAGAGGAGGTTCTCAATTCGACTGTATTTTTTTAATGTGTGTTTCCTCATTACTTTTTCCTGGGTT
Source organism: Acentria ephemerella (assembly GCA_943193645.1). Taxonomy (NCBI): domain Eukaryota; kingdom Metazoa; phylum Arthropoda; class Insecta; order Lepidoptera; family Crambidae; genus Acentria; species Acentria ephemerella. Next base: position 2,724,619 of record OW971898.1, on the reverse strand, counting down.
TTAATGATTCGTTTTGTATTCAAAAGTTTGTACTTGTCATTGTTGAGTATTTTTGAGAAACGATAAACAGACAGCAAATTTAGCACCCAACTTTGACCTCAGAAACTTAACACTTTTGAGTGTAAATATGAAAATAAATTTAAACAACTTAGCGCCAACATTTAAGTATTTTTGCCATTTTATTATTTTGAAGTCGATTTTAGTTTTGTTTAATATTGTGTTTGTTTTATCTTTGTGTTTTTATTGAAAAAGTGCATAATTAAGGATATAAAATAAGTAGTCATAATAATACAATAATACTCTTATCAGTATGAGTATTATAATATATATAATTTTTATAAACGTTATTTAGTGTGTGTACAACCCTAGCTCCCATATCGCGGGCGGTCGGGTCACGGGACGGGACGCGACGCGGTGAGATTGCGCGGGATCGGCCCCGTTATCAAGTTATCAATTCGACCCCGACATACGGGCGGGCGGGTTCTATTGGCAGTAATATGGCGTCATAGTTTCACTTCGTAATTTACGTTATTTCGTGTGGATTTCGTACTTTTAGATTTTTATTCGGAAAAATACTTAATTATATATATATATATATATATTGTATTGTATGTATTGTATTGTATATTAATTATACATCAGTACTGGTTCTGTTCAAGATATTATTGTTGATAACCGGCACTCTATAAAATAAACTATTGTAAATTTTTATATTTTAACTACTTACATGTCACTTATTATTAGCCAAAGAGTTCTATTAACATATGCCCCGAAAAAGGCCGTATCCTTGAATATCCCAGTTACCCGGAGCGCGTCCCGGTCCATGTCCCTAATCCACTTTTAATTTTGATTAATGTCCCCGCGGTACGTGTCGCTCCAAATTTTTAAATTGGCTGCTTTTCATGAGTTTGCTGTTGGTTGGATTAATTCACACTTTGTTTTATGTACATACATACATTCTTTATTTTATCGTAATTATTATTGTAGGTAAAACGAGTTAAGCAAATATTGCTTCTCTTAACTTTGACTTGACATTACTAAACGAACATTATTATTATTATATGTAGTCCGAGATAAAAGTCTGTCAATCCGAACGTTGTAATTAGGCACAATAGAAATAAAAAATGGTAGTTGTTATTAGTTTTGCCGGTGCGTACAAATAAGACGGAACACTGGCTGATAGTAATAGCATATTAATAGATATAGTAACTGCAATAGCAATCATATATGTAGTCTATATACATCAGGCTATAGCCACAGGTGTACAGCCTTTTTTTTAAAGAATAATTTATAAAAGTGGGAAATTTATACTGTGGTCTTTTTGTACTGTACTTAATGTTTAAGAAATATTATTTTTATATTATTTACTTATCATATTTATTTTTGTTCCAGGTATGTCAATTCATCACCATCATGCATTGGGCCAGCGCATCTCAGTGGTGTTGGTTTTTTTTCAATTATTTGGCCTGGTAATTAAGACCTTTAAGCCTTATCTTCATTAATGTAGTTTTAATATTTATAGTGGTGTTGGTTCTTACAGGCAGGTAGGCAAGTGCCGCAGAGTAAAGGTTATGCTTGTAAATAAAATTGATATTGTAAATTTACATACTTTATAATCGAAACGCTAAATGACAATATATAGGATTTGTTTTGAATGTTTTGAATGTTAATCTCATATATTTATTTATATACTTAGCGATTCCATTGCGATTATCGAAATTCATCTATCCCTCTGGAATGTCAAACACATAGCCCATGGTTTCGATTGAAAAATTAAATACTTTTCATTAAGCTCACGATCCAACTCCAGACGTCACAGTAGGAATTTGGTTGGTAGAATATTTAAAAATAAGTTTGATGGTTGTCATTGAGTAGGTAACAGAAGATCGAATGTAGTTTTTGTATCTTTATTCCGATAGAAACCTCGTCTTTATTATCAAGTTTTTTAAATGTTAAACTACACCACGAAAACCAAGAGCTTTGATTATTTTCTGTCTTGTTTACAATCGACATCTTTAAAAAATGGCAGTCTAATAATTTCCAAACTCAGACTTTTTATTCAAGAGTAGTGTCTAGGATGAATTGTTTCTCGTTATAATAAAAAGTACGAATAGGTAAACATTTTTCTTGTTTACTCAATTTCCTAGAAAAACAAAAAGAAGAACTATCTGGAGCAACAATGCCATTTCGCATAATGAAAGGACTAGGCAGTCATAACCTGCCTGCAGTCGTCGGGTGCGGCTTCCGGCGCTTCCTCAAGGAAATAGGGCCCGTTCTGCTCGCCTAATGGCGCGTGCCCGTGCCGCCTGTAATGTCATCCCACCCTGGTACGCTCGTTAGTTCAGTCTTTTTTTACTCCGGGGGCGATGATTTTGAGCTTTTTCGCTGAGGTGCTTGCTGTACTCAATGGAGAAAATCTTGACTGATATAACGAATTTTGTGTGATTTTTATGGTAAAAAGAGAATTAACATATTTCGTACACTCGTTCAGAATTTAATGCCTGTACATACATACATTTGATTTAATTTCACAGTAAAGAATATAGACTTTTAAGAACATAGTTACTCAATTGTTTATAGATCTTTATTAGTAATAACGATCTCTTAAAATTGTAGTTCTGGTATTATTTTATCGCCTACTTTTCAAATGACATGTGAAGTAAAATAAAATTTCAAAATTTACGACTCAAGGATAAGAAACGTAGAAACAAACTGTTCAATTAGAATCTTGCCACTAACAATCTTTAAAAAGACCCGCTCTGAAAGCCCGTCGGATACGAAAAAATATATCGGCAATTCGGCATAGCACGGTACGATACGCTACATAACTACGTAGTTACGTAGCGTCGTGCTGCCGTAGACATAAATACGTAGATGTACAACGAGTATGGCGTGTGGTAGCCCGGGCCGCGCCTCGGGGCGCGTCGAGTGAAAGCTCTACTTTGACACAAAAGTCTTGATACTTTAATAAAATAAAAGATTTTTTATTTATTTCTTAGTAATGGCTCTATTTTTTATAAATCCAGAAAAAAGTTCAAAAGTTTATAATAATAAGCGTGTTACTCGTGTAAATAAGTAATTTTTAAAACCTTTTCTTTAATTTGATTTAAGAATTCAAAATATTCCGTTCAATAGTTATTCTTCAGTATTGCTGCTATGTAACAATCAACTATCACGAATCAACTTACGCAACAGTTTATTGTAAGGTTGGCCTGTTTCAATCCCACGTTATAGTTGGAGCCCGTGCTTCTAAATATCTCTGTCGTATGACTTTTTTTAAGAACAGTGTAAATGTGGTTTTAAATTGTTCTTTTATTATTTTAATTGTTATTTTATTATTACATTAAGGGGATTCGTTTATTCTTTATCAGCCTAGACGCAATAAATAATATGCAGTTTGATATAATAGTACTTGATACTAATAAGTTATTTACTTTTGAAATGTAGATATTATATTTACACAATGAATATTTCAAGGTAAAACATAATTCACATCTTCCATTACTCCAATATTTTAATAATACAATGAACCTTAGCTTTTTTAAACAGTTACATTCGACGACGACCATTTGGTCGAGTAGTCAGTACTCCTGTCTACTTAGCCAGAGGCCCCGGGTTTGAATTCCGGTAGGGGCAGATATTTGTTCACGAGTCATGAATGTTTGTATATTTATTTAGTATATTTCTGATATTTATATACATATTACTACTTATAGTTCTTCGTTTTCCCGTACGTTGCTTAATTGGGGGACGATAATAGGTGTGAGTGCAAGAAATATTATATATTATTTTTCCTCTTAAAATAAAATTATGAACAAATAAAATACAATGCTCATAGCAAGTATCAATTTCGTTAGACCGCAGTAGTCGGGTCGTCAACGTTGGGCCCTCCACCCTCATTACCGCGCCAGAAGATATCCTGTGAAATGGCGTCAAACAGACATAACCTGCGCTTATACTATACATACATACGCTTTTGTTACTTCCTGAATATAATTTTAAAAATTAAGAATGTTAGTGTTGGTTACGTTGTTAATACGAATTGGCGACATTAGTGTAATGATCATCAAATCTTTCAAAATTTCATAAAAATTTAGTTTTATTTTTGGGACTGACTAATACTGTTGGCCGCAGATGGCCTTTACAGCGTTACCGGGGTTTTTAGGAGGCGAGAACCTTGGAGAGTCCTCAAGCCTTAAGGGGCGATTCGCCTCTGGAGGAGTTCTAATCGACAGGCATCACCTCCGGGGGAGGTGTCCCGCTGTCTCTTAGATGAAAAAAATTTTTTTACTAAAACTACAACTTAGAAAGATGACGAAGTAATTAAACTCACACGCACACTCACGAGCGTCCACAAAGTGTTCTTATAGTTACAAAAATAGTGTAATATAATGGTATAATTCTAAGATTAGTATTTGGGAAGAAAAGTGCATCCTAGGGGTGGGCGCTAATGACTGCGACACAGTTTTGTTAAATAATGCAGCCACTATCATACACTATATTTATTGTAACTATTTGGTTTTGTCAACAAATAATAATAATAATTATTATTATAGTTAATATTATTAACGATAAATGTATTCTAAATAAGGGATCTGGCGGAGTTAGGAAATAATTGAAAAGTTAGTCCACTTAGGACATAAGCAAATCGGGCATAACCATTTATTTAACCTTGTTGGATTGAATTTCCTTTGTCATCGGCCAAATATTTTATGCCGTCACGAAAGTGTTCTCTGTCAAAGATATAGTTATGTGCTAAGGCTTTAATATTTTAAACTCTTTTTAAGACATAATTACATCTTTGCTCACTAAACCCATGGTTCTTATTTATACGCCATTTTATACCAAACAAGTATGACCGGCTGGTCCGAGTGCCCAATGTTGGGACTACAAGTAGATTCGAGTTCCACTCTGGTAGATGTTTGTGTCATACACTAATATTTATTCAGTTCTCGGGTCGTGATTGTATTTTAATATATGTTATATATATAAATATAAAGTAAGTAATTCATTTATAATAATTCTATATAAAGATATGTGTAATTAAAGGTTTACCTTAAAGTATCTAGTACTGACCACTTGGTTAGCCCTTGTATATTATGCTCGGCATTATTATAAATATCTAAAACTATAAGAAGACAACAAATTACTTGCATTTCTAATTATTTCGATAATCGCTGAAATATCCGAAAAGTCGTATTTATAATTACATAACGGAGTTTAATTACCAAAACTTATTGATTTTAATATTTATTGAGTTAAAACTTGAGAGAAAATAATCGACAAGGTTCTATTCATGTCATATATCTAGTTAATTAAATTACATTTTTAAACTCTTGTCTCACCTAATTTGTGTGATCTCAGTAATTGGAAATCAGTTTGATGGACACATTCCTTTGCCTGTGGCTTTATTTGTACGGCTCACTAGCGTTTAGCTAACTTGATTTCCACAGAGGAAAACTGACAAAGAGCGCGGTGAAATAGACATCTGAACGCGCGTTAATCTGTGTTATAAGTTCCAAACTAATACAATAGATGTAGTTTTGCTGTGCCGTTACTGGGGACAGGGCAGTTTTAATTTTGTGCCCAATATCTAAACAAACGTCACTTTCGATCTTTCTTTTCGATGTCACTTTTCCCATATATGGGGCTGCTGGAAGAGATTTAGATTTTAGAAATAAGCAATACCTTTGTACATTTCTCTTATATTCTGTTGTGTCTTTTTAATTGTCTTTGTGTGTACATAAATTGTTAAATAAATAATAAATAAATGTTGCTCATATAAATATATCAGATATTTCACACAATTCGAAAACCAAGACAGAAATTGTCATTCAGAATTGTTTCCTCTAGTTGATTTGGTTGTTGTGTAATATATCAGTTTAGTGGGGGTTAGAATTGTGGGTAAATGAGCGGCGTTTTGGTTCGTGTGACATTGAGTAGAGTTTGATGGTAGAGTTAAGTTGCATTGGTCTGTCTATCATCAGCGTAATCTTTTAACTACGCCTACCAAAATCACGATATATTTAGTAACGCTTTGAAATCTTTGACATACTATACATAGATCATCTTTACAAGTGTATAACGTCTCTATATCTATACTATGTAATTTAAACGAAACCTTTATATAAGTCCTTAATCAATATTACAATAGTCTGTTATTAAAATATATATATATTTTTGGTAATCACCACTAAGTGTTGATGAATGAAATTTATTATATTTTGTTCTGTGAGCTTCCAGAACTGCCTCCGTTAAGGAGGGTTTCTTTAGGTATTCTACGGATGGTTTTGCATTTAGATATATTTCACAATTCAATATGGAACGCGTTGTAAACAAAACTATAAATAAATAAATACTGCTACGTTAGGGTGTTGTGTGTGATAATTAAAAGAAACAACCCCAGTAGACAAATTTATTAATGATGTTAAATTATATATATATCAGGGCCGAAAAGGGTCTACCGCCGGTTGCAGTTTGCCCTCCAACAAGTTTCCAAAAACGCAGCCAATTATTAAGAGTACTGCCCTTGTTTGTGATGGTAGTGGTGGTGGGTGGTAATAGGGTCTCCGTCGGTACTTGTCGTCTTCCGGCGTCCTGGCTTGAGTCGTCACAATATGCAGTAAAGCCGGAACTAAAAACCCGAAATCGGGTTTCACATTCACAAAATCAAGTTATTTCACTGTGCTGTGTCTACTGACACAGTATTATTTTCAAATAATTTTCAAAGATTTAATTAAATTCGGGGTCTGTACAAGAAGCCACGCATGAAGACATCTATCAAAAGATGACGTGCTCCTTGCTTTCAAGTGGTCTCAGCTGTGTCAGAGCGGCAGCGAGGGCAATAATGAAATGTCTGCTTAGATGTGTCGATAGCGTGTATAAAACTAGTAGTGGTAGGATTATTTTTATTATAATTATTTGTATTATTGTGTGCATTAAAATTATTTTGATTATTGTATGGCTTTGATTTATTTAAGTGATTATTGTTATTAAATTTGTTATCGGAAATAAAAGGGGTTTTATAATTAACTGAAGCTCTATTCATTGAACGGCCAAAAGAACTACCAGTATATGCTAATTCCGGTGCCAGTGTGTCGGTTGAGGGTCTAGGTGGCTCTTTAAATTGTGAAATGCGCGACTGTACATGTTCGTAATTTCGACAAAGAGTCTTAAGCTCGTCAATGTTTTCAATCTTCGAAACTGAAGATAGAACATTAGCATAGCTAGGACGAATATTATGCATAATAATTTCCAATTTTTCGTCCTCTGAGATCTGTTTTGACAATTTAGAAAAGTAGCCTGACATTATAGATAAATATATAACTATATTTTCTGTTTCACCCTGTGTTCGTGAACGGATTTCTGTGAGTAGTCGATAATCGTAATCAGATTGATCAAAGTCGCGCTTAAGCAATATAACTAATTCGTTCCAACTAGACACTGAATCTCTTATGCTCCTGTACCAATGAACAGCATCTCCTACAAAAATTTCCATAGCATGTGTTAAAATTTTATTGGGAGAATCATTTTTTGTATGGCAAAGTTCCTCCACGCGACTGATAAAAGATCGAACGCAAGTTTTACCATCAAATTTAAGCTTTGCATATTTGTTGTTGTTTACTTCGCATGTTACTGTAATATTAAGCGGTGAAGGAGAGCTATTTGAGGAAACACAAGTACTAGATGGCAATGCGAGGGGGTCCGATGCGGATTCCTTAAGGGAATAAAGTTTGGACGATGTAGATTTATACATATGTATACATTGATCACAATTTTCCTTATGTTTTTCCGAACAAGCAACGCGGTTAAGCCGATGGTATAAATGATTTAAAATATTTTCGGCACGAAGCAATGTGGTCTTGTCAAGAGTGGAAGCCAATAAAGTATTAATTTTATCAAGGCTATCTGCTACCGCAGTTATATCTTCCAAGACATCAAACGGACTGGTTAAAATATCTTCGGAGGAGAACAATGTGCCACATTTAGCAATCTGCTTACGTAACTCTTGTACGGTAGAAGCAGGAGTTTCACCTCTGATAGCGACCTCATACTCTAGCTCCGCTTTTTGTAAAGACATAAATTTTATTGGATACGACATTTTAATTAGTTGTAATTTCGATAAATATTTTAAAATATAAAAAAAAATATCAGTGTGTGTTGAACAATTACAAGGAATTACTAAAAGAAAAGAAAAGAAAAAAAAAACAACTAAGTACTCCGTCTGTTACAATTATTTTAAACTAGTAACGCTTTGGTTGTTTTTCCTTTAAGAAAGCATTAAGCACAAATATTTGCAACTAAAAAATAAAAATAAAAAACAAAAGAAAAGACAATATGTTTACTGTGCAACTAATATGTTCTATACTTTTTATTTATAAAGTAATTAATCTTATTAAACCACTTAATTATTTAATTGTATGAAATATACATGTATATATATATCTAAAAAATTATAACACAGATTTAACTTTGTCGGAAATAAACAATTATTACTGTGAAGAAATATATTACTCTTTAAATACAATTTATGTATGTCTAATAATCAATTATATATTTCATTAATTGATAACTGCTAATTTATAATGAACATATTAGTTGCGGGCAACCAAAAATGAAAATAAAATAAACGTTTCACAAAACCAAAAAAAACAAAAAGAAGCACACAAACACCAAATACCAAATTAACTACGCGGAAGTTGGAAGGCAAATACAAATTACAACCCTTTTTGAAATATATTAATAATAAAAAAAAACACGTTATGGGCGCCAGTGCTAATAGTTAAAGGCCAAGTATAAGACGCTTGAACCTGAAAATTTTAAATACTTAAGTTACTTTTTATGATTGCCAACCCTACATTATAACGATAAATAATACCAAAACCGCCAGAGAGCGAGAAAATTACTGACCGCGCGCTTCAAAGCGTCAACTACTATATATTTATCTGTCGTCTAGCCTTCGTATGGTTATTCGGCTTTATTTTCAATGTTATATGAAGCTCAATAGGGTTGAAATTGCTTTGACAACACTGCAGCTAATTGGTAGGGCTGTCACTACTATGTATGCGATGTCGCGATCAGACAAGAAGTTAATACGTCATTTTACTATACGTAGCTGTGTTTCAGTATTGTTGCTAGGAGAAGTTATAAGTTAGATTTTAAGAGTGATTATAATTGTATTTATGAGGTAAAGTATGGGAACGGTGTTTATTTTGTTGAATTTAAGACTTTAAAGTAATTAGCCTGGCTTTCATTAAGATTTGAAATAGTGATACTGCATTAATTTATTTCAATAAATGATAAATATTATTCGATATCTAGAAAACAGCATATTAAAACTTGTTTCTACTTAGATCTAGTGGCCAAATTTTTTACCAGTTTAGATCATTTTAGCAAGTGTGTCCTTCCGTTACTGTCGATTACTCATCAGACCTGATACGTGACACAAATCCAGTACAATCAACAGCTGTATGGCTTAAATGGTTATAATTGGTAACGGAAAAGCATTTTTGCATATATATAACCGAAACACAATAAGTATTATTATTACCCGTGTGAGTTGATATTTGATCATTATAATAACATGTTTGAAATAGCTTTATTCAGTGATTAGAATATTCATGATCTATTTTTTCGAAAGTTTGACAATATTTAATAACTTTTCGTTTCGTTAATTTTTCTTTTTTAATAATTTTTCGTGGTAATTCTTAGCCTTCACCTCACCTGATGGTAAGTGATTGAAGAGAACTACCCGTATTCCTCAACCACGGAGGAATTGGCTATCTTACCCTCTAACTGCTGAAACACAAAATGTTGTTAACACTATAGCTATGACACAGGTAAAATAAAGACCTACCACAATCCAATCCAAGCAGAAAAATTCTGCTCCTACTGGGAACTGAACCCGGGCCTCCAGATCAGAATTAGGTGGTCTCAGCTACTAGACTACAGAAGCGGTAACTAATAAACGACAAATATGCGTTTACAAACGAAAACAGCTGCGAATTTGCATGTAATTTTACCACGGGTCACACTCAGGGTACGTCCGAAACGTGTGCAGATGTCGCTAACATCGAATAAGATTATAAATACAGATAGTATATTTGAACTGGTATCTTCCATTATACACTCTATTGTGTTGTAGTAAAACTTATATTTGAATGTGTTCCAGTCCTAACGACTATGAGGCGACGAGTAGCGAATGTCCTGCCCTCTCAAGGATCACGGTCGCTTGGTCAGCGTACACACTTAGCAAATTCTGTGCTTTAATTTTTATTTAAATACTTTTAAAATATTTATATGTTTGAATATGTATAAGAAAAAAGACATGGAGTTATTTGTAGGTAGTTTAATTTAAATAGAAAAGTGATCATATTATTTCTTTTTGAAAACTCATTAGTATGACGTTTTTGGAAAAAAATAAATCTTATTTATTCAAAACAAACATTAATTTATATGGAAGTTGAAAACTCGTTTTTATATGTAAAAATGAACAATATTTATAGATAATGTAACTTTATTTAATTAAAAAAAATATATAAAATAATTTTGTCTAAAGTAACTGTGGTTATAAATTTAATTATTGAATTAAGATTTAATGAACTTCTATTCATAAATAAAATTACATTATTAAATTTTTTTCATTATTTACAAAAATACAAAATTATTAAAAAAGAAATTGTAATTAATGAATTACTTTATTTATGTCATTAATATCGTATTATAAATAAAATGAAAATTTACTTAATTAAACTTCTCAATCGTCATGTCACTTAAGTAATAAACATTCAAAATTTTATTGTATCGTTCAAATGCTTGGTGAACGTTTAAATAATTGAAATATAAGTTGTCATTTTGGGCTCAGGTGCGAGGTGTGAACTTGTGAAGTATCGCAGTGTGTACGAGGCGCGCGGGCCGGCGCCGTCGGCCACAAATCTTCCGTTTCGCTCGGGCCCAGCCTCCGCGCGTGCGAGAGCAACAGCACGCTCCACAGCACGCGGCTGCGTGATGCCGGCTACTCCCGAAATAGCCCCCCGCCGCCGGCCCCGGCCATCGACGTGCTTTTAGTATGCTGCGCGCATGCGAACCGCCCGCACCCTTCTGCGCTCCTAATAACGAACCGGCATACACGCGAATTCCTTCACTTACGAAAGCATGCTGTGAATGAAATTGACATAAAATGGTGGCAATCCTCGCCAACCCCAAATGGAGTGAAGACCTCACCATTCAAATGATCATCGAGTACGAAAAACGCGAGTATCTCTGGAATCCGGTGTCGGAAAACTATAAAAACAAGAAAATAAGGGAGCAGGGCTACGTCGAGATAATTAACGCACTCAATCTGATCGACGTCACTGTCAAGGAATTGAAAAATAAAATAAAGAATATACGGTCGTCGTACAGTGTCGAGCTGAAGAAGATTCGCGCGGCGCGGAAGGCTGGCGCGCATGCGTACCGGCCCAGCGTCACGTGGTTCGAGCACGCGGACAGGTTTCTGCGAGCGATCGTCACACCGAGCTCTGTAAGACTATTTTTTGTTTACATCGGGCCGCGTCACACATGCGCTATGGCGCCCGCCGGCGAGCCTTGTTTATATGCTAAACTTTTTTTTAGGTGGATGCAAGCTTGCTGGAGGTGCCAGCGAGCGACGACAGCGACGTGGTGCAGGATCTCAGCGAGAGGAAATCACCTGAAAAGAAAAGTCCTCGAAAACGTCGCAGCTCAACGCGCTCATCGACGCCGTACGTGTTGAACACTCCATCCCCTCGACCCAGTACGCCGTTTGGCTTAAATCAATCGACAAGTCCATTCGGTATGCTCCCATCAGTAACCTCAGGCTCTTTTTTAAACCCACCTGTAGGAATCGCGACTCCGCTAACCACTTCCCTAGCGACTATTTACCCCGTTGTGCCAACGAAACAAAAGAAAGCAAACTACGACGATCGCAACGGGGAGCACTCAGACGGGCCACAGGATCTGAGTCAGCACTCTGAGGGAGGCAACGAGAATGAGTTTGAGATGTTCGGAAAACTGATCGCGAGTCAACTCCGAAAATTACCTTTGAGTTTGGCTTTGGATACTCAGTTGAAAATTCAAACGCTGGTAAACGCGGCGAGGATTCAGGCGGTTTATCAGCAATATAGCTATGCTGGGCCTTCGCAGGAAGCGCTCTCTGTGCAGGCATTGTCCAACGGCATATTGGCTAGTATGGCTTCCCAGAGTAGCTTCGCTTCTCGCGCTGGACTCGGCTTAAGAAACGACTCTCCGGAAGACATGACCAGGGATATGAAAGGGGAGTACGTGATTAACTCAGAGGCGGAAGATTAAGACGAGTAAAGAGATCCATTATACCTCATAGTTATTCCAGTGATGATATAAAGAATTTATGTTTGCTCATATGAAAGTATACAAATTAGATGTATTTGTCATATTATATGTGTTTTTAGATATTGTGATAGATGTCTAGAGATCTTTTAAAATGATGTATGATAATAAAACTGAGTCAGTACAAAATCGCGACGAGCGATGTTACTTTATCTTCTTGAAGGCAGAAAATATTCGTTCGTGATTGTGACATATTGGGAAATATGGGGACTAGTCAGTGTTTAGCGTTTTATTGTAGATCTCGGTGTTTTGGCTGTGTTAGCATTATTCCTTTAAATTAAACATATCTTTTAAGGTAATTCTGGTATTATGGTTATTTATTTTAAATAACAAGTAATACTTAATGTAAACTATTAATTCACATTTCTTTTATAACGTTTTCAAATCAATTGATGTTCTTGTAATTCTTTTAACTAATAGTGTAAAGAAAATTGTATGTTGTTTAGATATATTTATAATGTGCAGGTGATGAATACATTACGATAATTTTCCCTGCTTTTCCGTTGCAAATGAAAGATATAATTTCTGAAATGTTAACTTCAGTTTGTGACAGACAAATACACTGTTAACTGAATAATTTTAAGCGTATTTTTTAAATAAAGCTAAGATTGCCATCGAAATATGACACATCTGAGTATACGCTGTCCACGATGACTATAATTCTTGATCGTTGGTTAATTAAATTTTATAATATACTACTTCAGAATAACACGAATTTATTTTGAGTGTGATAGAATAGTTAGTATCTGTGTTAAACATTGTGATTACTGTTTATTAGTAATGCATGCACAATAGACTAAGGAATGACGAATACCTCATATAGATACAGTATATAGATGTATAGAATAATATGTATTTGGAATATATTTTAACTGTTTATCGATGTGCCACAAATAGATTATTGTAAACAGAATGTGATTATTGAAAAATAAATATTTTATAAATGTCCTGAAAATTAAGTCTTTTTTTCTTACGTATAACCTGATCGCAGATGATCTCCCAAAACTTATACACAAGAAATAATTTTAATATTTAGTTTACTATTCATTAAAACGTATAACCATATTCGTATAATATGGTTAAAAGGCGTAATAAAATTGTGTTACATTAAGTTTAAAAATCGACCGATATTCATATACTTAATTGATTGCAATATAGATTTATATTTCAATCTCGCGATAGACTACATAAAAACCTTATTAGTATACATTCAGATCTACTTTGACAAATACAACATTTATTTGTTTATTTCAATTTTCAAAAATAACTTTTCAAAATCCACAATCAAACAGGTAATAAGAGAATATTCTAGATCAACGTAATTAAAACGACAATCTTTACGCCTTAGCTCCGTAATTAACAGAAAAAGATCGAACTGCGGTAAAAAGCCAATCCTTAATCTAGCACGGTTCTGGAATCGTCGAGTGACTTTTCACAGCTAAGTCCTCATTAATCTGGCGGGCTCCAGAGCCTTAGACGAACTGCGATTGTCTGTTCTGATTTTCAACTTTTTTCCCGCTAACGAAGAAACCTCATAAACCGCTCGCTTTATCTTGCCCGTGATCTGATTGGCCGTTAAAGCGATTAAGAAACTGATAATTGCGTTTCGCGTGAGATGATTTGCTGGGATTGAATGGCTTTGCGAAGTCGTTAAAATTTTTAGTACTTAGAAAATTTTGATACGAGAGCCTTATTGGTGTTGTAAATTAAATTTGTGTATTTTTTAACACATTTTCGTTATTATATTACTAAGTATATATGTATTTAATTAATAAATAAGTAACCCTACACTCGCTGTTAATGCTCCCGCGAATATTAGAAGAATCATTGAGTGGTCTCTATTGAAAATTGGGAACTACGGTATTTGTATCTGCCGTTGGGTATTTACTAACTTATTAAACTATTTTGATAACTTAAGTGAACCGCTAATGTTATGATTACATTGTTGCCAATTTACGCAGCAATGGATAAGCTTTTCACTTTAATTGTCATAATCAGCTAGCGAAGACGTCCGTTATTCTGTAAAAGTAGAGTCACTACTAGGAAGTATATGGATATTATAAAATATAAGACTGTATTGTAAGCATTCAAATTGACTCCTAAAAAAATATTTAGAAAATTTAGAAAAATTGTACATTGCCAGAAATTTAAGATGAATTTTCATTTTCACTGACGCATTTTTATGATCTATCTTAAATTCCAAGTAGAATTCTTGACCTACGATGGTATGGTATATCGTGCATAAAACATAAATGAAACGGTTTATCCAAATAAAAACTATTCATTAAAAGAAAATGCATTACGCAACGTGTTTATATAAGTAATTGTAAAATCATAAGTCCTTAAAACTGCCGTATTCTTGAATCAAAAATATAGTGATGTATTAGTATCAACTAGAACTGATTTTAAACGCTTGCTAAACCTCTGCGGAATGTTTAACATAAATTACGAATCGCGACCCGGGCGCGCCGTCCGGTCCGGTTCCGTAATTTACGGCTGGATGGATCGCCCGCTCTTCTATATTGATTACCGGTTAAGACTCACTGCTTTTTTAACTGTTAGCCATTATGATTCCTCTTTGTCTGTGGGCTGTTAGCAAATTTTGATCAGCTTTTTAAAATATTTCTTAACTCGCCAAAGAGTTTCGTAATATTATGGTACCGGTGACCATTTTAATATTCAGATATCTTGCTTGGACATTTACGAGACATGATTGACGTTTATCATGACACCCGGGTAACTAAAGAATGCTATTATTAGTTAAAAGATTCGTTAGTTTCAGTTGGGCATGTTTTATGTAAATATGTCTATACCTTCATGAATAGAATCGCGTGTGCGACAAATTGTTTCAGAAGAGGAATCACTAATATTGTTATATTATGGGAAATTTTATTTTCACAGCATACATATCTATAATAATAATAATCGATAACAGATAAAAAGATCAATTATCTGAACTTGGCACACGAGGTTACTGATATGTGGAGGGTCTCGTCCCAACTTCTCTTCGCCACCATCTGAAGTGATTGGGACTGGGTGATGGACCAATGATTGCGAGGCTCCAGCGGGCAGTCTTGCTCGATAACGCCAGAATTGTCCGCCGATTCCTCTCTCTGTCGTCCTGACCCTCGGCCGTCTGGCCTCCTCTGTCGAGGGCTCTTCCCAATCCTCTTCCCAATGAGTTATAAATTGATTTCGAAATAATCGATATTAATATCAATTTTAAAAAGTCTGTCAGCTATCATCCAATTGCCGGACAGTCAGACTGATAGACTAGGATTTCAAATTCATTGCAGAGATTTTGCGATATCGTTATATGCAGTTCTATATTCGAGCGACAACTGATGCAGTATACCTTCGTACCTATTTGGTGCCGTTGCAGAATGCCTGCAGCACCATTTCAGTGATCAAAACATGACAAAATGGCGCGTGAATAGGGTTGTCAGAATTAAGCAATTACTAATTAAATACTAGCGCCTATTTACTTGTAAATGCCCTAAAGAAATAAAAAAATACAAGTTCAAATATGTTTAGAAGGTAATTACTTACTTGTAGTAGTTCCTTAATCAGAATCTCCAATGAATTGTGTCTGACTTAACGAACACATTTGGTATTAAATTGTGTATATAAAATATAGCAAGGAAAACAAATCAAGACTTTATTAGTTAAACGGTTTAAGCCACTTCTTTGGCTCCATGACTAAGTAGTATTTTGCTCCAGATGGTGGCAGATGCTATATATATTCCAATTGCCTAAATTTTTATTTAGCTTAGATGTTGATGTATATCACATATAATAGGTATACTTCACAACCTAATTACACGGATTGGTGTTTTTGCGATTCGAAAGTTGAGAGCCCAGAAGTAGTTACATTTTGTCTTGGATGCAATTTCTTATGCGTTGAAGTGAGAAGGAATATACGGAGGTATCATAATCGAAAGTATAGTATTTTTCCATTGATTGAGATTCTGGGAAAAATTCTCATGTCGCACATCGGCGTTCGGTGTCGGTTTTTACTACCGTCGAGCAGCGAGCTGAGAATACTTAAACTTGAAACTTACTCAAGGGACATAAGTACATCTTTTTGAATTTCATGAACCTTTACAGTTCCTATCAGTTGACAGCCCTACTCGCACGAATAGACTTCGAGTCCTCGACTCGTCGCGTCTCATTAGCATTTATTATAATCGCAATCGACGCGTGAGCGACTCTTATTATTATGATAATACGTCTGCGAGACTCACCGCACTATAAATGTAATTCTATGTGCATTATTTGAAAGATCTTTAGGTCTTTGTTAACCGAACTAAGTTTTTAGGTAACCATCGGTCCACTTATAGAAAAGGCTGTTCAGTTTTGAATGTAGTAAAATATGAGATTATAAAACATGTTCCTACAGGTCTCTAACCATGGTATCGTAAACAGTTTTATTTTTTGCAATCCTAGATTCAAAGGCTTCAAATGAAAGCCTATTGTCCAACGCGTTTCACCAGCTCTGTAAAACACAATAGAGGTTCCAATGAGACAGCACAGTGATTGTCCGACAAATCTCCTCTCTCTCTCTCTCTCTCTCTCAGCTCTCAGATGTAATACGACACATTTAGTTACTACACTAGTCGTGCATTTGGATGGCACCACCTTCCTAATCATATGTATTGTCTTGTAGCTATTAAAGCGAATATGCAATATTTCCTCTTCCCTCAGCAATCCCCAAAAACTACAGCCAAAATGAAAACAACGGATCAACTTTTTAGGGAGCCAGAAATCCGTAAACCAGTAATGCCCCAGTCTCAAGTTCCCAACCCACCGCAGTCTTATTAGTAGTGACTCCATGACTTTTAGTTTATTAGAGGACAATCCGTATTTGAGATTGTACTTCATAATACTACGATTATAATAAAATATTATTATACTTAATTATCTAGTGTTTTACAAGTATCCCAAATTAAATTTTTTAATTAAAGTTATAATTTTTAAACATACGGACTAAGTAATTGATTCTTTTATAACTTTAACGGCTGTCTGGTCGTAGGGTACTGACCGCACCCCTGTCTACTTAGCCGATACGCGCAAATATTTGTATGATGAATGCGAATATTTGTTCACGAAATGTAGTAATGTAATAAACATGCACACAGCATGTTTATTTAGTATTTTTCTGATATTTATATACATATTGCTGTCTCTATTTCTCGGTTATATAGTATCCATGACACAAGCTCTTAATAATGCTTAATTATCTAGCAAAAATAATTGACTAATAATAATAAAATAGATGAATGATATTGAGTGTGAGAAATAGTATATGATATTATGGGAATATGTTATGGGTGACTTAGCTCTTCCATAGAAACATCTAGCTACGCTACAAAAATTCGTAGGAAGCTACATAGTAGCTAAAAGTTTAGTTTGGTCAAAGGAACGTACAATATAAATAATTTAAAGCCAACTTTGTTTATTGATTTTTAGTTTTTTGTTTCTTAATACGGGATTTTCGGGGTGGTGAGGATTTTAAATTCAGTATATTAAGAGTATGCCTTCTTACGTAATAGTAATTGGTATTTATCACTTGGAATATGGAAAGCAAAAAAATCACTTGTTAGAAAAAAATATTACTGAAGCAAATCATTTATAAATACAAGCTTCATTTGAGCAACATAAAATTATTTGAATTGTGAACGGAACAATCAATAATTATTAATATTTTTTTATATTAAATCATTTAGAATATTGTCTCATAGTTTAATATATTTTTACGGAAAAATACTATACATGAAGACCAAACTGCAGGAAAATGTCCCAACAAAAGATTTGTTATATCAACCCTACACAACCCACCGCAGCGTTATTAGTAGCCGGGTGTCGGCCCGGGACGTGTGAAAGCGAGCGTAGTGCGAACGGGACGGTGATATGCGGCCCGCGGCGGGACATACGGTGGCCGGTAACTGCGACCGCAGTGTCCTGTACTGAGATCAAACGGTTTTGATATTAGGTGCTGCTGCATTATGAGAAGATTTCCCTTGTATAAGTTACTATATATAAAATTGCGACATCAAAAATAAATTTATTTTCTTTATTTTTGGTTTCTGGATATCGCAGCGGTAAGAGCAGTCATTCGGATTTTGAGAGTAGAGTTTTTATTTTATTAAAATAATTTTTCATCAAATTTATCCTGTCTTCAAAACATGAATGTATAGCAAAAACGGGAATTCATTATAAATAAGAATCTTAGTTACAATTGAAAGTATTGAAACATTTAATTAAAAATTATTTTACTACACACCTTGATGCAGAACTATTATATTTTGTGTTCCTTATAAATCAACATTTTCTATACTGGACCACAACTTACACAAGTTTACATCGTCGCCTCTTTATAATAATTGCCGAAGCGCGGTCGGCGGCTACGATAAGGGATTATACCCCCGATACAGGGGTGACACCCCACCCGCCTCTCGACCCCAGCCCCCATTGCCCCCTTTGCCCTGCTGGCTTTTTTCGCGCGCTTGCACTTCGCCACAGAAAGTGGAGCGAAGTGAATATTGAATTATGAATTAAGATATGAGCCGGCGCACTTGTAACTGGATCTACGCCGTTTTGAAGAGCTCGGCCTTTTGTTTTTTCAAGAAGTTTCCCCCTTACCTACGTAAAATTTTAAGCTCTCCACAGCAGAGGAAAAATGGTGATGTTTGCTGAAGTTTAAAATAAAAAAAGTTTTATTGTTTTTGACACTTGTAAGTTAGCTTTTAGTTAACTATATGAAATGATATTTGCAAGTCAAACCATTTCATACATAAAAATCCCCTTAAAAAGTTTGCCTGTAAAGGTAAAAATAACAGAGCCAAGGGTCGAATGCGAATATAAGAAAGCCTCGTAAGAGTAAACCAGCGTTTTGGACCCACAGTACTTTTAAATATTCAATAAGGCCACAGAAATTCCTTTGTTTTTCTTTAGATTCCGCCGCCGCCGGCCAAGTCCCGTTGAGTTCGTGCCAAAGATTACATTTTTTGACTTATATACTTACCGCCCTCCGTATCTTGCTGAGATTAAGCGTGAAATTTATCCGGTTTTGAATTACAAAGATTTTCTACTTTGGCATTAAAATGGAATATTAGTTACTTTGAAAAAATAATTGGTCCTTTTTATTTACAATGAAATTTATGAGATTTCGGCAGTCCTCAAATAAATAGTTTTTAATCTAGACATTGTCTAGCGGATATAAAGTCCATTTCTATATATTGCCAACAACTATAATTCTTATTTTTTAAATTATACTTTTCACAATATTCCTTTCAGTTGTGAATGACAGAGAATACGTTTTTGATATGAGAATAAATCATGTTGAAAATATGCTAGTTTTATATACCTATATTTCATGTAGTTCATCACAGGCCGATAGAGCCATAACGAAACAAAGCGTGGCGGCAGCGGCGCCCGACAGAAACCAGTCCGGACAAATTAAATATGTAGGAGGCGGCACGCACCCACCACTGCAGGGCTGTCACCAGCATTATTTATTAACAACTGAATACTTTCCGGGCCCACAAAAATGTAAATGAGTTTGGCAATACAAAAAGTAGTGATATATTTATTCATGTTCAATATTTAGGATAGTTATAGCGTACAAATTCTGATCCAGTTTCGAACTGTAAAACTTAAAGTTAACCAATGTGTCCATTATATAACCTGGCAGAAAAAAAAAGTTACATTCACATGACCACCGGTCCAAGTCATCATCTGCTGTTTCTAAAATGGCTATTTTAAAATAATTTAGCCATTATTTAACGCACACGCAAAATATAACGTTGAAAATAAGTCTTTAAAGTGTGGCTTTGCTAAGTGTTGACTAACTTATCCTGATTCTTTCCTTTTTTTACTCACATAGAATAAAAGAGAGGCCAATATCTTAATTTGACTTTCAAAATTTAATTAAAGTAGAATTCTGTTACCAAGATTTATTGATTAATACAAATAGAGCACTTAAATAGACTGCTGCTGTTGAAACATTATCTATGTTATATAACTAGATACCGCCCGCGGCTGCGCTCGCGTGGAGTTCGGTATGCCACAAATATTATATAGCCTTATAGGCCAATAAAGTTGCGGAATAAGGAGATCCATTGTCCTTACTTTCCATCCTATTAATTGTTTGGTTTTTGTAATGCGTTCGTGAATAAAAAAATAAATTATCAATCTTAGAAGTGAATCAGCGGTAATAATATTTAGGTTCTATGTGAAGCTTAAGAAGTGTCATAACCGGAAAATAAGTAGCATGTGGAAAGAACCGATTTGGGAAATGTAAAATATACAAAACAGGTAGAGCTTATTTCTAAAGTTATTTATTAAAATCGGAATATTCTCAAAGAAAAATATAGCATTATTCTTGTGAGAAACGGTTTGGATTTAACAATATTTAAATATTAAAGTGCACACATGTCTTAGAATTTGTTCTCAATCATAGTGAAATGACATTCTGTTGAAGCAGACACCAAAACCATGATACCGATCGACTATCGCAATTATTTATTAATGGTTGGACGTCAAGCTTTTCGGATATTCTGAAGGTATGAAGAAACGCAGTTAAGTACACCACAAAGCCTAAGATCAGGTAACAGTAGTGTATAGGAGCACCCGTAAATATAAAAGTGACTCCAGCTTGGATAGAAACCAGTCCGAGCAAATTAAATATGTAGGAAGCGGCTCGTTCAGTGTCAGGGCTGGCACTGACGTTTTTACTCAAAATGAGATGATAGAGCGGCTGTTAAAAGATTTGCTTGCGGCTTTTACTGCTAAATGAAAATTAGGGAATTTGTAGAGTATTTTTAATATACATAAATATGGTTAGGTTTATCATACTACTAATAATCTTTAGACCTATTGTGTTATGTTATGAAGCCTTGGTAAATGCTTAGCAAAGCTATAACGAATCGGAATGACGGTAACACCTACACTGGAACCAACCAGTCCGGGTGAATTAAATATGCCAGAGGCGTCACACACCCGACGCACACCCGCCCGTGAGCCCGTATCAACAGGGTTGGCAATGATGTAATTTAATTTCAAGTCTTTTATAGTTTTTGTAACTATTTTTAAATATACATTAAAATTACAATTAGCGATTAAGGAAGAACTAATCTCTTTCAGTCAATCCATGACAGTGATGTAATTAGCTAATTGAGCAACACGAAAGTGCGTATAAACAACTACTTGCAAGCACTTTCGTGTTGCCTAATTAGCTGAAAATAATTTATGTAAACTTACAACAATTATTTTAATACATAAATATACTTAATAAATAGATACGTAAAACTGTCTATAACTCTAATTCAGATGATAATTATTTTTACTATATATATATATATATATATATATATATATATATATTCCCTGTTTTGTTAAACTTACACTTACTTTAATCAAGACAACAACAATCACGATTATCCAACATCGTATGAATCGGTAATAAAATTAAAACTTGACTTTTCGTGACTCATACTTATTAAATAACAAAAAATTAATTTGACAACCCTAACGTTAATGTGAGCGGCGGGCAGCAAGCTTTGTCATTAGAGCGGGTGTTGGCGACCGCACCGTTCAGGCGCACATTTTTAAACAATCTCCCCTGAGCCGCTGTTTTTTCAACACCAGTGGCCGTGTTTGCCTCAACGTAAAATTGTGAATATTCGTTTTTACTAGCATATGACTGTTGAATGAACTATAAAACTTAAAGGCAATATTTCAGTATAAAGTCAGCAGATAATATTTTCAAAAGGAACATCTTTTTCAACGTTAGAATATTAAAAGGCGGCCCTCTAAATACCAGTTAGTTTAAAAGAAATTTAAAGAATTCCTTAAAATCTTTACATAAGTAAAATTTAAATATTCCTTGTACAATAGACTAAAATTTATTAAAATCAAAACTTGATTTATAAGATACAAAATCTATGCTTTCTTTTTATTGAAATGGAATATTACTAATGGAATACTACTTACTTTATAACTTAATAGAATATTACTTATTTATTCTTACTCACATTATACATAAAAATACTTCTAATAGATAATTGAGATAATAAATTAGTAACTGGCAAACTAAAACTATTAAAACTATTATCACAGAAATTGGTTTTGTGATTCACATCATTTATTTCTATGCAATATTGTACTGAAGCGGGTCGATATTGAATTTAGAAGCTGGGCAATAGATTCCAAAAGAAGTTAGAGTTTTTAGGGTAGTTAGCACCGTCTGGTAGTTGGATTGTATTATTGTAGGGAGCCGCCTCGCAAAGTTAAATTTAAAATCATTTCTATTGAAGTTACTAGTAATGGTCGGTCATGCACTGTTATAAACCAGAGAGTCTTTCGGTAATTAATAAAAAAGGCTCTCTTAAAAATTTGGCTTGGTATACGCATTTAGACACAGTTCTATTGGACACATTTCTTGATCATTTTTTGTCAGTATTAAAGAAAACCCGTTTACGAGTTTCCTCCGTGTGCAGAGAACCGAGAGGACACAGGAAACCCGTCCTATCCACTAAAAACGGTTGTTAGGCTCCTTGACGACGAGGGGTGAGATCACGAGGGGTGACTACTGGACATAAACAATACGGATAATATATAAAATGACTAAATAAAACCTTACTTCTAAAATTAAAAGTATATTCCATATTCAAATACAAGTATAAGACCAACGTGTACTAAAGCGTTTAAAATTATATGTATAATTAGCGAGTCACAGCCCTATTAGATATGCGCGTGGAGCTTAAGCGCCGTCATTAGACAGGGCATTAGTGGCCGCGCTGCGTACCGGCCGCGGCTCAGACATTTTTTATGCAGTCCGCAAGCCGGCACGTTTTTAACGAAACCGATGACTACAGCCATGTTGAGTGGATAAAGACCCAGATACCCAGAACTAGCTAGGTTCACGTGAATGCGAAACTTATTTTATTGCACTGCCAGTGTGATATATCAATGAACATTGACGAAGTTTGAGCTGTTAAGGTTAAGAATGGCTTTGCAATGAGTATTTTATATTAGATTAAAATACGAAATTTAAATAAAATTTCGCGATGAGTATTTTAAGGCCTCTTTTGTTTAGATCATAATTAAAATGTGAGATCTGTTCTAAAATTATATATTTCGATTGTAAAACTTAAAGAGGCTGTGATTATTGCTTTGCCACTGGCCTGAGTCAGATTATTTGACACTATTTTATGTTTCTAAAATTTCTATTCATTAGCCTGACTGTATGTTCAAAGGTTGCGCGACACGTGCTAATTGTGCGAGCCTTTGGAAAGCACAAATTATATGCCACAGTCGGCACTCATCGTGATTTATGTGCGTCGCGCAATGGGCGCGGTTCCCAGCCGACTTATAGCCTATGTGAGTTATAGCCTGAACCGTGCCAGCTGCTTATCGGGCTTGATAATGTATCAATGCAACGGCTGTTTTGACTGGGCGCTGCTCAATTTAAGACAAACGAGTAGAAATAATTGATAGCTATGCTCATAATGCGTCGTGAGTATATCTATTACTTTAATCAGATTACATGCGAAAGTATTATTTTAAATGTTTTATGTACGATGAAACTTTAATTTTAAATTGACTTTTAAGTTGTGTCTTTACATTTTATTAAGCTTAAGATTCGTACCAGCCTGCTCCCAATTAGTGCTCATGAATATCAGAAAATTTATTGTGATGTGAGGGTATGGTATTTCACTAATTAATTTTTTGAGCTGCAGATACTTCAAAAACCATTTATTATCCTGCCTAAACTACGTAAAGATATTAGAAGTTAGGACTTAGTGGTAAATTAAACAGCAAACTATTTTTATTTTCACGATCACGGGACGACGACGTGCAACTAACTAAAAATCATATTACCAAGACATGGCGGTCGGCGTACACAGCAGTCGGCAGCCCATTAAGCTGGGTCGGTGACGAGGTGACGCTCGCCCGCCGGGGATAGTGCGGCCCGTATCTTGTCGTGATGTTCGCTCGATATTCGAATTCTTTACACTTTATGGTTGCCTAGTATATCGAGTGGATTACTACATGCTTCGTACGTAGGACTTTTTATTCCGAACCGATCTTTTTTTCTCCGTTTCAGAAAGAAGATCCTAAGAAGCTTGAATAAAATTTAACGAACTGCTAACATCTATTACTCGGTAAAGTTTAAAAATAATGTATCAAGTACAACACGCATAAATAAATGTCTTTTTTTCATATCCTCGGATATTTTCATTTATTTACGAACTTACAGGCTGGAGAAATGAAGCAATTGCGATTCTGAGACACGCTCCATCGGCATTTTTATAAATTCTTGGCGCTTACGTATGATATAGGTACAGTACATAAATGAGTAGTGTAATATTGCGCACACGCGAAAGAAGGCTTTCGCGTGCTTAACATACCGATTCATCATGATATATTTTTTTAGGATTGGCGCCATATGAGTTTTATAGATATATGAATCGTATTATGAATATTTTTTACATAACCTAATATCGTTTTGTAAATTATATCGATTGTGGTTTAAATAAATATCTTATCCAAGTATAATAATCCATTTTAAAAAAATACGTTTTTTTAGAAATAAGCTGGAAATGTTATTTTTTTTTGGTTATTGTCAAAACATGAACAGACATTTCATTAATAAAACCATCATCCAAATTGAGATTATTATTGTGACACGATAAATATGAGTGCCTAGTCAATATTTCATAATTTTACGAATTATTCCGATCGGTCTGTACAAAAACAATACATTTCCCACAGTTTTAACGCCAGCGAGATCGTCAGGGATGAAAAGTTAAAAAAAAATATAGGAAATAAACTCGTTCTAGACGCGAACAAAAAGTTTCGTCTGCAGCTCTGCACCTAATGGATAGTTAGCAGTGACGCCGGTAAATTGAGCTCGGAGTAACGTCAATACACTTACTCTCTTTTTATATACTCGTATATAAAATACTTATAAAGCTAACAAATTTAAACGCAGTGCAGTGCGTTTAGTTTCCGTTAATCATTATGATAACTTATTTGCTATAAGGGTCTATTTAAACTATGTATGTTATAAAATGTCGGTTTTAGGAAGCATTTTCCGACAGATGTTCTAAAACTTCTTACTTTAAACAATACTATTATTGATCTTATCAATTTTTTAAATTCCTTTTTTTACCACACTGTAACTACTTATAAAAAAGTGTCATTAAACGCTGACGTCATTATATGTATGTATAATAAAAAAAAATTCGAGGCGTGACTAATAAATACTCGTTCATATTTCGGCAATACGGATTCAATTCATGAATTCTATACACTTTGACGAATCCTTATTTATGAGAATTTTGTAATATGTCTCCACGCATTTCAGTAGCTCACAAGTCGGATTCACTTCCAGGATAATAAAATATTTCATTATCATATTACTTCAATCCAGAAAAATGCAAACTGTACAAAATTATTTCTCTGAAATTGAGGACACAAGCGTTTTTATTCACAATTATAACTTTCTTGTTTTACCGAAAGACAAAGGTTTTTTTTTTAACAATGCATTGATTTAATTGGATTTTACTTTGATTTAAATTTTATTTATAAACATGATATCGTAATTTTCTTGTTACAATGTTTGGATTTTATTAATTTTTTTTTATTAAGACAATTAAATATTCTTTTACTTTTAACGTATTTTAAATACTAAAATGTATTATTTTATGATATCATTATAAATTTGTTTACCCCGTTTATGTGAAATAAATATGATTAGATTTGATGTGTTTCCTGTTCAATTAAATTAAAAACTTTTTACCTGTACTTAACATATTATATGTTATTAAGCATATAAATATATAAACTCAATTTATTCTACAAATATTACAATTAAAACGGGCATTCTTGTGAAAGTTTCCGTCGTACAGATTTTGTTTCATCTTACAAAATACTCTTATTTTGCACTGAGTTAATGCAAAACGAACACACAAGTTTGTTTAGTTTAAAATATGGTGTTGGTTACAAGAGAAACTGGCAAAACTATTGCCCTGAAAAGGGAATAGAATTATTGGTCATAATATTATAACCGATAATTTCTATCCGGATTCTATTCGGGGCTTTACTTACTAAGAAAATCTCTACAATATTTCAGTAAAGGATATAAAATAAACCATACAAAATCAACACAGTTTGGTTGGACTGTACGGCGGCGGTGGGTAGGCGAGCACGCGACGAGTCGGGCCGTGCGAATCCCTTGTCACACGGTATGCGCCAGTGCCGCCCGCTATAACAGCTTAGGGTTGTCTGCGATATTATTTATATATACCATAAACATAATATATTAAGAAAAAAAATATAAAATATAAATATATATAAATTGGTATGTAAAATCATTTTTAATATAATAATGTAATAATTTCTTGACAGATTTTGAAATAGTAAAGACAGAGATATCTCTCATATACTTTGCCATTATTTGATTAATCAAGTAGAAGTACCTTAAATAAATTTAAATTTATTATATCACTTTTCATAGATCTTAGTCACTTCTACGTGGTATTTTCTTCAATGTGTGTATAGAGATCTAACTCAGAGGTGTCACAAATACTATTTAGATTTTATAAAGTACCCAACGACTTAAAAATCTTTCTAGCAATAAGTAGGTATACAATACAACTAGTGTCTACAGTATTCCTCTGTCGCGTCGAACATTGCCTGGGCGCCCGATGCTGGCTTAAAGCCAATGTTTGCGCGTACATAGTAACTTACCTAATCCTTAAATAACAGCGTCTTGTGTCCAAAACCTTTTAAAATGTGTGCTACCAAAACTTAAATCAATTAAAATAATTAACTAAAATCCTACTTATTAACGAACCTACCTATTTCCTTTTATAGTATACGTACGGATTGAACCATGCCCATTTGTAGTTTATGTTGTCCATAGACAGCAGAATAGAATAAAAATATGATATAACCGAATTATTAGCATTTTTTTAAAGTGATAAATGTTTTATATTCTATAGATGTCTATAAAATAAATTAAAATAAACACTTCAATTAAATTGTTTTGTGAGAACATGAATCTTTTTTATACCCTTTTGTTATTTTCGTATCTCTAATTCTTGTCTATGGTTCATTCATATTAAAGTTCGTGCACATTACACAAGATTTTCGCTTTACATCTCAGGTTTCTTATCTCTTATAGAGTCATGCTGCCCTGGTATCAATCATTTACTTGAGATGTAAAAGACGTATCTGTAACATGATGAGGGATGCTGTGTTGCTTGCTCTCTCTGTGTTTCTCTAGTTAAATTGTGAGAAATAGTTATTTTTTATCTTATATTGTGTAAAAATCTTTTTATCTCCTCTGAAACAGCTTGACCGATGTTTATGATTTTTTTTGTGTTTTAGTTTTTGTGGTATAGTTTGTAGGTGTTCCCTTATCGATTATGGGTGACTCTCACCAGAATTTTTTAAAATTTATAGTGCGAAATAATGTATGCCGGACCATTCATTAGGATCATAAAAATACTTGTTTTTGATACCTTTTTAATAACATATTTTTTATAAACTTTTATCTATTTTTATTAAAAAATATACACGTATATATAAATCCCACGTATACGAAAACATCCGCATTTTTAATTTAAATCGAGTTACGAATTGGTAAACTGCAGAACATGTCCAAAAATTACTTTTGCTGGTTTGGTTAGAGGAGAGGGCAAAGTAACCTCCATTTGCAGTCAAAGTGAAGTACCAGGCTAGTATAAATAAAGAGCGGTTGCGTGTGGCAGGCGCTCGCTGTGTCACATTAGCGCGACCACCTACATAATTTAGATATAATGACTGCACGCTTGCTTACCGCCGCCGCGCGCCATTAGGGATGTTCTACTTAGGTATAACGTGGCAATTTAACCAGTGATATACGCAAATCGTAAGATTCTTGAGTGAATCATTAATGTGGGTATACCGCGAGAATGATTCGACCGAACTTTGGCTTGTAGTAGTGTAGTGTGTCGAACACTACGGACAATTCTCGGAATTATTAACGAAAGGAACCACTGTGGAAGGAAATCGTTACGATCGTGTATTTCGTAAGGCAACAGTACCTACCAGTAACCCAAATGTGAGTTTCAAATGTATTGATACGTTTTGAGCGTAGTTGCGTTCTGCTAATAATCGCATAAATGAAAAATTGTGTCCAATACTTCATTCACAACAGAGGCGCTGCTACCTTTTGCATACAATTTAACAGCTGATGACAAACACATCGAGACATCCATTCCATTTGATTGACCACACTAGGGGCACAGTAGTAGGTTGGTACTTATTTTAATCCATTATTATAATTTGTATTTAATTAAATTCTATGGATCTCATATACAAAACGCATAGCCTCCAAAATTATTCTAACAATTAAATCTGTCTGCGAGCTATTGCAGTAACTTAATATGACTGTCTGACTTAACTGATAATTACTGAGTTATATGCCATTCCATCTGCCTATTTATTATAAGGCTAGTTATTACAATGATGTGGAACAGTGAATCACTTTAGTATGACAAACCAAGGTAGCGAGCATGCCCGCTGAACCGAATTTTGACAAATATCAAACAGACGTGCTCAAGTAGAATGTCAAAGATACTGCGGTTCATCCAAATCTCCCCTATCCTTGTATAAAATCCCTCTCTCTTCTCAGTCAGTGAGTTGCCGGCTCCAGATTCGACAACTAGTCGATTTCGTAAAAATAGATAAGCACCTAGGTTAGACGGTAAATTTAGCGGGGCTTGTTTTTATAATTGATTTTTAAGTCAAACTACTAACCAAACGGTTTTGATAATTACTATTATGACATGAATTGTGATTGGTCGTCCTAAATAACAATAATACTAAAACAGAGAGATTCTTTTAATGGTTTCATGGATTTTTTATCAAATGGAAATGCTATATATACATACGTAGCATAGATTAGTGTACATTAGTGTAGAGTAGGACATATACGAGGACTAGGAGAATAGGAGAGACATTTGCCCCGGACATAACGGCAAAATGTAAGAGCGGCTCAAAATGATACAATATACTACTTCACATTTCATGTCACTATAGCTACGTTATTCACTCTCGCTACGTAACTTAAAGGGTGAGAGAGACAGTCAGATTGAGCGATGTACTACACTTCATTTAGTCGCATTACTCGTCACAGCAAATGTCATATTTGTATTAAAACCTCGAATGTATTACGGAATTTCGGTAAGTCTCATCTTATTCGACGTGGGACTTTATACTGACTCAGCTCAAAAAAGAGGGTACTCTTACAAACTCTTTATCAAGTCGTGTCCTACTCACTACTAGTGTAAACTGTTGGTGATATTTATATCATAGATAAATTAATTCAATTTCTTCTTAAAATTCGACCAATAGGTTAACACTGGCTTTAAACTAACTGAATGTATACTTACGTTATTTCATTAACAATGTAAAGGTGCCTCTGTAGTAACATTAACACTTATACTAACGATATATCCATACTCTAATACGATGTCATAAAGATCACGTTCGGAATGAAACCTCCTGGCCCCCTTCCTCCTCATCACTCACGACCCCTCAGGATATGACACTTAGGGGTCTGTCGCTTCGTATCGTTCAACGACCCATTTGTTCCTTGAGTTACTTTGCGTTGTACACGTTAAACTGTTCAGGAACCGCACTAAATATGCGTCCTTTTTAACAATTTTAAAAAGTTCACATTGGAAAACCAATGGCTATTTAGATGACATGATACTGTCATTAATATTAATGAATAATTATTGCAATAATTATCTCCTTTTTATAATAATGGTATCATTACACGAAAACAAAGGAGTAATTTCTTTCCAAGAGTTCATTATAAGGAGCAATCCAATCATCGGCTCTTAAAGGAACCTTTTTAATTAATGGTAATTTTTATTGATTAAAATATATCCCGAGAGAGATTTTTAGAAATTTCTGTTAGGGGCCGAGGGCAGGTGAAGATACTTAATATTCAACGCCGTTGTTGTCCAGTTATTGACAATTTTAAAATGCGCATGGCAAGCTATGGTTAGCGTGTTTAGTCAAGTCATCAAGTCAAGCAAGACAAGACCTGAACTAATTCCTTGAAATGTTTCCAATAGATGCTATGGATCATAATCTATCTCTACTCTAGCTTGGGGAAAAACATTCATACTCAAGACTATAATATTAACTTTGTTCAATACAAAAACATAGCATTCGGTTCATTTTTAAATGTACTTTAAAATGTTATTTACATTCTTATTTAAATATTATCGACGTCACAATGAAGAAACTCGAGTAACATTGTAATATACTGTCCATCAAAGAAAAGTCTTACTATTAATTTGGTCGATCTTCTATGACTTTTTTGTCGTCATTGACAGTTTTCTGTAGGTCGGTTCGATTGCTCGCATCGCTCACCACAATATCCGCTCCCTAAATTCGTAATGGGCGCCATGTCCGCCCCCGCATCACCGCCGCCCCGCTCATTACCCGTCGCACACCCTTGTTGATTGATTGATTCATTCGCGCGTCTGTGACGATAAGTGCTCAGTTTAGCTTGTTATCAGCTGGCACAGTTGGAAAATACGTAGCCCCTTTGTAGATCGTTATGCCTTGCGGAGAGTATACATTTGTGAGTCCGTGGGCTGGCTTGGTACTTTAAAAGACACTACTGCTCTAAAAGAGACCAGAACTGTTGTCCCATTACAACAATAAAATGTTAATTAAAGTTTTCTTTCCATTTTTTCAGGTAATGGCGGATACAAAACGTTAACACAATGATTACTTTAAGCTACGCTAGCAATGAGATGTTATTGATGTAAGTATTATGCTAATAATTAGAGAAGTGCCATATGGTGCTGTTTTCTTGCATGTTCTTTAAAGCTGAAAAAAGAATGGGATAGCTAATTTTCTTGATTTTGAAACGGTTATCTATCTGGCAGCACAGTACGATCGACGCGCTTCATCATTTTACACTTCAGTCAAAATATGTGGCTCGGCCGTTTCCTTACTACAAAAACTTACAGATATAACTATAACAGATAAATAATGAACAGTGAATATATCTTTTTATCTTACGCCCACGTGAATGTTGCGAAATATCCAAGCCACATATTTTCACTAAGGTGTCGAGTTTGTGTTAACTATAAATGAGATCTGATAACTTTGATATAGAGAATTAGGTTTCGTCTTGGAAACATTTTACATCAAAATGATATTCTAATTGAAGAATAGCTGCCAATCGAAATAAATTTTACTTTAAGGTAATAGTCTCTCTGTGCAAGTACAATCTCTTTTCTTATTTTTCGTTAAGCAGTTCCTTGTGCTTAGTGTGAAATGAAAAGTAGTCAATGTAACTGTGATTATTACATTACTACGTATATGGTTGTAGGATATTAACAGCTCCTCTTTCAGAATGTAAAGGTACTTGTAATCAGTAATTGACACCCACACATTCTTTTTGACATAAAAAGTTCCATTCGGTCTTTGGAATAATGTGTTCAAAGATTTAGATACTTACATTCTTGTAGCTCATAGTGTTCTGCTATACCTCAATTTTTTATGGTATTAAATACCTGAATACGTCTACTGTCGACACTTTGTATGGAGTGGACATTCCACCATTGCTTATACTATGACGACCGGTTCAGTTTACGATGCTGAATTGTTAAAGCGGTTTATAGCCACGATACGGTGGCCTTACGACTAAGACCGCGGCTGCCCGACAGTTTTCATTGCCAGTAAAACGAATCGCAAAATAAAGATTTTGTAAGTGAGATATAAGAGTAGAATAAAATCTTTTGTTTGCTATTTTATAAATTAACTTTTTGTATTTTTAAATCAAACCACAGTTACCGTGATTACTGTTGTTGGATTCATAAGTGAAATTTTTTTTCCAATAGGTTAGGAAATGATTCCGAGACATCCTTATACATTTCTTGAGTAATTTTTAGTTAAAATGTTGTCTGTATATTTTGTGAATTGGTGACAAAATTAATACATTATTTTTATAATGTCAAAATTGCATCATAGCCATTCTGCGCGTTTCTCGTTTACAATGAAACTGACAAAATAAGTCTAGATTTTTAACCAACTTTAAAGAAAGATTTGGATCTATTATAGTAATAAAAAATCTAAATAATAAATAAATAAAATGATAATAATTGTTCACGCGCAAACCTGCAAGGTGGCTTCGTAGCGGGAGACATGCCGCCTCTTTGCAGTATTGAACTTGTGTGGCGTGGCGTGTGACTTTTTAGAAAAAAGCCGAGATGGGCGATCGGTTTCGTTTTTTCTTTTTGACAACTACTATTTTTTAATTTTCTAATTGATTGTAAATTCCATGTTTTAAATATTATATTTGATACTTCTATCTAATCCCTGGTATTACTGTTCGCACGAACAAATTGACCTGGTATTACTCTGCCTAGGAACAATAGTCATTCTAAGCAATAATAAACTTTATTCTATGTCAATTTGGGGCCAAATTCCAAAACTATTTTTTGATTCATAGAGTATACTTCTGAGGTGGTACCATTGTCACCAAGTACGTACTAAGTGTTTTATATATATACTTCTTTTCATTATAATGAGGTAAAGTTTGTGAATTTTTGAGGTTGTAGGGGGAAATCTCTGGAAGTAATGGTTGGAATTGGAAAATTCTTTTTGTGTTGGATAGTCCCTTTATCAGGGAAGGTTAAAGGTTATTTAAAATTTGTGAGAGACAGAACTCCACGCGGGCGGAAGCTAGATTTCTTCTCTATTCGAGTATTTTTAACCTACGAGAAATAGACGGGTAAATCGACAATACTTTCGATCACCCACCTAGCATTACTACTCATATACTCAATAGACATTTACTACTCAAAATGTAAAAAAAGTTTTAAACAAAACTAAAAACTACTTAAAACACTAAAAAGGAAAAAATAAATCTATTTAAGATGTTATCCAAATATAAATAATTTTTTGGACTTTCTGCTAAGTTGTTTCTAAAGACAAAAGGAAGTGAAGTTACGTCAAATAATAATTTTAAATTGGATAACTTGTTAAATTGTAATATTTTTGCATTTTTTGGTGTTTTGAAATCAGGTTTTTTGATTTTTATAAAACATTAAATTGTATAGAGAACAAAAATTAAACAAAATAAACAGGAGTTTATTATAAAATCAAATCAATATTATAATAGAATAAAACAAATAGGCCCGGCAACAAATCAATGTAATTCATCAATAACTGCTAGTTAGTTATTAAAATATTTCAGAACAGACTATATCTAGTCCATGTCCAGGTCAGGCCAGTGGTGTCACATAGTGGGGGCACGTAATGTTCGTTACATAATTACTTCCAGTTCCATACCACAAGATAAATAAAGTGGGGTGGCGTGACGCGTCGTTAATTGGACACAGATTGAAAGCGCACTTGTCGGCCATTTTGTTTGACGCAGTCATAATTTTTCGGGTTCCGTACCCTTATTAGATAAGATAAGATAAATTTTATTGTGATTCTGTGTTTCTGTGTTATTGCTGTAACTCATGTGTCCGTCTGTCGTACACAAGTTTTACAGCCAAACGGTTAGGACTGTTCTTTCTTCAAATTTCAAATTTGCACACTGTCAAAAAAGGTTTTAAGGGCTTCCATACAAATTTCGGGAGAACAAGAAAAATAAATTTGGCCGACCCTATCGAGTGTATCCATGTTTAAAACTAATTGAGTGGATAAATACTGTATTTTTTTGTTTTAATAAATATTGGAAAACAAAGGCATGAGAAAGGCTACCAAAGTCAGCTATTTTTACATAATTTAGTCCCGAAGTATTTTTTACTCACTCTGGAATTTGGTGATAATGTACTGTACAATATTAAACTAAAGGTTTACTAAAAATAACAAGATTGATAAATGTAATTTTCCTATTCAAATTTTCACGTATTACTACAAATTTGTACGTACCCTCGGTGGGTTAGTCCGACTCGCTCTTGTCTGGTTTTGGTTTCTTTGACAATAACGTTCCTGATTTGAAAAGATGGACTAGATTAGGATGTTGGAATTTAACAAATAGAATCATTTTAAGTTTGGTTTTTGGTTGATATCTAAATCTATATCGATTTGTAAGTAACGTTTCATTATAAATTAATACAGTATTGAAATTTTGAAACTATTGACAGAAGTTTTATTTGCGTAAAAATGCATAATTATATAAAATTATTGTACTGTGAAATACGTAACAGTAGTGTGTTGAGAGAATACAAAATAGGTTTTTCCCGTACCTTCTTCTTACAAATAAAGGTCTGCACTATTCATTCATTCATTATTCAAACATTCTAGAGCTACTTTATCTAGGAGGTGGGTATCACCCACAGTCCCTGCACTGTACATATAATTTAATATTTGTCAATCTAGCCCGCGCGTGGCGTGGTAATAGCCAGCGCCGTTACCTCCCGTAATTTATGGCAGCCTGGTGCCGCCGCGGCTTGTTAATGTCGTCACTGCAGTTTTTTTTTTCACTGACCCTCTTTTTGTCATTACTGCCGCTGCAAAAATATGATAAAATGCGATTTCTAAAAAATAATAAAGTCTAAAAATATAGAAATGTATAATAAATTTCAAGAAATATACTTCCTTAAACAGAGTTGAGTACTAACATATTTATGTAAATATGCACGAAGTTTCGAAGTTCGGTGGAATATATCTTTCCGGACGAATTAATCTGATTGATCGGCCAACTGTTGTCGGTTTGGCGAGAAGCAAATTACCTTTTTATGCGCAGTAAAGCAAACAAACAGGAGGAAACAGAAAACTGATACTGAACGTTCAAGTCGTGAACAATTTTGTGATATACCGGTTTTCAGGCAATTTCAGAAAATTTTAGATTTAGAACAAAATCTTTCATTTGCATACAATTTTTGAGACAAAATCATTAGCATTATAATTTAGTAAGTAGGAAGAAAAACCTGTGTATATTTTATTAGTTTCTATATTATAACCACACCGCCCATGTGGTCTTTAGTGGCTGAGACCACCTACTACAGAAATTTTCTGATCGGTGTGGTTAGTGGAAAAACTTATGTAAGATGGTGTTAGCGGAGTTTTTGGCGCGTAATGGCGGGGGGCGGTTTGATGCTGTGTGTTTTATTTCATATATTGTGTTGTAGCGTTGTTTTTGTCATGAAATTGGTGTAGTATTATGGCAAAAAAGATTGTTAAGTCATGCAATACATATATAGAATACATCATTCAGCGTTGATTGGTGAGTTACGTGAGATTTTTCAGTATTTCATTTCCATTCATTCATTTGTAGGGTAAGTTCATTTATTTAAAAACATTATATGATTTCATTCTCATTTACTTATCATTTCGTCGTAATCATTATCATAACATTCCATTTTAGTATCATTATATCATAATCGCTTACATTGCATTCCATTTTCAAATATTTTCTCGTAAGTCATTAACTAAATAGCGGGGCCTACCATTAGTCGCCAAAACTCCATGGGACAAAGGGCTACATTGCACCAGTATCCTGGAGCCATAAATAAAGATAAAAACTACATTAATGAAGATATGGCTTAAAGGCCTCAGTTACCAGGCCAAATAAAAAAAAAGCTAGCTACCACCATTTCACATAAGTATGCCGCCATAACATTATTAGCGTTATTGCCTTCCGGCAGTTAGATGTAAGAAAGTCAGTACATTTGTGATTGAAGAATACGGGTGTAGCTCGCTTCATCTTCGTCCTTGTCTGCAATTACCATTAGTTGAGATAAGACGAAGAGCTGCGCCGTAAAGAAGATGAAAAACGCTTGTTAGGTACATTCAATGCCAATTGAAATATTCATATACACGCTCCTACAGTATTTTATGGGTAGTTGTACCATGAATATAGACTGGGGCTTCATCAGAGGACCACCAGATAGATTAAGAAAGTAAAGTCATCATTTGTGAAGAGCTTCCTATGATCTTTTGTAATGAGCACAGTCAGCCACGGATGGAGAGACACGTTTTGTTAGGGCTGATTAACCCGAGGTAAACACTGTGCTTTTCAATACGAAAACAAGGAAGGTAAAAATAAAAACATGAATTAGAAATCTCTGTTATACTTGAGTAAAAACAGACAATACAACTCGTAAAAACAAATGAAGATCGGATTGCCGCTTTCCCGCCTAATTTTTTCTGTGACCGGCTCGCTATTTAGCCATTATTTTTAATTTTCATCATTTAAAAATGGTAGTTTTGACTTGTACTGGCTGGGTCGGTTGGGTGCTGTATATTTTATTTCGTGTTAGTGATATATTTGATGCGAAAATGGTGTTGATTTTTGCCAAAAAGGATCGTATCATCTAAATATGGAATATGTCATTCAGTATTGATTAGTGACTTACTATTTTTAGTATTTCATTTTCATTCATTTATTTGTTGGTTTAGTTCGTTTTTAAAAGTACCGTATCAATTAATTAACAGTACCTAACTTAATAATTAACAAAAGTCAAAAACTCCATGAAGGGATACATTACAACGGTATCACAGATCTGGAAATACAGGAAAAAATACACAAGACATGGCTGTATAGGTTCAGTTCCCTTGCATTCGCTGTAATAAAAGGAATTCAACAAAAAAAGAACTAGTTTTTTTCATAATTTACAGAAGTCAATTGAAAACGATTCTCTCTTGAGCTGAAAACTATTACTTTCAACTTGCTCCTCAGGCAGCTTCAGACCTACATTCCAAGTATGAGTAATGAAAATAAAATAGCATCTCGTGGAATTGTGACTTGGTGATTTCAGCAGAATAGCACGAAATACAACTATGATATTCACATTCTCTCCTAGCGTTGTTTACAGAATCGCTAACGTTACCGCAGACAATGCTACGCTAAATATAAACAATAGCATACACCTTATGTAAAGCAGCGTTATCAGACAGCGAGGTTACATAACAACCTCGATAGTCCCCATCCCGGCGGGCGTCACGTTACAAGTGGCACTCGCGCTAATGACGTGCTTGTCCCGGCCGCCTGCCTTGTTGGGGCGAACCTGTGAATAGAGATGAGACAAGTTTCAAACTTACATATTTGTCGATAAACACAAGTAATTTTATAACAAAATTATTAAGTAGACGTAATCATAGCGCTATTAATATTTTAACGTAGTTGTGTTTGAGATTTTGTGTAACAAAGAGCTTAACGTCTCAATATTTTTAGTTTTGTTTTCTCTTTGTGTTGATCACTGAACATTTTTGTCTTCTTCTTGTTGTGCAAAAATGTATTAAGCTACTTTTTGCTTTAACCTTTTACCTATCTGTTTCTAACAGATGATGATTTACCGAATGAATTAAACAATTTAAGAACGAAAAAATGAAACTAATGCCAAGATTCTGAAATACACACCTTAATCTAATGTTCAGTTCTGTGCATATATTTCGTTATAACATTGATTACAATAATTTGTATTACGTTTATCACGTAAAACATAAGACAAATCATGTGATTTTTAGGAAGATGATTTAAAATTTCGTTTTAAACTCTTTTATGGGTCGGTTTTATGGGACTGACTTAAACTTGTCTGAATTTAAATTATTTGAGAGTTCTCATTACTCTTGTTTTCCTGCAAATAATGAGAGAAAATAATATAATAATATTAATTAAAATTTTGATTTAGAGATGTAGGTATCAAGGCAATTTTATTTATTACTTAGATGATTGTATGTCGAAAATTTAAGACTGGTCACAAATATTAGCTCTTTTGGGTTCCAGTGCTTACAATATAAGCAATTAAGAAGGGCGTATTACGAAATAGTAATGTGTAAGCAATATAATAAATATCGATAGTTATATTTGTACTTTCGACAATTCCCGTCCTTAGCCCATAATTCCGCCGCGTGATCCGGCGCCCGTCAACCCGACCCGTCTACACGCCATTTTTGCCCGCGCCATCTCGCCCGCATTTATAAACGTTGGCGAGAGTTATGGCCGCCCTGGCACGCCCGAGCCGCCGCCGCTTAGAGATGCTCAGTTATATAATGCTTTTTATTAAATTTTCTTTTTTACATGAAGTTAAGAATAAATAGTGGTAGGTAGTATTTAAGACAGAACTTTGGGAAAATCATGAATTCAACGTAGACTTTTAAAGACGGCTTGTTTACGACTTAATTAACAAATTATTATTCTACCGCTGGTTCTATTACCCAAGCTTGTTTCACAAATCACGATCCCTAACAAGTAAAGCTTCAACTTGTCAGATGATAAGCTTCACAAGTAAAGACCTGAAAGGATTCTTCATACTCATCTCCAATTTGCCGACTTCTATCTGATTTAGACGTAGTTATTTTCCACGTCATGGGTAGTGTATAGTATCCAGGCTTTCATTATTACTTATAGTGCATAGTCACGGTTTTGACACAATAATACAATATTAATTGATTTTATGCCTTTCTTTATTTTTTTCTTATACTCTATGACCCTACATGTACGAAAATGTAAGTACATATCATGGCCAGATATAAAAATTGCTTATTTTAATGAAATTTGGCCTTTGGAAAATTCATCAAATTGTCGCTCACATCATGTATTAATTCTAAAAACTGACCACGATAAATAACTTATTCCATATCGGTATCAAATGATATGAAAACTTATAATTAATTTCATGAGAAAACAAAAAGATTTAGTTTCATATATACGGTTGATTCCATCAAATTGATTCCAAGCGAGCCGTCAAAAATATCTGGTCAATTAAAACCTTTAAGGTACCATTTACCTGTCTTCAACATAACACACTGACTATGGAAGGCAGTTTTTTTAGATTCAGGCTTTATTAACCATAAGAGAAGTTTAGATCGCTATATTTCTATAACGCTCATGTGGTATTCGTCTCTACTTTCTTCTTTGGTGAAAATGCAAAATACTGCAAATCACTCGTCTATCTAAACTGTGCAGAATATGTTCTACGTTAGGTGAGCGAGGTTAGCGGTGTTACATCTCTCGCTTTGTACAGACACTGAGATGTGGATGCCTTATTTAAATGGTTTAGGGTTGCGTCTTCCATCCAACTACTGTTATTCTCTTTGAGGGCTTTCGATCCAACGATCTATATGGCTTATTATCGAGAATAGTGCAAATCCTAAGCACTAGATTTAGTCTCACAGAGGAAGATTATAATCTGATGTTTCTTATTTCAAGTCTTATAAGGCTCATTTTTAGTATTCAAATTGTCAGATACGCAGAATTATCCGTTGCTAGTTACGCAGATTGGCACTATCCCCGACGGTATGATGGCATTACTTCATATTCGTGGAGTCAAAAATCCACGCGTAATATGGGCCATATAATGTAATAAGCTTATATTTTCTTACATTTTGGGTGAAAAATATTTGTTCTGACCAGCAGTTCAGGATTCTTCCTCACCTGGCGTAAAGTTTCTGTAAATGAAATTTTCAATTACTTAGTCTAGAGTGGCAACCCTATTAAGCTAAGTGGTGTTGGCGCTATATCTGTGTGCGAGAGCGCCGACAGAATCACCTGGTCTCGCAATTTTACGAGCTGCTCCGTGTCGGCCGCTTCGGCTGCTTTCAGCGACGGTAGAGATGGGATGGCTGCGAGTATTTTTATAAGGCGTTATCATGCTTTTCCTTTATTGTATTTCTTCAATTAGATGCGGAAATTTTCTCAGTGACTCTTAATATAATTTAAGTGAATCTATTTCCAGCCAGCTGACTAATTATCTTATATTTAAAAAGGTATGTTCATTGTCGATCTTAACTTACATGCCTCCTAAAATTGTAAATGGGTTCTATTAAAGATGTCTAAATTAATATAACTTGACAGTTCTGCAATAAAAAGAAAGACAATTTAGAATCCGAAACCAACACCTTCCCAACACCTTCCCAACAACGTTAAGAATATCTTTAAAATATATTGATGATGCAAAATAAATTAGAAAAACTGCCTGAGAGTAAAGGACAAAACCAATAATAGTCTTTTCTTCTATTCAAAAAACAGATAAAAATTACTGTCTTTACTTTGCCTATCTAAAAGTTATTTAATCTTCAAATTTGAATAAAAATTAGTAGTGTTGACCACTTGCTTTGCCGTTAATACTACAAGAAGCTTTTTGGTAATGCCAAAGCATGGGAAAAATATTCACATCTCTTTGATTATAGTTTAAAGATAAAAAATAAAGTATCTGTGATGTACTGATCTATGTGAATACAGCAAAAATATTTATTGTTTTTTTTCTTTTGTGCACTTGCCGAACATTCACCGTGTAACATATTATAATTATTATGAGGATCCTCGCAATGTCTGAAGATAAGTTCCAATTCAAACCATATTTCTGTTCAGAACAGAGATCAGTACTTTGAATATTTATTTTGTTTGCTTCACAGCAAGGCACAACAGAAAAGTAAGTCATTGTAATTTTATTGATGCAAAGTATTTTGATACTCTATATTTAATTGCGATTTTTGATATAAAAGACGACTAGATCAGGTTAAAGTACAAATAAGTGTAATAAAATAACGAATTATCGATATCTATTAGTCACGTCCCATACTCCCGTCACTACTTAAGAAGCGTTCGGCTCCCGTCCCGGGCGAGGCGATGGAATTAAATCGCACGCACGACACTTCCGCCCCCCGTCCCACCTCCGCCCACGGCGTCGCGAGCGGCTTCGTTCAGTTCACTTCACCCGTAGGGTTGTCATTTGACAGCTCTTTGATAAAAGTTTGTATGTTTGAAGCAACGTTTGTTCTCAACCATTGCCTCATAAAGTATTATGAATTGTTTTTCTAGTTGTTCTTAATTAAGTGCAATTATAGGCCTCATAAGAAGGTTCAAAGTGACCCAAATGGGTAAAAAGGCAATAGAGAGATCTGCGCCATCTTGAAATTCAGTGAAGTAGAAAAATGGTTCTAATTTTCGTACATGAACATACTAGCACCAGAATACCTAATCTGTTCTGTGATTTTTGGAGACCCAGAAACTAGAAATAATTGGATTTCTATTGGTTAACAATAACTATTAGAATTTAAAAGATTGAAGTTACTGACACCTGGTTAGATGAAATGGCCTTCATAATTGCTCCTTTGTTCAAAAACAGTCCATTTCATTCGAGGCAGCCCTAAGACCATATCCACGCCTCAGGCTGACTGACGTAAAAGCGTTTGTTGCCCGGGCAATGTCATGTCGTCGGCTTTGAGTGTAGGCAGTAGCACCCGGCCGATACTGAATCATTATACCTCCCTATATCAGTGAGTGCTCAGTCACCCAGACCTTTGACAAGTGTCGTACCCAGACACTGTTATGTAAGTTTTTGGTAGTGATAACTATATAACATTACATAGTTCACGATATAAATATAATAGCTAACAGTGTCTATCAATTAAATATATTTAAAGCAAATATAATATTGGGCGTAGGTAAGAGTGTAAAGTTTTGTAAGACGCACATGCAAAGATTTCAAAAATGCGCAGACCCTTATTACTTTACTTTAATTAGTAGAACTTAATAAATAAATATGATGGGATAACTGAAACGTTGTAGTATATCTAGAAATGATTTGGGAGATACGAACATCCAATCAGAATATACACTTACAGGCGGGGAGAAACAGGCATTGCCAAATAAAATACTTGTATATCGTCATGTGAGCCTAGTTACATCTTTTGCTTTGAATCGCCGTCATTCTCAATTAGGTCTTGAAGCAGTTTTCTGTTAGGAGAGAAGTAAGTAGGTTACTGATACTCAGCGGAGACAGCAATTTACGCCATAAAAGTATTTCGTCGTCAGAATATCGACACATCTGCTTGTCAAGAGTGATCTGGCTTAAAAAGAAGTGTTAATGCGCAATTTTTACCTCCTATCTACTCGTAACCAAGTAATTATGTTATTACTGTAAATATAACATTGGCACTAACCAAAAAGATTATCGTTATAATAATATCTAACTTTTACGTCTTGCTACCGTCAATTTTGTTGATGATTAAAAATTACTCGTGTCATTATGTTAAACACGAATTAATATCAATTACTGGTTGTTTCACGATGCATTAGAATTTCTGATTATTCTCCAGGAATATGGAATAGCGTTGTTCTTCTTGATGGAAATTAAAGGAAGTATCTAAAAGCACTATTGACCACAACCACACCTGATGTAAAGCGTGGATGTACCCCACGATATCCATAATGTCTTATCTTGAAGATGTTAAAATTATAAACGTCCGGGAAACATAGGGAAGGTAGTGATTCACTCCTTATCAAGCGAAATATTTTGGGGTATTTCTTTTTGGTATCACTCCCTTTCAACGGTATTGAAACACCAAATGGTATGGTATTAAATGTAAACAATCCGCCATGAATATCTTCACACACAAGGTCGCAGTTTGGAGCGTAATCTCTGCTGGATTATGGCGGTTCTTTCTTTAAGACGCCAATAAATGTGCTCCAAAGTATAAGTCGTCCTGTTTATTGCTGTTCCCAGAAGGTTGCCACCCCTACCATTGGGGCTGCCTTAGAGCATATTGAATCAAGAATTTAAACATGTCATATAATGGTCTGATTATCGCGGCTTTCAAGATTTTGGTAAGTTTAGTGAGTAAAAAATAGAAGACATTGAAATTTAAAATGTGTATTAATATATATTGTTGATAATTGTATAAATAATAAAAATATCGTTTTAGACAGCCCTATTTATATAGAATCGTATTTACACTTCTTTATTAGGATTATTCCGTACTGTTTCATTGTTTTAATTGTTTCATTACCGGTGTTACCGTGCTTGTACACGTTTGTTCCCGGTAATTTAATTTAACGACCGATGGTGTCTATGTTTTGTTTTAGTCGAGATAATTTGCCATTATTCTATTTACATTTTTATTTTTAATTTACTTTTTAATTAGTGATTATCGATAAGAACTGCTCGAAACATCGAGATCATTTTTTCCAACCCATCTGGGTCTTCGAAGAATATCACTCGTCTGTTTTCAATCATGACAATGGCCACTTGCTTAATTATCATATCATGAACCTCTGAAGTCCATAAAATAGTAGAATAGGTCAAAATTGAATTATTTTTTACTCTTCATTACATTATAATGGCCGCGTCGTAATTTTTTTTTTTATACTAAAATATAGTAATTTCTAATACTCCTATAAAAAGACGTACGTCATTAATAATATCTATCTATGGACTTCGCAGTTTTAAAATTAACTGCCATCTACTATAGTGCATAAATCCTATAAGCTCTCACGTTCCCACATTTTTACGATAGTAACCTCAATGTGGTCAGTTATGCGGGATAGACTCACCTAACTATTAAATGACATTTATACTCTAGTTTTAAGGTTCAAAATAGTTTGCTGTTGCTAATTCAGTTCGAACGTTGAATGACTATTATGAAGGCAGAAATATAAAGCTGACAGTAGCATGCGGTTACCTCTAGACCGCATCCAATGCCTAATGCATGCCGTGTTACACGCTTTTTATGCTTTCCTGGTAGAAGAAAGAATTTTTCCATTTTCCTAGATAAAATAAATCGATAAAAAAATTGTTTTTTATGGTTTAGCAATGTTTGTAAAAAAAGTCATGATAAGAAAAATTAAAACTCAAGCTGCCTTATTACAAAACTTGGTTTAAAGTTAGTCCTGGTTTAGAACTGGTGCCATCTCATATAGTTATTTAAGGTAGACAGAGACAGCATGAGGTTTAACCCGGTTTTACTTTAGACTTTAACTTGTCGATATTATATACTTTTTTTAACAAAAATATTTGTTGCGAGGATCACTGCGATGGCAAGTCTATAGATCTCTCATGTTTAGTGCGGGATTGCGGAATTGCTTTGATTCGAAATTCGTAGCTTATAAAT
This sequence comes from Acentria ephemerella, assembly GCA_943193645.1. Lineage (NCBI taxonomy): Eukaryota > Metazoa > Arthropoda > Insecta > Lepidoptera > Crambidae > Acentria > Acentria ephemerella. Next base: position 2,680,360 of record OW971898.1, on the reverse strand, counting down.
CATCATATGTATGAGAGAGTCAATTACATAACCGAGTTGAAGTTTCGCCGAAAAATAAGGGAGTAAAGAAATAAGTGGTAGAACTATCGATTTCGCACGGCACTTTAAGAGAAAAGACTTCGTACTGTGCGGTTATGAGGTCTATACATGACGTAGTAGATCTTTCCACCTCCCACGAACTTGATTTCAATATTTTCTGAGCACTAAGTAGTTTTTCACGTCGTTCTGTAAAACACCCAATTACTATTATTAATATTGTGTCCTGAAGACTGAAATAGGATGTATATATAAAAATGCTTGATTTATCACTTTAACGCCAAAATCTGACAGTCAGCCGATTTCTAATACTCAGTATAAAAAAGGAGTTCTTCAGAATATATATAAATGTCCTCCTCGTACTTCTCTTCTAGCAGCCCCAAGAAGAGGGGAATATTTTATTAATATAAATAATTTAGAAGCGACACCCAAACGCCGTAAAATTTCTGATTTAAATAAAGAAGGAAAAAACCCAAATACTAGACCAACCAAAGGCACGAAAGCACCTTAATTTCACCGGTAAAGTGATACGCATAAGGTTTATCTTCCACCTATAAAACTAGACGAAAGTCGATTTATGCCTGCATTAATCCTGTTAAAATCGTAGATAGGTATAATATTGTATTGCATTGCTAGCGATTCACTCTTGTGTTCGCGTCGTGCAGTTCAAATATGTTAATGGTTTGTTCCTAAATATGGTGTGCCGTAACTGTCGCTTATTAATGGTATATTGCGACAAACCCGTATACTGTCACAATCCCAACTACCCTCAAAATATAACGTCAATCGATCCCGGGACAAAGTACTCATCAGACCGGCCCTATTGTCCGGGCAGATTTTTACCTGGCAAGTGTCGTTCGACCCGGATTAGTGAGGGTTCAAGATATCCCGGATATTTTAATTCTGGTAGCGAATATACGACGTGGGATCTTATAACTCAATTTACAGAAGGGAGATTTGGAAATATCATATATGTATACAGCTAGATATTTATAATGTAACTTGGTGTAAAAAATATTTAATGAATAAAATAAAAGAGTAATATAGAACTATCCGGCAATCCACTGTCTTTGGTGGGGACAATCTAAGAACTTTCGAAGCAATTTTCCAGACAGTACTTGACGTCTGGTGAGTTAATTTGTGATAATTATCACTTTTTTGAAGATGTGATAATTATCACTTTATTTTTTCTAGTACAATAAGTTTTCTTATTAGCTGGAACTCTACTAAAATTTCACAATGCCTTTAAAAAAACAAAATCCTAATTATAAGCCGAACTAAATCCAGTGATACCAAAAACAAAAACAATAACCCGTCGAAACGGCCAGTAGCAACTACGGCGCTGTAATATCGCAGGGCCATTTAGACCGCGCATTAAACAACCAGGGCGCTCTGAGGCGAGTGCGGGCGAGGGGAGAAGCGGGCGGATGAAACGTCCCGGGACAGCAAACACAGCCCTCGTATGGGTTAACAGACGGGAATAGGGCCGTATCTCCGGAGCTATTTTCTTACGCTTACTTACGTTTCATTTGTCGAACGTTGCATCGTAGTTAATAGTATAATATATAATAAGTCTCCTCTATTTGCTTTTTATTTCATATTAAGCGTCCCACAAGTATTTAATATGCTTCGTAAAAATCCTCTTGAAACTTAAATCAAGAAGTCAATTATTATAGAACTCTTCATCATAATATTATCGTCTGTAACATCTGCGTCTGTTTGGCTTGGTCAGAGAAATGTTACATCTCAATATAGACAACACTGTTTCTAAGTTTCCCTTGGTACAACTACGTTTTTATCGGAGAGGTAGGTCATAATAAGAGAATTTTTTAAATAATATATGTATACTGGCATAGTCCTCACTCCCTGTGTCGTATCGGAATTTCCGAAAACAGATTTCTTTACAAGAGGCAACCCTAACGAGTAAACATCTCACCGAGAAATACTCATCGCGCAAATATCCCGCTGGCGGGCAAATATCGCTAGCTCTGGGGGCAGCCACACTTTTGTCCTCAGGCAGACATGTTTAGACCTGTCTTGGCAGACGCAGAACGTGAATATATGTTATTTCTTGTTAGTCCTTTGTTTAATACGGAGTGTCTGACAGGGAATTGTAAGCGAAGCCTAGCGGTAGAATAAAGGTATCTTTGTTGGTTGATTTAGGCAAGGCGGAGTACTCACCACTAATGTTGTCTATAATTATCTAGTCCAGTATTAACTTCAGAATAACCAATAAATCTTGAGCTGTTTATCGGTAAGTATTTTCATATTTTTTCTTTTCTGAATTGGAAGATAGTACAGGTAGATTATGTATTGATAAAAATAATATCTCTTAAAACTATGTGGTTCATTAGAAAATGATTTAATTAATAGATTGTCTAAAAGTTATCTCATTTATTTTTTGTCCTAACTATTCTTGCAATATTAGTAGTGTGGTAACTCTACAGGCGGCGTTTGCTCGCACGCCTGAGCATTCAGCGGCCGCTGCTTGTCAAACAGTCGCTTGCAAGGTGACACTTTTTGCTAAATGCCACGCCTTTATCTTTTGAGCAATAGAGTCGGAAATTTCGTACAAAAACATCAACCTGTCTTGTTAGTTGCTTTCACTCTTATGTTTTAGCGAATAAAGGCGTTATTTGCGAATCCAAGGTGCATTAATCGAGTGTGAGTATTGAGCGCTACAGTATGGTGTTAAGGTCTACATTCAACAAAAGCGTTGTCATCTGCTGTTCGTGCTTCTCGCCTCTTTGGTGTGCCTTGTTGAATATTGACTTTGTCCCATCGGATGCCTCTTGCAGTTTTTTCCGTATACATATTTTTTTGGATGACTTTTTTCATTTTTCATTCCAGTAATATTACAAAATATGAGTATCTCGAATAATAATAATAAGGTACCAATTAAAAGTATACTGATAAATAAATGTATGTATGTATCTATAATTTTTGTATGTACAATATCTCCTCTAAAAAACAATGATATTAATTTTAGTTTTAAAAACCCAGTGCTGACTAAGAGTCATGAAAAGTTGTCGGAAGAATGCAAACACAGACAGATTAATAACCTTAATAAGTTCAAGCACTTAGCTCTGATTACATTATTACTTTGCGGAAAATAGGAATAGAACTGTCAGTTAATCTTAATCTTATGATATTGTTAGTATTATAAGATACTGAAAGTTATCCTTTGGTTAAGAACCTGTTTACGTGAATCTACATTTCCATTATGCTCTTAAGTCCTGGTGTACTCATGTGCAATTTGGTTACAAGTCTTGTGAGTTAAAAGGATCGGATGGTTACCACCCCAAGTGTGGGTTTCAATCGAATTGTAACGCCACGATCGTGTTTGTTGTCAACTGTCAAATTGTATGCAAACGACAGCAGCGCCTCTGTTGTGGAGTATATATACAATTATCAGCTGAACACAACTGCAAACGTACTCCCAAACGTCTCGATACGTTTGAAACTCATACTAGGGGGTAAAGGTTATCGGTTTCACTTGTATTGAAATGGGAAACTTCAAATTTAGAGAGATAGATCTACCGGAGTGTCGGACTTTTTTATGAGTGCCCAAATTTTGTGTGTTATTTAGTGTTTTGACCATCAAATTTGTAATGTAAGTACAGAAGAACTAGGCGGTTGTTGGAGTAGTAATTTAAGTGCTCTGGTTTCGATTATTAAAACGAAGTCACTTTCGTCATGGTTGGGTCAATTAAAATTTATTGTTTCAAGCTCCTCCGCACTTCGGAAGAATGATAAGCGGTTGTTCACAGTTGATAAGACAACTGCTTATTACCCAAACTGCCCATATGCCTCTCCAATGCCCAGCAATGGAACTTATATAGGCTATTAGATCAGGATTAAATACTGATATAAATTTTGGGTTTTTAACCGCTATAAGACTATCGATACACAAATCGATAGCTGTCCCATATCGGTTTCAGAGCAAATTTGAGGAATACCTTAGTGTGCGATGTAATCATTGTATCACGCTTAGTTTTTATAGGGTTCTTACTACTAATCAAGTAAGTCTACATACGGAATGTGAGGGTTGGCGGACCCAACACAAAACATTTGTACAATTTTAATGTTATAAATAATTAAGAAATAATGTGATAGATAACTTATAAATATTCTTAAAAAAAAACTTTTTTAATATGCCAAGAGGTGATTGTCGAATAATGAATGACCAACCCTATACAGTGACTTAAGTGTAATACAGTGATTTAAGCTAATGGGTTAGTGCTGCCAGTGCGATTTTGTCCGTCGCCACCACCGTCAGAACCAAACTTCCGTCCGAAATTGTCAACCAACACTGTCAACACATTAAAATAATATAATAATTTGATATATTTCCATTCTAATTGCCTTATTAAAGAAATGAACTTGTTAAACAATCTCAATACAAACTGTAAAATGACCAGAACATAAGTTGCTATAGTGGAGTCATTTGGCTGTTTTGGGTTGAATACACACTCTTACACGAAATTGAGAGTACAGTAATGTAGGTTGCGTAATCTGATTGTGATTTTAATAAATTGTTTGAGATCTTCACCTCTTCAAAGATATTTAGATAGAGATAGCGGTGCATATAGTTACAACTATATGTTGTTATTGCAAGATTCTAAAATAAAATTATAGATAATATAGAAACATATCAAGTTATAATCTCCTCTGTGAGACTAAATTCCCACCGTTATCACTTTTGACAACTTGTGAGTGCTAATGTAACAAATATCCATTACAACAAGCGCTTTAACAAATCCATACCTCAATTTACAGCCCGTCTCAAAACAACTTAACAACTGTTCACAGATAAAACAAAACAATTTGAATCTACCGAGTCGGTCGCGCCACAGCGCTCGCGTCACACAACCCTACCCGCCACAAAATAAAACAAATCCCGCGCGATATCTCACGGATCTCCGGGCGGCGAGAAATGGAAAAGCGGGAAACGGGATTCAGATGTTTATCGCTTATTACGATGCGAGTTGCGCCGCGGTAATCTGTTTACTTTGTACGCGAGCACGTGGGATGGTATCTTTTAAATATTTTATTAAGGCAGGTAGGAATTTTGCAGTGACAATGATAAAATAGAATTTAATATTCTCATTACACACAAGACATTCAGTCTACAGTTGGTATTGATACGTACGTTTATACTATGGTATATTCACATAAAAGATTGCTTCATATAGACATATATATGATATAGAATACTTAGTTCATATCACATCTGTATCTTTACAATGTGTAACTTTTTGCCATATTTTCTATTTCGTTTGGTTTTTTTTTGAATATTTTATCTAAAAACCATAATAATATTTAAAAAAAACCTTTAATATTTATTATATCCTGGTTTTATTGTTTGCACGAACAATAATGAAAATTAATCGGAAGTGGAACACAGATAGATAATTAATTTATTTAGTAACTCAGAACGCGTCAATAAGTTTTCAGAACATTGGCACCAGGACAGCAGCGCGCAACAGGTGTTGCTTTATTGCTATGCCCACGAAGAAGTTCCGCTTCTGCCACGTAAAATATTGCCTACCTGCTGACTTATTCGCCAACTTATTTTTAAATACCAGTGCTGCCTTGTAAAGCGAAATATCGCGCTTTAATTAAGGGCGGATGCGGTGAGTTGTTTGTTGGCCATTCAATTTTAGCGAAAATTAATAAAAATGTATTATATCAATATACATTCGTTTTGTTTTCCGTTGCTACGATGCTAGAATCCATAAAAAACGAATTTCCACAATTATAAATGCTCAAATGTACTCAAATTTCGTCTGACCTCTGTATCGAATTCAAAGCTCACAGACCTGTGTCGCTGTCGCGTCGATGTCGTCGACTCAAATCACTCATTTCGACCCCACAGCGCCGCGCCCGGGGTGACGCCTGACGCTTGATGCGTTGAATTTAGTTATTCAAGTGTTGTTCTATTCTAGACTTAAGCTATCTATATCGATACATTTTTTTAAAGAAGGAAATAATTGCAAATTTTAAGTTTTAAATTAAATTAAGATACTAGAGATTACTGATAGATAAGAACTTTGTAACTATCTATTATTTTATTAATATAATATTTTAATTATAGTTTATTTTCCAATAAGAATGAGAGTTTGAAACAAAAATCTGCCGCTTTTTTATTATTATTTAAAAGAGATCGCTATATTCATAGGACCGAGGAAGATAAGCAAGAAGCATAAATGTTTGAAGCATATAATGAATCACAAGGTCAACTGAAAAATCAGCGCGACGTCAGTCTTACTCGATAACATCGATATTATTTATTTTATCGATACCTAATGAAACCATAATCGATTCCCTCACTGGCCTGTGTGATTAATCAGGCGTCGTTAGGCGCTGATCCCAGGGGCCACATTGAGGAGCAACTGTGTCGAATGGTCCTCGGTTTCAGAGATAAAAATCGAGTGAAATATTATTTGCAATATCTGTATTAATCCTGTAATCCTAGTATATCTTGAGGAGTTAGGTGACAGTGGTTTGAGCTCACTTGTTTTTTTGATGATGAAAACAAAATTGAACCACCATTATTATTTATAATGGAAGACAAAGATAGCAAGAATTCTACTAGTCTAAGTTTAGATTACATTTTGTACTATAGTGGGAAAAGCTCTATGGGCTGTCAAAAGAGTAAAACTACCACAGTTTAAAGATATATACGGTATCTTTAATCTATGGTATTACTTAGCATCGCAATGTCTATGGTTTGGCGTGATACGTCAAAGGAGGAATTATTTATTATATTCGTGTCTCGTCACAGTCATTCTATAAATTTTGTGCTCATATTATTTAACGCTTTTTCTTATTTCAAATAACGTGTCTTACTGATTATTTAATTGGTTAAAGATTTAAATAATGTTTATAACTAATTTGATTACCAAAAGCTCTGCACCTTTTAGTCGTAGCGTGATGGTATTATTATTTAATATAAATTATTTATTAAATAATTTAATTTTTTTTTTTTTTCCTTTATTCTTCATCGACAAAATGATTATCTATCATAATAAGAATTTTTCAATTTAAATCAGAAGTTCCTGAGATTAGCGCTTCCAATGGAACTTACTCTTCGGCTTTATAGTACAGATTGCGCAGATCTCTGAGTGAGTTTAGTACTCTTAATTGAGTCATAATTAGCTGTAAAACCGAAAGACAAATTTATAGCCTTCATTCCATATTCAACGGCTATCCATTGGATAGATATAGCAGTAAACATTCTGGAGGCGACTAGATGATAATGTCTCCCACGCTTTGTAGTTAACTGTTGGCTACCTTTCACTTTAAATCGAAACAGCGAACTGCATCACGGCCGAAATGGGAAAGGCGGTGCTACTACCTACGCGGTCGATTTTGTAAATATTTCTACATGAAGATCCTACTGAGAAGTCGAAGAATCATACTAATAATTCTTCCACTTCTTCGGGAGATCTTTATATGAGAAATTGTCGAAAATTCCTGTATTAGATTCTAAGCCGGTTTCTTCATTAAATAATCAAATATCAACTGCTTATTAACAATTCTATCCTTCAACATTAACAATTCTTGTAATCCAAACTCATATTAGTTATCCCATAGTATGTAGGCTTTTATTTATTTAATTTTGAATTTAATCTGTTCACGGTATCTTGTTAAAACAGAGAAGGTTGACATTTTAGTTTCCACACAATTTCTATTTCTAAATATTGAAATAAATTAGAAACGCAAAACCGGCGCAAAGATGTCGATTTCCGGAGACTGCCTACGGGCAGTCAAGGCCGCAAGAAGAAGAAGAGAAACTGGCTTCTATTTTGTTTTACGCGCATTTGCAATATTCTTGAAAATTTCACTAAAGTTGGTAGAATTCAAAAGGCAAATTTCTATTGTAGCTGCAAGGACATACATGCTCTCAGGTGTAGCGTGCCGATCTGCCGACACAAGAAACGGACGCTCACTATTTACAGCAGCGCTAGAAAGAGACATATGACGTGCGAGTGCGACAGGAAATCACAGCGTCAGCGCGCACGCCCTCTTGCGACTAAACTAGTGTCTCGCTAAGACTTACAATAGTTGCAACACCTTATATTTATATATATATAACGAGATGATCAATAAACGATATTCCATTCCATTCAATTCAGATTTCATATTCCATATATTCAATTCAATTCCATTCCATTCCAATTATCATTCAACTACATCGGAGTTTTATCCAAACCATCCAGCCTCTAAACTATTATTGATAAGGCTGTAGTTTCTTGAATAGTGAGAAAAAAATATGATTACAATATTATTTGTTCTGTACGAGTTCCAGATATTACATTTTCATGGTAAATCCCATTGATAATTGTATTTTTTTCATAGAAACAACCAACTACAAAGCAAAGTTATTTTCAACTATTTTCTTAACTATATTTATTTCTCAAAAAAATGTAATGCCTATTCATTGTGTTTTGGTCCCGAAGTAGTTAGATTCTGTAAAGTGGGTGGCGGGTTGAAAGAGTGCTAGTGTTTTTATATTAAGCTCAGCAAATGACTCGACACTACCTGATAAGCAGTAGAGGAGTCCATATGTGAAGATAGCTAGAGAAGCATGCGACATACTGCCCTAGCCACCCTCACCTTGTCGGCCGAAAAAGGGCTTTTTCACGCCTCCTTTAAAGGAACCCAATTGGCAATATAATTTTAATTTCAGGCTTATTGATGTGTTAAAGCAAATTTTGAATAGTCGTTTGTTTCAAACTATCCTTATATATGTTGTACCCTTAGGAATGGCCTTTTTGTAAATGACACGTATTTTCAACCTTGGCATTGGAGTCTGATGATAGTCGCGGTTCCTCCATGGGGGTCTTTGCACGTGTCCCCTGCCCCTGAATAGTTTAATAGACTTTAAATTTTCGGAAGGAGGAGTCTGTAGTCTTCTGGATTAATATTCAGTAATTGTTAATGTAGGTTTCACTCCATTACTCTTAGCTTAAGTTTCAATCGAATCGAACTCTCCCGATCGTGTATGTCGTCCGCTGTTAAATTGTATGTAATCTTCAACAGCGCGTCTGTTGTGAAGTATTGGAATCTAGCACCGTAACTGAGATCGTAACGAATCGATACTATTGAAACTTACACTAGGAGTACAGAATACTTATTGTAGTTCTTTGTGTGGAAAGTAGACCGGCTTTGATTCATTTGTCTGTTATATACGTGATCGTGGCCTTGTCGGGCTGTCCTTACAATTTTCGTTATTAAATGTTAAAATGGAGGCTCTTTTATGGGTTTCAAGCAAGCCAAAGGATCAAAATTTTAGGTACTTTTGCAATAGCAAATGCAATTTTAAAAATAAAAATTCATTTATACGGTACGTCTTTTAAACCATTGAAACCTTTCAAAAAGTCTTATTATAGTTTAAAAGCAACAATCTCCGTGGCCTTCTTGCATCATTAAAGTAAATTGTATCTGATGTCAACGTTTCGAAGAGTGCGTCTCAAAATTGAGGAAGGCGGACGATGGTTGGGTAAAGGCAAGCGCGCCACGGTTAGCGTAATTACTGCTCACGAATGTAGTGAACTGATAAGATGGCAGAGTGCAATTTATGTCAGGATATCGCAAAATACGGTTAATTGGGATGAAAAATTTAAAAATCGTCAATAGGTATTATTGGGAGGAGGAAAGAGGGAATAATTTTGGTTCCCAAAAATGCTTATTGCATTTTTATTAACTATTTCAATTGTCTCCTGATTATGGTTGTATACTCCAACTTATTATAATTTTTAGTAAATTTTTGTTGTATATCAAAAATAAAGAATTTTAATTTTCTTCGATCGTTTTGTATAGTTTCATGCTTTATTCATGAAATAAATAAGTTAGTATAATTTTTTGATAGCATTATCGGTTCCAGTTGCCAATAAGTGATACATCTATCTGGATTTTGAGTTAGTTAGAGATCTCGAAAATGAGTGGGTGAAATAAATTATTTCTTTGTTGTCAATCTCAGATGCACGGCGATCTTTTGTCTCTCGTCCTCTCCGTGATTATTTACACGTCAACCAAGTGTATTCTTCTGTCTTTGTATTACACTGTGGTCCCACGTCCTCTGCTTACCGCGGCCCTGCGGGGTAATTACCGTAGTCGGGTCGCAGTAATCACGCCCGCCCGTGCCTGTGGCTATTGCCTTTAACTCACTGTATACTACAGGTATGTGTAGTCAACTGTCCTAAATAGTTCTGCCACTACACGCCGGAGTAACATACAACTTTGAAGTCTTTCAGTTAATCTTATATCTTATATCTTCTATAGTTCATTATTATTATTATCGATTTGGATTATTTAGATATTTTGTAAAGAAAAGTAAAAAAAGTATGAAAAGAAAAAAATTACAATTTTATTATGCTAATGTGTACGTGTACTGCACCCTACCTGCCCTCTGATTATCGTGGCCCGGGCCTGGTAATTACCCTCTGCGTTGGTAATTACCTCCGTGGCTGCCGCTGCCGGCCGTTTTACCGGTATAAGGCGCGACATCATTACAAAGTACAGGGTCTACCTTGGATTAATAATACACCGTGAAGGTTATAAAAATGTTTACATTTACGGATCAGAATGGGTTGGATAATCGGTTTATTTTTGTTAATGATATTACTTTATAAATCTTAACTCAATAATTTAAATTAATATTATACCAATGTATGTAACATTGATTTGGAACATCTTTACTAGTAATTTAAGTATGCATTATGTAATATAAGTCCATTAGACTATATCCTTTAGAAAATTATTTATGTTTGGAGTTAAAAACTTTTTGATGAGATGATGAATTTTTCGAATAAGATTTTCTTCTATGAACCTTAAATAATATTATTTTCTGTAATTTTATGCTTACTTTATCATACGTTTAGCGCCATCTACATTTTACTTTGAAACTAAAAGTTCTATATATGGTATACTGCTTTTAGGAAGCGCTACCTAGTGTCGAGAAGCATAACTTCGTAGAAGTAATATCCGCTAGATAGCGTTACTAACGTTCTTATAAAAATACTTTCTTTGTTTTACAGAACGCTCCAAATCAAGAGCCTGTGTTTAGAAAAGTAGCCATTGTGGAGAATTTCTTCGATATCATCTACACCGTGCACGTTGAGCTCGAAGGGAGGCCTGGGAAACACGCCGGGCAAAAACGAACATATCGCACTGTAAGTTTTATTTATGATTAACATACTCTGATAATTATATTCACAGTTATATCGATTTTAAAAATTAAATTATCTGTTTAGAATAAGTATGAATTTTTAGAAGCGCCATCTAGTGACAAGAAGCTGACTTCTTACTGCTGTCTGTGCTTATGTTGCTAGAGGGCGCTGATTATATTTTTGCGAACTCGTTCAGTCTTGCTTGAATTGCTGCAATAGTTTTATAATTTTTTTTAATGCAAATGTTATTATTTCATTTTAAAAATGGTATATATAATGAAATATTTAAAAAATGCTATTATAAAGTTTTCTTTTACTATAATCTGGAAGTTCGATAGATGACACCACATTCTTATTAGCTAACAAAAATTTGACATTGTTTAAAAAAAGTTACTTACAAGGTACAAAAATAACTAATATGTAGGAAATATCAGTCCACTTTTGTGTCATACTTTGCGTTCTAGCAATAGCATTAGAAAACAAAATCGAACTTGGTGTACACAGGACAAAGTCATATAGTATCAGACGTTTTCTGCTTCAACTAGGTGGAGGGTTTCCTGCATACTTCATGGTACCCACGTCCAAATAGACTTAAAATACGAATAGATGATCGAAATGACAATGAAAACAAAGCCTTTCATCGCATTAATCATAGTTTTACCGACCTGTAGGTTAACTGATATTTATGTAGTTCTCTAGCTATAAAAATACTTTTAAAAATTACTTTTAATTTTTACTATCTGCTAAGTACCGTCGAAATAAAATTTATACAATGACTAATCTTAGCTTTAAAAGTCGAATACACAAATTGAAAATAAATTTTAAACTTTTCATCCAAGTGTCTAACTCTATTGGAATAATATGTATTTTCTTGAGGTTTTCTATTAGTACAGGCCGCGCTTATACTGGATCTAGGTTCACAGGGGAAGATATAAGTTTTGTTTGACTTTTCTTTTATTAATACAAAAATTATTACAGAATTCCCGCCCTGCGAAACCAAACACCTATATTGATACACAGAAATATGTTTCTGTGTATTAATGCAATTTCATAATGTTACAATTAGTAGGCACTTGGATGTAAAGTTTAAAATTTATTTTCAATTTGTTTATTTGACTTTTAAAGTTAAGATTAGTCAATGTATAAATTTCACTTCTATGGGCTACACTTTGTCACTGAAAGTTTCGTGATATATGCGTTCAGGTGATAATATCATATACATATATTAAAAATCGTTTCAAATACTTCCTAATAGGCGGAGGCGCTTACAACTTGCATACAATTTGTCAGCTGACAATAAACACGATCGAGACGTTTCGATTCGACAGGGGTACAGAACTCTGATAGTTACGCGGTTAATAGTTATAGTGTTAATTACTTTTTCTTGCGTTTAGTTCTTGAGATGAGAATTACTTGTAGCTGGTACATTTAATAAAACCGATTTAAAAAGAAGCGCTAAGAGGCAGAACATAATATACGTTATGTGGATAAGTAAGTACTGAGCATCAAACAAAGTGTTTGATATCTATGCCCTCAAAATATTATCGAGTTTCGTTCAGATTTATGAATATACAGATTAACATATATGCACATACAAATTCAGAACTTGCTCCTTTTTAATTAAACTAATTCTCATTTTGTTAACATATAGTTCTATAATGGTATATGGGTGAAAAATATAGTTCGTAGTGTGCCAACATTCCTTATTTCAGTTCCATTTCACAGTAATAAGTAACTTTCGTCGGGACTTATCTTTTAATCACGGATGTTTTCGCCAACAGATCACGGAGACCTACGCGTTCCTGCCGCGGGAGGCCGTCACGCGTTTCCTGACCGGATGCGCGGAGTGCGCGCGGCGCCCGCGCAGTACCTCCCCTCCTCCTCTACCTACACCCTCCCCGTCCCCCACCAGACACCCTACTTACCTCCCATTCCTGCCCCACTGCGCAACAGACTACACCCGCAATTGGGAATCCGAGATTGACGCCCAAAACTTCTACGAACCTAAGTTCGACTATGAAGTGCAACCACTTAAAAAAATTGAAAGTCCAAAGCCAGTGGAAGAGGAAGAACCGACTTACATAGAATTGACTTCAAAAAAAGTGAATGGTTTTGAAGCTGCGCCACTTTTTAATAGAACTTCCCCTGTAGAACCCGCATTTAGAGAAGAAGAGCCAGTCAGAACAGACCCTGAAATAGATAAGGACGAAAGTAGTTTGATAGACGTAGAAGATGTTAAATCTGAGAGTTCTCTTCTTATTACGTCACAGAAAGATGAAGAAAATAATAAGCGTAAAGAAGAATTCGATATCAAAAGTACTAGGGTGACAGAAAGTGTTGGAGCTAATGAAAAGACTGAACCGAAGAAAGAAAAGAAGTATAATCCTTTAGACGTTGCGAATTTAACGTCGAAAGATCCGCCTAAATCTAGATCTCCGCCTAGAAAAAAGTTATTGCCTACAAGTATAGATTATCCTAATACGTTCGGGAGGATCTCTAAGCCATGGAGACCTGACGGGGGTATTTTTTATGGTGAGGATGTGGATTACAGCGTGCCCATAACGACAGCGTACTTGAAGCACATGAGAAGTATGGGGTATCAAGAGACGATGGATACTCATAATAAGGTAAGTTATTTCATAAAATAACAACGGCTGAATACTCAAATGTCATCAAAATATTCAGAACCTCCAACTGAGTTTGTGGTTTATAATTAGGGATTTATAATATTGACAATACTTAAAATTTATAAAGGAACATTAAATTGATAAAGCTTTAGTTTATTTAGAGATTAAGCTTTATGTCTTCAGGCGTAAGACACATAAATTTTGCAAGCGAAAATGAGTTTTATTGCAATGATATGGCGGCATACGTTAGATTATTATAGTAACAATAAGATTGGGCATTCATTAATGTTTTTGAAATTAATATGGTAATATTTTTATCTGAATCTAAATAGTTTCTTTTGGGCACGAAACACCCCAAACGCAATAACCCTTCGACATAAAAGCATTCCAGAATATATCCGAATAATTCCGGGATAATTCTGAACAAATTCAAAACTGAACAAACGTATGATTTTGCGGGTTGTGCTCCGCGTTTAACCCTAGCTTAAACTTGTTCCAACAAATAGGCTCAAAGCGGCGGTGGTCGGCCCAACCCACAAGCCCGCCTTTGTGTTAACCCTACGGCTGCTACAGGAACGCCACTGATTATGATGCTGTAAAGGCATCTTGAGGTAAAAAAGCAAAAACTAAAGGCATCTTGTTGATGGATTCTATGAAATTAAATTAGTTATCTATCTTTGAAAACGGATGGTTTTGTTTACTAGGCTAAACCATCAAACCTATTGGAGAATTACATATTGCGATATACACTCTCACTCCAAGACTAACTAAGATTTTATTACCAAAACCATCCGTAAATTTAATGGGATTATTGAAATCCAGATAGAATTATATCTATTTTTCAAAATAACAGCTGAAAAGTAACTTAACATAAAGAGAAATGTGAATATGTTTGGCCATAGTAAAATGGTTTATGGAAGCAACAGACACATTTTAAATTTCGTTTTTGTTTTTAATAGAAATATAACCGAATCTTATCTATTCTGAACAAAGAACCGTATATAAATCTCACCGTACCAGCGCGGCAGGATTTATAGGAGACACAGGGCACCTGACGTAACCCTGTAATGCTCGCGTCCTACTTGTCCCCGGATCGCCCGATTGATTCCGCCGAATGTGCCCGCACAAAGGACCACAGCGTCACGCTATAATCGGGTGGCGCATCTTTTCTAACTCATTTTTCTCGCTCAAGGCGGGTGGGGTCTCATCAGGGGGGTCCTACACACCCCCTATAAGACAAGACACAAAAACGATGCCCGCCGAAGAAGTGGGCAAGTAGATTTTCTGATGACGGCTTTTTGTGTTAGAGTTTCATAATGTTAAACGAGGTTCTTGTTGGGGATGGAAGGAGGAGCTTTTTCACGATGGCTTGGAAAGACTGTTACATTTATCAATTGAAATAGACAGCGTGGCCATCCATGAGAGATAAAGTTAATAAAGTTTTTAAACAAAACTCAGATATATTTTCTTGTATACATACAAGTAACAACCTAGTCAAGATAGACAAATCGATAAAGGGCGTATTTCGAGGGATTACTATGTATTTATTCACACCTATATTATCTAGCTCCAATGAAGCATAATTAAGAGCTTATTTCTTGTTATGGATATGGTAAAATAATTGATATAAGAAACATGAAATGGAAATTTACTTGCAAACAAATCAACGACTTGTGATCAAATGTTCGTATCTCAGATCAGAATACTTATGTAAATACATTCTCATCTAAAATAAATGTAGTTAAATAACTTGAAGCTTTAGTTAGAGGCAAAAATATTCATTTGAAATTTTCAGGAAAAGCCAACCTTTTAAGCCATAATAAATTCCGTACACGGTATTGACTAATGTGTTCGGAATTTATTATAAGTAATAATTTTTAAATAATTATTTTTGATAATTTAAATAATTCAACTCATATATACATAAGAGTAGACAAAACGTTCAGCTCAAATCTAAACGACGTCCCTCCGCCCGTCACTTTATATGTAACACAATTCTAAATAACTTTTTCGTTACCCAATCTTAATTGACACTGTAAACAAACTAGCTGAAACTAAACGCTCTAGCCGACTAACAAAAAGTTTATGTCTGACCTTTTTCGTGTGGTCCCACCCTAAGGGTCAGTCGTACCCGTCCGTAAGAGGGTATCGTCCCTTCGACCCCCAAAAGTGCCTGCCCCCACCCATCGCAGTGCGACTTGTAAGATTGATTGGGGCTCCTTCAGTCCATTGCCGACCCCCATTGCGGGATATTCGACCCTCCCCCCTTTTTTCTCTAGCACGGGTGTTGAGAGTTAGAGTTACTGGATGTGATAATTTTGTAGTTTATCACATTAAATTTGGCAGGTAGTTCGGGGTTAGTTATAATCAAATTCTACAACTTATTTGCAGTGGAATCTTATTATACATGAAAATAATCCTGTATTCCAGGTAATTTATTTAGATGAAATGGTTGAATTATTTTTAGTATCAATTATATGAAGTGTAGATAGTTGTTAAAGAGATTTTTACCATACCATACTGTTTATATTATGTATCTCGGTAATAAATATCTACATGTTAACGATCATGTTACGTATTTGTTAAAACGCAATGATTAGATTTTATAATCAATATATATAAGAACTACATTTTTTCACATAAAGTTAAATGTAATTAAAAATTAAGAGTAAATTAACTTTTAGCTCCACATTAAACGTCACCTGATCAAAAGGGGATTTCCACAATTTTGATTTGTAAAACAACTTCTAATAAACGCTGGCTATTCCCGTAAATAGAAGTACTACTTAATCCAAGCCCTGGCTCATCCAGGCACACTCGCAGCCACCCCCTTTTTTCTCCGGCAGGGGCTGTTAATAACACAACAGGCTATTTTATTCGCCGGCTGCCACTTGCGGCGTGCGACGGCTTTGATGTCAGAGATTAGAAGTTTGTTTAGTTCTGGCCAGTGTGTTATTGTGGACAATACGAATATTTGATGCTGGGTTATTTATTTATTTCTCTGATATATTCTTCTGTACGTGCAAGTATGATTACTTCAAATACGTATCTAACGACGTAAATAGCCAGCCATATAATCATGAGTTTTAACATTCTTAAATTTATGTTTCTTAAAAATTAGTTTTATTTGAAACTTATCATTAATTTCAAAAATTTCTTTGTTTGTTCACGTACTCTGGTCTGATAATTTGACCACTTTTACGATGAAATAAATAGAATTACATAGGTCATTAGAACATATTCTAACATCGGTCATTCCTTTCAAAATTTAGCTTAAATAATTACTTCGTCTTTTCTTTTGTTTTTATGTATTTCACTGCACAGAGTTTAGAAATTTTTGAATAAGTAGTTTTACTACATAGAAAAACCAAGAATGTTATTAAAATTGTATTGTAAACAGCTATAAATATAGATGGAAATTTATAAGTACTTGCACAAAAACAAATCAAACTCTAATTACCGCTTAGGAAATCACTTTGCATAAACAAATTAGTTATTGACAAACGTGCACCGAATGACCTTGAACTGCTATAATCAAGTCTCTTCCCCTTGTGATCGATTCTGCGTTTTAATAACAGAGGGTCCCTGGCACCCCTGCTGCATTCGTGGGGTTAATTTGACAATAATAAACTTTTAAGCGATTTCCATCTTTACCCGCAGTAATATTAAGTTTATTTTGTAAATTCTTATTGTTTTTCTTCTTTAAATTGTCAACTGCTGGTAGACAGTCATGATTGCAACCCAAGGTCGGCTTTTTGTGAAAGTAATAAAGTTTAAAGGTGGTTTTGTTTGTGCATCGCTCACTGTACATTACCAATACACGTATCGTGGACCTCAGAAATAAATTATTAAAGATTGTTATTATTTATGTTCAATAATGTTCATTGAATACAGAAATCGACCAAAATAATAAAGTATTCTTTACATCGAATGCTATTTATTAGAATGCACTGCTCACAATGTTCTCCTAAATCTTTATAATTTAACCTACCAACGCTTCGACGAATGCTACAGCTGTGGCAAGTTACTCTTCAGCTTTTTAATGTTTATGTCAGTTAGTTGGTCATCCAGACAATGAAAATTTTAATGAATTCGAACTGACTTAAACTGATAATAAAGAGATAAATGTATATACAATGCCTAATACCTTATACATATATACATTACTATGTTGTTAATGCTATTTAGAATCATGCTAAAGACTGCTCCCGACAACGCGATTTTCGAACAGTTTTGAGGGCTTAGACAACATGCCTTTTGATAATTGCCATGGCTTTGTGACAATTAGACTGGATAGCTAAGCGAGAGCTCATGTCAAATCCCATACATTTATATGATTGCGATTATCGAAATTCATCTTGTCTAGGCTTTCTGGGGTCTTGTAGATGCACCAGAAACATTTAAACAGGAATTCGTTAGTATGGGAATCGTCTTTCCTTTAGCAGATCTAATGTCATTGTCAAATGCAAGGGTCTTGTAAATAAGAGCTTTTACAACTGGTTTATTTAAGTGACATTCATGTTGATGTAGGTCTATAGGAACAAGAAGCAACGGTCAAATGAAGAATGAGTTTTGCTCCTATTATTATCTAATCTGCGTGGAAATCTACATAGATGACGGTTTTTTCTGCTTATTATAAAATAAAATATTACAAACAGACACTTCTACCAGTTCCATTGATCAATAGGATTGAAGTTGACATGCTTGATTTTTTTCTAGCTTGCAATTTAGGGTTATATATGTCAGTCTACGGATAAGAAGCAAAAGGGATAAATAATGGTTATTACCTCTCTCGCTTTAAGTATTGTGTGACGTCATGTTAATTATTATCCTTTCTTCATGGTAAGTAAATAATTTTTTTTTCTGTTGCGTGTAGTCACCTCGTGTTCACGAGTTACTAGGCGCTCATGTGGAGCGAGGAGGTGGGTGGGTCGAGGGTGACCAGTTTTCTGTGGCGATAGTCAAGGGATTTACTTCTTTATTTATATGTTTACAAAGGTTTTGTCGTGTTTTGCAAATTGTAAAATTATTTGGTTCGTTTTTGAGCGATTCCATAATAATATCTTTCTCTTTTCCTAAAAATGTAAGTTACGAGCGACATATACGACACAAAGACATAAAGTTTTTTTTAATCTATTTAATTCTTTCTTATTGACACGTAAGATAACTTTCATATTAAACTTACTTTCGATTCGGTTAAATGTTGTCATCTTCATGATTTTCTCTGTCTGCCATTGTAACAAAAATGAGATGTCTCACTTTGTTAACAAATACTTAAGACGGGGTGTTATAATGAAGTCGATTAAAAAATTAAACCTGGCTGTCTCTATCTAGCCTTAATAATAATGTGAGATAGACTCAGTTCTAACCCAAGACTAACTTTAAACAACATTTTGTAATAAGGCGTTTATGGTTGTTGTGTATTGGCAATCAAAGTATCAAGTGATCAAAGGCCAAATATGTTGAATTACTTCACCTGGGTGATAACTGACAACTTTTTGTTCGAAATGTTATTGACGACAGCATAATTATAGAATCATTGGTAAAATAATAGTTTGGATAGCATGGAAACATTCCTAGATATTACAATTTGAACAGAACCTTTTTGGAACGTTTTTAAGAAACGGGCAATGCAGTATGACGTCACGCCGTATACCATGTCGAACAGAGTAGCTCGATACAAAATGTATCTGTCCGACAGCTATATTAAATATGTTCATGAAAATGTTTTCATAATAAAATTTTATAGAAATTGTATGGGTTATCCAACTGTGTATTTTCTATCTGCACTTTGTCATCATAACAAAATATAAATAATTATTACAAACTGCCAACCCTATCATTATCACTATTGTGAGGTAATACGAGGAAGATACAAATTCCACTTTCAGCACCTAGATGGAAATATATATGCTACAATATAGGCTACATTACCTGGTTATAATCAGAGCGGCAGTACGTTTTTTAACCACACATGTCATGAAAATGTCAACCAGGTGAGCAAAGTGGAGTAATCTCTCGGTTGGATTTGGCCTCTGAGACAATTTTAGTCCTTATAATGATTATAGGTTTTTCCTTTGTAATATGAGCGCTCTGCAAGTCGCATAAGATACAAATTGACTTGTGTTCAGTTCTTTTATACTTCTATACCTATTTCGTTCTTCTTGCAGGCTTTTAGTGATCCTTTCTGTGGTTTCTATTGTAATTTTATTCTATTTTGCATTCCGTAGAATTTCTGATATTCCTCTGCAATAATCATTCTTATTGCCAGTGTGGAAGAGTCATTGTGGATTTATTTAGATCTGACAACTCGAGTTATTGAGCTGGAAGGCTTGGTGTGTTTGACCCAAGAAAGAACCTAGAACTAGGCGTTGTTACCTAGCAACACTATACTTGCATGTGATATACTAGTTGACTCGGTTGTTCCACTAACAAAGTACCAAAATGCCATCTATTTTAAGAAACCCGAAGAAATGATGGAGAAGTAATGACTGTTTTAATATTTAGCATGGATTTTCCCAGTTATTTTTAGTTTTAAACCATCCTTGAGTAAATGATTCAAATAGATCAGGCAGATTTTGAGTTTTAGTGAGACTAACAGACAGCAATTTTTATATATAAGGGAAGAAGAAGAAGAAGATATCTTTCAAATGTGTAATCGTTAACAAACATTTATAATTGCGGTGGGTTACTAATATTTCGACATTACTTATTATTGTTTACACCAACTGGTCCTTCGAGCCGGATATTAAGTATCTTTTAGTATTTTATTAAAAGCTATTTTCAGATAATATTTACCTATGAATAAACCTTAATGATGATCCTGATCGTTACCCTTACATGAGACTAATAGTACACACCTAAGCGCTCCAGGTAAAAATGACGATGAAATAATTATCTTTTTTCCTTACACGCTTTAAATTCGCTATCCTTATTTATTTTATTTTACTTTATATATTTCTTTCTCTATCTTATCTAGGAAAGGTTACAATACAGGGGGATTAGTAAAAGCTAAGTTAGTTTTACTGTTTTATTAAGTCTAAGTAAGTAGAAAAAGAAAGGTTCATGATTTGTGTTCATTTCACAAAATCGATCATTCTAAGTATTTAAAAGCATGGCTGTACTACATAGCTACTTCTACTCTTCTAGTACATATGTGGATTTACAGCGGCGCCCTGCAGGCGGCAAGCAACCGACTAATTCCCTTAAAATTCTCCTTTGGCTCTACTCGCCTGGTGGCGACGGTAAGTAGGGTAAATGACAACGGGGTGTTTCACCCCCATCGCAAGGGTTTATTTGTGAGTTCCACCCTCCTGGCACAGGCAAAGCACGCTCTACTAGGAATTCTGAAACGTATCTACCGTTTCAAATGAAACATTTCATATGAAATCGCTTTTGAATTGCGTATCGAACCAGTTGATGAATTGCGCGTCGCTGTAAGTATTTGGAAGATTATGAACTTTTCCTTATTTGCGAATTTAAAGAATAACATATAAAAAATATATTTATGAGTCAATCGTGTTACCTGACTAATCTTGTATTAGGTATTTTTGTACATGGTTTGGTTTGGGACTGTATCGCAAATACAGTCGATATCATCGATATTTGTTGTTTTATGCAAACAATAAACTATAATTCACTTATTATTTGATAATTCATGTCAGGAAATGTGATTCGAAATCCGCATATTACATGAAAGAACCACTATCTAGAACCAACGCATAACAAGTACATGTAAAAAATCATAAGTTGCATTACATCTGTAAATGTTAAAAAGAAAGTCTATGTTTTCTCAATTAAAAATAAAAATAAATTCATATTTGACAAGAAAATTCTAGCGCAAAATGGCTGTCTTAGCTTCCAATAAATGTTTTAGGGTACGTAAATCATTGCGAACGCGGCATGCTCTTGCTTGCGAAGATGAATTTACATTTAGGAACGAATATTTTAAATGGATGAGGCATATATCTACAAAAACTTTTAAAAATTTGTAGTTTAAAATTCTACAAAGTATAAAGATGTAAGGCATAGTTGAATTTAAGATCATCGACTGGTAAAACAAATGTATTGATCTTACAGTTAAATTGTACCCACTACGACTAATTAGTGACAACAGAAAAATGCCAAACACAACTTGTGAGAAAGATCCAACAGCTGATTGAAGAACATTGTGTGTGTGCTCTCGGGCGTTCTAAAATGGAGGCTTGTATTAATCCTCAAATATGTATTTTTAGGTAGTAAAAGTCTTTCAGGTTTGCGTTGTTTTTACATATCTTTCTACCCTGCTTTCGACTTTGTTTATCATTCCGTTCTACATCGAGCCGTGCTTACGCTCTAACTATAATCCTATTTCAGATATGCCATCTCACAGTACTGATTTTCTCTCCTAATCCTTTTCCGTTCATGCTGTACTATTGTGGAATACTGTCCCTGAGAGTGTCAGTAGAGCTCGCACGTTGAGTTCCTTTTAAACTCAAGTCTCGAGTCATTTAATTTCCTTCCCACCATAATAGTCTCCTGTTTCCTTCTGTTTTGACCATGGAGTAGTATGTATAATGTATTTAATTTTTAATCATTCTGCTCCTAATTTTTTTAATTTAAATAGGTGGCAAATTACATTAAAGTCTTCTCAAGGAGATCAGTGAACTCTATTCATCCATGAATATATAGTTTATTATTTTAACATTGAAGTTGTAAAATGACTGTAATTATATTGTTTTAAGCTTTTATGGTTATTAACAAGTACCGGGAACTCAAAAACAAAAAGGTACGTTGCCTGTTAAAAGCCTGTAAATAACTATTTACTTGACTTGTTCGTTAAATTAAATAAATAAAATATTATGATGTCATTAAATTGTCTGGATATACCACAGATACGTTAAATATATAAAATGAAAGAATAATGATCGTTTATTGTGCACAGTTCTATTGGCGGCTATATTTAGGTGTTCACAATGACCACCTAAATATTTTTATATTGTGGCCACTTATATAAAATATCCTTAAACATATAAAATATTATTCTGACGTGTCCACATTATAGTTTATTAACTTTAATGGTCTATGGCAGTATCGCACAAAGCGCTACGGGAGCCGGCACTCGGCCTCATATAATCTCCCCCTAACAGCCCCGCACCGTTCATGTTGCCCTGGTGCTCTGTCATTTAATTAACGAATATTATTATTAATTTTTATAATATTTATAATAAAATAATAATTTTATTTCATTATTTCTGAACTATTCAATAAATATAACTTATTGTAAAGCAAACAATTTTCAAATTCATCAGATTTCAGTTAATTTAACTTGTAAATGGATTTTGAATAGGCAAACTTACAAAGTAATGGAACTAAAAACCATACAAAGCATATCGTGTCTATTAGGGACGTGGGGAAGATCGAAGGCAGCAAGATAAACACGTTATGAAATATAAAAGCTATTTATTACTTGGAGACTTGTTTTAACACAATCGCCATTAGTTCGCAAGATAGATATAGCACTTGCTTAAGACAAGGACAGACATCTATCTTCTTGGTGTTGCTAACAGTGTCCATCTTCTCGAAAAGCGTGGCGTTTGACGCGCGTTTGAATGGCGCGCTTTAAATATGGTTTATTCACCCAAGTTAAAATAGTAAATCCGAAAATACGCTCCTGCAGTGATTCTGTAATGGTTACGATATCTGACTTAGTTCGTCGCAACGTAACGGTTTCGTAGCGACGCAAACTAAGTCAGATAGCGCAAACCATAATGTCAATAGTATGTTTTTATGTAGATGGTTTGAAAACGAAAGCTTAAGAAATTCCTAGAAATTTTGTCATTAAGGATAAGCCCCCATGGGAGACCTCATACTGAAGTTGATAAGATTATATTCGAGTTTGTCATAAAGCTCCTTTTTACCCGATTACGACAGTAAAATTATGCTTCATTTAAGTAACTATAATATAGAATATTATATAATAGATAGAATATACCGAATTAAGTACTATAAATATTTCATATCACTTTGCCACGAGATAATTATAAAAACTACTAGTAGCATTCATGTTTATATCTCGTAGCATTTGACGTGTTAGAGACTCCGTTACGTGCTACGTCGTAGTGTCGTAGCAAATCTTAGGATTGGTACCGCAAAATAGTTCATAATTATATTTATTTATTATTACATAAGATTTTTTATTTTAATTGTGATTTCGTTTGTATTTCATATTTTCTCCTTATTATTACTAAATAAAAATTTTCATCATTGAGACATTAAGCTGAAGATTTAATTCAATTCAATTCAATTCTTTATTTTGCGTTCCATAGTTACATAATATAAATCTTAAGACTATAAATGACACTATGTCGGGCACAACAAAATTTTAGGTTATACAGGAGAAAGGTAGATTTCAAGGTAGGTTTAAGTTAAGTGTTTAAATTTGTATAATGGTCCAATTCAAATATATGCATTCAAAATGCTATTATAATTATCTAGGGATTGTTTGAAATTGTAAGTCAGTGAGTTTTTAAATGTAAAAAATAGATTTTATAGTATTTTTGTATTACAATTGTTTGGATGTCAGTAATATTAATATTAAATAATTAGAAATCATTATATTGTATTGTTTTTTTTTTTTAATTCTAATATGTCAATTGGGTAAAATGTCAAGTAGGTAATGTCAATAGTTTAAAATTTCTAGTGTTTATAAAGTGTAATGTGTAATGTCTAAATGTCAATGGTCTGTTAATTATTATTATTTTAGATATTGTTGAAGAAATCCGATAGCTTGTCTTCAAAGTACTCGTTAATGTTGTAATATGCTTTTTTGACCAATAACATCTTTAAGTTGTTCTTGAATTTTTTGAAATTTCTTTCTTTCTTCAATATCTCCGGAAGACGATTATAAACTTTGATTGCCATTGCGTAGGGGCTTGTTGAGTGTAATTTTAATTTTGATTGTGGTAACACCAAGTTGTTAGGATATCTTTGTGGATATCGTCTCGGCACGTCGGATTTTTTTACGAAAAAATCTGAATACTTTTTTACTAACATAATAAGTTCGAGTATATATATAGATGTTAATGTCAAAATATTATAATAAATAAAGTATGGTTTACAACTACAGGTAATATCAATATTAGCGATGATACGTATACACTTTTATTGTTTTAAAAAAATACTTTGTATATCTGTACTATTGCCCCAAAGTACAACCCCATACGTGAGCCAAGCGTGCGCATAAGCATAATATGCAGTCAGAGTTGATTTACTGTCTGTATTTTTTTGTAGTTCTTTTAATGCATACGTAAAAGACGACAGTTTTGAACTAAGTTTTTGTAAATGATCTTTCCAGTTTACATTGGTATCTATATTTAAACCAAGCAATGTGAACGTATTGACGGTTTCCAATAAATTATGTTCATAGTTAAAGCTTATTTTTAGTGGTTGTTTTTGAAACGGTCTAAATTGCATTATTTTTGTTTTAGAATAATTGATTTCTAAGTTGTGGTCTGTCATCCAATCTGTTATATTATTTAGTATTCCTGTAAGTTCTTTGTTAAGATTTTTATCATCTGGACAAGAAGTTAAAATAGATATATCATCAGCAAATAAAATACATGATTCATCTTGGAAAATTTTTGGAAGGTCGTTTATATAAATGAGAAATAGTATACATCCTAGAACACTTCCCTGTGGTATTGAATTTTCAACGCTTTGTACCTCTGAGCGCACGTTGCGTATTTCTCCTGTTTTGATATTGTAATGTTCTATTTCGACGTACTGTTTTCTATTCTCTAAATATGACGTAAACCATTTATGTGTGGTACCCCTAACACCTATGCCATAAAGTTTATTTAGAAGAATCCTATATAGTACCTTATCGTAGGCCTTTGTCATATCGAGTAACAGACCGACTGCATATTTTTTGGAATCCATTATGTCTAGTGCATTCTGGATGTATTTATACACGGCTAAAATTGTGGATCGGTTTTTTCGAAATCCATTTTGGCTATTATCAAAAATTTTATATTTTTCACAAAAAGAATACAATCGATCAAACATAGCCTTTTCAAAGACTTTTGCGGTTGTTGGTAGTAAGGAGATTGGACGATAATTACGCTTATCTATTTTTTCACCCTTTTTAAAAATTGGTTTAATGAGTGACACTTTCAACATATCTGGAAAAATGCCACTATCAAAGGATTGGTTAATTAAAAACTGAAATGGGCCGGCTAGTTCTTCAGAACACTGCCTTATTAACGTTGGTGGTAATTCGTCAATTCCACAGCTATGTTTGCACTTTAACTTTTTTATAATTTGTTTAATTTCGACTAATTCAACTGGCCTTAGAAACATAGTATTGAGTGCCGGTCTTACTACAGGTCGGCCGCACGGCGGCGTATCCCCACCTCGGTTTGTGCGCCCCACCGATACAAAGTACTCATTGAATGTGTTGGCTACCTGTTTTGGATCTGACAAAAGATTATTATGGATGCGCAATATAATGTTACTTTTAGTTTTCTTTACATTTTTATTAGTAGTTTCTTTTATTATCTTCCACATTGATTTTGTTACGTTATTTGATTTTTGTATTTCATTAATATAATGGAGCTTTTTTGAGGTTTTTACACACTTTTTTAAAGATTTTTCATATAATTTATAGTATTTTAATAAGATTGGATGCTTATTGTAGTTTACAATTTGCTTAAAGAGGCGTTTATTTGTACATGATATTTTTATCCCTTTTGTAAGCCATTTCTTTTTATTATAATTATTTATTTTTATTTGCTTTGCGGGTATGTATAAATTTAATAAGTTTTGTAAAACGTTATGAAAAGTTTCATAATTTTGGTTTATTGTTTTGTTTTCGTTAAAAATCTGTGACCAATCAATTAGTTTTAATTTTTTTTTTTTTTTTTTTATTCTATGGTTAGTGTATAATCGCTTTTTTGTTCTCCATATTATTAAATTGTTTTTAGAACTGACTTCTATGTTAAAAATAACCCCCTTGTGGTCAGAGAAGCCAAGATCACTGACAATTGTTTTACACAAATTTTTATCAAAATTAGTAAATAAAAGATCTATGCAAGTTGCACTGGTATTTGTCACACGCGTCGGTTCATTTATATATTGCGTAAAGTGGTATTCTAACATTTTATCTATTAATATTCGCGTTTTATTGCTACTTTCTAAAATATTTATGTTAAAATCTCCCCCGATCACTATTTTCTTTTTAAAATATTTTTTATTTAATAATTCTAATAATAAGTTCAGTTGATTGTAAAATATATCTACCTCTCTCCCGTTCCAATATAAAACTATTAACAGTAAGTCATATTTTAAAATTTCCACACTGCACATTTCAATTACATATTCGACAGACAGTTCCACAATATCCTTTCGTTCGATGGTTTCATAATCTTCGTGTAGTAGTATGCAGACACCTCCTCCTTCGTAATTCTCGCGACAGTACGACGATGCGATGTTGTATTTATTGATGTTTATTAAATCTATTTTATTTTTCGTTAGCCAACTCTCTGATATACATATTGAATCATAGTTTACTTGATTGTTGTCCAAGAATGCTTCTAATATGTGTGTTTTGTTGTTGATACTTTGCATGTTCTGATATATCATATTAAAGCTATTTTGGTGATTATTTACGAAAGGAATCGTGTACAGTGTTAGCAGCTCCCCTGTCAGTGCAAGCTGTTTGAGTGTCACTTGGAGATGATATTTCATTGGTTGGTGGGTGTTTCATTGGTGCGTTTTGGATGATGCCATTTATAATAAGTCTATTATTTCGCACAATAGCATGATGTCCGTTTTTACGCGCTTCCATCACACTATTTCGTAACCGTCTCCTTTCTTGTAATGATTCTTCATTCAGATACTCTGTGATATATAGCCCTGTGTTTCTAAAATATTTTACATTATTTAATATATGATTGGTCATTCGTTTGGTTATTAATTCTATTACAAGTGGTCTTTGGTGTCCATTTCTACCCAGTCTTTTTAATTCTTCTATGTATCCAGTCAAGTCTATATTAAGTATGTCATGAAAAATATTTATCAGTCTATTTTCTAAGTCATATTCATTTTCTTCATATTGTTCTTTTAATCCATATATGACTATCTTTTTGTCATTTTGGAAATTTTGTTTATTTTTAATGTTGGTAGGGTATTCTACTTTATTAAGCTTTATTAGTTTTTCTAATTCTTCTTTTAGTTGATTATTATGCGTTTCTAAATTTTGTATTTTTTTATTTATTTGGGCTATTTCTAGTTTTAAGTTTTTTTGCTCTGAGGTAACATGATCTGTAGTTTCTGTAAAATTTCTTTTTAGTTCGTTGTTTGACAAATAAATTTCCTTCTTTATAGTTTCTTTTATGTAGGACATTAGCGATTGTTTATTTTCTTCAAACTTTAAATCTAATAGTTTTGATATTTTTTCTAAGGTGATGTCTTCTTTGAAATTGGTGTCATGACTATTTTTTTCTTGTAGCGTAGTCGTTTCAGGACATAAGGTATTGCAGTCGGATAAGTTTAATTCATCTATGGACATTGTCGTATCGTTTAAAACTAGTTGAGATCTTATAGGAGTATTGTCGTTTCGGTTTCGTCGAGTTATATTTTTACAGGAGTCACATTTCCATTTAGAAAGTTCGGCCTTATGGTTGAGGTAGTAGGCAGAAGTCATATTAAGACACGCATAATGAAATTTCATCATGCATACTTGACACTTTAATAGTTCCGATTCATAAATGATTTGTTTATTGCAGGCTGAGCACTTCATTTTAATATATTTCGGAGATCGACTTACTGGCAGTTACGTGGTTTCAATATATCCTGTACGGTACACTTAATTTTTTAAACTTTTCACTTGTTATTGTATGTTATAAATATTTACACTTGATTATTATAGTGTCTTTTCATGTTTTATGTATTTTTAGTTCAATAAAACTTATAATTTATAATTTATAACTTATATTTTCCTTGAGTCACTCGGAATCCATTTTTTTATTGTTTTATTTATTGTATTTTTGTTCATCATTTTTTTATAGTTTCATTTATTGTTTTATTTGCAATTTTTGTAGGTATTGATCTGAGTTTCTAGTGATCATGATAAGTAACAACATAGATTTTGAATTATGAAAGATTGCTATTATATTGAACTGGACATTGATTAATTTATATTATAAATTTTAATGTTCTTATATTAAATTATATTTAACTTCGCATTAGGCCTGCTTCTAAGCTATTCCGAAGCAAGTACGAGAAAATTGCAGTAATTTGAAACTCCCAAATAACCTTTGCTACTCGAAGACAACACTAATATTCCATCTCATATCTCCACCTCCCCCGGGATTAACCCTATGACCATAGTACATCAGTGGTTTCTGCCGCAAATTCACATAATCGTTTGTTCCAACTTGTAATAATAAACCGCGTATAGTATTAGTTTTGGACACATACAATTTGTTGAACAACAAGAGCATTGAAACGACGACGGTCTAAAAGTTTTGAGGAGACCTGTCCTCTCTGGTACTTTGATTGTTTTTTTAGGGATACACCTAAATTGATTTTCCTCTCATGGCAATGCCGTCTTACACACAAACAAAACTGGTAACAACTTGTCTTGTCTCACGTCAGACAAGAAATGTTAGTATACGTAAACTCAAAGTGACAGTTTTTTTGAGATGTTTCAATGATCCTTCTTGTACGTTGAATGCTCCATGACCTTAGATCTCGGTGTGATCTCTGGTGTATTATAAGTGGCTGGTATTTACGATTTATTATATACTGATTAATTTAATAAGTATTTTCTAGTTGTGAGAAAACAAACTGAAAACTTAAGATAGTAAATCTGTAAATATACTTGTTTCATTTTTTCTGTAATAATAGATTTATAGTTAATATAAAAATATAGGTAATCTTTGGTGCAAAAAAAAAAAATTATCTTAATCTATCAACTCCATAGGTGTCTCTATCCGGTCCCTCAGTTTGATAGACGTGGCTACGAAACTTTTTCTAGGGACGCCCCCCCAAGGCCCGAGGGGGCAAGGGGGAGGATTTTCTATTAAATAATCATTTCGGACCCGTCGTGTAGGTGCGCCCGTTATTAACTCTTACAAATTAGTACTACATGTATTTAAGGCGTCCCTCGTAGATTTTTTGTAAACGAATTTAGTATCGGAATCAAAACTCACTATAATGGCTCCTTTGCATGCCAATAAGAAGTCAAAAATATAGCATCGAGAATTTGTAAAAAATCGATTAAAAATACCTCAGACTTATAGGATAAAAGAACATAATCATCGTATAAATAGATTGTTTTGGTTTACACTAAATTCTATTTATCACAAAACTTGTAAAACGAAATTGTCTTTTTTTTTCTTTTCAACATATTTCATTCTATAACATCACATATATATTTTACGTACCAGATTAGAATCCTTAGCACTTTTATGGCACCTGCGAGAAAAAATACTGAGCATTTTGTAACAAAGACTAAAAATACTCCTTAATGCGGAATCCGATCATTTCCACACGGGTGCCGAAGTATCGGTTCATATGAGACGGTCCCCCTTGTTCCTGGTACTCTGGTACCCCGGGGGACGAGGGGGAGGGACGAAACCTCTTAATTATTGTCACATATGAGTTGTTTGGATATTGACGCGTCTCTGAGAGCAGTGATATCGCAGTTCTTCTAAATTTTTTAAACTTCTTTGGCTTTTTTTATATATTTTAATAAATGTGAGATTTTAATTAAAATTCATGCAAGTTTTTGTCATTGAAACGATGTAGTCCTAGTGTGAGAAAGTAATTAAATAGGTATTACTTATGATATTTATAATTTAATGGTTATGTAGGTACATATAGAAGTAAGTGTCGAGAAAAAGTGACATTCTAATCACATTTATATTTATATATTTTTTGGTAAATTACTTATAATAATTTATTGTCATATTAAATATTATGAATATTTTACAGTGATATCGTATACTCAATGCCTAAACATTATAATTATATATTAAATTTAGAAAGAAGAATGAAATTAACTTATAAACTTTCAATAAACTGTTTTTATTTTCAATTCTATTTTAAATTATACGAATATATAGTTATGAAGCTCGTGACTGGTATTTAAAAAATCTTTCCATCGATAAATAGAGCTGGAAGTGGTTGGACCCCCTTTGTCTAGAATGTGTAAATTAATTGTAATTGACATTGAAAAGATAAAAAAAGGATGCCAGAAAGAAAAGAATCCTCTCATCGTAACGAAAGTTTTCAGATTCGTCCCAATTAGCCTGCCTTGCCCTTTACCGCCAACAAACATAATAACCGTCTAATAATCCGCGGCCACTTCGTGATAGTGTAGCAACTTTAATTTTCCAAATTCACCTGCCGTTTATGTAATTCGCCTCCCCATACATGTGGCGCCCCCTGGCCGCCAGGAGTCTAATGTAAGGCCAGCCGGGGGGTACAGAAGCGACGCTCACGAAAAGGAAAGGGTGGCTACAAGCAATTTTTTTCTGATTTTTTCCCCTCCGCCCTTTTTTCCCCGATAATACCCTAATGGTCGCTCGCTTCCTTTTCGGAGGATTTTTTCGTAACCGAAGATCGAGACGTATTTTTTACTCGCTCGTAATTTCCTCGTTTCCCGCAGAAATAAAAAATAAACGACGATCCTTTTATTGACACGTGACTGTTGACTGCCGGACTGCGTAGCTTGGCGAACGACGCGTCGGTCACCAAGACTGAGATTGACATCGCGGTGTACGTCAAAATATAAAACTGCCTATAGAAAAGTCGATGATTAGTTTTACTTTATGGAATCAATTGAGGTGAGTGTCGGAACGAACGCACGTTAAGAACGGCTGATACGGCTTCGTGGGCGGACATAGACGGCACATTAGTTTTATTTCACCATCGATAAATTTCGAACCCGTACCACCCTGCATAATGCATGCAGCGAAAAAGTAGGGAAAATAGAGAAAAATCGGGGAAAATCTCGCCCCCTCGCCGGGATCCTTCGGCACCACCTACTAGGCGAGCAGGGGTGCGTTGGAGGTTAGGACGTCCGCTCGGTTAAGATTAATACTAAACCGTTCGCCCGGCCGACGCCGACGCTGACGCCAGACTTTCATTAAAATACTTAGGACCCTGATGGGGAGCTGCCGTCTCGGTTGCTTTTTAGTAAGGAACGCCTGTTATAAAACACCCATTGCTGCTTTTTATACTCGTATATTGTATCATAATTTATATATCACCTTCCCTCATTTATAATACTACCTGTTGCCTGCGACTCCATCCGCGTTGAATTCCAATTTTCTACCTTATACCTTTCTTACTTTTACCTCAAGATTTGATGAATTTAAAAATCAAAATATAAATCCGAATCAATCTTTCAAAGATAGCCTAGTTGCTATGCAGAATCAGCTATAATGTAAATAAACTCGTCAATGATGAAGGCGAACTATAATATTTATAACTACTTATGAGAATTTATTAATACACAACATTAATGGTATTTTTTTGGTAGGCTATATATCTGTTTAGAAGTTTTGGATATTATTACATACAGACAGATAGGCGGAAAAGATTTTAATTTACTCGTTACTCTTCTTTAGCCATATTATTAATACACAGACATGAAATCAGTTTTATTACCGTTTTGTTGTATGCATAGATAAATGATACTATAATTTATAAATAATCCAGTTGAATATGATTAATATATTAGAAAACTTTTTAAATAAAATATTTTTAAATGAAAGTTTTTAAATTGGCGTTCATTTAACATATGCTAATTGTTGATGTATAAAGCAATTATTATATAAAAAAATATATTGATAATTATATAACATTTATTATTTACATTATGTCACTTATAAACATTAGAATGTTATGAAATAAACTGTAGTGTACAGATTAATATTACATAAAAAGTAAATTAATTATTTCGGTGTGAACGGTGTGTATCAAAGATATGTTAAGGATAACATATAATGGGCTTTATTATATTTATCAAACATTTGTAAGTACCTATTTGTAACGCTGTTTGTGTTCACAGTAAATAAATACCTATGTTTGTTTCGATTTTATTTGAGGATTATTTAGCCAAAAACTTTTGCTAAACTTATCATTTGAAAAAAAAGCAGTATAAATTACATTGGTACTTTATGAAATACACTGTAATGTTTATCGATTACATCTTTCTATTTTAATTATGTGTAAGCTTAAAAAAACAATAATAGAAATAAATGGCGTTGGCGTTAAATAAAAAAAATATATTTATAAAAACTCGTGTCGCTTTCTGAAGAAAGAACAAGCTAGTTTACGTTACTTTGTTATTTTCGTAGCAAATAAATTATCAGGCTTAGTATAAGCAATGCGGAAAAAAACACTCGTGTCCATCCAGTAAGCGTTCCTTGCATGCGCTGCCGTTATTATTTCTTAGCAGCGAGCTACCAACACCCTATGTCCCCCTGGTATGCGCTCTCGCTAACTACTAAGCGGGTCTGTTTGTAGACAAAAAGTACACCCCCCTTCGCTCACGCTTTTAAACCTCAAGCGTCCAAGTGCGGGGAATATGAAATTTTCGAAATGATAAAGCCGGTAAATAATAACTGCTAGTACGCTGGGCACGCCGGCCGTCTAATGTACTGACCGCAAAAACACCGAAGATTTGGACGTACAAATATATTTGGCTAAATATTTAAAGAACTAATAAATTAATTTTACGTACAGAATAAAGTTTGACTGTTAGGATTTAGTTAATGGTATTAAGATTAATAATTTTATTTAAAATAGGCAACTAAATAACTCAGTCGTAATAAAGTAAAGATGATATTTTGAACAGATATCCTCATGAATTGAGAGAATCAAACCAGCAAACACACGTCAATGGCTGCGTCATATTGCTCAGCTGACACAATATAGGGATTTTAAATAGGATCCTTTCCTGTAATGAAAGTAGACTTTAGCTTCAATGGCTGAATCCTGGAGAACCAGCCAAATACTGCTCCAAGCGAAGATTGACTCAAAAAATTTACATGTGTGTTATTACAGCGTCGTTCAGAATAGCTTTCTAATATCTGATCAAACGATGATGGAAGAACTAGCTGCTAAACAACCGAGCCTGGTAAATCGCTCTAGACTACTATTACTAGGATAACGCTAGACCACACAGTTCACAATAGACAGCCGCTAAACTAGAGGAGCTACAATTAGAATGCCTGCGACCTCCACCGTACTTCCCGGACCTTGCTCCAACAGATTACCATTTCACATTACGATTACCATTTTACCATTGTTCGTAATTATTAAATTAAAAATCGATTCCGATGTGGAATTCGCTTTGAATAATTAAATATATTTTACAAATAAATCTTTATTTTCTTCCAATTACAAATGTAAGGATAATATAAAAAGAAGTAGTCATCTTTATCTTAAAATATTTTTTCTCACTAGTTTGCGTGCAGTCAGTACCGGGCAGCAGCGGGGTTCGTGTGTCTGCTTTCACATTTCCCACTCGCAACGTAAGGCGGGGTACAGAGCACCCCCACCCGCCCTGTGAGCTCCTGGTACCTACCACCCGGTTTTTATTCCTTCCTGCCGGTCGAAAGTAATCAATTTGACTTAATTAATTAAGAAAAAAGCTTTGTCGACGTTTAGCAGGTCAAAGTTGCTTTGTTTATTTCATGGTTTCCCTTTTAAAAAAGTATGCGAGTTTGCAAGAAAGAGGTTCAAATCATTCATAAGTTTATGTAAAAAAACCGACTAAAGAGAATTTAATGAGAACGTACGTTATAGTTTGACGAGGAAACCCAAGAACATTGTTCTAATTTTAAATTATGTTGTGGAAATAATTTGAATCTGTCTTAGTATTTGGCATCCTCTGCACTGTTCTTTCATTTAGGTTTAATGTCACGATATATCACAACAAGAGTACAACAGAATTCTTATATATAAAAATAAATTAATATGCGTTAGTCTCGCTAAACCTAAAAAACGGCTTGACCTATTTAAAAATTTCTTATTGTGTTTAAACTTTATAAAACTGCTAAACTTTAAAAAAGGGTCGTAGTGGTAGTTTGTAGATGATACAAAGTTCACCAGGTCAACTAATAATGAATATTTATTTTTTATCTTCCTTAACCTTAGTTCGACCGGCCAACAGATTATCCTTGATGATCAGGTAGTGATTTTCTTGTAGAATGAAATAACTAACCACTAATTTGATTACTTAACCCAGTTCTTATACTACTATTATGTATTCTGTGTCAATATGACGCACGATGTATATTATATCTATTTTGTTTGTTATTTAATTGGACCTAATAGAGTTACTTTTACACATTTACATCAAATCAATTTAATATGAATATCTTTAATAGTCAGTTATATATCAGTATCCATATTTGTATTACGACAAATTGAAATTTATTACGACAAAAATATTTTCAAATTTTTGCCGTAAAACATTTTGTCAAACCATACGCAGTCATTGAAGTTACTTTCATGTCTATGTCGTCACAAATTGCCAGCATGTCCATCCTATTATGACCGCATAGTACATATTTAATCTTAGTACAAATGACAAGTACGTTCTATATAGTTCGTCCATACATATTTAATTACCTACGACTAAGCACAGGGACAAACATGTTAATTCCCCTGCATAATGTGACCCAATTTCTATCTAGTTTCCTCGCTACAAAATACTTTTCCCTCTAGTTTTCTCGTTGGTCCGATATTGTCGTTATCTAGTTAGCCTCCGGGTGGACGAGGGTCCGAAGGGTCCGTAAGTACCAGGACCGCATACGTAGGTAGGAAGCTTGCGTGCCCACACCCGCTATTTATAAACGTTCGTAATGCGAATGAGGGATTGCGCTCTCGCACGCTGATACCAATTAGGGCTCATGGGATCCTAGCATTAGTTTGTTTTTACTGAAATAAGTAATTAACATTTTCCAGGATTAAAAAGACTGATTTATTCCTGGTATTGAGAGAGATTATGAGATAATTTTTTCATAAGTATTTAAATGTATCAATAGATATGCCTTCTGCAGGCTTTTTTAGATTTAAGATCATTTTGTTATGTCGCAACTAAATAAAATAAACAGATAATATTAAAATTAAGTTTTTATGATTTGATGGTATTTTTCGCACGCATAAACATACATTCATGCATATATAAATAATAAAAACGAATCGGGCTGAGCCCTTACGCCCAGATACCCCCAAGGACTCCAAGAGCCCTTAGGAGCCTAAAGTTTGAGTTATGTCTATGGACACTGAATCTTGTGTGGGTTGAGAGACTGAAATACTGCTATTTGAGACTTACGTTGAATAATATATTTTTATTTGGTGATAGTGAAAAGTAATATAATAATATTAGATTTTGGAGCAAAGCTCATTTAAAATAAAATGGTAATCTACTTGACATGTTGTTCACATTATTTTATTCCAATTACTTTATAGGATAAGCGTCGCTCGTCGCCGCTGCCGTCTCCGCGTCGCCCTCGCGTAGGTCTCTCACTAAAATCAACTGCGTGGAAGCCAATAAATTGTTCCACACCGACTCGTCACATTTCACAAAGGGACTGCTAACCGTATTCGACAACAAAATCACTGTTCAGACGTTCACCCATAAAGGACCATAATAAAGGCATCCACCGCAATTCATACAATTTCATACTTCCCCCTCGGAGGCCACCCCAGACCCCCTTATAAATTTTACCTTAAAAATCCGCAAATTCGGGAATACGGCACGGTCGCTGGACCTTTCCCAAAAAGGGTCTGCCGAAAGGGATTTGCCGTGGGTCCGGGCATTCGGGCCTACACTTATACAAAATGTCCAATATGGCGACCCTCGAGGCTCAAACATACCTAACCGCGGACCTTAACGCCACAGGAATACGTCACGCAAAACTTTAATCACCTAACAACTAAATGGAAGCTTATACGCTAATCCTGGTCGTGAAATCGAGTGCATATTTAAGCAAAAGTCGCATTGAGACAAATCGCAACCTCGTGGCAACAGACAAAGCTTGTAAACAGCAAAGTTTGTTGCCAGCTGTTTCTGAGATCCTGGTGGCCGATTAACACTGAAAGATATCTATCTGTTCATGTTGTAAGCAAAATGTGTTGGTCATTCGAAATCAAGTAAAACTGTATTTTTCATTACTCCATCATACTCAGAGAGTAGTTCTGAAGTTGCCAACTATTTCTTTACATATATAAATATTTACCATTTTTTCAGTGTTGAAAATTAAAAATAATAGTTGGCCGGCCCTAGAAAAAAAAATTAGGCGGGAAAGCGGCAATCCGATCTTCATTTGTTTTTTTTTTTTGAGTTGTTTAGCAGAGATTTGTATTTCAAGTTTTCATTTTTACTTTCCTTCTATTCGTAATAAAAACACAATGTTTGATGCATTATTCATACATAAATTAAAGACTTATTTAATATTAAAAGACTCATTTAGTACCTCGAACTAGTCCTTAAACCCCGCCTCGAGACTAAATAACTTACTGTCACCCCTTGAAATGAGGTTGAACCAGTAACTATGTCTTCTTATCAATAGCTTTGATTTGAATTATATTCCCATAGTAAAAATAGCAAAGCAACTCTTCAATTCTAGCGGATTCGTACCACTTTTACTTTTAACGAATACCTTTCTTTTTGCTGAATAAGAGTGAGTGACATAACCCGTCCTGTGAAATTTCATAGTAAACGAAAACATTATACTATCACCACTAAGAGCCATATACAGTTTAAAAAAGGTTTAATACTCGGAACTGGAATGTTTGGTAAGCGAAGGTACTCTTTTCCATACTTTAGTTCCCCGCAGTTGGTGTGCACTGGTCTGAAATGCTTGAAGTATTCCGATATTGTAAGCTAAAAGTGACCTTATGCAATCGTTAATTCAGACTACTATTTCTAGTATCATAATTACAGTTGGTTTCAATGTCGTAAAAAACTCGTGTGTTGCATCCTGTGCTTAATTTTATGATAAAAGATGGTCACAGCAAGATCAAAAGGCAACATTTTGAACTAAATACGTAAAAAAATTGCATCACAACCGGCTTTTCATTACAAGATGGCGCACACATATGTATGTACACGAGGGGTGTCTAGAAAAAGTTATAATAACGTTAATGTAGGTTCTTTTGACAGCTAGCCGCCCGTCGTTAGCAGCCCTGTGCGCTGTATCTTGTCATAATCTTTTAGGGCTGTGCTGGCTCGTATTGCGGGAGATGTCGAAAGGGATTTTTTGGGGTATCGATAACAACTTTGAATACTTTAATATTTTGTAGTTACAAAGGGAAATCCCTTTATGCCCAAATAAAGAAAAATGGTGTAACTATTCATTTCGAGAGTTTTTATAATATTAATACGTATAAAATATAAACTAATTATATTTATAAAAGATCGAATTTCTTCAAAACTTTTTCCATGTAACCTTTCCTCCTTTTCCAGCCTTCAACAACAATTTGAATAAGTATTCATAATTCCACAGTTAGTGTATGATAATTATAATTAAAATGTATTTTGTTTTTCACACTCACATGACAAATGAAAAGATATACCATATTTTACACTGTTTTAAAACAGAATCAAAAGGACTATACCAAAGTTAGACGTAGTTTAAACCAAATGCAGACTATCTTTGCTTTTATAACCAATAAATGAGACAAACTGATTTTAAAACATGTCTTACTTTAAATCACGTTTGATAATGAGTTGGCAAATGGCGCGTAAAGCTTGTGTGTTATAGTGGTAAATAGCTTAAAATAATACTTTATAAAATATCTAAAAATAACACACTGCCTTTTGAATTTACTTATTATATACACAAAATATATCGGCTTTCAAAGTCCCGATGGCCAAAATTCTATCGTACACATTTTATCGACTGATCCCCGCACAGCGCCGCATCACTAATTACGGGCGCAGACGGCGCCGGGTCGCGCCGAGGGTACAGTCCTCGACAGAATTTTTTCCCCAACACCCCCTATCCCCCCAAAACACCCTGCCCCCCCGGACCCTTCTTAACATTTCCCTGGCTCCAAGGCACAGAAGGAAGACGCCTCGCCTATATGGGTCCTACCTACCCGGGTTATATACTTTTTTAGGGTCGCTCAGACCCTTTGAGGCTTTCCCTCGAGTTAGGGACCTACATATCCCCTTTTCAGGACCGTTCTGACCTTTCGAGGGTTAGGTGCTTTGTTTCGGCTCCATATAAAAGTTGGGTTGTAGTGTTATTTGCGGATGTAAATAAGGTCGCTTGGTGGCTAAGGACTATTATATTTCTCTATGAAGGTACACTTGACCTAGTTCGTAAAAGAAAACGAGGCAGCAAATATAAGTAACATACGTCTATCCTGAAATAATTTATGACTAAATGTTTGTATCTTCTCAATTCAAAATCAAAGAATTAAAATTCCAGCACGCCTTTGAAGATATAATAAAACTTTGTTTTACTTTATCACAGTTGATTTTACCGCCAAGGTTTATACGTACTGGGTACATTTAAACTTTTATGTTAAGTTCCATTGACTCACAACTAAAAAAATTTTTATTCATGATGTATTTTGAAATTTCTGTTAATCTTTTCCTACATTCAGACGGTACCCCTACAGCAAGTAGCATGGCGATTCTTGTTAGCATTTTAGAACATATTATATTCACAATATTCTTTAATATTAGTAATGTTGAGTAACTTTTGCTACGCAATTTTTTTGCGATTCTATGACGATTTGCAATTTAAGCATTAAAATAATAAAAATGTCATTACAAATCTTGAGTTAAAAAACTGAAATAGTTGTGTTTCATTAATTAATTAATAAGAAATATCTTATAAATAGTTTTTCAGTTAGACATTGAATACTTGTATAACAGACAGACATGAAAGCTGAAGTTATAATTAAGTATGTGACGTCAGCTCAGTGGTTGGAGCAGTCACCTCATTGCGAAATGTCGTGGAATCGAATCCCTTTTAATATATATTTTTTCTCGCCTTATTTTTATAGAATTATTGCTATCATTTAAACATTTTTTTAAATATTTATTTTCATGTTAAAAATATTATTCAAGATAAATCACGTATGTAATTTTAACATCAATACATAGTTTTTGAATTTTTTTTATCAAGCAATATCAAGAATCAAATTGATTTGAATTGACTCTTTTCTCCAAAATTTCAAGTCACCTGTTGTACATAAGTTAAAATTCTGAATAAAAGAGTTGTTAATACCACCGATACCTTGTCTTTACACATATTACTTCCCCGACACATCGAAAAGTAGCAACTTCTTCATGGCTGAAATGGGAGTGATGGTGGATAGCACCCAGGCGGACTTGAGGCGTTCAAAAATTACAAAAATAGAGCTATCATGGTAATAATAACTTATGATAATCACGCCTATCTCATCAATGATAATTATTATGTATATGGTGACTTTGATAAGCACAAACATCGTGTTCATAAATCAACATTTTTCAATAAATATTTATGAACGACTTCTTATACTAGTTAATGATATACTTACCGAATATCATTGTAATGATTTCAAATGTTAAAACTAATAAAGGTATGTATATACAGTCAGCCTCAGAATTAGATCAACATTTGAGAACTGAGCCTTATCAACTAAAAATAGTTGCAATCACATTTTGTGTTTTATGGTACTAATGAGTCGACATACTTCTGAGGCCAACCGTACCTATGCATACGTCTTTTGATTGTTAGAATCAAAAGAAAAACCTGCAATAATAAATAGCATTCATCATGCAAGTCTGCAAACGTCTCGCTTCTGGGCCAATTCCTTTGGACATATAAGAAACATATGTGAAGTTTGGGCCATAACAGGACCACGCTGCCAATTGGGGGGTTGGAAAACCATAAAAAACGCGAAACAACAGCTTAGCATACCTCCAGAATCACAAAATAAAAAATGAAAAAATCCCACATTCAAAACCTTTAACCAACCAACTTCTAACAAAGAAAAGGTTCTGTTTCTCTGTATATGTCTGGCACGTTTTCCGCTTATATATTTATTTAGGATTCTATGTCCTGGATAGATCCTTCAAAATTTATTTACTCGATCTGCTCTGTGCTATGTAACGGATGGTAAGGAACCGCTCTCACCCACCCGCATCGGGCCGGCGTGGTAGTGTTATGGTCCAAACTGTTTATGTGTTACATCCATACAGGAAGGCTTTTACCCAGCAGTAAGACGTATATAGTCGTTACTTAAGTAATGGATTAAAGTTCCTATGTATAATGTTTACTAAACCTGGTACTTAGGTACTTGCAAAAAATATGGCGTGTTAAACGTATTAATTATTATAAACGTCTCTCTGAAAAGTTGGTGACGTTAAAACGATGATCTAAAATATGGAAGGTAAGGCTCGGTTATACGGCGACGGATACAGTAACTACTCTAATAGTAAAATAAAATTTAAAAAATGGTGTACGATATGACACAAGTACTAAATAGTATTATAGTATTTTTACGATTGATTTTTTTTAATGTTTTTTTTTGTTTTATTTTTTTTCAATAAACAGTTTATTGAAATTACATTTTAAAAATAATATAGTTTGGAAGATAAATCTAAAATTTAAATTGAAAGCATTTCAATTTAATTATATGTAGTAACTATTTGAAATAAATTCCCGGTGCCAGACAAATATCATATTTGGTTAAAGTACACGCCATTTTAATAATACAAATAAAAATAATAACAATACAAATTAATTGTTTAAAAACTGTTATTTTCCAAGGCCTGTTCTTATCACAAAATATAATTTCAGTGCTCCCACCTTTTGTGGGCATTGTTTTTTAAGTAAAACTATTTAAAATTAGTAACTACTATGACTATTTATATTATATTTATTTTTAAAACTATTTTATAGATCCCCAGATACTCGGTATTAGTTCAAATAGATCTATTATACATGAAAAGTTAAAATGCCTTATTATTAACAACTTTCAAATATATAATACTGTTTTTAATTTTTAAAATTTGTTACGTGGATGTATATAAAACTTAGTATGTGATTATCTTTCCTGACATCATTCACTCAACAACTTTACAGTTCTAACACCAAACAAATATCACATGACTGTCGCGCGGTGGAACAGTGAATATTCTTGACAGTCACGCGATACCTCTAATACGTGACTTCATGCCCTAGAACACGTAAATTAGGCCACACTCCGACTTATCGGGGATTATTCTACTTTATACCGCGCTGCGCCCGTGTACGCCTCCCTTAAGTGCCTGTCACGAGGCAAAAGGCGAACAAAGTAGCTCCCACACTACGGATAGCCCTGCGCTGGGGGCAAACTTTGATACCCCGAGGGGGTCAACCCCCTCGAACCCACCCACAGGCTCTGAGGACGTCTTTGAGCCGAACTTCGGCGGGGAAACCCCAAAATTCAAGTTGCCGTCCCGATTACGAGTTGGCAATATCTTTGAAATTTTCTACTCTCCTGGTGGCTAGGGAATTTTGGGACGGCTTAGTTTGCCAATTTGTTGAGCTTTTTGGTTGATTAATCTAGAATTTTGGTTTAGAAGTCTTGGCGGAATAATTAATTCTAAGATTGATCAGTAATATGCGAAGATTTTTATTTAACAGTTATGTATGACAAAAAAGCATAAATTTTAATAAAAAAGAAAAACACACCAATCATAATTAATATTTACTTATGCAGCATTATTGAAAAAAAATCTTGATCTTTGTTATAATATAAAAATAATTTCCATTATTCAAGAAAAAATATACAAAGAATTAATAATAAAAAACATTTCTTACAAAACCAATATTTGAATAACTGTTTTTGCGAATAAAAGATAAGGTAATTAAATCAGATTCCATTTAAAATTATAGAAATTCAAAGATCTCTACTTATGGAAAAGTAATGTGTTACATTAGTAAATCGTTTTTAATTTTGCTGTCGACACTAGCATGTGCACTTTGATTTATGTGAATCATGCCTAAAATAATATATAATTATGTAATTGAGTCTTCGTTTATAAGAATCAACCATAGGAAACATCTAAACTGTCTTAAACCGCAGTAAACAATATGTCTCCTATATTTTCAAACTAATAACATTCATCCTTATGTACAAGATTATTACTTTACGTACAAAATTATTGTAACTGTAAAATAAATTATTACTTTAAAATCATATTTTTGAAATTGCATTTTTTATTGTTGTTAAAATTTTTCACCCCACACACGTTGATGTCTTTTATTTGGGCACAGTTCTTAAGGAATTCTTGTTATTTTAAGATTAAAAAGTTTAAATGAGCCGTATTTCGATGCAGACAAAGTATAAGTTGCAAAGTTTGCGTTATCAATATTACTTCTAGTGGTCCTTGCTTACATTACTAGTTGTAAATTCTTATTTATTATCAAAATTGTACCATTACTTGTCGTTATTTGATCGCTATCT
The DNA here is from genome assembly GCA_943193645.1 of Acentria ephemerella. Taxonomy (NCBI): domain Eukaryota; kingdom Metazoa; phylum Arthropoda; class Insecta; order Lepidoptera; family Crambidae; genus Acentria; species Acentria ephemerella. Next base: position 2,637,060 of record OW971898.1, on the reverse strand, counting down.
AAAGTTCCCTTGTCGAAAATCTTAAAGCATGATGTCATTGAAATGACATCGCCTTTGATTTTTGATCTAGAAAAATTGTTGATTTTTACATATTTTATAATGGGTTGGAATATAGTTAATTTTCGGACGTATATTTAAAAGATAACTATTTAATTTGCTTATTATTATTTGTTTCTAAACGCGTATTAAAATCAAAATCTTATCTACAAAGCAAAATAATAATTAGATAGGAAGCCAGATATGGTGGGATGAGTTCTAGAGCGAGATACAGGCGCCAGGATAGTAGTCACCGAAAGAGGTTTTGTAAAATACCAGGACAACAGCGTTAATTTGTAATAAAATACACCACATCGACTACGCGGTTGGACCAGGATGACATAATTAGAATTAATAACAGCTTACGATTAGGATAATTAATAATAGCCATCATATTTCAACTAAAACAAAGCTCAGCCAATGATTTTGAATAAGTCACATTGATAAAATTAATAATTTACGGTGTTTTTATTGCTGCAGCTCAATATTTTACAAAAAAAGTTTGTCTTCATATGTTGTTTATAAACCGCATTAAAAAAATTAACAAACAACATTGTCCACGCCTTCACATACACGTAATATCGTGTTGATAGAATTTAAAATTGACGTATGAAAGAATGCAGCGTGCGATGAGCAATGTATACTAAACGAAGCTAATAAAAAGCCCGCGTATGTTAGTTAACTATGCTAGATTAATTAAAACCGCTCGGAATAACGCATTCGCAAGAACCGGGGGCCGGGCGGCCAGCAGGAGGTGCGATAAACTTCTTCGTAAATAAGCAAAGTAATACTGGAAGAGGAATTACCGCTTTGGTGCCCGGGTAAGGCAACCGGATATTTCTTTTAGCTGTCCAAAGAACCTCCCGGTCATAATGCCCTAGGGGGCCGCAGGGGGGCAGATATAAAGATACAGGCCCCCACTTATCCCAGGAACATACCCGGTCCTTTTGCTTTTATAGGGGGTGTGTATAAAACCGAATCGCCCGGTTTTAGCAGTGCTAGACGGTTACGAGCGGGGCCGGCGGCGGTGTGGTCGCATTATGCCAACGAACGATACTATATCAGATGTGGGTATGCGTGTACTTAGAAACAATGTTTGAAGGCGGCACGGTTCATTTATAAGTTCTCCAGGCCAGATGACGACCGCACTGAAGAGCCAATAAAACGTGTATACGGCCTAATGGTAAACAGATACTGATACTCGCCTTTATGTAAGCGTCGCGGTCGCCTTCCAATAAAAACGACGGTGATTTTTTATCCTCGGCTATATTTGAATCTAAACTACGATAAGGAAATTTATGGCAGACTTCTATTATTGTATTTATGAGTTTAGCAGTTTTCTTTTTTATGTAAGCAGATCGTAGGTCAGTTACGTGGCAATACTTGTGCGTCGGCGAAGGGCGATGGTAGTCGCTATATTAATTTCTCGTCTTTATTGCTGGGGTGACATGTGCTTATAAGATGATGGTAACTATGTTGTTTCATTATTCGAATGTTCGTGGGCTGGGGCCTGGAGAGGGGGTAGGGGAGGGAAGCCGTATAAAAACGACAATTTCCTCTAAACGCGCGCCGCGCCCGCGCCCGCGCCTGTGGCGGCGCGCCCTAGCTACTAATTAACTGCCACAGCGGTTATGTCACCCTGGTACCCTTGTTTGTAGGGCGTTGTTATTTTTCTGAAGGTTGGCTGAAAATTGGAACCGCTTAGTTCAAAAATTGTGTAACAAAAAGAAGATAAATCTAAATTTGTCACAATAAAACTCGATGTTTTCTGGGCATCGAGAAATTTTTTCGAGTGAAAAAACGTTTTAAATCTGCATATAAAGAATATAAAATTTGTATGCCCCTAAAGTGATGATGGTATTTCATCCTTCGTAAGCTATCTGCTACGCTTTCTTGCTTGTAGATTTTAGTACTATTTATCAAAGTTCAAAATTAAAATTCTATCATATAGTAAGTAGGGCCTATATATATATATATATACAAGTACCAGTTTCATAATAGGAACCATAATACCCACATATCATAGAATCTGTTATTAGCAATGGAATATAGACCGTTACATCTTGAACTAAGGATGGTTTTGACTCAAAGATAGATGTAGAGTATATCTTTAGTGATAGTAATTATTATGATCTGTTACTTATAAATGCTGTAGTGGTTACATGAAAACTAGGTTTTTTGTAACATGGCTAATGTTTATCAAGAACAATTTAAATTTATAAGACTAATGCAGACCAATTAGTTTATTTCGGTAACTAAGTCTAATACAGTTAAAAATCGTTGGCGCTTCCTTTTATGGTAATAATATCACCTATGTCAGAAAGCACGGCATTATCTACTATTAACTGTTATAGGGTTAATTAGTATAAAATTAGTACTCATTAACGTCATAACAATAAATAGTAGTTAATCTCATGTACCGATCTTAACTATTAACTCGTTTAAATTTATTATTTTACTAAAACTAAATTCTTATACATATTATAACCAAATGGGGTGTTAAGAACTTTATATTGTAATTTGTGCTTAAAACAGATAAAGATAAGATTACAAATGCAGTAAGCCGTGTTATACATAAGTCATTACATGTGCAATGACTTATTATGGTATTTTATAACCATCTTCCATTACTAGATTTACCTGACTCCTTTAGGGTAAGTTAAGTATTAAACCAATGTTATGATAAAAAGGCCATAAAAAATATAATAGTAATCAAAATTTAGTTCAATAACCAAATGTACGATTTTACGTTACAGCCTGCAGCACACACACACACATATTATATACATGTGTTGACTGGAACTCATAGCATATAATATAAAATGGCTGACACGCACGGAGGTGCGAAATCTTGGGAATTGGGGAAAAGATACGATATATTGTTATATTATATGATCAATTTGTGTATATAAAGACCGCCGTTGGTCGTAATCTTTGGAGTTAGACTTTTGTCTGTTATAGGTGTTGCAGGTTCAAATTTATATATTTTTTACGGAATATACTAAGATAAACATCTACAATTTATACCTATGACTAAATTAAAACTCTCTCATAAGTACTACTACTGAGAAACGATTAAAAAAGATATTGAAACATATTGAATTAAATTATAAAATAATAATATAAATATATATATATATATATATATGTACTATAAATGGATATAGTGACTGACTCACTATACTAAAAAATTTAGAGACTCATAATTTTTAACCAAAAAATGTAATTAAATTTTACAAAAATTATTTCAGTTATAATCTTTGTAATTTTCGTCCAATGTTGTTCAGTGTGGGGAATTAGGTTAAGTTAAGTAGGATTATTAAGATTTTATGTACTAGGGTCTGTACTGCCATGATTGTCACCTATGTCTAATGCCTATAAGTTCTATAATAGACCTTTACATTTGTTTGGAGTGGAGGCCAGCTAAGTCTTCAGGCCCGGCCGGATCGTAAGACAGCCGTTAACACCCACTCGCCCGCATTGGGGCCGCCTGCTAGAGTCATACTAAGCTAATGGATAGTATAAATTGCACATACAAAACAAAAACGATATTAATGCAAAAATGTAGATAATACGTAGTTTTAAAGTATTTATAACGCAATGTGATATAAATCTAGATGTTTAGGGAGCAATTAGCCTTCTAAAATAGTCTGGTGATTCTCAAGGAATACATTACATTACAATACTCTTATGTATTTCAAGCCGATGGTTTCCAAGCGCAAATAATATAAGTTTTTCTCAATTTGTTCTTTAGATATTGTCGAAAACTGAATAAAATGAATTTATATATATAATATATATGTATATGAATACACCAACTATATGTTTATTAAACACCACATACTAAATTTTGGTGTATTCTCCAATAATATGTTATTTAATAGTTATATATAACATCTGGTTTTATGTATGTAATGTTAATTTGATGTTCTAAGAGTAATTTTATTACTCACATTGCTCTACCATTTTATGTGAAGAAGGACGTCATTCTTTATATGCGAAAGGCTGTACCTGATCAACACAAAGAAATTCTGTACCCATATGTGATATACACGACAAAAGCTTTTTGTAGGAAACAATAAATATGTTATATAAGCCTATAAGAAAAATACATTTGGAATGAAGGAAAAATAAGGCAAAGTAACCGGAAGTAATACGTCTCGAGCTTCTGGGAAGAAGATATTGCTAATTAATAATATATAGTTGAAAATGAGAAAATAAAGATTTTTATTATTAAAAAATACTGCATTGTTTAAATGCAGTATTTTTTAAACTGTTATAGTTTCAAATCATGAACCAACATAAGAGATACTGGGGTGAATTGTAAAAGGTATAACTGCTTAAAATGTAGTTGAGTCAGCAATTACTAATGATATCAAGTATGTTAATTCAGTATAAGGCTTCTTTTACAATAGACAGGAATAAAAATAGATTTTTGTTTGCTGCAAGAATAGAATAGAATATATTTTTATTGTACATCAGCCAATTCAAAAAGAGAAACACAAAATACTTTTAACTAATTTTGTACAAAGGGCGACCTTATCGCTAAAAGCGATCTAACGATAATACCAGATCTTATTCCAAGTCGTTAATTACATTCAATATCTATATTCTTAATAGAGTATAACTCTTATTTTCTACTAGTTATTATACTTGGTTGCTCTTGCTAATATGTTCCTTATGTTTTTATTAATTAAGCATTTCATTAATCTATATATCACATTTCACGCAGAATCAGATAACGACCGGCATAATTTTGGCTACATACCTACTACATATGTTAATTTATAACTTATGTATCTCATTGATGCACCCATGTACACTGATGCAAACACAAAGACAGCTAGCTATATGAAGCTGGCATACATAGGCTCCTTTGTGTGCGTTCTGTAATACATATGTAATTATCAGAGCATACGTAATATGTAGGTAACACGGGATTGATTTTCCTAATTAAGACAATTTAGGGCCAATTAGCCTCAAGCAGATCGAATTGCTTAGATTGCTCTAGAATCAAGCGTATTAAAGATTTTATAGTGCAGAGGAATGGGCCAACTGAAATGTTTTTGAACTTAATGAGTGCACTTTTTCCAATTTTCTATGCTTTCTCCGCAATCCCTTTGTTCAGACTACCAGGCTATCATAAACATTTGACGATTTACAAGCGATACAGTTCTTTTTTTATATCGATTGTCCCCACATTGAGCGTTCAGAATGTGCGTGCGTTTCGAGTGTCATTGATGCATTTCGGTGTGGGGCCGGGGGGCAATGGGGGCGGGCGCCGGACACCGAGTTTGAACGCACCTCGTCCAGTGTGCGTTCGGTCAACGTGCGGGTTAGACGTGTGTCGTGCGTCCCGCCAACTTATTCGCGAAACTCGATCCGCTGACAACAGCAAACCCAAATAATTTCTACGGCATAGCCAATTTAGTGACCCAAAAAGGTTTGCCTTTCCACGTGCATCGATCACACACATAACGCGTGTTTAAAAAAGTTGCAATTAGGCAGCCGGCGCGGGAAGTTTATCGTCTTGACATTCTAGTTTTTGCTCATTGCAGGTTTGCATAAACACTGTCAGGAATGGACATAGGAACTCGCAATGAGTAAGTAGGCCTTGGCATTAGTGAGCTGTGCCAGTAAAAAATGTAATTAACCCATCGATGAGGCTATCGTGAGTCTAAGTTTTCTTAGTCACGACAGTTTAAGTAATATGGCATTGTTAAGTGAATTTATGACCCACTATTTGCTGTCCCTGCCTTTGAATCTAGAATTATTCAGTCGCAAAATTTTAACATCAATACATTTTGCAGTGCTCGAGATAACTTTTTCAACTATACAAAACTTTTGAAATTAAGTGTTTATTCTTCTTTTTCAATTTTTTCTTTTAGCTTAAGGCATAGGTATATAAATAAATTTAAATAAGATACCAGGCCCACAGACTGGCATAGGAGCTCATAGTGAAAGTAGAAAAGTTTAAAGTAATTTTCGAGTGCAAGCGCGCGTCCAACTAATCAAATCGTTCAGTCCTTCGTTGATAACGCTTCTTACTGTGTTATGTGCTCCGGTCACTTGAATTCACTTTAACTTCTAGTCACCCTCGAATTCAAACGAAGGTTTTTATGGAAGCTGATAGATGAGTTATGATGAGTTACTTTTACCTTCAATCTTTGAACCGGCCAATTTAATAAGGGTCTTTTTGGCACAGAAGATCATAACGAGGTTTATCAATGTCATTAGAAATAGTTTATTAGAAAATGTAGATTTTGTCACATTTTTTGTATGCAAGTTTACCTTAATTAGATATTGTCCATCTCTATTGTGACAGCAAGGTTGAGTGCATTGTAAACTGTAAATAATTAGCTGCAAAATTAATTGACATAGCTTCAGGGGTACTTGTGATATTGAACTGGCTGATTCAACAATTAACGGACAGACTGTTAATTTTTGGGGTACTCCATACATTTTAAGGCGCAATTGTCACTCGCACTAACTTTTACAAGTTATATATAGATATAGCAGACGATAGCGTCTGCTTCAATCACGCCACGACTACCTCATATATCGGCTACGAACAGGCGGCGAAAAAATTGTACCACACTATTAGGTTTAAATATCATCACAGGGCCACCATAGATTATTTTCGCTTGTAGATCGATTTAACAGTTACTATGACGTCAATATTAATTAATATCAGTTAGTAAAGGTTATTTTTTTGATACAGAATTTCCCAGCCATAAAAATCCCAGTTTTCTGTCATATATGAAGGGTATACCTTCATATTTGACAGAACACTGGGATTTTTGTACCATTATCACGCACCTGTAATATTTTTACGGAGTTCACTTGAATTTCTGAGAATTTAACACGATCTTCGTTTGATATAAAACCGTTATTTTCAGTAATAAGGTAAAGAGAAAACATGCTTTTGACATTTTAATACTCAAATGAAACCGTATGAATTAAACTCGGAAAAGAAATTTGGATAAGTTAAATCAGCAATACAATTTTGTTTCTTGCTACCTAAAGGTAATTATGGGATTATTTAAAATAAAAATATCGGCATTGGGTAGCAATAAGGATGTAATAACCGTATAACGTATCATGTGGCACTTTATTTTTTAAAGTTAAAAGCGAAGCAAGAGTACTTTAAAGCCACGAAACCTGCGCATTTTATAGACCAATCCCGAACCTAATTCGCAGGCTAGTTATAAAAACGTTACGGACCACCGTGCCCAAAGCCATTACGTGGCCTTGCCGTTATCGCAAAGAAAATAGCTACCGGTGCAGTGACCGTGTGCGGCTTAACGTTTTCCATTTGATCCTATCGTGTGCTTTGTAAATAGTGATTACGTTTTTTAAACTAGCAGGAGTTTGCCCCGGAGTTAACAAATTTAAATTAGCTTAGTTTGTAGCTAGCGACCTAAATGATTTCAACGAGTATTTGTTAAAATAATAGAATCGATATATAAAAAAGATCAAAATTATAGAATAAAGGACCCGATAAATAAATAAACTTTTTTAAAATTATATTCAAGTTATAATGCAAAATAATACCAGGGACGCATGAGATCTTGGAAATATACGGAACGATGAGTAGATAATCGCATAGTGTCGCATAACAAGCATTCTTAAATAATATGCGTAATTGTGTGAGTGAATTGGCTCTACATCTAAGAAAAAATAAAACATAAATATTAAACAAATATTTTTTTATATCACAATATAATTTAATTTCTACTTTAATTAAACTAAACTTTCTTACCTACTTATTGATAGAGAATTTTTATACTTTTAAATACTCGATCGAATCATAATGGTTTAACATAACGAAACTAAGGAGTAACAATGGGAATCTTCTAAAAATTATTCTTTATAGTTTTGAACTAATTGTTTTTATTATTTTTGTTATCGTATCTAAAGTCAAAAGTTTTTATCATATGTGGAACGCGAAGAGCCCTTTGCGATATAATATTTTCAAACTCTTCGCAGCTTCTGCCTTCCCGGTAGTATTTCTTTGAAACACTTGGTTACCACTCAGTTAAATTTAATATTTTTTTCAAAAGGAAAATGAAATATTTACAAATCTACAGTGAATTTAAAGGAAATGTTTATGTATACTCTTAAAAAAACTAAAGTTTGATAAATTTAGAGGGATTGACCAACAAACCACAGGCCGGACTTTTTAATATAGTCCATAGACCACCTAAGAAGAAAAACTAAAGCAATTCGTTCTTAGTATATCAGAGTCTGTCCATGGACATAAATCAAGTTTGTGAACTCCCAACAAACGTTATTTTGGTGTCAAATAAAAAACAAATATTGGGTCAGCGAATAATCACCCCCTTTCTATTTCAAATAAGAATGTAACGGTAGCAAACAATGCTAGAGTTCATTGAAATCTCGCAAATAGGGGAGTTCATGCCCTCGACAAAAAGTACTCTTTTCGAAAATGAAATACTCGTTTGCAATAGTAGAGATGTGTCTTTTAAATCGATAGAATGCAATATATAATTATTTGAAAATTGAACTAATTACTGTAACGATGAGTGAGGAGATTACTTTTATATTTTATCATTAAATTTTTTACTGTAACTTAATTGTTGAATAAATTGGAATTGTTTGATAACAATTTATAGTTTAATTAACATAGATATTTCCTATTAAGTTGTTCTATTAGGTAAATTGAATAGTATGTACTTATGGGTTAATTTTTAAATAAATTATTGTGGCCCCTCAACCAAAAGGTACTTGGTAACAAGTACCTTTTGGTTGAGGGGCTATAATCAATTATTCGGTAAAATGAAAATAAGATTTTTAACATAGCTAAAACATGTGCAATTTATTTATTTAATAGGTATCTAATTAAATTCCTAAATTTATCAGTATTAATTCATGTTTATTTCAAATACGTTATATTTTCCATCGATATCTACTTTAGATTTGTTGCAGCCCTTCGATGGTACTGACCTTACGCACATTGTTCAGGAGTTCCCTTCCCCTCTGCGCGTTTTTTATTTACATTTATGGCTGAATGGGTGCGATTTGTTGGTCATCTTCTATTTGGGGTTTCAGTTCATTGATGGTTCAAGTTTGTTACGAAATATAATGACGCAGTTTTTTAGATAAGTACAATGTTGCTATTTTGTCATTCGACATTACGTAGTATGTTATATATGTTAGAATATATGAGGGAGTAGAGACGCGTTAAACTATCAATAGTGCAAATAATGTCGATTGCAACTTTTTAAGCATTATTTTTAATTTGCAAAAGTAGTTATATTGAATATTAAGATATACCGTTAAAAATTACTACATAATATTCAAAGTAAAAATGTGATCGCAGCGCATTGAAAGCATAATTTGTCATTTCTACGTAGTCGACTAAAAATATTGCACAACTGCACCGAGATGGGGTCAACGTACTAAAGAGAGCAAAAAAAAACATACCAAATCAAAGACAACAGTGCTGTGTGTGTCCAACCGAATATAATTTCCAAGATGGCAGCCAAAAGAAAAGCTGGCGCCCTACTTCAACACGTCCTGCCAAAGGTAACTTTTTAATTTTGTTTTACTTATCTCTCATAGATAAAATCGGCACGTATGCGTTAAACTACCAAGTACAACCATACCTCCCGTTTTCGTACAAATGCTCGTGACCAGAGTTCTAGTTAAACTGGAGTGTATAAACATGCCAAGGCTGAGAACGGAATGATGGCACTTATAAAATAATATGGCCAGTTCACCATGCTTGCTCGCAAGCTACTATAAAGTGCAGTAAAAATGGTATAATTAAAGGAATTTATAATGACAACGTGTAACACTACCGATTTGTGGTGTTCATGGGTGTGCGGGCAGTGGGAGGGGCTGATGGTCATCCGGATGTGGTCGGGTAGCAGACGGCATCGAAATTGGCGCCAAAGTCAGTTTTCCAGCCGCGGGCGGTTCGCTTTGCAAAATGGCGTCTCGAATGACACGCGGCGACGTTCGATAAGCTTAGAATGGACGTGCCCGGCTTGTTTCTAACTGGCAATAAAATTAGGGCCGTCGGATAAGAGCCTTTGAGCTATCGTTAGGTTAACTGGGGGCGAACACAACTTTACCTCCCGCATATTTTGCACAGTCGTTGTATTTAGCAATATTTATAATATCGGACCTTAAATTAGACGAGTTGAAGTTTATTTACGGTTCGACATTGGTTGTATGGCTCTACAGGTAGTTTATTTTAAAAGTCAGCTTAGTTAAGTTTTTTCTTATGAATTAAATAATCTAAATACGCAACAGTATGCAGAGCTGTGTCACCTCGATTGTTTTGAATAAATTTACATCAAACAATACGTGGATGCAGCAATTGCGGTGTTCTAGTACACGACTAAGCGTAATTTTTCCCGCTTTCAATTCATAACATACCACATTTAGCATTATTCAGTCCTCCTGAAACAGCAATGTGTTGCTGGTATTAATTAAAACCTTTCCTAATTAGTAATTACTTGTGCTTATTTTCAAACAGTGTTTAATGTTACGGTTAAATCGCGTAGAGTTATTGTACCTTGTTTTAAATATTTCGCAAATATATTACGTTTGAAAAAATATAACGTTAGCGTGTACTGAATACATCGCCTGTACATGTCTAAAATGATATATTTGTAAAAAAATATATTTTCATATAAGATTTGTATAAAGGTATTTTTTGACAAGCGTATATTATTCATTCTATTAAATTATTAGCTTAAAACTGCAGGTATTTATATTGTGTGAATTGTAATCTCAAAAAAAATACCTCAACAGTAAACCGCTTTCTAAAGTTTGTAAGAAATTATATATTTTGAAAAAAAATGTATGTATTTGGCTTTTATAATAAACATTATGCAACTTTATTTGTCCTATATTTAAGTTACATAGAAAAAGTACTTAGTAAAATAAAAAAATTGAGTATAAATACGTGTGCGGATGCACCTTATACAACTACACAAGTATAAATAACAAAATTTTATCAGTAAAAGTCAGAATGCGCTACCGGGTAATTTCTTCAGAATTATAGGAAAATATATCATATGAAAATATGATAAGTGTGAAATTGCTACCCGAAATTCCATGAAGATCCTAAAACAGTAACAAATATATAGTAACAAGTAGAGTTAGAATTCAAATTAATTTAATCCTGTTCATTCTAAGCTACCTTTTGTCTCTTGAAATCGTCTCTAAGCCCTGGATTTTTATTTATAATGTTTAGAGTGCAAATAACAACGGAAACACATATCTTACGCTTTGTTGATTCTGTTTAATTTAGAAAGTATAATTTTTGGTCTTCCATTGGTGGGGCATTTTCATCTTTTTCTAGCTAAATGGCGTTCTCACACAGTAGAAAACTATTTATTGTGTATCTACGACTTATTAGACACAATACAAATAATAAAATCCTAAAATTCCTACAGTTTTTATATTAAAGTTATATTAAAGAAATTTTTATATTTTTTTTTATATTTGGTATGATTGAATTAAACGACAATTCGTTTAATTCAATCATACCATAAAATTATTATAACATACATAAACATACATAAAATTCTTATCATAATTAAAAAGAATTGATATTATAGAAACTATCATATTCAAAACGAGGACCAAACAGCAACACTCAATATCTAAGTAAAATTATTTTGTATTAGGTAATGTCCATATTAAGTAAGCACGCTTGACCAGTGAGGCGCCGGGTGACCTTGTATGCGCGTACCAGGCTAAACCTAGATACACTGCCTAGGTCTCAGCGCCTGCGGATACATAGCCTTGTCCATTGAAATGTTTAGAGAATATTTACAAGTTTACTACTTAATGCCGCGCGGAATTAGTACTTAGGGACGAGGCTAGTTTGTAGGTATTGGTGAAGTTTTGTCATATAGTTTTAAGACTGGTTTTCCTACTTACACAGCGGAATTAGTAATATTATTTCATTGTTTGCTATTTGTTGGTCAAATCGAACTTCTAATTGTCGAATATATTGAATTTTAACACATAAAGCGTAAAATTGTTATTTTTATTAAACTCTATATCATTAGTAATAAGAACTTAACTCAGTAAGGTAGTAATAGTTATTAACTGAACAACGTACTCGGTGGCTGTAGTATTTTATATTTTTGTGTCTTCACTTAGTTTCTGTATTACGCCCAAAAACGTACTCAACCCTTTTAAATTGTTTGTGCTTATGTGCAACCAATGAGACGTAATCACGAAATTGACTTTCAAACTTGTATTTCCAAGAAGCGCTCTAAAGCGCTGATCTAATTGAGGCGGTCCCGTCTACCGGGAGCTTTATGGGAGCGGAAATTTTTTAATGTTCGAGTTACTTTGTTAAATTGACCAAATCCCTGATCCTGGAACGCGCTTGGTACCGGCTTCAGTGGGTTTAACCTAAATTTTGAGTTTAGTTTGTATTATACACAGAATAAATTTGCCTCTGGTTTGATTCGAAACGACTATGTTAGAATCAATCAGACTTAAATATTACAAAAGAGGCTGCATATCACCGTCCTTATAATTTGCATGAAGGATGCTAAAAATGGTTTAAAACTTTTTAAACTGTAATTTATTATTTTTGTAAAGATTAACGCAGATGTTATAAATGTCAATGTAAGCACTATGATTAAACTAAAATTACATGATTATATTGTGAATTCTAATTAATTGCTTCTATATTTCCAAATTAGCGACATTCAAAAGTAGTCTTGGAACGTTTGATGGCTTCAGAAATCGAACCTTATATAATGTCAAACATTATATAAGGTTCGATTTCTGAAGCCTCTCTGGAACAGACGATTTGACAGCTGATTACTTAATCGGTGGAAGGCTGTGCTCTTTTCAGTATAGTTCAACCTAAAGTACTAAGACTCAAGAATAATGCAGGAGTCTTGTAAAAAGATTTTGCTTAATCAAGTGTCCACAAGACAGGCACATTACGGTACTTTTTTCTAAAGGTTACTGAACTCCTTTCTAAAGTCGATGAATTTGCTTCTTTACACACATAATCGATCGCTTTGAGATGTATCGGAAAGCTTTAAATGGATTCTGCCTTTCAATTCTTGAACCCCAAAGGACCGCGAATCGATACCCAGCTTTGCCTTAGAAGTAAAAAACTGAAAGAAACGAAACATTGGCAAATTGTAAAACTACATTTTGTTTCAAAAAACCCTTGGTCCAATCAACTTCGACTTTGTATACGTTTAGTAAAAACTATATATTTATCGCACACCAGGTGGATCATTCTTATTTGAATGAATTTTAATCAATTTAATTCCGTTGGTTATTAAAAATCCGTTATTAGTTTAAACGTAAGAACGAAACGGATATACATTAATTGAAATTGTAACCCAGTAACTTTCCAAGCCACAGACTGCATAAGACCGGTAATTGTTTTATAGAAATAAGTATAAAAATGTACAATATGATACCACAAAGTTTTATTGAATTGCCTCTGCATAAATTTAAGTCAACTATTAAAAGTTGTTTGATGAAAAAGGGGTATTACAAGGTAGAAGATTATTTTAAAGATAAAAATTTGTGGCCACTATAATTTGCTTCTCTGCACTTATTTATTATATTTTGCAATATTTAAAAATATATTTTTTAATGCACTGTAAAACAAAACATGTATATGTTTATAATACTAATACATAATGACATAATTGATTTGTAAATGTCATTATAAATACTAAAGGCTGAGAGTTTCTTGCGCCGCTTCTTCTCTGCAGCTACTAATTCGTCGAAGCGGTAGTAGGGTTGATTGGGAATATGCATACTAGTGTTATTTTTAATTTTAAAATAAGTATTATTTTAAAATTAAAACTAACAATTTATTTAGTACATATTGAAATACTATAACTGGGACAATTAGTAAATGCCCGGTTGATACCCAGTAAAATTATGAGTATTGCCTTTATAATTATATTTATTTATTTTCTTATACATATTCCCTGTTGTGACGATTTAAAAGAGCTTAGTAAATAAGTCTATTTAAATAAAGTTATTTTTGACTTTGACTTTTTGACTTTGACTTTGAGTTGTCATATTAAATTACCTGAAACTCTAAGTTATCAGAAATCAGAATTGAATATTGAATGCCGTCAGTTTACAGACTTATTAAATGTTTAGCATTGTTAAATCTGTCATTATACCTGTCGGAATAGAAGTTATTTGAATCGTTACAGGAATAGTTAATACAACCTTACAAGATATAAATAAGTTTGCCTCCAATTAAATTTCAAGTGTCAATACAATAACAGCACGGAAAATATAATTTATGAAGTATTTTTGTCATAAAAGAATAGTCACATATAATTTCTTTTTGCGAAATAAATTTTAACGGTTCGAAAATTGCAATGACGTGTCGTTAATGTGGTACAAATATGTTACTTATAATTAAGAAATAAAAATTACATTTTGATGGGTGAGAATGATGTAAATGGTTTGATTAGAATGCCGACCGGCTGGTCAGTGGTCAGTGCCCCTATGTACAGGATACTTGACCAGAGGTTCCAGGTAGAGTCAAAGTATTCGTTAGATCGCATTTTAATATTAAATAGAAACTAAAAATAGGCTAAAGATTTAGATAGTCTAGATAGAGCTATGTGGTATCTGACATGAGTGAACTTTTTTGACTATTTGGGAAATCTGTGAGAGACTTCATTTTAAACTTCTGTTTTTTTAGTGCAGTTTTAGGTTATAAGCGAATCATCTCAAAAGAAATTTTATTTTTCCAATAAACTGAACGGCATTCGGAGTTCGGTTACCAGGGCGTTATAAGTCACAAGGTCTGGTCTGCATTATTCAAAGCAGGTTGCATTCCGAGTTCGCTCACTGATTAGCTAAGCAGCGACTTGCGAAGTGATCGCTTTGCCGAACCCTGTGCTTGACGTTTTCTGCGTTACTATCAGGTTAATAAGGTAAAGGATTATTATGGCTTATACCCAGAAACATAATGAACGTACGTGTGCTCGTAAACTTTGTTCATGACTTAAGCTTATAATTAAATTGGACCTCAGACAATTATAGAAGTATGAACGAGTATTCATAATTAAGTACCTTATTATCATACCGTACATTCAATTGATTTTAATGATTTTTAATGCCTTATTAGTCTAATGATATCGTTACTGTATCACCATGTATAAAAGATTAACGTTGTTTAAAATATAGATTTTTCAAAGAAACTTGTGATGCAAATAAATACAATATATATTTTTTTAATTTCGCATTTACTGCAAAAGTATTCAAATTGCTAAACCTACGTCAGCAGGATTGTCACAGTGCAGTGGTGCCACCCTAGCGGCGAGCGCGCACAACTTTTCATAAACAATTTTATGCGGCCGCATAAACTAGCCGGCACTAATAAAAGTCGGCTTATGCTCCTACTAGACGCCGAGGAAACACGCACTAATTCCATTTTCGCCCCCCAATTTATATCTGTCACTTTTGGTGCCGTGGTCGGTGCCCGTAAAAATATTGTTTTTACTTATCCCTAGGGGAGGGGAGCCCCCGGCTTGGGGGCGTAATTACTTGAGCATCCAGACAGCTCACGAGGCTGGAATTATAACGGAGGTTCGTAGGCGAGCCGCCTCCGTTTTTGTAAGTGACAGAGAATATTTCTTTATCCAACCTAGGCCATTTAACTATCTCAGTGACTCTGAACTGCGGTCCATTTTAACCCTATTTTATACAGAAATAAAACCGTTTATAAACTATAGGCTTAAAATAAAATGGCATGTCCAATACAATTTACATTCCTCTTTAACATACAATCAACTATACCGCTAAAATATAATAAAAGTTTTAACCATTTACGTTGGCCTTAAACGCATTTTAAATAAATACACAGAAATATACAAGTTTATAGTTTTTATAGAAATTATGACAAATGTGGATGAAAAAGTAATCGATAGCGGTTTGACATTAATGAATGACAAAGTGTGATAAATTGTTTGTAACAAGAAAAGAAATATGTCCACTGTTTTTGTGCTTAATCTAATTATTTATATGATCAGTACAATAACCGCCTTATCTACACAACGCCCTGAACCACAAAAGTTTTCCACACAAAAGAAGAACGAATTTTATGAGTCGACACGCGTGTGAAACGGCCCGAGCAGGGCTGTCAGACATTTGGGGGAAAATTGGGGAATGTTCGCGAAGAGATATATATTTACCAGGAAAAGTACCTACTTACAGTTTTTAAAAATAAAGTATTATTATGTTATGTAAAGTCAATGACGTCAGTTATATACATGTTTGATGTAAAAAAACCATAGAATCATGCAACTAAGCTCACTATAATAATATGAACAGTATATAATTCGTTGGCTGTTTGTTTTTGAATAAAGATAGGTGGTATTATTGACAGGATTATACTACATGTAGGTATAGAGTATACGCAACACATATTTGTTTTACGGGTCGCGTTCCTCGTATAGAGTAGGCACACCCCTAAATGCGGCGTAACGGTAAATTTTAACCACGTTTGTAAATCTCGTCGTCACGAGGCACGGAGCACTAGGGGAGCAGGAGCCTCAAGCGGGCGTCGCACGCACTCCTACGTAGCTATCCATATTTAGTACGTTCAGTTTATCACACTTCAAAGAGCAGCCTCGAGTAGGCGCAAGTTGTAACCGCCGTCTCCCTTGATACCCCTGTAACTACGAAGCTTTGTGAAATTCGCGATGCCTTTCGAGTTTAGACCCCCGTTCGGTTTTTCGAGGTCGCCCGCCTCCCTGTGTAATTCGAGTATCAGCTGCCTCCTCCGCGCTTATGTGACGCTAGTACACCGACGCGGTTTGTGCACCTAGTTCGCAGAAACCGCGAATATGTGTTTAATTATTTTCAAGATTTCCATGCTCCCCCAGCTCGTCAAACGTTCATTACTGCATTTATTTACATGGTGTATCCTGATTGTATGCTCATTTATAATTCTGATATCGTTCTCTAAATATGAACGTAAGATAACACAGATTTATACAAATATGAAAAAAAGTCTTAAATTTCTTGATCATAAAACCGTCACTCGAGGAGAAAGACCACTTCTTTCGGCGTGAAATTTATCTAGACGAATATAGTTTACTAGTTCTCATTATGAAAGTAGTCTTTACGTAGACCGGGTCTTCGCACCCTTGTTCGACGACTGCGGTGTATTACAAAAGTGTTCTTAGTGCGTCATGTGTGTCGTTGTAGTGATCGGATCGTAACATATAAAAGTAAGCAGCAGAACATTGCTGTTGATACCAAAACGTTTTTAAAGGAGTTTTGTTTCTGCTTTTTCTATATATGTATACCGGTTTGCCTTAAAGAATTTACAGAATAAAAATTTTCTTTTCGGGGGAATTTAGTGGCGCCAACTTTGGAAACCAAAGTTATAAGAATATTTGACGCACTGTATTTACTAGCGAAAATAACCGTTGTTTTAGCTTAAATAACTTGCAAATTACATGCAATCTAAGGGTAATACATTTATTTCTCGATCGACCACCATGTATTTATTAGTTTTAAAATAAATTTTATAATTTAAATAATTCTCGGCCGAGTTTAATATATTTTAATAATAGTATTTTATAAGCCTTCGGAACAGGTTTATCGCGCCTAAAGAAATAACAAGCTTTGTCTATGGTAATATCCAAGTAATCATGGCGTCTATTATATTAATTAATTATGTCAATCTACAACTATAATCGAATCTTGTTTACTGCGCTTATCTAAAAATTATCTTTTCAATATGGTGAATGTGTTTAAAACAAAATATTGAAAAAATGAGGTTTCTAATTTTTAAGCCTAAACTGTTTTTTACTATATATATTTAAAAAAAATCAACAAAACTAAAAATCGACCATAAAACTTGAGGGTTGACCCTGATTTCTCTGGGATCTCATCATGAGACCCTGACTTGGCGACAATGAGACTACCTCAGGAGTACGCTCTATTGAATACAGATTGTCTATACAGAGTTACCGGGTTTTATGTAGGCGAGGAACTTGGTGTGACAAGCTTTAGGGGCCATTTGCCCCTGGTAGACCGGCGTCATCATCGACACTGTTAAAATACTCCAGGGCGCTCGAGTTTTAAAATCCTGTGTAACCGTACAATTCTGATAGAATTAATTTTGTATTATTCTTCTTCTTCTTTTGTATTCTTCTTTAATATCCTGAAGTTTCCATGAATTTTCATTAGTAATATTAAGGAATTTTAAGAAGTAAAATACAATAACAAGTTATATCCAAAATGTTACTACATGTATGCCAATATTGGTTAAACATGAGGACTTAGAATACCATCACCATTGTGGCTAAATACAATTAGTGGGTGAAAAAAAACCCATTCGGGATTAATCATGGTGAGAGATGCATTGTTTTTGTAATCTTAGCTTGTTCACCGCAGGCTAAATACTTGCCGAACTGATATCAAAATCAAACATTCTAATACTAAGCGAAATTTTTTCCAAATCCAAACAGTCAAACAAAATATAACCACTCATAGCTACATAGATACCACAATACTGATGAGTAGTTAGTTATATTTTTTGAAGTATCCCAACGATTTATAAAATACCCAGACAGTTTCCTACACGTGTGTGAGTCGGATTGGATATAATCAGTTGGCAATATTCAGAAGTTATGTTTTCGGAGCAAGGGTCGAACTTCGGAGGGGCGGTTATTTAAACGATACAGTGTTTTAGCTTAGATTTCATGAATCAGTTAGAAGCAATTTGGCGATTACTGATAATGAATAAGTTGTACCAGGGTTAAAATTGTTTTGTATTTTTGTACTTTAAACCGCCTCTGTGGTCAAGTGGCTGAGACCATGTACTTCAGATCTGGAGTTCTATGGTCATTTCCCAGTGAGGGCAGAAATTTTCTACTCGATTTGATTAGTGGTAAGGTCTTTTCTTAGTTCGTCTGACTAGCTATGATTATCTTAACTAAGACGGCCGCTATAACAATATTGTTAACAGGATTATTGTGTTCCGGCAGTGGGTGGTAAGTTAACTAGTAACCTTAAAGTAGTAACTTTAAGGTTGATGAATACGGGTGTAGTTTGCTTTCATATTTGACCTTATTACGTTAACTTCGAACTTTGACGTTTTCACAGCTTGAAGGAACTGTAGACTTGATTATATGGTTTTAATTTCAACTCAATTTATCCATCCGTGCCCGAGATATAGGGTTTTGACAGACAGACGGGCGGATGTACAACAAAGTGATCCTATAAGGGTTCCGTTTTTACTTTTGAGGTACGGAACACTAAAAAGAAAGCTGATAGTCTTTCAAGTGATAACCATCGCTTATGGACACCATAGCTCGTATCTATAAGCGATGGTATCAAGAAATCACTACATACTCCAGATGCGTCGACGTTATGGAGAAAAGACTTTTATCTTCACGTCGAAAACAGCGAACTGCTTCATGATCGAAATGGTTAGTTCTATTTACGTAAAAAATGGGAAGAATTGTATTTTTTTATTTATTTTTTTATTTTTTATTTATTTATTTATTGGAACAAAAAAATAGGCATACATAAAAAAGTAAACGATAATGGCTACATTAGTTTAAAATAAAACTGTGTCGCAGACATTAACGCCCACCTCCAGTAAAAAGAATACAGAATATATATTGAAACTAAAATCACAGACTTACTTAGTAGTCATATAGTATCATATTCGGATAATGCATTACCATCTTTATTGTCAGTGGCATAAAGCTAAGTATTGTATATGCTTTGTTTATCACAACTAAAAGACTCATAACGTCAATTCTCTTAGGATCATGATCCTTTGACGGTGTTTTTGCTAGCTTTGCAGTTCGGGTTGTATTTTTGTATTAGTACCCGGTAATCGTCATTGTTCGATGATAGCGACCAACCCGGTAAATCAATGCTGTTATGTAATACGTATACAAGTCATCGCTTATGTGCTTATGTAGTATATAACAAGCGTTTGTACGGGTATAGTGGGTACGCGTGTACGTAGATAATCTCGTCATAGCTCGCACCCGTTATGGTATTACAGTGTGTGGGCGAGGGGGTCGTTTGGGCGCTGGGGGGCATCCGCGAGGGGGGGCTGGCTGTCCGCTTTAAAAATACCGGGCCACTAGGAAGCCGTTCATTTGAAAGACCGCGAAGACTTTCCGTTCGTTTTTACGCTACTGGTGTAGACAGACAAAAAGTTGCAAAATGGCGAACGAAAAACTGCGAGCAATTAGCGCTATTAGCACGGAACGTTTTTGGCTCGGATGCAGCGAAACAAACTTGACAGTTCACACTCCAGCCTTGCAAGAAATATTTGTATCGGAGAAAATTTTAAAAACGACCGAATCCTCAAAATTCTTAATATTGTCAAAGCTTCAAATTTGTGTGCACGATTTCAATTATTAGCAAAACAAAAAAATATCACTTTAAAAGTTTCTATAAATGTATTTAGTACTTATTTATAGAAACGGGTAGTAACGGGATAGTTATAGTATATCTTTAGTTACATCAAGTACAGGTACTAATTAAAAGGTGAAGTCTGATCAGAACACTATATCATTTTCATCAGGTTCTCAGAACTGGTCAACTTGACTAAAGTGCTGTAATTTAATCAATATGCGTCATCTTCATAAGCAAGCCACAGCAAGGATGTGGCGACTGCGTCTTGGTCATTATCGATAATCGCGGACTTTGCAGGCTTTCCGTATTGGAAGCGTTCCGAAATTTATTTTGTTCGTATTTTCATAATTGGGCGCGGGTGGACGGGCGCTGGGTGGCGCCGCGGGCGTCATCACACCCCTCGCGTGGGTATTTAATGATTATACGCTGACTGCCACCTGATTGCTGCGCTATGCCGCGTTGTGCATGATTGCTTATCGATGTATGCAAAACTATCGATAGGGTTTTCGTTGTGTTTCTTTGTTTGACTTACTCATTAACTTGTCTGCTATAAAAGCTATTAAATATATCAAAATTACAGTTAAACTATTAAAGTTAAACACAATTACTTTGATAATTCTGGTAATTGTGATTATTTGACACATAGTTATAGCCAAATCGGCTGATTACGAGAATATCATATTTAAGTTACAATATTCTATTCTTAAACTACTAGAATCTTTTAATGCACTAGACTAGTGTGTTTCTTTATCAAGAAACACACTAGTTTTTTTTTTGTATACATATATAATAGGTTGTTCCAAATGAAAGCCTGGCGTACGGAAATATTAATATAGTTTCGGAAATTTTTCACACCTGAACTATCGAGTGTCGATAAGCGTTTGATAGTGTCACAGCGTCGGTGCTCGCGGGGTGGCAGCACTACACGGGTAACAGGCGGGGTCGCGGGGGGGTACATAGCCCATGTATCAGCACATACCAAGCCCTCAGCACATA
Source organism: Acentria ephemerella (assembly GCA_943193645.1). Classification (NCBI taxonomy): domain Eukaryota; kingdom Metazoa; phylum Arthropoda; class Insecta; order Lepidoptera; family Crambidae; genus Acentria; species Acentria ephemerella. The sequence goes on along the minus strand of OW971898.1, from coordinate 2,615,634 downwards.
GCCGGTGGTGGATTCCCGAAATTTTGCATTTATTTTGTATCGAAAACTAGGTTATTCTGCGATTTATTCGTCTCTCTGTATGTTATTTATTGCAAACTATGGACAACTATGAAGAATTCCACTGTCAAATATTCCGAATGATATTATTTCTACTTGCGTGAAGTGATAAACTGAAACCAATCAGTTTACGCCTCTGTTACGTATGACGTAAAGGAGATAATGCTGTAGCCTAAACCTTCCACTCGCAATGGTTTTCGCAATAACTCATGCATGATTTCGTCTGCAGAAATTGATATTTAAATGTAAAGTAATTAAGCTTTACACTAATAAATCAAGTTACCTATTCATTTGACTATCATACTTGCTACGTATCGGTGAAAGATATCGGTAGTTAAAAAAATAACGCTGTACAACGCCAAAAGGTTTAAAATTCATTGATTTATAACTTTGAACAGAGGATATTGCATGGTTAGTTAGTAACTGTATTAAGCGTACAGTTCGCTTTCTAAACTTGACAACTCGTTTTAAAAACTATAGGATAGATTGGTTTTACCTCAAACCATTGTAAAAATGATTTGACTATATTGGGACTATCCAGTATACCCACTTGACTTGTATTAATATTTTTTCCCACTGTTAATAAACAGTGATATTTATTTTAACTATTTTTTTTAACTATCAAATTATCTATCTATCTTATCTCACATCCTATGTGTAGTTTTGCAAACATAAAAGGCTTTCGTTATTTATGTCATAACTTGTTAAAATTCTATTAAAGTTATTTAAAGGAAACTTTAGCTTATTTTAACTGTTTTTTTAATATTAATATACACTTATGTGCGATAAAGTATTTGATTAAAAAGCTTATATATGCTCTTTTCTTATTGCTTTTACAGCAATAATTAAAAATAAAATGTCACAATTCAATTTCGACGTTGGGTAAAACGAAATAAAACTTGTTTTTAAGTATTTTCTTTAAATAACATAATTTGAAGCGTGAATTTATTTTGTTTTCTGTTAAGCAGTAAATAGTATAAATAATCAGCGTCCGAAATTGTATCTTATTTTAAAAAGCACGTAGCTTAAAGTCCTATTTGTTAATTCGTTACTTACGTGGCGTCCCACGTAAACAACGGCTATTCTTTCTTCTTTATTTGACCATTTAAATTATGCATATGATCGCGTTAGCTGTCTAAGTACCAGGTGCACATAGTCAGTTAGGAGTTAGGTGGGGTGACAAGCAAGATATCGACCGTCTTAGGGCGGTGGCAAGGACCGCATCTGCTATGCGGACACTAAATATCCGTTGACCTAACCTACCTATAACACCTACGTATCTATGTTTGCCTACTACATATACATTGCAATTCAGCTTGTCATTAATTACAACACAATGGCAGATAAGGTGCAATTGTGCGTGTGTACTGTGAGCGATAAGTAAACCATGACAGTGCTTAAGTTAAATCGGAGACGTATAAATAATAATGAAAATCAAAAATAAAACTTCACTTATAAATTATATTATATCAATTACCAACGAAACCTATGTAATTGTTTATGTAATTTTATGGTATACAATAAAGCATATTCTTTCGTTATCTACGTACATTTATGAAGTGCTGGTGCACCCAGTCATGCATCTAAAATATAAATAAAAAAAGATGCAAATTTGCTTAAAGTTAAAAAAATATATGTTGAAACTGAGAAGGTATTGTATCATGGAAAGTTAATTGATGTAAATGTGAACTTAAATCTTATGTTTACGCAAAAAGGAATAATTTTTTTTTACCAAACTCTTCATTAAATCAATTCAATCTTTTTAGCAGTACGTAAGTTAATATGTAACTACAAATTACTAATATAATAATAATTAAAGATAAGGTCGCCTTTTATACAAAATTGTAAACTGTTCCCTATGTGTTTCTCCTTTTGTATTGGTTGATGAACAATAATGATAAGATATATTGTATTCTAAAATTGATCTAAATTAATTTCGCGAATACCTATTTAAAATATTGTATCTTGAGTGCTTGACATTGAATAAGTTTCAGTTACACTTTGTCGAGAAGAGAATTTCATAAAAGTGAACGTATTATCTATGTTAGATAATAACAAAAAAAAATTTTTTTTCGCTATGGCAATCCTAGAAATACAAACATTCGGTATTGCAGTATTACTCTAAAATATTCACCTTTTTATAAATAAAATTTATGATATGACGACGTTAGGTATCAATAATCTGATGACATGTGTTTAATTATTTTAGTTTTTATTTGCAAGGACACTTAGATTCTTTTGTAAGGACTTTCCACGATGATAAGTTGATGATGAAATAAACGAAAAGTCATACATAATTAAGAACAAAGATCAAAACTTTTCGTAGAAAACGTATAAATTAAAAACAAATATACATATAAATTAAATACGTATTTCACTTACCTCTATTTTTCTGTACTATACAAACTGTATACTAAAACATTTCAAAGTTCAGTATAAATAGTGGAGTGGCGGTGGATTAATGACGCCACACCGACCACTTGTTGAATGAAAATCTTCGCATGTTTTCGTAAAGTCGTCGCTCGGTTCGAGTTTACAGCGCTAAAATGTCACGCATTCCTTTCCTGATTTTTGTTTAGAAATTTTAGTTGAACACAACACACGAAGTTGGTACTTATTATTCAAGTTATTTATTTATTGTTTTTATTGTCATAATATTTGAACAATAAAATAATGATAAGTCTGTAATTTACCTTCATCATTACTTTTATTTTATGTTCACTCCTGAATAGCGCGCGTACCTATCCAAATGGACCGATATTGATTTAAATACAAATTAAGAGTGGAAATTAATAATACATATAACAAATATTAGTTAATCCACTTAAACACGTAAAAGAAAACTCAGAGTGAAGAGCTGCAAGGTTGTTATGGAATAGACCTTTGATCTAAATTTTTATTAACATACTATAAAAGAAAAAAAATAATCAATAAATTGCGGTATCTAAAACTAAAAGCTTTGACGAAGATGATTCAAATATGCTTTATCTTATCATACTCAGTAAAGGGCCAGGATTTATTTCCAGAGCACTTCGACCCAATAGGATCTTTTGTGCTTCTCTTATCCTAGTGTCTGCTGTCCTGAAATACGCTTGGAGTCAGCAGCCCTTTGTCTTCAGGAGTGGAGTAACTCAGAGTAAAGTGACCCATTCTTTTTTTAGAAAGAGCATCACAGTTGCACAGGATGTGTTCCATTTGTTCAGTGTGCTCCCAATAGGTTCCAGATACGCTTTTAAATAATAAGAAATAAATAAAAAGCGAGATAGGTACTTACGTCTATTGTTTTTTGTCTTTGCCGGCAATGAAATTATTGTAGTTAATGAGGTTTTATGTTAATCAGAATGCAATAATTAATGCTTACACTTGTCTTTAATTATTATAGTTTCTTATTATGTTTGGTTTATAAAGTTGGAACAATTTATTTCAAATATTATAATGAAAAACATTAATTTCTCTTGTTGATTCTATTTATTTCTTCAATTAGAACCGTTTTTATCGCCAATTTACATTGACTTGCCTCTCTCAGAAACTTTACTGGTTATATCTATGGTAGAGTACGCCTACACTTACTCACATAGCTGTTTGAATTATTTTCAATTTATATTGTCTAAAGTTCTATTTTATTCGATTTTGTTTAAATTAACTGCGGTTTTCCAAATTATGCACAAGCAGCGCCATTTTAGAAGTTCATCAATTTTGCATAGATACATACTGTGACACAAAAGCTGTGGGGGACGATGTCAGTCGGTCATTATATTTTGCTGTAATATACTAGTAGATTTAAAGTTTAATTTATTAAAAACAAGAATGTACATTATTTACTTTTGCATCCTATCAATATTGTTTAGTTAATAACGACTTTATTTTTTCAATTAAATTATCAAATTCAAATAAATCTATCTATAAATAATAGGAATGCTGATCGTTTTCGGCATCGAAACTTAAAAATAGCTAAGTATATAGCTAATATAGAACGTATAGAGCGATTACTAATTTCTTTGCCTATCTGGCTTAGAAGTCCCTAGCGCCTAGCAACGGCACCGCTCGCAGCAGTCTGAGTACACAAACACTGTCATGTCAATCTTGGTACTAAGAGCCCAGCACATACGCAGAGGTGGTACTAGATACTACCTATATTTAGTGGCTTATCCATTTGAAGCACTATCGATTTGCGCTGTGCAGAGCGTTGACCCGCACAGGCAGCCGCCTGATTCGTTAATTTATCAATAATTAAAAAAACTGGTAATCACCCTGTTTACTCCCGGTTACTGCTCGATGACAGAAAATTGTCTTAAAGTTTTATTGTGGCCAGTTGCCGTACCGTTTCTAAACTGGCATTTTTATTATAATACTTTCAAGTATTTTCAAAGAAGGTCTTTTCACAGAACTTTGTTTTCTATTGTTTCAGGATAATCTTACTACTGAACCGGCCGAAATGAACGACGATGATAACTTTTCGAGTAAGTATCACTTCAAGTTCGGACTTTTATACAGCCACTTGCATCACATCAATTGAAAACATTGGTGTTTTATGCTCAAATTAAAAAATATAAAATCCATTTACTATGGTATATCTCGGCATAAAATACTTACCGATTGGCTTTTTTGATACATGAACAACAATTCTAAATTTGAAATTGATTGGCGAATGTGATCTGGTGCAGGTCAGGCCCTCGCGAAAGATGCTGAGAAGTTGAAAATGATGTTGCTTGCATGGAATTACCACAGCCAAACGCAAGGTAAATTAACTTTAGAATAATTGACGATCGTCTAGATAAGGAACCTTTCGTGACGGCCACGATTCCTTGCAGAATGCCGGCGTAAGCTTTCCACTTTGGCGAAATATAAAAACTGGTCTGAGTGTTCAAGATGTTCTTGTCCGTATATTAGGCGACGACGGTTTGCATAATTTCCACAGTAGCAGGAGGCTCGTTTTGCTATTTTTATAAAACATGAAGCCATATCGAGAGAGTGCCCATGTACCAGGGGAGTAGCCGTCGCAGGCACCTCAAATTATTTATAGGCATGGGTCTTGTTCGGGTTGACATTTAGAGGCAGATGCGTTGCTTGCGGGTGCATTCAGCACCCTTTTTAATTTATGCTGTCATTGGTAGGTATGCATGCTATAAGTAAATTATAGGACATGACTGACATAAAATATAGCAAAAAATGTACACCGTCACATGTTTAATTATATAGAAAAAAGAACTGGATCTTTAATAATTGATTTTTAAGTAAGATGGATGCATTCACCAGTTTGCAGTTATAAATTTATCAAGATGTATTGCATATATCTTCTAATTTTTGCTAAAAAACAAAGCTCGTGTTTAATTATATTCTAAATATAGATAGCACCTTTTTATAAAATGCAAGGCAACGATTATATGAAACAATACGCTACTACAAATACCTTTAAATAAGTGTAAGTAGTAATTTGAATAACTCTGACCGAGATTAAGTTTTAGGCACTCCTTAATTATGAAAAAACGGTGTTGTTATTATTTATATGTTTATCACACGATAAAGACCAGGTCAAAGTATATTATTAGTAAAATATAATTAAGAATTACTTAACTTCTCTTTAAAAATAAATGAATATTTTGGAGAACTGTTAACTCCGTTTTGTTTAATTGCTTCAGCTACAAATGCGATAAAGATATATTTTTATCTTGAATATAATTTAATCAACAGCTACTTTGAAGATAAGCACCTTTAGTGTAAATTTCAATTATATTGAACCATCTCGATCGTGTTGGTCGTCGGCTGCCAAATCTCAAAAATGACATCACCGCCATGAATTACATTGAAAACTACTTTTTATATGTTTACCAACTGTACGCAACTATGACTGAAACGTCTTGATTCGATTTTAATTTACTCTAAGGAGTACAGATCTATATATCTATTAAATTTCCTTCTGGGTTCGAAGTTTTAGATAATTCTTTTATGAAGGTGGTGAATTATTCTATATACAATATAATAATATTACAATCAACTTGATAATGTTTAAATAAAATGTCGGTTTTTCAAAATGGAATAGCGATACTCTCTTGACAGTTCGATTATTTTGGTAAAAGCATCAGTATCCGTAGATGTGAAATCGATTGTGTTTGTATACAAGAAAATAACGGGTTTGGTATAGTAAAAGCACAAAATATATAAAAATACAGAAGGTTGGCTCCTTACAAAATACAATTAAAGTTTCACAAATACAACCTTAACTAACACAACAAAGAACAATTCATTTAATGAAATGGCTGTATGTATCATCTGTGTGTGTGTGTGTGTGTCAGTTGTCTTGCCAGAATTAGCCAAGCTATGAATAGACTAGCTAAGATAAGCAGCTCCGGAATTCACTGTAAGAATAATAGAAAAATATTAATTTTAAATTACAAACTGGATTTAATTACATTAATGACCAGGATACAAACACATATCTGGTTTATAATAGACTTGACAGTTGACCCACTCTACCATCTACCTTCAATCAGCATTTAGCTTTGTTGAAATTAAATGATAAAATTATATCAAAATCTTAATAGGTTTTAGCTTATAAATGCATTGTCCAGTAGCTTTAAATTCGATTCTTGAACAAGGTCTTTCGATTTCTTGTCTAAGTTCTTTTCTGATGGTATTTGCAGGTCGCAATGGAGATATAACGGAGAGTGGCGCTGACAGCATGGCCGACTTGTGGGCATCTTATCACAGCGCACTGGGTCTCGGCACTAAGCCGCCCAAGCCACCCACGCCCATGGCTACTGGACACTCGGTGAGTTTTAAGGTTGAGAGCGTTTCAATAATATATAATACCTAAATGCCTCTAGGATCCACTGAAATAGGCCCTTGGGTCCAACAGTATTTAAAATTCTACTATGATTTTCATCATAGGAATTTCAGCATTCAGTAATAACAGTAATTAGTATTTGATGGGAAGTGATAACTATCGCCAAACAGACACTAGTAATACCATTCTGAGAACAAGACATGTTGAAGCCTCTAATGCCTTGTATTTGCACTAACACGCGAAAACCTAGACGCACGTTACTTAAGAAGGTTTTACTACAAAGTAGAAAGAAGTTTTATTTTTTAATCGCGGTTAATAGTTAGCAATAAGAAAGACGACACACGAGTAATATTTTTTATTCATATCTTCCCTGTAGATTTCGAACGGATGGCTTTCATGATACCTATATTTTATAACATTTTTGCAATATGATTACTGATTACAGCAACTTTGTAGGGCCCTAAACTCCCGACCATATCAGCACAAAAACACTGAATATATTTCCCCAAAATCGTTCCAATAATAACAATGAAGTTAAATCCATTCCAGAGTCCTATCCACGTTGGATCAGTGACTCCTGGCGCGGAGCCAGCATCGACGCACGATGAAACTTCATCATCAGACCGTACCAAGGACGACGACGACGCTGGGGCCTCGGATGATGATAGTGACGACAGAGTTGATCCGCAGCATCATGATCCTGAGAGGCTCAAAGCTTTTAATGTGAGTTTTGTTTATATACCATAAGAGATATCATAAAAAGAAACTATATTTTCGGGGAGTTAAGAAGAAAGTAACAGCAGTTTAGATCAGAACTTTGTGATCACTAAGATAGATTTTAATGCAGAATTCAGGCAGAATATTACTTTAAAATCTGTCCATTATGCTCAAGACACCCAATTACTCCGAATATTATACATCACATTACATATCTCTTTTATATACATATAAGAAATCTGTAATTTTTATAGAAGGAAGAGAAATAAGTTCAAAGGAATTTAGTTGGCATTATTTCTCAATTTGCGGCTTATTATATTACTCTTTTTGATTTTCATTACGAAAAGTAGATTTTATTTAGACTTGGTAAAGAAAAATTAGACAGCCTCCGTTTTAAAGTAGTCGCAACGGTTATAACTCCAATCTGATAATGACAATGAGCTCCATCTGGAGTTTTTTAATTCAATGCTGTTTCACTAAAATGTCACTGTGGCGTCTTGTCTAATAGTGCAGCAATGGATAGCTTCATGTTTAACCATTTCATCGTCGACCACCTCTATACTTGTCCAAGAGGAAGTAAGAGGAGAAAGCGTTTTTTAAAATAAACAAAATAATTTGAGTTTAATATAGCTTAAATTTTCTATTTGAGAGGTTCATTAACTTATCTTGGTACTTTCTCATTGCAGATGTTCGTCCGACTCTTCGTAGACGAGAATCTTGATAGAATAGTTCCTATTTCTAAACAACCAAAAGAGAAGATTCAAGCCATCATTGACTCCTGTACGCGACAGTTTCCTGAGTTTGCTGAACGTGCCCGGAAGAGGATCAGAACTTACTTGAAGAGTTGCAGGAGAAATAAGAAAGTTCGAGGCGAAGGTCCATTGACCGGCAACGGGAGTAGCGCGGTGGGAACTGGAAGCGCTTGGGATTCCGCGGTGAGGGTCCTGTCTGATTTATACTCGCCTAGTACCTGCGATGTGATTGAATCTACCGTTAGAAGCACAAAAAATTACACAGATACACAGATAACAAAATATATTCAAATATCTTATACAAAACTATTTATATAAGGAAATGACAGATTTTCTTGACTTCATAGAGGGCCGTTGGCCGCTTGGTAAGGGAAAGTTTTAGAATGATTTTATCTGTAACCATTGTCATACTTTTTGTTGTATGACAGAATTGTGACTTCGACCCTTTTATTATATGTGTCAAACCACTCCAACGTGCAATAGTTCGAGAAACATAGATTCATGTTATCGATATTAAATAAAAGCTATAGCTATCGAGAGCGGATACGAGATACGTTGAGATACGTATGTACGTACGTTGTTACGTTGTTGTTGTTGAAGATACGTTGTAAAAATAAAGTAATCTTATATCAAAGAGCACGTGACATAACCTCATCCGCTCACTGCAGGTGCGGCCGACGCCGGCGCACCTGACCTCGGTACAAGCGGAACACATCCTCGCGCAGGCGTGCGAGAACGAGAGCCTCAACGCCAAGCGCATGCGGCTGGGGCTCGACCCTGTCAGTCAGCCCATGCCCACAGTGCCCACTCCAATGGTCAGTAAACAATACAGCTAAATTAAAAGTAGTAAATCAAAATATTTATTCTTTGGAATATAAATATCATCAGTTGAATGTTTGTAAGATTAAGGAAAGATAAAACAATTAAGTGATTTATATAATGTATTTTTGTTTATCATTCTTACATATCCAATAATCAAGTAATAAATTCCATATTATTTTAAATTTGTTATGAAATAAAATATTGTAAGTTATGAATTATTCATAATCAAGTTGAAAGAAAAAAAATTGTTTTTGGGTGTATTGTTGAAAGGGATACCTAGATTACAATTTGAATAGCATATTTTTGACTTACTCAAAAACGTTCATAAGAAATGTGTAATTTATTATGACGTCACCCCATGGTATTTTGTATGTATTGCTGAGCAACTCTTTTAGTCTCATAAGAAAATTTTATAGATATTGTATGTGTTTTTTTCTCACGGAACTTTGAAGGAACACATAAGCTTTCAAAGTAATTGAATGATAATAAATTAATTATTACAACCCGCCAACTCTGCATCATCCCTATTATCAAAAATACTCCCTAAACTACGGAGAATTTGGAAGGATCAGTGATTTATTCTGATTTAAGATATAATAAGTAAGTAGTATAGTCTAATAAGTGTTAGTAGTTAACTGACTTTTAAAAAAAGCAGGAGGTGGTTTTCAAATCGGTTGTAATTTTTTTGATGTTGTGTAAGTAAATGTGCAAAATTAATGAATTACATATCTTTAAGAATTGGTCAAATCTTAAATGTGGTCCTTTTATGTGCTCATACAAATCTTTGACATGTTTTTTGAGTGTGCAGTCGTTGTTACTAGTCATGTCTAACTACACAATGATTTTTGAAAGATTAAATTCACTTATCAGCTCATAAAGTATGTTGCAATAATTATTGCAGGCTATGATTAAACATCTGACACTCTCATTGTTATTTAATTACACAATTCACATTTTTTTTCTAATCGCCAGGCTATAGACACAACAGCGACTTCAGCAGTGGCCAGCTCATTCCTAAGCCTGTACAGCGGCGCTATTAGTAGCCCTACTACTACTACAGCCTCACACACCAAGCCAGAGTCTACGCGCCCAGCAGCTAGTCCTGATCACACGCTCAACAATAACACGCTTAAACTAGACAACGCAAATGGCAATACAGGCAGCAAAACTGCCAGGTGAGATCTAATAAAGATGAATTATTGAGAAAACTAAACCGAGCTTGATAAGTTTATGACAATTAATTTCAAATAATCTAAGATATATCCACCAGTTAATTTGAATATGGCTAGTCGTAGAAGTGGTCATTTTTAAATATATTTTTTTAATTCACGGTAATATGTTGTTTTTTTTGTTGTATTTTTTCACCAATAGTAATTTGAATGTTATTGAAATTTCTGTACAATTTCAGCCCTGCATCGTCGCCTGCTCCTTTATTCAGACCGACGTTCCCCAACACATTTGGCACCCCGCAGTCATTTGGAAGGCAAAAGTATTACCATAATAAATATATTTTCGGTAATATTTTTTTAAAGAAAATAAACTATAACTAATCTGGATCCTCTTTTTCAGTACCAATACAAATCCAGCATCTGCTCTATCAAGTAGTGCTCTTCTGTCAACATTGACAGCTTTACCGCCAACAGGTTAGTATTTAAGTTAGCTCTTTGTTGTCTTATTTTAACAGTTTTGTTACTTACAGAAGTAAAGTCTTTTAATTAATATATTTTAGCTGAAAATAATATAATGAGGTAAATTATTTAATATTTACGGAAATTCTATAGCCGATTCCGTTTTATCAGGTGTTGGGGTGAATGCTGCGATGGCTGCGTATCAAAGTGCGCTTTTATCAGCTATGGCAGCTCATACGCATACATTCCCGAGCAGCATCTCAGGTAAAGCTGTCTTATTTATTTATATCAACCAATCCTAGGCAAGGCTAGGCAAAGATCCTTTAAAAATTATTTCTTTCGCCACTTAAACCAGTATTCCGTCCATGTAGTGTGTTATTTAGAAGTGATAAATAAAAAAGATTAACATGTTTACAAAAGGTGATTTGACGTTTAATTTTCTCATTAAACCCCAATAGTCTCAAATATAAACAAATAACATTCTTAAACTTAAAAGCAGTATCTCCTATGTTCACCAAATTATTTAGTGATTTAATGAGTCATGGTGTCTAAATATATAATCAAAAAGTGATCTAATTCTTTGTTGATTTTATATTTTACAGATTGATGGAATAAATTTGGTTTATATTACAGCACCTACAGATCTATCCTTAAAGAGTACCGCTGCACCAACATCGCTTCATGCCACGTCAACTGTATCCTCGCTGGGCGCCAATACTGCATCTTCCACCTCAAAAACTCCACTGCTGTCCCACAAGCTATCAGGAGCTGAAGTAGGTGCAGTGAGGCAACTAATTACAGGCTACCGTGAATCTGCAGCCTTCTTACTGCGCTCAGCTGACGAACTTGAAACGCTCCTTTTGAACCAACCCTAGGATTCAACCAAATCCAACTTATCAGATATGTTTGGATTTAAATTCGGATACTTCTAAATTGTGGACTTTTGTCAATAGTGAGTGAATACAAACGGCCTGAAAATGCGCCAAATCTAAAATAAATGAGAAGTTAAAATTTATGAAAGACAAGTTTTTATATTGAAACTATGTGGATGACATAATTGCTGGTGTTTTTGGTTGGCTTAGACAAATAGTACCTACGGAACGTTGAAAAGTGTTATAACTGTGTATAACAATAACTGTTTCATGTCTGTTGTTAAAGACAAAATTATAGTAATATAAGGCTTTCTTAAATAAAAGAAGTTGCCAATTCAATGTTGCGTAAGGTAATTCTTTTAGAAGTACAAATCATTCGGATACGATATACAATACATTTTTGAATAGTTTCAATAATACACAACGCTTGTCATATTCATATTGCAATTCAGTAGTTTTACAATTTTCATCGCGATTCAACTTTTTTGTGTAACAAAAAAAGAAAGCTGGCATCACTATTCTAGTGCGTCTAGATGTATGGTGCTTGTTTCTCCGCAGTCTAGTGTTGCCAACTTACGATACTATTTTAAATTATATCTTTGTCCAGATAGGTAATAGGTAATTACAAGTTATATTCCATTTTTAAGTCCAGTATGTCTATTTCGGCGAACGTACAAAGCTGTCATAATTATTGTAAAAAATAAATTTACTACGTGTTGCCATTTGAAACTCGTTGGAAGAGTACAAAATTATTTTTGTGAATATTTAGGTGTAAGGAATAAAATCAGGGAGATTCTAGTGTTAGGTTAAAAATTCGATTTCTTGCCTGGTGCGATTGTAAACTGGGTGATATTTATGATAAAATTACTTCATCGCAACGTGCTTTGACAGCTGGTTATAGGTATACCTATCTTTGTGGTTTTAAGAGTTGGGAGTAAGTGCACGGTTTCACTTACACGTTAAAGAATCTATAACAGTAGGCTCTATGGCATTTTAGATGTAAGAAGCACGAATTTATTTGTTGTTTTGTACTATATGTATAGTACAGTAGTTGTACTTATATGATTAATATATTTCTAATTTATGTATTAATTTAAAATGTTTCTCATTCAATATTTAAGAACTAGCAGCTCCATAAAAAAAACTTAACAATTATCGTTTTAATTTTGTATCCAATTTTGTTTATACATCTCAAACATCTTGCTTTGCTCAGTACGGTGGACATTTCATGTTCTTGCGTGTATTTATTTGTTACCATAGATTTTATAGCCAAGTACTATAGTTAGGTATAGTTAGTGTTACTGCTTTACTCTGTACAAAATAAGGTTCAATTCTCTATAAATTGAATCAGTTAAATGTTTCTATTTGTGGCCTACGTTGTTTTGTGCTAAATTTCAAAACCTCGTAATGTTACAACTATATTTTTGTTTAATCTGTTAACAATTTAACTTAGAATAGTTTGTTTTAAATCACGGCCAGTGTTAGTCGGATTCTTGGATCTATGCAACTACTATAGTTTATAATTAATAAGTTTAAAACGATATACTTAAATAGAATAATTAAATGAAATAAATGCTTATTTCGTTGCTAATGATTTTACTGCCTCAATATTTTAAATCATTGTGGATGGGTCGGAAATAATATTCTTACAAGAATTTGGGGCTTGTCATATGCCCGTCGATATTTTCGACCGATTGCATTTCAGGATTGCTTTGCGGCCATTCCATAATGATGCAGAGTTCTTGAAGCCCGCAAATATGTACGATAGTTTCAACATTTTGCCAATTTTTCTCAATAGGATAAATGCTTTTCGCCAGTTTTAAAATAAAAATTGTAAATTCACTTTTGAATTGTTCAAATTGCCAAAGAAACGAATTGATTTGTGTGTGTTAGTGGAAACGCTGACTTATTCTTATGTATCTTCAAGGCATATAATTAAATAAGTTTAAGCTTAGTTTCGTCTGAAAAGTCATTCCAATATTTTTCTAAAGAACATCATCGGTGCGTTAGGAAATGCTGTAGTCATTGTAAATGGAAAATATGTAAAAAGTATGTTTAGAATATTATAAAAAGTTGATTAGAAATATGTGAAAGTTGATGTTGGGATAACGAAAATGGTGGTAATACGTTGAGAAAATGAATTTGTTAGACATTAAAATATATTATTATTAGAGATGTATAAATGGTTTACAATTATTATTATTAGTTGAGAGAAATAACAAAAATGAAGTAAAAATTACAAAAGGCGATTGTTACTATTAACGATATGAGAATTTAGTTTTAATTTTGCAATTTCAAAATGTGAGTTTTACAATTTTGAAAAAGAAAATATTAAATATGCTCATATACAGACGTCGGTGTTTTATTGATCTGACAATTCCCATGAATAAAATGTAAAACTTTTACACGATAATTTTACCATCAACCAAGGTAAGGATTGAACAATAACCGTCGAAAGAACATAATAATTATTATTATACAATTAGTAGATAGAAGTTACTTGGATTTAAGTTATACTGAATTATTTGTGATTTTATTGCAATTCTTATTTTAGAAATGTAAAATGGACTTGTTAGCACATCAAAAGATGGACTATGTAGATTTTCACAACTGTGTTCACTTGTTGGATTGGGTTTGGTTATTGAGGTTTTTCCAACTGTTGCGCTTAATGCTGAAGCCACTGACAAAATATGATACGTATAGAAGTAATATAGTTCTCAATACTTCTCCAGGACAAAAAGTTAGTCACTTTCGAAGATCCGAATTGATATTTGACATTTTTTATTTAAAATCACTTGTCGGACATCAGTAATTTACTGTTTAAAAAAACTGTAAATTAACTGTGAAAAAAAAATATATGGAAACTTAGAAACTTTCCATATAAAATGTGAAGAAACTTTTTCCCCTACCTATTATCTTCCCTGTTATGAAGATTTCAAGGAAATTAGTCAATAAAACTATCATTTGGTGAAACTATCATTGTTTTTTTAATGTTACATTTTTTTTTAATTTTCCGAACAGTTTAGAAAGTATTATTTCGATATTTTTCTTGGGTGATGGCTTGGTTTTGATCGTATAGTCAAGCAATGAATTATAAGGTTCATTTACCGTCTCACTTTCTTCTGACTGATAAGTTCTGTCTAACTTTAATTTCCCATCAAGCGGTGGTTAGTTAAAGTACAGAACTTTTTGATCTCGTGTTATCTGGTCGTCTCTATCATGTATGTAGAGCAAGGTATGGACTATCTGGATCGTCATATATCCTTTTTTCACTAATTCTAACTACTGGAAACACTATATAACCATTCCGTAGAACTCTCATTGTATTTTTTACTGTTACTGATTTTTTATCGTTTTTGAACTGTCTAGAAAGTATTATTTGCATATTCTTCTTTGCCGATGGCTTGGTTATGATCGGATAGTTAAGTAGTGAATTATAAGGTTCATTTACCGTCTCTTGACAAGTCACATCGTGGAAATATAAAAAAAATAATAAAAACGAGAAACACTTCATAGTTTTATAACGCAACAAATAGGACATCCAGTTATAATGTAAACCTGATTTATTGTTTTTACAATGGCGCTCGTTCAATTGAGCGATAAGTTTCAATTTTATTATCAAATATGAATAACAAATCGATTGAATTTTCTTCTGTGAAGAACATAAAGAGAAATGATTGAAAATTATCAAGTTTTAACGTTCATGTCTATTAAATCTTCTTCTGATCTTTCAAAACATACGCCTAAAGTCATAAATAGTTGTACTACATTCTATTAGATGAAAATAATTAAGCCTAGCATCTAAAATATCCATCTCAAAACACTTTCAATGAGTTTTTCCACATCAACACAACCACGACATCTTTCGACGTTTTATCAAACAGATTTTAAAATTCGTTAGCTATATTATTTATAATTGTACAAGGCGTTACTTTTTTATAATTATAACATATTGTTTTAATCTTTTGGTGCAATTTTTTTATACGTTGCTAGTTGCACAGCCAATTGGTGCAATATGATTTTTGCTGACGGTGCGTCTTCAGTCGGCTGTGCGCGAGAGAGACGCACGACTCGTCCGCATTCTCTCACGAAGTACTCTAGCTCGTTCTCAATTTGACGGCCGTCACCTAAAAAGATGAAGTCAAATTAGATGATTCGGTTTGTTATCTTTAGTTGTAGATTTGGAACCAACGACGTACCTTGTCCCATCCGAGTGGCTTGTGGCTGCAGACACTTATTAGCGAGCCTCGCCAGTTGAGACTTCTCCGAACTGAAGGCTTCATCTAAGTCGAAGAGCTCCAGTGGCGGAGGAGGCGGCTCCCGAAAGGTCGGAGGAAAGACCTGAATAAAACATCAAACGTAGTGTCACTGTAAAACAACCTATAAGGAATACATAACACGATAAGATGTTTTAATACAAGAATGGTATCTAAATATTAAATAAAAATGAAAATGAAAATGAACTTCTAATTATAGCTGATAACTAGACAGCCATGATAAAAAAGTGACTTTTTATAGCTGTTCTTCGACATTTAAATGACATTTCTTATATAAAAAGTATAGCAAATGACTCGACGCCGCCTGATGCTAAGCATTAGGAGTCCATTTACGAAGATAACTAGTACTAGCCTACCACTACTTCCCACCTTGCCGGCTTAAAAATTGAAGGAATCCCTCCTTCATACAATAGTATACATACAATAGTATAAAGGAGGGATTACGTGTTCCTGTTAGAAATTCCTCGTTCTATATATCCGACAAAGGAGACTGGACAAAGTAGGTGAAAACAGTGACTGTAACTCTATAGACTGACACGCGTGCTCCTGAAGTTCTTCAGAACAATGATCACTTACTATCAGTCGACACGACAGTTGTGATTTTAAAGTAAATTTACGTTTTATGAGATTGTCCGTGGGCCAGATTAAATTTAACTCTTCAAATTTGGATATAAAATGAATTGATTTTTTTAAACAGCGAGTACTTACTGCAAGTTGTAATGGTGGGAAGGGGGTTTCAAATTGCGGTGCAATAAGGCGCAATGGCTCGTGTTTTACTCCTAACGCGTCATACAGTCCAAGTACTTCTGGTACTGAAATTATATTATAAAAATAATACATCTAAGTTGCTTTGTGGGTCTGTAGGCTAACGAAAGTCTAATGGCTGACTAAATTTTTTATGAAAATGCTGTGTCTATTTAAGATTAAAATGGCACATAAATGTAAAAAGTCATATCAAAAGAGTAGCTGTTTTTTTTTCAATATTAGCTAAGAATTTAAAGAGTCCTCTTTGGCATTTTTATAATGTAATTAAGGAAAATTACTACAAAATGCTACTTTTATTATGTTGGAATGCCGTGAATAAATTGTCCTCACACTGTGCCAAGTTTAACGAGAAAAGTCTCCAGGTGAAGAGTGCGTGTGGATGAAGAGGAGTCAACCTAGGTGGCGGTGCAGTCGCCGGAGCCGGCAGAGGCACGCGACTCAGCCACGTCACGTCGCCCAGGGTGCGGTATTCATTCACCTGTTCGTAGAAAGAAAATTTGGTATAACCATCGCACATAATACTAGATTATGTCACAGGGACCAAAATGATTTAATGAGGGCGAGAGCGATTATTTGAATCCAGAACTTTTTAAGTAGAAGTAGAATCCTAAACTTTGTGACACAATTTTCTATTTATTTATTTATTTGGTTCACCAGTAATTGTTACACTGATACATACAAAACAAAACAATAATACACACTACATATAAAATTAAACAAAAAATCTTATAGCTAATATAATACTCAAAAAGTACACTTTTCAATTTGTTTTTAGCGAGTGGAAAGTTATTCTTTTCCGAACAAGGGCTTTTTGTTTCCCACACGTATGTATTTTTTTATAAATAGCTCAGCAAATATATGAAGGTAGCTAGAGCAGCATGCAACATACTACATACAACCTGTCCTGCTGGTCCAAAGAGTGTTTCGTATAATATCCAAATGCATCAAGGAGGTTTTTAATAAAAAAAGGTTTACGTACAAATTTTTTGCATCAAAAGCCTGTTTTACAGCGTTAAGACTATTAATAGAATAATTATATTTGATTAAATTAAATTTATTTAGTCTAAGGATAAAGTTTTTTTTCATTGTTTTCGTTCGTTGTTTTATTATTTCCCAACTGTATTAAAAAACATCGTTTGATGTATGTGCGTTATAATTATTCCCACTCGTCCCGATTGTTAACATACTTTCCGCATTTGCATATAAATATACTATTGCTTTTGGCTCCTGCGCAGAAGGACTGTTTAAATCAAATGCATCTACTACCAACTGTATCCTGGTACCAAAGCTAAAAATATTTTACATAAAATATTAAAATATAAATTTGTACGAATTTTAAACGATACGAAATCAACACGAAACCAAAGAGAATGAGTCAAAGATTGTTAATACTTTCAACAAAACACTTACATCGGGATCCTCTACATCAACTGGATTGAGATGCAAGTCAGTCACGCCACCAAGGTGGTTGAATATCAGTTCTCTGATGAGATCGTTACACTCGCTCTCTAGGTACTGATCCGCGAAGAAGTAACCAGATCCTATGACGAATAGTTTGCCTAAAATACACACAGTTGTGAGTAAATAGACTAAAAAAAACTACAAGTTTACAGGTTTCATATTTTATTTACACTATAGATAGGACACGAATCTACTTAAAAATATTAATCTGAGTCATACCTCCAGTCTTCTCAGAGGTATACATCGCTGCGACTGGTCTCTTGACAGGGTAACTGATGTCACTGCTTGACAAGATGGCGGCTGCCGGCTTCTTAACGGTTAACGTGGCACCGTACGGGTATACGAAGTTGGGGGTAGCCGGCTCCTCGCTGGGAGAAGCGACAATTATCAGAATAAAACGAGAGAACAGATTTAATAAGGTAAGATATGGAATATAGTAAAGTTATAGTTTGGGTAATCTTTAAAGTTATGAAAATATTTGAAAAATGTATTTATTACAAGGCGCTTAAAGTAGGTGTAGATTATGAGAAGAACTCTGGGTTGAAATCGTTTTCGCTTTAGTATCTACTAAAATATCTTAATTATTACTTACAGATAGTCGTCAGCCTCGCTTGTATAGTTGGGCATCTTCATGATGCTCTTCAGGACAGCGCGATTTAAGATGCCGTTAGATATATGACATTCTTTAGGGTGGTAGAACTTGTGGTATTTGGCTCGAATAACGCAGTCTAAAACGATTAAAGAGTACAGGAAAATCGCATAATAATTGCCCGAAGTTTATGATGTCTTGGTCGAATGAGTTTCCTTAATCTTAAACGACAGGCCAGATATCAACTGTTAGTGTGAAAAATCTTGTTATGAATAAGGAATCAAAACACACCATTGTTAACAACAATCCCATATTCTTCCAAAAAAAAGTTGATGTTTGTGTTCATCTTCTCCTCTCCGCCATCCGCCATCATGACCAGCACTGAGTCACCCCTGTCCACAACACTCTTCAAACTTGCTAGTTCGTCATCTGTGAAAGCGTTCTGAGGCCCTGCTACCACAAGGATCTTTACGTCTTGTAAAATATGTTCAGATAATTCATCACGGTTACTGAAAATTGTGGTATATTTTCAATGACGGGAATTTACTTCAAAATAACAAAAAGTGCAATAAGTAAAATGGATTGCAAACAACCTTTGCAACATTACCAATATTTAAAAAATATAAGCATATTTTAAAGTATGACTATATCTTTTTTATTATATCACGAAAAAAATCATAAAATATTTGTTACG
Organism: Acentria ephemerella; assembly: GCA_943193645.1. Classification (NCBI taxonomy): domain Eukaryota; kingdom Metazoa; phylum Arthropoda; class Insecta; order Lepidoptera; family Crambidae; genus Acentria; species Acentria ephemerella. Next base: position 2,596,216 of record OW971898.1, on the reverse strand, counting down.
ACGTGTCGTTTAGAATCATGCGACCTAAATTAGCAATTTTTTAAACAGTAATGAAATAGAATTTAAAGTGCGTACCCGTGTACTACCAGTCTAAATATACTTTCAAAATTGTCTCCATATATTCATTAAAAAACGTGGTCTTAGTATTTAGTAATAGTTTTAAGCGATCAGCTATCCAACAAAAAAAAATATTTTGAAAATATGTTTAGCTTATGCGTTTGATTTTAAAGTAATTGTTGAGTAATTTGCTCACATCATTACTTTCCATGTCGACTTTAGCTTCCTATGTAACATTTTGAAATTCTCGTTTATTTTGAACAACTCATTCTTGGAAGTATCGAATAATATAGTATTCACTGCAGTCTTCATTTTATTATTTTTCTAAGTGAAATATTTAACAATTCAGCAAACTTTGATATTTTCAAAGCTGACAAATCGTTTCGTTGACAAATGAATGACAACAAATCATTGTTGTGCTTCTGGTTGCGTAGCAACGAATATTTTTTTTGGTTTTGACCACAGACTTATTTTATTTAGCATTTCGCTTTTTGGCTATGTCACCTTTTTAGTGACTTTTTTAAATTTCATTAAACCATAAAATATGCATTGCAGCATATTTGTTAAGATAGCCCTTTTTACATAAATTACAGAGAGAAATAAAAAAATACCGTTTAAGTTAGCTCAAAATAGCACAATTGAGAAGGTATTTCTTCTAAACGTTTTATGATTAAATAATCCCTAAGATAAACTATAAACTACGCATTTTAATAAGTTCTGTGTGATGTGTCAGTGTCCTTTGGATACGCTATATACCTTATACCTTGGCTTGAAAAAATGAAAGAAAAAGATAAATTGTCAAATAATATAATTTTATTTACAACTCGAACAGACCTTACTTTCGATTCGATACTCGTATTTCTATATTAATACGAATAAGCCGTTTTTATACTAAACCTATATTTATTTACAAATTTGTTTTAAGACATTTAACATTACAAATAATATTGCTATTCTCCATAAAAAGAGTCTTAATTTTACGACAATTTTTATAGAACTAGACATAAAGAATTGTACCAGAATTCGTGTTACTATGTGATATAGATGGCTTATATCATTTATTCTTTAACAAGTCAATTCTTTAACACGTCATACAGTTGAATTTCATCTATTTGCAATAATCTATTCACATTTTGTCTGCCAAAGCAAAAGTTTTGTTTCATGTGATGAAATAAAGTCTTACAAATTAAAATATTACCATATTAATTGAAAATGTACGTCTATTGAATTTATTATGAAACCTACCACATGTGAAAATAAAAACAGTTTTTTGAACCACATTGAATTGAAATAAGGTATGAGTACCTAGTTAGGGGTTGGCTGTTTATCCGCAAATAAATGAAATTCACTTGATTTTACGTCCATATAATGTAATAAACATAAATGTTAACCAGGGAATGTTATTCACTACACAATTTTATTACACCCATCTGAAGAACATCTCGTTTGTCTAAACCTTTATTACATTGGTATTAATGTCGATAGCGCATTCCCTAAAACTATTTTGTTTGGTGCCTTTCTTTCATTCTCATCGAAAAAGAAAAGGACGACCGGTGACGTCTCGTCAGTGGACTGACTGATAATTGAAAATTAAATCGGCACAGCATTTTACTTGTATTTACTTATTAGACTATTCAACAATATTTATGCAATACTTACTTTTCTTATGGCCTTCCTTCATTGTAATTGCAGGTATTGAAATGAAAGAGGTGTACGAGCACTAAATGAACCTAGTTTTAGAGAACATGCGATAGTAATAATTGTATATTTGTCACGTGAATTGAACATTTTTGTAATTTGTGTAGTGATATAAAAACCCCATACAAAACTGATGAGTAAAATTAAAATAAATAAAATTATATATAATTTTGACGACACAGCCAGATTTAAATATATATTCAATCTATTATAATAATAAGAAAGAAAATTTCCTAAGTATTTATGAGTATTGAGCGTTAGAACTTTATTTTCCATTGTAGACTATTGTGCTGAAATATATTGGTAATAGTTAAAAGATAAAATACACTATTACGTGAAAAAGAGGGTACAAAATCATTTAATATTGTGCCTTTAACCTAAAAACTGTTGGTAAGCTAATATGTATGAACATCTACCGCTGTAAAAATGATTTTGTATTGTCATATTATTTCTGTTTTAGTAAATATGCTATTTAATAACTAATATTACAGATATGTATACATCGTTTAACATCTGTCGTAAAATATTATAGGATAATACATATATAATTGTTATATATTTATTAAGTCACGTACATACTAAAAGTATATTAATAGTGACCCTTTAAATAAGGTAAATACAAATGAACCTACCCACAGCATAGTTACTAAAGACGGGACTTTTACCGAAGACAATTAATAGCTATTACTGAAGATATTTGCTTAAAAATCAGTAGATATTTTATTGATAATAGAAAACAAGCCTATTTTCTTCGGTAATAAAGCCCGATTTGCAATTTGGGGATAGGTACTTATCTCTTCTTTGTCTTGCAGTCCTTTTAGAAATAATAATATTCTTTTTTCAAAAATAAAAATATCAAATCTGAAAATTATCTATAAATACATTGTCCTAATATATACTGTACATTGAATAAAAATCTTACTAATAGGAATGAACTTACAAACCGCTGCGAATGATTTCTACATTTTTTTTTATTTACAATGAGTAATTATAGTTTTTTTAGTAGATTTTGAGCTAACTTTGAGCTTTTAAACTAAAATACAGCTTCGTAATGGACAAACTAAAACGGCTCTGAAATGATAAAAAATGTACTTATAAAGAGCCATTAATTAATTTCCTTCAACAGTTTGAATTTTTGGAAAATAATACTCATATTAAGAATACTCAATACAGAGTAATTCAAAACGGTAGGAGTTATAAAGAGCTACAATGTATAAAATGTATTAAACGAGATTTTTTGTTTTTTATTTCGAATATTGGACATCGTCGCCAATACAAACTGTGCTAATGTAAACTCCCACATATCCTGACGCAGGTAAGCGTTTTTTTTTCCATTATCCTTCAAAAAATCTGACATTTTCGGACAAAAGTACCAGGATATCAGAAAGCGGTAAGAACAATTTGTATGAAGCCTTAATAACTTAGACTTCACCAGTGATTATATAATTGGCTTCTAAGGTACTGTCTGCGCCAGATATAGCTTAACACTTTAGTACCATATAACCACAATAACTGCGATTATTGTAAGATGGCGACTATTACTGATACTTAATAATTGGTTCTGTGGCCAACTGTACATGTGTCTCATATTCATGCCATTTTAAAGAAGGACGACGTTAAAATATCGACTGATTCGTGTACAGGAAGCATTTCTGACACTTAATTATATCAAAAATCTCCTATTGTGGACCCTCGAGATTGAATCACAGTGCTTTTGAGATGGAGTGAGATGATAGCTATAGCTGAATTTTGCTTTTTAAAAGTAGTTTATAAATTGCATGAATCGTTTCCAAATTGCGATCCGAATGTTTCTGGGTTTTTTTATCCTTCGCTTTGAGGAGTGCAATGAAGGACAGTCATTGAAGATTCTAGTTTGAATCATCAAGATACCTTCGCCCTATTCTCATATAAAAAAAATCTAAAAAATCACTTCTCTAAAATAACCAACAAAAGTACCAGGACAGCAGGAAGCAGTGAGAGTTTATCTTGTTAAGACTTAGTACAGTATTCCTTGATTTATACGCCTCAAGAATGGTAGCAACAAATCATAAGAAGCCCATGTCAAGGGCGTTGTACAGCGCGGCAATGTCCGAATGGCTTGACACACGCCAAAATGGGTAGTTCTTGGCCTTCGCCGCGGCTTCCTCGTCTTGTCCATCTCCAACAACAACGTATGTACACCGTTCGCCGAAGCGTTGTTTGATTTTTTCGAAACACGTTTCTTTTCCTGTTAAATAAATCAATAGTTCATAAAATAGCCAAGTACAAGCAGGTTCAGATCGTAAATTAGTGGGACCCTGCGTTAATACGTTTTAGAAATAATAATTTTTTACCCAATCTAATAATTTTTTTATTTGTCAACCCCCGAGCCTGTCTAAATAACTATTAATAATTAATTATTCAATTAATTGTCATTTTGTCAAGACATTGTTTTTATGTTGAAATCCATATATAGAATAGTGCAAAAAATTTAATAGGAATTTATGTACAAAATCAACCTTTATGCATTTTCATGTTGCAAATTTCTCTATTGTTCTTAATGGTTGTAAGTCCTAGGCTGAAGTATAAAAAGATTAATCCGGCCCTGAGTCCAAACAAGATGGGACAAATACTTTCACATGAGCACAAATCATGAGCATATGGCTGTTAGTCAACATAGTGACACCATAGTGTTTTATACATAGAATATATAATAATATTCCAGACAAATAAAATTGTGATTCTCTTGAGGTTGCAGGGAGTATCTTGAGGCTCAACAAATTCAAATTTGATTAAATAAAATAGTTGTCTATAATAACATAAAAATTAAGAGTTCTAAGAGTGAGTCAGCTTTTAGTAACAAACGAGAAAACATAAATAATATGTTACTTTTACACAAGTGTGTGTGTACATATCTGTTAGCTGTATAATTTCTTCATGAGAACATATTTTATGTGATCTCTAGAAGGCTTGTAAGATGAAAGGTTTACTTACCAGTTTTAGTAGCAGAGTATATGTTTTCTATGGGGAACACGCCTCCTAAACCAAATAGCAACACCTTGGCCAGCGCCGGTACTAGCTGAGTGGTTGTTACGAGCACGTTCACACAGTTTTCTCTGAAAACAACAAAATTTATTTAATGTAAAAATATTAAAGCTATAAACATAACTAAAATATTTTAACTACTCCAAAAATCTGAAGTTGCCTGAGGTTGCCATTTTCCCCAGACATCTGTTAAATTATAAAAAAGACTAGTTCTATTTTCATATTTAACTTTTTATACATACACTCAATTGCAGCGCAATGTAAAATTGAAAAACCATAAATTGAAGTATTAATTATGAATTATTAATTAAGGAATATAATTTATACTAAATAATATAACGTACAAATTCCAAATTAGTGGTGTATAGTGCTAATACCCTAGTAGTACATATATCTATATGTATGAAGTTTTTATCAAGTCTCAATAGATTTATTTAATCTAAATCTATTCCATACTATTGTGCAAATCAAGATTAAATGGAAAAAATGAATTCTAACAGTATTGATTAAAAACTTCCATATTTAAAGTGAAAATTAATATTTTTTAACACCAAAAATTCTGACAGTATTTTATTTTTCTTTATAATTATATTATACATATTTATTTCAATAAAATTACAGAGGATGTCCGCAGCAAATCAGTTCCAACAAAATTTTAAGGGGCCATCCATATGATTAGAATGGTCAAACCCACAAAGTGTGCCCACCTGGAGTTGATCATATTTAGGCACTTGCATGCTAGAGTAAGCCAGTTGTCTGTGGCCTGCTCAAGTTCAGCTCGTAGTTGGAGCCACTGTTCTCTCTTAGCTGGACCTAGTAATCCTCCCACACTGAAATAAGATGTGAAAAGGTTTATTATTTAAAATTAACATTATTTCCAAACCCAAATATAAACATAGAGGAGAGATTGCCTCATAGATATGCTAATGGACAAGCTCTGTTAATCCATACATATGGTAAGTAAATGCATATTGTAAAATTAATAAATTTACCTATTTCTATAATTGTTATAAGTATCCTTGATTTTTCGGTATCGAAAAGCAAGTTTTCTCATCCAATCTACGCCTCCTCGTACACCAGGGGCGCATAAGCCCGTATTAGGTGCGGCACCTGCATGGAACCCGTCTGATGCGAAGTTGTAAGCAGACAGATCCTGTCCATTATCATCCGCTGCTACCGCGTCTATGTGTTCTTGGTCGCAGTCCTGAAATGAATCAATGTGTTTTAGAAAGCTTGTATGTTTTTAAGTAACAATTTATAAACTTCAAATTACCTCTAAGTTAGTTTAGAGTTAACTACCAGTAAGATAGAGAGAATGGTTGGCAAGACTTGAAAATTATTTTTATATTTATTTTTTATCACTAAGTAAGATCAATCATACCATAAGAATATATATAATATATACTTCTTTCTTAGGCTTGTACATAAATTTTATTAGAATAACATACCTCTACATCATTGAAAAAGAAATGTGTGTCAGCTAAACTAAATATCATCTCTTCCATCCTAAAGCCTAATTGGATAATTTGCTGTGTATCCTGTAAACAAAGCGATTTAGTTAATTTGATATTGTTAAATTTATAGATTTTATTTGAAAAAATGTTTAAATGCTGTATACATCCCAATATATAGGCTGAAGGGCATATAAAGTTAAGTTGATGTGCATAAAATCTATTTTTATAAGAAATAACCAATAATTATAAAATTGTTAAGCAGTACATTCATACCTTATTGTACTTAGTAGCATATGTCCCTGTTAGTAAAGAGTGGAAGATGATGATCGTTTCATCAAGGTCCCAGATAAAAACTCTGTCTGTAGCTGGTTCAGGCACATGCTGTGCTGGAGAAGAGGATGTGTTCCTCCTGCCTCTTCCTCTTGACCTACTTGCAGTGCTTTCTCTGAAATAAGGTATTATTTTATTATTTTTATGCAGCTGTTACCTCATTTTTCTTTGACATTGATGATGATTTTGGTATTTCACACACGGAAAAACAAAACATTTACCCTGAGTTTTCCCTACACCTTCTACTGGCCGCATGTATTTCACTTTTTATAGGTGACAGAGGACTCGTATCATTTAATGAAGGCAACATAGATGATGGAGAATCTGTAAAGTAAGGAAAATAATAACTTGATTAATATTGACAGTGTATTATATTAAAATATAAGATGTCCTAAGGTATTTGTTTGATTGTAATCTTATACAGTTTGTATTGTATTTGATGTGTTAAAAATTAACAGTCCTAATGTAAGCCATAACTGTTGTGTACTTAGTAATAATTATCACATTAGGGATTATATTCTTTAATGAAAGTTCTAAGTAACCAACTGTTCAACAAATAGTGTTTGTCAATTTAACAAAAGGAATAAAACATACATTTTTCGTAATAAAAACACAAAGACATACTATTTTCTGAGTCGGAATCAGGCCAATAATCAGAATTGTTATCATAATCATTGCTATGATGGTCTGAATCACTATCTCCTAACTTTCTTCTTTTATTCTGATAGTAATTATCGTTGTCCTTACTCATGTCGACACAGGTTATTATAAATTGTGTTTCAAAACTGATCAACTAAGGTTACTGCAGCTTCTTTAACTAAAATTTTTTATTAATTCAAAAGTGATTATTAGCAATCACACTTCAAATTGTAATTGTTGAAAAATCACTAGCAATAACATTCGAAAACAAACAAACGTCAAACATAAATGTCTACGTATTTTTTTTTGCTTTTTTTTTTATTAAATTTCTCCCTAAGGTAAAGCAAAGAAAACTGAAAGCCATACAACCATAGCTTATAGTTTTTTCCTTTATTTATAGCTCCGGGATTCCGGTGTAACATATCTCTTTGCCGCATTATGTTTTTTGTAAATGGAATGCATTGTAAGCGATTAGGATACAATGATACGGAAATGGGAAGTTATGTTAATGAATACGATGAAATGATACGCAAATAAGAATATTATGACATGAAGATGTTAAATAAATAAGCTTAGGATACATACAAATGAATAAATAGAATTGAAACACTGAAAATTATCACTTAAGTCATTAATCAACGCTGAGTGCTGTATTCCATAAATTGCACGACATAACGTTCCTTTTTGGCATAATACTACACAGATTTCAAAACTACACACAGTATACTAAAATATACAGCACCCAAACTACCCCGCCATTAGGCGCCAAAAAATATTTTTTACTTTTTTTCTGTTGAATTCTTCCAATTACAGGAAGGGTAAAGGAAACTGAAGCTCATGCAGCCTTTTCTTGTGTAAATATTTATTTATTTTTTGCTTCGGGATACTAGTGTAACGTATCCCCAAAGAGTTTTTGATCACTGTTAATAGGTCATGCCATTTTGATAATGACTTTCGAGAAATATTTTTACGAATTCTTACGAATACGAAAATGGAATGTTATGTTATGATTATGATAAAATGATACGCAAATGAGAATGACCTAATAAGATGATTTTAAATGCATAAACTTATCCTACAAATATATAAAACCTATTGAAACTATTATTCCTATATATTACACGATAATATACGAATTAAAATATACAGCACCCAACCCACCAAGTCATTACGCACCAAAAACCCTTTTTGTTTTTTTAAGTTCCTTATATTACAGGAAAGGCAAAGGGAACTGATGCTCATACAGTCATGACTGGAAAAGTTATTTCTTAATTATGCTTATGATAACGATAAATAATACGAAAATGGCAAAAATAATAAAAATCTTTTTGTTATGAATCTACAGCAATTTCAAAACAAAATTACTATAGAACCAACACGCGCCAACGGCTTTTTCTTGGTCGTTGGAGGGAAGGTAAGGTAAACTAAACCCATATAGGCATGTTTTAAGTAGTTGTCTTTCTCTATTTCTGGTTTTGGAATACCGGTGGAAAGTATTTTTTTGTTTCATGCAGTTTTTGACGAATAATGGTAGGCAGTGCCATATTATTTCCAGGTAAAATTATTTTTCTATAAATGAATCAATAAGAATGAAACACTATATCTTACTGCACAAGGTGTTTAAAAACAAAAAGTCGAAGTTATTTAAAACTAATTACAATAAAAGATTAAAGAGATGCATAAGTTGATAAAATTAAAATATCTTGTACCTGACAGTGCTCCTCCCAAGTGGTACGACGTATGACCGGCACTTCCACTGCTACTAGGCGAACTTACATACGGCGAATAACTAGGCGTTGCATAATATCCACCATATTGTGCTACATTGTGCTCCGCGTATCCCGCTGCATAACTGCTGTAGTCCTGGTAACCAGTAAGACCTACTTATTAATATTAAAATCAAACAACACAATAATGTTGTAGTACGAAAACTAATAATCTGATCTAGTTAGCTGTGACTTCGTCCATATTATAAAGTGCGAATCTTTTATGTTAAAGGTTTATGTTAAAAATGTATTTATTTATCTTTACGTTATGTATGAAAATCGCTTAATCTTACCTTTTAAGTAAAATAATATTATCAACAAACCTGTTGTGCTGTGGGGAATGACTGTGACAGCCCGCCATTATACGACGAATAAGCATAAGGTGATGGTTGGGCTCCGAAGCCAGTGCTGGATACACCGCTGACCCCGCTGACTCCATACGCGCTCAGATACGTTGGCGTTGCTTTACATGATGACCTGATCAAAATTGCATTATAAGGTAGATTTAAAGTGTCTATGATGATGTGAGATTATAAATGAATTGACCAAGATATTAGTGTCTAGATATACTGTTCTCTATTGTTCTTAGAAAGTTAAGGGAACATTAAAATGTGTTATGTAATGTTACATGTAATCTCAGTATTCATAGGAGTCTCCACAGTATTTTTTTAATTAACAGTCATGAATTAGCTAATGAGTGGAACTTGTTATTTGCCATTGAATTTACTAAATTATGCAGCTTTCAAATTGCATTTTGTAGATATTAGAAACATACGTGAAGCCTGTCTGAATAGTTTATTTCTATGGATTGAAATTTTCACTTTACATTAAAATTTCATACAAGATTTGAAATTTTAATTAATTCAATATTAACCTATTGTTTGTGTTGTGTGGCGACGGGTAAGCAGCGTATGGCTGGTTATATAGTGTTGAGCCGACGTACGATGAGGCTGCGCCACCACTACCATATTGCTGCATACTGAAAAAGAAAAGAAGTCAAGTAAAATGATTTTACTACTTAACGATAGATGGCGTTGTCTGCCCATTACTACGTGTTTATCTGAAAATATATAAGTTGATGTTGTGTTTTAATGTAACAACACCATATTGATGATATATTAATATATTATGTACTTCGTTCTATATTTTTTGTGTTGGCAGTGAATGAACGGCCTGCGCTGGACTGTGGAGTGATCAGTGTGGTTTTCTAAAATCATTGAACTGATTCTACGTACGTACAATAAAGCACGACAAAGGTTTATCTCATTCGAATAAAACCTATTTTGTCATCATCATTAACAAGAATGTAATAGTTCCGTCATTCTACGAATACTTAATCAACATAAACTATGACCATAATTGAGCGACTGATTGAGATTGATTAAGATCGCCGTAGAGGCATGGACGTTTATTCTTTGGAGCTGTCCAGGCAGTTTCACTACAATATGAATAAGAAACTTTGTTAATTCATTAGCCATGAAATTCATTTGATGGTACATAAATTCAAGCCGTGTATCAACTGCGCTGATGGCCATAAACCTCAAACCGGGTACTACTAAAATTGAAACAACGAGTTCCAAGATCACCTACTCGCGGAGAATATGTATGAAGGTAATCGTAAATTTTCACGTCCGCTTAAGTACACTGTTTTTTCAATACAATAAAATAGGAAAGGTAGAATTTTAATTCTAATATCGGTGTTTATTCATTGATACATTGTTTAAATATTAGATAAACTCTTATTGGACATAATATTTCCTACTTATTCAGATCTTGATGCACTGTTTCCTATATTTTGTGAGTTATTTTAAAAGTAATTTAAAATAGACCTAATTTAGACAAGCGTATCTCGAACTTAACAAATAATTCATTTTTTCTGATAACTTTGTATTTAAATTGTAAATGGATGTTGTTGTATACTTAAAATCAATGAGGGAAGTGACGCGTCACAAATTTTCGGGTATTTGCGTTTGCACGGCTTCTGATCCTCAGTCGTTCGTCGGCCCCGATGAATTAAATCATCAAGAACAATCGAGTGCGTTAATTAAGATATATTATTGCGGATTAAGCCATGTAGGTTTTCTTGTCAAGTAAATTTGTCGTTAAATTCTTAAAAGTTACATCAGTAATGTCATTAAATAACAATGAATTCAAAATTAATTTAAGACAAGAAGATTGAGATATTCATAATTTATAAATTAATTATTGATTACTAATCGGTGACGAAATTTACATGATATTTATAATAATGACGAGGACCATTAACACCGCACCTTTGAAATTGTGTTGACGAAAATACTTACACATATAAAGAGTCATGTTTAAACATAATTTACTTATAGTTATAAAAAAAGTTCTCGTTTGATTAGCCATGAAATATTATTTAAATATCTACAAAGGTTTAGAATATAAAAGTTCTCACACATTTTAAAATAATAAAAATTAAAAGTAAATAAATGAACTCAAATCAATTTGATGACTCAGCGACATCTATGTAATAATTGTTCATTTCCTTTTTTTCGACATATCCTCGTAATTAATCGTAACCAACTATAAAACTGCAAAGTATTCTAAAATGCATTTATTTCAACATAAATGTAATCTTATACATTAGACCATGTTCAGTGAATATGCTATTTTTATATTTGTATCGAAGTTATAAATAATCTTTAGTTTTTAAGATTTTGCCTAAAAATGTAAAACTGATATTTAATTATTATTTTAATGAAACTGGTAAAGATAACAAATATAATATTACCTATTATAGTACTGGTACGGCAGAGCACTCTGCTCGTACGGCAGGGCTTCGCTGTATAACGCCACTTCGCCTTCACACAGCCCAGGGCTGCGCACCTCGCTCTTAACTCCACCTAGGACAGAAGTTATAAATTAGGTATTCACACCAATTAATGATTTCCTATGTCTGTCATTGACAAATATATGTTTAAATTTTTGATGGCAGCCAGAGGTTATTGCATATTATAACTTCTAATATCACTACCGTTTAAAAATATACGTTTATGCAATGATAAATAGGTTAGAATAACTTGCGATTATACCATAGTGATGATATATTGACAACATATGATCCACAGTAGTCAAAAACTAACAAAACGTTCCTAAAAGTAATAACTAGTACTTCTTTCTGATTGAAGTAGAATGAAAGAGAGGTAGATTATTTAACTTTACATCTAGAGAATACTAACAGTGGAAAAAGATGAAAATAGCTCAATTCACGCAGTGATCATATTATCAACTGTCAAAAAAGTAGATAAGAGATGTTTTTCATTCTTAAAACTCAATCAAGCTAATCCATAAATGCTAACCTGCACTATCCTCATTCATCAACCAGGCGACTGCAGACGACGAGGAGGTCGAACACAATCCGCCGGAGGACGCCAGTGGCAGCGCCAGTCCACCCAGCGTAGTACTTGTGGCACATCCGTTCGTTACGACACAACTCTCTACCTCTGTGTTACCAGCCAAGCATAAGCTATCAACAGCTGACAGACTCAACGTGGAGTTAGTAGAACTCGTCGTGTTCTGGAACAACGTTGATGAACCAGAAACTAATAGTGCTGGTAATGCTGCATCCTGGAGTAGTGATGGAGGTGAATTGGATGTCGATTCTGACTCGCATGGACTAGTGTTAACTTCACTGGATAATCTGAAAGAGGAAAAAACATATTTGAATTTTAGTCTTGGCTCTTAGCTTTAAAGTCGTTAAAAAGGACCGTCGGTTAACAAAACATTGGCAGTAAAAAAGCTTTAAAAGCGCCTCTCGTTTGTTTACAAAGACGCCTCGTTCTATAAACAGTCACTTATCTGAAATGTCTTAATTTCGGAAGGAAACAACCCGGTACAATTAAAGAGTGGAAGAGTCTGTTACACCGTGGATTTTGTTTAACATTTTCGTTGCAACTAATTAACTTAAATGGTACAGAACTGTAACCGTTTTACACGGAACAGATTACATCAATCAAAAAGCACTTAATTACGAAATCAAATGTTGTTTATTCTTAATTAGTGTAATTTAAGCAATTCGTCCAAATCAAATAACAGATGCCTCTATTGCAGACCCCTCATATCTCATGTAGCTGATAGATTTATCTAACAAAATGTTTACACGTGTCCCGTTTAATTTAGCCCGTTATCAACGTCTGTGGATGCCTTCACGCCGTTTAATCAACTCCCGCGCTGCCACAAGTGACGGATGTGACGTCATTACTATTTCGAATGATTTTTTTTGTTAAAACAAGTGGTGATCTTCGATTAATTGCTTATTTATTTAACTAGTTTTAATTTAAAAAATCTAAATAACAATTAATAGTTACACAATATAAAATAACCACACCTATATTCTACGTAATAAAGTCACGTTATTCTGAATATAAAATAATATAATTAATTCAAATCTATGCAAACTACATTCATTAAATAATATACAACCGTGGCACCTGTGTTATCGTTGACGAATATTTTTTATTTGATTGAAAACTAGCTTTTTCTCGTGACTTCGTACACATGGAATTTAGAATCAAGTATTTTTAAAGATCATTTTGTGCTTGAAATAAAGCCTATATTTTAAGGTACACCTTAGGCAAGGGGAAAAAATACAATTCCGTGCCATGTTCATTTTAACGTGATGCTTTTACAAATATACACACAAACAAAACATCCAAATATCTGTTCTTCTGGCTTCTATTACTCTGATAAGGCCCCTCCATACTAATAACCGACATCAAATGCACATCGAATACGCTGAGATTTTTAATCCTATTTTCTTTATATTCTATATATATTCAATGCGAAATACTTGCCATTTGTTCCCGTAAAAATTAATTTAACAATTTACATTCAACTTGGATAATGGAATTATCACGACATGCGATTTGTTTTCAATATCTATAATATAAAGGCATCGGATTGTTACAACTTTATTAGATGTTAAACTATTAATGTGCATATTATGTTGGCATCACCTCTTTAATGGCGATGTTAATTTTAATATGTTGCAAATACTGAATCATACGCTATGATATCATTATAGTGATCGTGCTTAAATAATCACTCGCTCTATTTATAAAATTAATTGAAAGAGATATTATCATTTATGATCATTTTGGCTTATATTAATACTTAAGTACGTACATACAAATTAAAGTTAAAAATAACTTAAAATTGAGATTATAAATATAGTTTAAGTGCCTATTAATATAATATACTTGCCATGGGACATGTCGAATAAGTCTTAACAATAACTTTTGTTCAGCACACCAAAATACAAAAGAAACCCGAATACCTAATAAATAATATGATTACTTTGTTTATGTAGACGTAAATAATTATGATGTTTATCAAACCGATAGCGTGTAGAACACCGTAGTCTCTGTGTTAGAAAAAACGAGCCCCTGTTTATATTAGTTCGCGCCTTTTTCTAGTGTCACTTTGCTTTTTGCCGCTACTTCGAGAGGCCATCAAACAAGACTATCGTATATCAAAGAACGGGCGGAGCGGAATTTTCGGTTAATGTTGGCACCATTGTCACTTTCTTTTTAATTAAATGCTTTTTTAATGTTCTGGCTCTTTCTTAAAGACTTTTTTAATCGCAGTAGTCGTCGTAAAACTGCCTTCACTTTGTCTAACAAAAGACTTCAAAGGTTTCGCTAGTTGCTTGATGTAACGTGATGTGTGATATTCCATATGGCGCGGTTATCACATTTTGATTGTCAGTTTTTAATTTTTTTTATTTTTATTAACACATTGAGGATGGTAAATAATGCTCGTGTTGATCTCATCACATCATTTTTATTCTCATTAAGATTTATATACCATAATATTTTATGCAAATCTATTTTTGAAAATACAGGTAACTTATTTTCCATCATTATCTATTTAGTTAGACTACTGAATTTCGACGAAGTGCTAGCTGAGAATGGTAAGTTCACTATCCAGTTACAAGCTACTCGGCCAGGGCTTCCAGGTTCAAGTCCTGGCTGAGACAGATAATTGAATGATAACGCGAATATTGGTTAGATGTTTGTTTATATATTTATATATGTCTTATTTTTCTTTACGTATATAGAAATATTTTAAATGAAAATTATTAGTATTCATAACACAATCTTTTAATGATGCTAACTTTTCTAAATAATAGGTGTGAGAGAGACAAATATTATTTATATTTTTTATCATTTTGTTACTTAATAAAATAGATTAAGCTTTATTCAATACATTAATATGTCCCATATAAATACGATAATATACGCTTCAAACTTCTACAATCGGATATTGTAAAACAAGCGTATCAAGAAATTCAAAAATCATACACCAAAGGAAAACAATAAACTCTTATTGCCGCCTGACGAGCGCACAATGGCGGCACGCTCCACTCAACATAATACAAAACCTTGCTGTGTTCTACTCTTGGTAACGGTTCCCTATAAGTATTAGACGAGGCGACAAGTGCAATAATGATGATAGAATTGGATGATGACGTTTAAGTCAAATAAAATAATAAGGTTCTTAAGTCTTTCGTTTGTCACTTGCAGCATTGTCTTAATCAGTATCAACACTTTTCCTAATTGAGCCGTGAAAAAAATCACTATGTTACGGGGAAGTGAGAGGTAGCTAGTGTATTTATTTATTTATTGATAAGAATTGCTAAAGTTTGATTAAAATAGTAAATGCAGACATTACTTGGATATTAGACCAAAAAATTAAACGTAATTAGGCGAATACAACCTGCACAAAAAACTGTTGGACAAGAAAAGTTCAGAATTTTGCAGTAAAATGTAATAATAATGTAATTCTAGTAGCATTAACCTTACCTTTACGAGAACAGAGTAAAAATAGATTTGCAGATCATGTTTAGCGAGTCAAAATCAACATCAATGATGACAATATTCATTGCCAGTTCTACAAAACTTGGAAGAATCGGCGCCGAAAACAGTCTTTCGGAGAGGGACACTTAACTGAGTAATTCTACTACGGGGATATCTAGAGGGCGCACGTAAATTAAACGTAGCGAGACGTGATTTAATTTTCAATTTTTTTTAAGGTTTTACAATGACATAATTGTAAAGTATTTTAAACGTTTAAAATACGATACGCACCATTGTTTTTAAATATGTCATTAGCAAACGCCAGATGCAACCAAAACGATAATTACATGATGGGAGGTATTAATATCTCTAGAATGTTAAGTCATCATCAAGTGATTCATCGGTATTTCTATGCGATATCTACCACTTAACATTGGAAGAATCGTTTGCATGTATATTATAGAAGAAAAAAAATTAACAGAAAAATATTGGTTCACAGTTTATTGCGTAGAAAATAAAAGATATCGAAGTCCATAAAATTAAAATACTACAGTTAATTATGTAATAACTTTGAACTAATTATGCACAAGAGCCTAAGCTCCGTCATTTGGTCTGCACGTGTCAAAGGTTCGCAACACAAAGATTCTATTATTTATGCTTTTTTTCTAAACTGCCAAAGTCCAGTTAGAATTTACAGATGGTGTTGACGGCCAAATGATATGTCAAGATGGCAATATGACAAATGGAAGGGCTTAAAATAGTTAGATTTTTTATTGCTAATGCATGAGCGTTTTAGATTTCATTTGTATATCTTTTTAAATAAGAAGTTGGAACAGAATAAGTCTTAAAGTATTTTTACATATGTATAATTATCTATTATAATTATTTATTTTAAGTAGATTTTAATTTTTTTAAAATTTTATAACATTTATACCGCTCAGTCATATAACTGAACGTTCATTCTGGTCAGCTGGGGGGAGTGGGGGGAAAAGGCTTATTTTGTGAAATAAAGCTTGAATTAATATATTCCTTTGTGAATCCAACTATAATAATGATATCTGCCATTGGAAGTAAACTTGCGTGAAAATTAATAAATTTTTTCATATATCTTTTGTTCGTATAACTGACCCACGTCAAAATAAACAACTTAATAGTCGCTATGAATACTACAAAAAAAATGAATAAAAGAAGAACTGACAAATAATACTGAATGGACAGATGGCTAGTTAATTTTATCAATTTAATCCGTAGAATTTAGTGTTTTAGGATCTGTTGAGTTATATGTATTTAGATTACTTTGGCAATTCCCCAGTCCTGCAAGATTTGGGTTCAACATTTCTTCAACTCATACACTCCCATTAATTCTTACCCAGAATCCCGAATATACTCGTAATCACACAGTTTCAAATTGCATACATCTTAAAGTTCAATAATAGGCAGGATATAAATAAAAGCGAACAAAAAATAACTACCGAAAGCGCAACACGATACTCTGGATCCTGTCTGTCAAATTTAAAAAATAGCGTAAAAAGGAACGGTATTACTTCATAAATTGATTTATACCAGTTAAAAGGTGCTATTTTGGAAAAGAAAAAAGTTAAAAATGTCGTGTTAACCACTAATTAACCCAACTAATACGTCTCTGGGGTCGGAATGTGGCGTCGCATACCAAACAACATTTATCTTCAACATCATGCTTGTTGGGTATTCGTAAAATATTTCGTTTTTATAGTAAGAATAAGATTCATAAGATAATTTGTCAACTTAAAAATAGCTTTGGGAAAAAAATACAATAATTAAAGTCAAACAAAAGAGACGTTTAGATTCTACACATAGTTTAATTCATACGTTTCGATCAAGTTGTTAAATTTCATCCAAGCTATCTAAGTAGATATAATGTCGACCTAGCTTGATCGTGTTGCTTAAGATACGTACTAACTTAGGAAATAGAAGAATTACTTTTAATAGAGCATTTTTATAACTAACTACCTTCCTTCATCAAAGACGTAGACTGCATTAACTGTTTTAAGTGTATATTACACATTTATATTCTTGTCAACCACTAGATTAAATAAGATGTCTATGTTAGTTTATACTTTGTTCTAATGAAGGAATACATTCTTTAAGCCTGGATATTTCATCTGAAATCATAAACTGTTTTAGTTAAATTTTAATTTTCATTGTGTTACAGGTTCATTACCTAATTTTAAGGTAATATTTCCTGTCTAAAACCTAACAAAAAAACAATTTAATAATTACAGAACCACAGGTGCGCACAAATACTCATCATTTTCCAAAACAGCCGGTCCAAAATTGTGCACATCTTCAAAATCTGTCCCAAATCGGAGCGCAGTAACATAAAACCCATTGTAGTCCACGAAATCACTTCCTTTGATCGGGGCGTGATAATTTGTGAAGCTGCAGATAAAGCCGGGGCGTGTCCCATTCGGGAGTTTTATTAAGTAGCTCTTTTCACGGCAATTGTGTGTCGACAATATAGGGATTACACGGGATTATGGACCCTTTTATTGTACTCAGGACTATAGTGTCAGCGTAAACTTTAATTTGAACGTAAGAGGCGGAAAGGTTGAGTGTTTAGGATTGAGTTGTTTGTTTGATCGTACTATTCATTAATCTCGTCATGATATTTTTAACAAGTAAGTATATTAATATTAATTTGAACCAACCATTAACCTAATTAAATTTAATTTTTTTTCTTAAAATCCTGGGTCCTTTAAAAGAGGCGTGAAGGCGTGAATCTTGTAAGTAGGTAAGATCTAGATGGCTAGTGTAGTGCATAGTTTCACTTGCACTATCCACCTTTTTATTTGGACTCCACTTCTGCTTACCATCAGGTGGAATGGAGTCATTTGCTTGATCTTTCTATAAAAAAAAATTGTGTAGTCTATGACACTCCGGGAAGTGAGTACGTGGTAAAAACTGCTAAACTAACCTTTTCAATAAAAAATTGTCTAGATTCTATCATTTAACTGATTTTCCGAATACGTTGTGACCTAAGGCTCGTTGCGCGTAAGGATATTAATGACATTTCAGATCGTGCCGCAAACATTTAAAAATAATTTGTTTGGAAGCCAAGTGGTCTAGCCCATAAAGCCTTAAGTATACAAGCAGTTTCGTTTGTTTCATTTACTTACCGATCTGGCACATCTGTGCTAGCGTCTGTTCTTGGTCTTTTCGCCTGAAACAAAGCAATTAAAATATATTCCTTTTATACAGTTTCTCAACAACATAAATCGTTAAAAGCGTAACTGCATAGCAAGCATTTTTTTTTATCTGACTATTATATAACTACCGTTAATTGCAAATTTCGCTTTAAATTAAAATACAAATGCAATTTAAACATTATATTTTTATAATTATAAATTATAGAATAGAATAGAATAGAATATATCTTTATTGTACATCAGCCAATTCAAGAAGAGAAATACACAAAAAAACTTTTAACTAATTTTGTACAAAGGGCGGCCTTATTGCTTAAAAGCAATCTCTAATGGCAACCACAAATATATGTAGAGGACGGGTTATAAGAAGCCTGTTAACTGGAGAATCTCATATCATAGACAGATACTATACAACACCCAACAATTTTATTTCTTTCATAGATACTTATTACAGTATCTATGAAAGAAATAAGAATACCAAGCAAAATCGTTAACGCACAAATGTTATTAGTAACTGATTAATTTTGTATTAATATTCTTAGAAACTAGGAATTTATTACCAGTGTATATGATCCTTCTTTCCTATAAAATAGTTCTTAAAAGGCACCTTTCGAGTCGGCCTGGCGAACGTTCGCTAAGCCGGCTAAACACGCTAAAAACAGTTCTAATGAATATATAATAGTAGTCATAACTGTTTTTAACGCTTCCGTATTATCGGTGGCGTGCTTTTAATTAATAAAACCTCACTAAAGCCCTGTTTATAACAGCATTTAAGTCTTCGTTTTAAAACCAAATCTAATTTCCTTATTATTTATTGATTGATTCATTGAAAACTAGAAGAATTAACAAAAACGAGTAAAATTATTGTATTTGTGTTGTTGTTAATATAAAAAAAAACATTATTTATCTGTGCTATCAGAAATCGGATAAAGTTTTAAGTCGCAGTTAAGTCTGATCGATATACAGTTGAATTAAACATAATAAGTTGTAATATTTTGGCGAAAATTATGTGTATAAATTATGTGTTCTTTTGTTTTTTTTATGTATAACTGGATTGTGTTATAAAGATCATATTTCGTGGAAACCAGTTCAACCCTCAAATTGGTAAGAGTAACGTTCTTCCCTAAATATGGTACCTAAAACTTTTCATTTATATTTTCTTATATTCATATGCATACATAATTACATTTTTATAAAGAAGTTTCACCACGTCTTGTCATGTTCAATTTAAAACTGAAATAAAGAATGCATCAGGATAGATAATTATCAAATACTCCACCACCCACTCATTGCACCGGACCAATTTATAAATTAAGGATTTAGGTAGAGTCTGACAGCACCATTAGATTACCTGCGCTTGCGAATAAAGTTTACAAAAATAGCGTGTATCCACAATGCTAGTATTTACGGCTGTATCCCAAACATTACATTCTAGGAAACATTATTGTGAACGAGAATAATGGAGTTTAGTATTTGTGAATGAGGAGTTCAACTTTTTAAAATCCTGTCCTTCAAATATGAATAAGTAGTGGTACGATTTTTGTCGATAAATTAGCTTAACTTGAAAAATTCGTTTTCACCTCTTCAGCAAGAAAAGGGTTAGTAGCTTAGTTGCAAAATTGCATTTTCATTATACAGGAGAAAGAAGTTATTTAAATTTCGAACACGCATGACACAGAAATTATGGTGTTTTATTTTTAGTATTCATTACACGAGTTTATAAAGATACTTTGGGCTAGATAAAAGGTGTCATGGTGAGATATTTTTTACTATACTATATTATTATTTAAGTTTATTAGTACTTTTTTATAGTTATATCAAATGTGTAATTAAATATCGCATATTAATTTTTACTTTATTTTATTTTAACATATATTTTTTCCACTGCGAGAGATGTGAATGTTCTGGAGATAAATCTATCTATCTATCTTGTTTCTCACTACTTTACCGGAGTATCGGGAGAAAGACCACAGTAAAAGTATTTTTGAAATCAGTGTCGAGAATAAACCTAATTTCAGAAGTTAGAACATACAAAGCTAATTATCTGAATAAAGAAACGTAGTTGAAATGGATACTCCTTTTAAACTTTTCTTAATTTTTTTCTTTTTATCTAATTTAGTTTAGTTAGGATTAACTAAAGAAAAAGATAAGATGTAATTGTTAAGTCAATTCAAACTATCCATGAGGTTTTATCACTCAACTTATTGATTAACTTAATTTTTCATAGCATCCAACTTTTACACACAATTATTAATCGATACCAGGCTCTACAACCATAAGTAAAGTGACATAAGATTTATCCTGTGATAGCATCATAAATAACCGAGCGCCATAAAACTGTTAGATGTGGTGCAGAAGATAATTCAATAATTATTTGAAAAACCGTCTTAAAAGGAACTCTAAGGAACTCAAACAATTTAAATATTTTGGAGGATGTTTCCTAGAAACATGCTAGCACCAACTCCGAAAAATTATTTTAAATTGTATAAATTTTGTATTATTAGTGTTTTGAAGTCAGTGTGTCGGTGTTAAACATTCGTTCATTTGTCAATCAGTTGTGGAATCGACTGTCTCTTTGTCTGAGAAAAAATTTTAAACTTGTGCCATACCAAATTTTTTTTGAGAATGTCTAATAATCTTTACCATTTGTTAACTATAACCTCAAAATCACTAGAAGTCAGGATAACAACCTAACTAATTTAAATTCCACTCGAAAGGTATGATGGTTGACAAAAACGGAGTTTTCTAACTTCAGATGGAAGATAACAGCCTTGTTATAAATAATATGAGTCTTAAACGTCTGATCAAGATACGGTAACGACATTAATAAAATTGACTCGAATTTTGTAGTTTGGGCGCCAGTGGGTCTATTTGATATAATAATATGATTACAAGCGAAGCCAGGGATTATTTCTGTTTTACGGTCGTAATAATTTGGTTCTAGGTTTCGAGATGAAAACAATTATAGTTCTTATTTGTAATCATATTTTACAGAGTTAATTTGACGTTGTTATCACGTATTCAGGCTTAATAGTAAACTATCGAAATGTGGGCCGAGGCGAAGCCGATATACATATGTTAGTCCAACAATTCCTCTTTTGCTGTAATATAATAGTATATTTAAATTTCGAACTACATTCAAAGATAAGGTCTATTTGAAAATATATTGCTGTTTATTTATAAAAAATACAAATGGAACACTGATTTGAAAAATTAATTGTATTTTCAAATAAAAAGTTCTGCATTTGAGAAAATTATTACTATACTTGCCTTGCCTTGGGCACTAGTTGTGGTTTTCGTATAAGTTGTATAAATATATAGATATTTGTATTTTTTATAAATAAACAGCAATATATTTTCAAATAGACCTTATCTTTGAATGTAGTTCGAAATTTAAATATAACTTGATTAGTTAACCTCCTTGATTGCCAAGGGGTATCCAATCGTTCCATTTTCAAATTCCACGGCAGATTAGAGTTTATAGATATGGATTTTCATACTACTTGCATTAGACTTATACAGCAATTTCAATTTATCTAAAAAAATTCAAAGCCTGTTAGATAAAAAATTACAATTTAGTATGATTTCTTTTAAAATTAGATTTTTTTATATCACCGTCGAAAAAGCAGTTTCCGTAAGTAACTAGTTTTACTGTAAAGTAAGCCTATGGGCGATTTAATTATTTATTCATGTTTATTAATACCGATAGAAATATTTTAAATATTTAAATAAACTTGCTCGTGACTCACAGGTACAGGGTTTATTTGCACGTGATTCATCTACTACTTATGAAATACTTATATTAATTTATTTCTCTTCTTTTCCCTAACCAGCAAATATATGTTACTTGTAACGAAACTTTATGCTTGCAAAACTTATCTTTAAAATTAAGAGTTTAGCATAAAGTCAAAGTTCAAAAAACCACCTTCGAAATACCAGGGCAATATGAGTGGAGATGTATCGTGAGCAGGAGTAAATCACCGGCATTCCGGGCGAGGTGTGAGGCCGCCCGATCGCGATAGCGCGCCCTAATTTATACGTTTTACGCGGCGACAACGCGCCCGCGAGCTTTTGTGGAGACCAGACACACAGGATGATGGAAGAGGTTGTGATATTGCTAAACTATACCTTATTTTATTTAAATCATGATAGAAATACCACTAACTAATATCTGAATAATTAAAAAAAGTATTTTTAATATTTAAAATCCACTAGAGTTATAAATCAGTATATTATGAAACAAATTAATTTCAATTTATCGTCAATAAATTAATAGTTAACAGTGCTTTAGTAATTTGAGTTCATTGGACGACATAGGAACGCCCCTTCCAACTTGTCAACAATAATTACTTGTCACACAAGTAATTATTTCCAATTTTAAGTACTATTTATTAAGTCTAACAACCTTTTATAAAAGTGAAGATTAACAAAAATAAAACGTATTATTTTAATATATATTTTAATGTCGGTAAAAAAAATTCTGTCATAAAAATATGTTGTCAAGAGTCGTAACACCCTGTGTTCTAAACAAGAATCAAGACAAAACGCTCCTTTATTTATATGTAATTCGTTTATTGTTTTATCTCAGTTTATATTTACGATCGGGGACTGCTGCCTGCAGGAGGAATAAATTATCAAATTTATCTGCCTACATATTTATGTGTTATGCTCAATAATACTCGGCAATATTAATTCGAACTCCCTCGAATCGTGTGAAGTGTCAATTTTAAAATTGTGATTTATTTTAATGACGAGTTGCTCGTTTTATTGTTTTAAGCGCCCAGTAATTTGTTTGACGGTTTGTTGTTTTTTGTAAACAATTTACTTTCTGCTTCGTGATTTGTTTCATTTATTTTTGAATTGTAAAAGATCTTGGAGGAGGTTAAGTGATTGAATTTTTCGATAAACCTCATTAAGCCTGTCTTAGTTAACATTCTTTAAAAGTACGTACTATACCGACTATATATTGTTTCTATCACTCATTTACGAAATGGAAAGACATAATGTTGAACAATGTTTAAACAAAAATGGGCTAATGAGAAATTAAGTGCGATTAGATACGCTATACAACACGCGACATGTGCAAATTAAAACTACAGTATGATGCGAATTGTGTAACATTTAAAATTATATAATATTCTCAATACTCTCAATGAACTATAAATATATTTTATGAACAATTAATAAAGTCCGATAAGGCTTATTTTTTGGGATTATATCATTAAAATGGTTAAAATCTTTGCGTCCGTCTGTTTGTAAGGTATGCAAAAGGTGCCTGTCATATTTACAGTTAACTGATGTAATTGGCAATGTGACACCATATAATTCATTATGATTAGATTTAAATTGAATTCATAAAGAAGAATGGTTAAACTTTTTCTTGGGTAATCAACTACATATTTTAGTACAACGCATTTTAAGGTAAAAAAAATACACGTAGGTACCTTATATCCAGCTCGAAGTACAATGTCATATTCAATATATAATAAATATATAAACATAAAAATATTAGTTATCATGTCTCGACAACAAATATTTATATAAAACACACAGATATCTGCTCCAGCCGGGGCCCGAACCCTGCATCCCTAGCCAAGAGGCCTGTTGAAGTATTGAAGTACTGACCAATCGCCCAGCCAATAGCAAAATTTCTTTATGTATTGTGGAGTGACGAAATGTAATTTCAGCCACGAATTAAATAGTTACCATCGTCGTTCAAAAGAACAAGCACCATACCCGTTTATTACTTTGTATCTTTTGTGGAGCTTATACAATTATCGTGCTGGATCTCGATCATTCGATTCGTGGTATCTAGACGATCTCACTCGATAAATCGTTTCTCGACTCGAGACAAATTTGTTTTTATCGGCGCTGCGTCTGGGTGGTGCTTCGTCGAAGTTGCACTCTGTTCGGATCGCAGCGCGCGACAAAAGCACTTTGTTTACATGGATTTGTGTATTTTGAAACTAGAACGCTTTTGTATCGATATAGTTTGTTTTCTTTTGAATTAAATTTTGTTGCATATTTTCAGATACTTGTTAGATATTATTTTATATTAGTCAGCAAAAACTATGTTAATTGATAAAAAATAATAATAGATATTGAAATGTTATTTTTTAACTTATTATTTAACTACAGTAACTACATTAGTACAAACGTAAATAAATTTTAAATTAGATTGCTTAATCATCAAGCTTACATATCATAATATTCAATTTTTATTAATCATACGAGCAAACACTCAAAAGATTTATAATTTCAAAGTAGGTTCTCGTATATACTGGAAGTAAAGACAGTATTTCTATTTAGTAACTAAAGTATTATGAATTATTCCCATGAAAACGTATTTTTTCTCTTGACAAAATTTAAAAGGTCTGTTGATACCTAAATATGTTTCCAGGTTTCATTCATCCTCATTGTTCGTAATAGCTTACGTCCGCTATCACCCAACAGTCAAGTTCCAAAGCCTGAAAACGAACTACTCGGCGGTCATGATGGCCTGGTATCAGGTGGCTAACGACACACTGTCCCGTAGGTACACCACACCCGTTACGACTTTTTAATGGCCCCTAAAGATTAACGTATGAATGGGTAACATGAGATCTGACGCCGTTGAACATGAACAAACATAAACAGTTTGTCCGTCCGTCCTTATGTTCAGAACAATAAAAATCGGTGTTAGTTACGATGGACACCTTAAAGATAAGCGTTAATTAATCACTTGTGTGGCCAAAATGTGCATTCCAAAGCTTTGGCGTGCAAAAGCATGCTATTGGTGCAGTTGATACATGAAAATTGTGACATTTGTGACTAAGAGATGTTACCTCAATCATACATTAAAAAATCATTTCGATCATTTTTCACGTAAGGATATTGTATGATTGGGGTTGAAGAACATTTCTGACCTTTGGTTCAGGGTCCAAGCTGCACCGCGGAGAGGTTCCGCCGCCGAGGTAGGAACACGGCATCAGCGTCACCATGTTGCTAGCCGTACATTCCGACACTCACACACGACACTCTGACATTTTGCAGGTCACTATGACAGTCTTTTGAACGGGAAACAGTTTTCGGGCTGTCATTTTGCGTTTATCGTTTGCTTATTGAGCACATATTATTTCGGTAGTTCAGCGTGTTTTCTTGTTTTAATAGTAAACAATCCATAGCTTACGGGAATCTAGAATGCAGATTTTGGATAATATTAAGATATCTATGCCGAGTTCGAGAAATTACCATGTTCAGATTATTTTTTTTCGCTATTCTACTATCCGTTTTACTTTTGTTTTGTCGTGGCCAGATTTAAGAATTTACACTACATGATACCTTTGGCCATTTTATAAAATTATTGTATTTCATGAAATGGCCAAACATCGTTGGTCACATTATGATATGGTTAAGCCAGATATAAGTTAAGCGGGTTATCTTTAAATATTTATATAATTCGCCGATAGAGGAAAAATGGAAAATAAAAGACCATTATAATTATAACACCCACTATATGCGGATTTTTTGAAAATCACTCGAAAACAAGCGCAACGTCAAAAAATCACGAATTTTATGATAAGGCCAAACGTGGAATGACATATCATCAAACGTTGACGTTTCAACTAGTCATTTCTGGGAAGACATTCATTACAAAGTGATCAATTTTAAATTGTTTGTTTTTTTACAATTTATTATTTTGTGAAATATTAAATCTAGTCGTCGTTACCTAATTATCACGGTACACTGGCGGGTAGCTATTGAAAGGCCGTTAGTCATCGTCTTATGGCAGTCAAAAAAATATCAACAAAAACAAAAGAGCAGCGTCGACACAGGCGGACCACCCGGGCAGGTCCGTCAAATTCAAATGTCGAATGAGGAACGTGTTCATCAACTTGTCAAATTGGGTTTGACGTAATTGAGTACAAACTTTTTGTATTTCGCGGCTTCTCAGCCGCTTCTGTTGGATATGTATTTAATTAATTTCATCGTTCCCATAATAGTACATTTCGGTTCATGTGCGGAAAGTATGTCCGTACGTGCATCGACGACATATTTTAATAAATTTGCAAAATAAAATAAAAAAACTAAAGGAATTTAATTAAAATCAGTTCGATCCTTGGATAGGTAATAATTGATATTACAGTTTGAACAATTGTTGAGAGTTATATAAAACGTTTTCAAGAGCTATTGTAAGGTTTGGTTCAGACTATTTTAAATTTAATTTTAATTCTTTCACGCTGTAAAATAGTCAATAGTAGGAAAATACAATTTTTTTTTACAGAACACTTTTGGATTAAATAGCTCCTTTATACATTTGTATATATGAAAACAAAGCACTAGTGAGGGAATAACTTCCCGCACGCGAAATCCACATGGGAAAGTCTCCATTTAAAAGAAATATTAACTGATGTTGTTGATGTCTATTATTAGTGCAGACAAAAAAACTATTAGACAATTGCATAGATTTTATTATCAGCGTAGGTAAATCCTGTGACATTGAGAATTACTAGAATTATAAACAAATTCAAAATTCCAAAATGTGGGAAAATGTTATTTTAATGGATTACTTACTTTTATGTTACATCATTAAAACGAATATTTTTGTATTTATTATTTTCGCTGCAATCTACTTTGTATTAAATTATTAAAAGGTTTTAAAAAGGAATCGCGAAATCTTTTAAGTGTTTACTGATTTAAAGATGAATCTATCGCAATTGAATTATGACTATCAGTTTATAACATTTCTTTCAGACGTTTTATGTCATAAAACCATTGGTGAACATCAGGCTAAGTTAAGATAGTTTCATGCATTGGTTTCTAATTTAATATGAATTTATAAATAAAATATGTCGTGCAGAATATAACCACCATACCCTCCACCAGGTTTTATTAATAATCAAAACGAATACTTCCGTCTTAAACCTCTTTCTTTATCGAGAAGCCGTACTGTCCACTTTAATTAAACGGCTGCACGATTAAAAGGAGTAAAAAATTCCAAGTTTACGTTCCATTCCACGCTACCACATTAAAAATGTAGATTGTATTTAAATAAAATATGGTATATTAAGCAAGTGTGTGTTTGTTTTTAGCTGGTAGGGGGCTGCACAGTAGCGTCGGCAGCGCTGCGTGATACGGGACGGTAGGGTGACCACGACCCATAAAAAGTATCCAATAAGTTCTAAGGTTAATACACTTTTTCTATTACTCTAATCAAATTTATTTAAATCTCTTATTGATAAACACTACTTGTCACGAATGAAAAATATTGGTGGTTATCTTTTAAGAAAGTAATTACCTACAAATTTATTAATATTTGTATAGCTTCTTATTGCATTATTATTTAGAAAAAAGGACTAAGATAAAAAAAACTTATTTTTCCATCAGTCCTTGTTGTGTTGATATTAAAAGAACAAGACGAATACTTAAATAAGGATTTAGAACGTGTACTTCAGAATGAGGCAAAATATGAGCATTATACAAGTTGATAGCATTCTTTTAAATAATCTCTACCATATTTTTCAAGTATTCATATTTATTCTTTGATATAAAATATAAACTTATAATACTTTTGTTATTGAACTTTTCCAAAATCACTTAAACATCTCTAAATATAATAAATAGAGAAAGTATTCATAATAGTGAATAACTTAACTAATGATATTTTTTTTACGTTCCTATTCTTTCGGCTTATTATTATTAACCTTTTAAATAAACGCATGATATCCCAAACACCATAACACACAAATTGCTAATACCCTCAAGGCCTCCCCGCGGGGGGCAGCGATAGCCATATTATTCTTGATACGACCAACATAATTTTGCAGCCAAACCTTCAAATCAACGCCCCTCAGCCATTCATTATAGAGCCCATTTTGCTATTTAATCGCTCTTAACACACTTAAATGGTTGTAAAGGTTTTTCTAAAACATATTTTAATAATTGTCATAGTGATGCCATATCTTTTTAATTCTTAATGTTTATTTAACAGATCTTTATTAGATATCTAGTCAAGTAAAATACTTTCTTGTGTAGAAAGTATTTGACAGACCAAATGAAACTGTTTCTTTGCGTAATTATGTATTCTTTTATTGTAAGTAATAGTTTTATATAATAAGAGATATTTTTGTCTATGCACTGCTCTGCATTTAATAATGCATTTAGTACTTTGTCTTTAAGTTAAATTTATGTATTTTGTTCATAAATTTGGGTACGGTATGTACGAATTGTACGTTATCTTTTAGTTATATATTAGTGAAAGTTTATTGTATAAGTGATATTAAATTGGCTTTTATAACGTTCTAAAATATTTTTACTTTAATTGTATATTTAGGCGTATATATTTAAAGATTTAAGCCATAGAGTACGAAACCCACAGAACACGGCTACGAGCGAAGCGTTCGCTAGTAAAAAGGTAGAAGTTAATTCTCAACACTTATTAATAATATAAGCGTTGAAGATATTTAAATAACGTTAAATATTTTTGAACTGTAACTTGTTGACGCCTGCATTTATTTAACGATGCACTTTAAATGCAGTATTTGGTGTTGTATCTCTCTTGAAGTCTCTATAGCGAAAATGCGCTTTGTATCTTATCAAAAAATTTCATTATTTATCTCGTAGAGCAAAAGAGACAGTGTTTTTACGTACAAACAAGTAATATTAATACAACAGGGCAGCTAATTAGTAAAAAGAAAGGTGCTTTGGTCGGAATTTTATATGAAAGTGAATGTTGATTATTTTTATTCTATAATTTAAATAAAATATTTTATTATTGAGTTATTTCATTGCAATCGAAGCTCTAATAGTGATTTTGTTTTGTTTCAAGCACTTTTTAATAAAATTGGTTCCCTAATATCCCTAAGTTCCCTTTTTCTGAGTTAGCAAAGTTTCTGATCCATCCTTTGTTCTACAGTGATTTAACTGCTCTGAGCAGATGTAAACGACAAAGAGTTGACCTACGAATGGAACACAACTTCTTTAACAGGCGTAAAGTATTCAAGGTATACTTTCAAGCTTACTAAATTTTGACATAGTAAAGAACCAAAAATTCCAAATGAAATTATAGTATAAGTAGAGAGTAACAATTAGCAAATAAATAACTTTTCTGTGTAGAATTCTCCGTCTAAATCGCGGAATAGTTTTTTAAACTAATGCTATCTCGCTCTGCTTTTGTTAACTGAAATGGGTTAATCTTAATTACAGGATCAACTAAATACACGTTTTGGAATAGATAAGCCAGAATGTGAAATTAATTTCACAATCAAAGAAATGCTTTTAAAATCGATTTCTATTCTATGGCGCAATAAAATATATTGACAAAGTCTACGAGATACACAATTAAAAAAAAATTAAATATATTTTTATCGTAGAGCTCACGAGGTCCGCTATAAGTTAGCGGATAAGTCTCTTGCTATACCTTCTACATATTTCTTCAACGTTGGTCATTATAAAGATGGTAATGTTTGCTTGTATTTAAAACCTTAATACTAAAAAGAGTACTATATAGGTACTACAAATACTAAACTATGTCTAAAAGCCAGCTCGCAAAAGCATTTCAAATATTATTATTCATCAAATAAAACCTGCGCCCGCGCACCATCCGATCTTCCCCGTCGATCGATAATTTGATCATGTTTACGATCAAATTAAAATCAATTGCTTGTAGGACTCGGCCGTTCAGTGTGATTTACTAAGATAAGCTCTGTTTATACTAATGAGCTAAAGAAATATAGAACAGAGCTTTGTTTGTGTTAAATAATGATTGGTAGATAAAAAAAGTTCTTGAATAGTATCTATGTACAACCTTTTTTAAAGTTAATAAATACAAGCCACAAAGGTTTTAATGAATAAAAATAAAAATTAAAAATATGTCCTGAAGTATCGAACTCGAATATTTATAACTCAACACATATTAAATAAAATATCTTTATTTAATAATTTATCAAGGATAACAACCAAAGAAGTCCATGATAGCCGTTGATAGCGTTTATTACACCCACTGTTTTAACCCAACTTATGATACACGGCTTATGTGTTTTTACATATTTTAAAGGCTGTTTATGATGATACATAATCACTTAATACAAACTTCGTACTTAAGACCAATTTCTAAATAACAGGCTAATCTCAGAACAAAATATATGAATAACAGTAATACATAATAGTTTAATACAGTTTTTTTTCTATTTATTTGGACTTTTATCTAAATAACATGTCAGTTATTAAATTTAAAAGGTTATATATAAGGATTTGTTGTTTACAATAAACTGATTAAAGCGATTTAAAAAATGGTTAAATCATTGAAAATTTTCTTTTGTTTATAGATTTTTAGAATTTTAAAACAATTTAAAACTGAAAATTGTATGTAAACTAAATATAAAAGGGCATTTAGAATACTTAGAAAAGTGCCTTGAATACTACAGTAATTTTAAATATGTAATTCTAAACTTTAATTTATATATACATAATAATTACATTAAATAGTATGATACAATTGCGTCAGATAACTGGTAACAAGAAGAAACGAAGAAAAGTCACAGTCGACGGCCAACATATTTATATAGTATATATTCAAGGCACTTTTGTAATGAATAATTTGAGAGGTAAAACCGAAACAGTGAAGAAATGTCCAGCTTTTGAATTAAAATGATTGATGAATTTAAAATATTGCCAGTATTAATGAAATAGATGGAAGGAGTTGCTATAACACACGTTGGTATAGCACCACGATACAATTCCCGGTCCATCCAGGAAGAAAGTATCCTGAGAAAATACGGGAAAGTATGATTATTGAAACGTACCTTAGAAATATCCACTTGTTAAAGAAGTTAAAGTTTGCCTGCTGAACTCTTAGTTATAGTTTAAAGATAAACTTGCAAATAATAAAAAAATTAACTGTAAAGTAAATTTTTTAGGAATTTTCTGAGCATTTATATAAAAAAAACTCACATAATGTTTAACTTTCTGATTAATGTAAGTTGGTTACATTTATGTTCAATGATTAAATTTACTAATTACAGTCAAATTATTAACTTATTTAATAAAAAACACATAAATAAAAATGCCTGGTTAAGTTCCTAAAATTAAAAATATCGTCAGATTTTTAAAATATGGCTACGTTTCGAACAAGCCGTATAACGCGGGACCGGTCGATTATCGATACCATCGATGGCGACGCGAAGATGCGATAATATTAGGCATAAATTTATCGATTTTGTTTGCGTTACAAAATATCGTTGCTCGATAATTGGATATTTTTTTAATGCGTCACAGATTTCTCTTTAGTCCTGTTATAAGGGCAGGATATTTATTATACGTAATGACGTTGAGGATGACTGTGGCTGGCCTGATGTGAGAGATTACGATAGAATAATCCAACAGATTTTATAATTGAAATTGGCTTTAATTAGTTCGCTCCATACTTTTAATAGCAATATAATAAATACATATTTTGAATACTTTATGTAAAATAAAAATATGGGTTATGTAATATATAATTAAAGAGTATTCAATAGAATCTTTACTTGTACACTCATATTGACGTTGTTTATTTGGTTGAACGCGATCTATTGATTCAAATTCTTTTTCTGTTGGATAAAATGGTTGCTCACGGAATTGAGTTTTCGAAATGGTTAATACCTCGCATTCGAATTTTGAATTTCTAATGCTTAAATGAAGTACTCAGTCAACATCTCAGTTTTTGGGACAGACTAGTAACTGGTCACACTTTATCGAGGAGGAATATATGCTTATATAACATCACGCCAAGACTAATAGGAGCTCAGCATTAATAAGAAATGGTGGAAGAACAGGAAAAGAATACTTGTTATGGTTAAAGTCACACAAAAATCTTGTCCGAGGGAATTGTTCTCCTCTAAAAATTCTAAATTAAATTCCGCGGCAGCATATGTTTTTAAAGTTGACTCTTTATAACCGTTTTTGGTAATTGAATTTGCTATAAACATTATTTAAATTCTACGCACGACATGTTGCTGTTTTCCGACATCCACGCGTACGAAGTCGCGAGCACAACTTGTATTTACAAATGTTAGGCTACTGAAACCCCTTTATTATATACAATAATTGAATTTAGTAGAAAGCATAATATTTTGTGTAATTCAGGTTATAAGAATTATGGAAGTTGTATACATATTAAGTTTTAGTGGTCAAGATAAATTTTTGGTCTACTCACCATAAATTATGTTGTAATTCTTAAACTATACTATAACTTATACACAGTATTTTGGTTTTAATATCTATAAATGAAATTTTTCATTTTCAGGGCAATAGAATTCTCTAACATTAATTTGTCTAGGCTTGGGGCCAAGTCATTTTTCCTCATTCATATTACTGTTCAATGTCAACGCCTGTTACCAGGGCCGCATGACCGGCAAAAAGGTTGTATTTTGACTACTACCGCATAGCATCGATTAATGATAACGATTGATACTTGATACGAGTGGCGATATCGGATGTTTGGGTTAGTTTTTGTCGTAGTGTGACAAGAACGTGTATGACATCGCTTAATGTGGTTTATATAGCTTTTTGCCACATTTTATAACTAGTATGCGACTGTGTATTGATATAATACAAAGACATTTAATATACAAAAAGATGTATGAAGAAAAAACTTATATATTAGTAAAGTATTGTTTCTGCGGTGAATAATGAAGCATGAAGCTTTTTTAGCAGCACTGTGTTGAAATTAGTATAAATATTGATCATATATAATAAAACCATCTTTACATACTCGTTGAGTTAAAATTATGATTTTGGAAGAATATAGATCATTTATACTTAATGCAACTCTGTAATAATAATAATTGCTTATAATACTCATATAGTGCGCCCTCAACAGGCACACAATAGCGAGCCGAAAATTTGTGCGCGGACAGCTGTACAATTTGAATGTGGAACATCGTCCTATCTCCCTTCTGTGTACCGCCCACCCGACGCCACGCCCCTTCCGTTCCGCCAAACTTAAATTTGAAATTACAATTCGTAGCACTTTAGTTTACCATTTAATAGAATTGTACCGGTTCGAACTAATATTTTTACGCAGTCTCAATATTATTTGTTTCCATTACTGCTACTGATATACTGCAATTTCTGTATTCCTGGTAAATGTAAAATCTATGGATTTCACTATTGAGAATAAGCAAATATGTTTTTGATATGATTCCTTAGATTACGCATGCCTTAAGTTTTTGTCAGCCGAAATGTCAGATTTGAAGCAGTTTTTATACGCCCTGCGAGCATGGATCTATTGATTTACAAAATTGAACATTACAATCGATATAGCTTATCCATATTTTGACATTAGAACTCGATAAAACGATTTTTGTTGAAAACTAACGTCAAATATCGTTTGATTAAGTTTCGTGACCCGTGCTCGTAGCTAAATAAGTTGTAAAATTCTATGAAGTCTGAAAATGCTGAACTTATTTTAAGTGAAACAGTAGCAGAGAAATTTTCTACGTTGCCGTTTATTTTAAAATTGAATAATTATCAAGTTTCCTTACCATCTCCATAAAACCTCTATAAAATAAAAACGTAACTTTGACAGAAATATGAAATGGTAATTGAAAAACATTACAAATTGTTTGTATTTTCTTAAGATAAAATTTGCTTTGCATTCTTTCGAAGTAGACGAGTGTCAATGTGAGATTTCAGTCTTTCTTGTTTTGTTATTGCAATAACGCTGATCCTAGAAAGGTAAATTGCCTCGCGAGGGCAATGGAGTTACCGGGGAGTTTTAGTGGTTTTTCCCAGTGCCATTTTATCAGGTACTGCGCGAGCGCCACATACGTCTGCCGTAAGCCAGTGGCGGGTAAGTTCGTAAACGGATTCCTGCTTGATAAAAAAAGGTCAAATAAAAAAAATGCAATCAATGAACTAAACCTGAAATAGAATGTAACTGATTTAGACAAAAGTGAAATTTTTGATTACAAATATTACCATAGTATACTAATACATATATTAGAAATTGAGAGGTCTCTTTCAAATCTTTGCTATTTAGCTGGTTAACTAACCTATTCCTAAAACTTGTAAGATTTATATTAGTTTTTATGTTTGTGTAACTATTTACGGTTTAAGGCAAGGTACAAAAAACAAAGAATTTTGTTTTATATAACCTATATAAAACAAAATTAGTACTTAGTTTGAGTAATTTAGTTTTAGTTTAGTAAACATAAAAAATAGGATACGTTTATTTTGATTTGAAGAACAAATTCAACGCGCAGGCACTATCTCGATTTAGAACTAAGTCATATGAACCGTAATCTGAGGCATGTAATCTCTTTATAGCATTGTTTGCGCTCCGCTATTTGTAATGGGTGTCCATTGAGTGAGGTTGTTGCTATTTGACATTTATTGGCTTGCCCTGTTATGTTGTCCTGGTGAAACTACAGTCTAGGGTGACATTTATCTACGCGATTAGTGTTTTTAAATTTTATGTTATTTTTTTTATTAAATTCAAGACTGAATAAAGTTACATGCACAAGTACAATAAAATTTCCATTTTCGCTTAAAAAGCAATTATTATTATTAGGTATTACTTAGTAAATACCTATATTTAGTGGTCAAGCGAAGAGCAGAAGCGACTCTATTTGTGCTTCATAAAATTCTTTGTCTAATGGGCTTGTCTCAGCTGTCACACGAGTAATTTTGCATGTGTACCAAGCTCGCAGAACCTGCTAGACGATGCAATAACCAGTTGTTTATGTTACTGTCCCATATCGGTATGAGACACCTAACGCTTACGACTTTCTGCACACTTGGTGGTCTCGATACGCTAAATATGATGATGTCACAGCTATGTACATAATGCTAAGTAATCATAATAAAAATTTTATAATTGATTTACTTTTGTCCTATTCGGTATTACAAAGAACAGCCGATTATGAGTAGGTATATAGATAAAGCACATTTTGCAATGTTTATTTTTTACAGAGTATAAATAATTCATACCCAATATTTTGTACAGATACAGGTCTGCTAGTTTAGGAACTTCTATGCAATATAAGGCAAAATTCCCCTAATGCTCAATTAAATTGTAATTATGTGTGTATCACTACTACTTAAGTTTTGGTGCAATAACAGTTATTATAAGTTATATAGGCTTATAAAAAAATATTAAATTCAATAAATTTTATAAGATTCATTTACTTGATTTGTCTGTCAAACTGCTGTCGGTCTGTAAAAAAGCATGAACAATATTAAAATGTTTCTAAAACGATACCAGCAAACAACTAATTACGATCAAAACGCTGAAGAGACATGCGCTTAATGTCACGATAATCCGAATCTAATCTAGCCAGGTGTATAAATAACTAAAAAAAGATAATAACCATGGTATGTATGGACACAAAAAATACATAGGCATGAATCAGATGTAGATAACCAGCCACGTTGAAAGAACCCAGATTTTTATCAACCCAATCACTCTTACAAAGCTTTAGGAGCCTGGTACATTGTATGAATTTTCAAGAGTATTTATTTGGAGATCCGCAGTCAAAAATAAACCTATTTTTTATTCCATTCTAATGATATGCATGCAAAAAGAGGGAATTCGTGTACCGGTAAGGAATTGCATGCTCTATGGCTGTGAGACATTGAAAGTCACAAAACCTCTTTGTGCGTAAAGTAGATATGGAACAGTAAGTGAGAGACTCCATAGACGTAGTAGGAAAAGAGAGGGAGGGATGAGACCAAAAACCTCTGCAGAGTACAATCTCCATGGTACAATCGATAATATGTACTAAACGATTCTATGTCGGGACGCTATCGCTGCATCGCCAATAATACTGAACTCAGTTTTAAATTTTGGGAAAATTTTAAGTGAATGTATCTAAGTAATGGTCTTCCAAGAGAACTGTACATTTTCAAGGATATGCTAGCCTATATACTATCCCTGTGCTAAATTGTATATAGCTTCGTTCAGCCCTGATTGAGTTACAAACATCTATCTAAACTTTAGCATTTCGAAAGGATTGTTACGTAACCTGTAGTAATAGTCATTTTTGGCAGTGTATTTGTCATATTGTAAAAATCTTCAAAGTACCCCAAAAATTAGATACAATAGATATCTTTAGTATGTGCTGGTGGGCTGGTATGAACTAAAGACAAACACCCAGAACAAAATTCAATTTTAATTTATTTACGTATGATTTATTTATCTTTCTCAAACTTAATTTTTAGGAGCTTAGTTTAATACGTTTTGATTCCGTGATAATTCTTCTGAAATCCTCAATCGAATATCAAAACAATTTTATCATTTTCGAGGAATAATTAATTTTATCAAAACAGTTCCTAAATTGTAAGTTGCAGTCAGCATCATGCAGTCTATAGCAAACCAAAGTCGGCGGAACTACCAAAATATAAAAAAGAAGTTTATACTAGTTAGTCACGAAATAAACGTCGTGTTGTGAATTTGAATACCGCTCAGTTTAAACAAACACATCCGTTATTATGGCCGATATACGTGCGGTACGTATGAAAAACTTAAATTAATTTATTAGGATTTGCGTGCGACCCGGTGATTTAGAATTGACAATGAACGCGTTATAAAGAAGGCTCTGTTGATATTGTTTATGAAGTTATTAGTGTTTCCTTTACACTTTTAATTTATTTTATAAACAAATTATATGAGTTTTGTTTGTAGGCACCTACAATTAGATTTATGGGATAACCGCTACAAAGCACCCAAATCATATCATGATTAATTTACTATTAATTAAAAATTTTAGGTTACGATTTTAATCATGTAAGCTTTAAATTGATATTATAAATTGGAAGTAAATATGAATATATATAAATTGATATTGAATTGACATATAATAAATTGGAAGTACAAGGGAATGACATAATTAATATTTTTAAGTTCGTCAACAAAAAGCTATTGTTATTTTATTTTCTGAAATCTATAGCATAAATTAAAACATAATAAAAGGTTATCAGTGTAGGAATTGGTCAGTTAATTTTTCAATCATCATCATATAATCCGAGAGAAGTCTATAGGCCTCCCCAACGATCTCCAAACCGATTAGTTCTGCGTTGTCCGCAACCAGCTTCTCGCGACCTTTACCAGATCGTCGGTCCACCTCATGGGAAGCCTACTAACGCTGACTCTCGAGGACCTTCCCTCCTTGTGCCCTTCCACTTCAGGCACGAAATTCTTCGCAAACACTTAATGAATTTGAATAATTTTTATAAGATAAAATTAATCATGATTATTATTGACGTTAATCTCTATCATAATCATAAATTATCATAATCATTAATTGAATAACTTTTATAAACAAATCCATCCATCAATGTTCATTTACGTAACAGAAATAATGGAAAATCATGACAGTTTTCTTAAATCATTTTTATGAATAAATCAAAATAAAAAAAAAATCTAATTAAATACACTAGATTCTTATTTAAAAAAAAATATTTTAAATCAAATAACCTGTAAAAATATATAGTAGTCTATATACAGTAATGTAGTACTATAGAGAGCAAGAAAGAGAGAACTAAAGCTAACGAGAAGTTCCCACAGTAATTAGATAGACCACGAAAGTAGTCTGTGATAAAGATATAGGGATTGTTCATCTTTTGATTTCGGTGTTTTACTATATAATTAATATCTTAATTTTTTTACTTTTCGGCGTTTTTCATTTTGTTTTAACAACAATAATCAAATTAACTATTTAACGCAATAATTTTTTTTAATATGATTCTTAATCGTTAATCAGATTAACTTTGGGCCAACACTTCACGGTACGATAAAACTAATCTGTAGAAAAAAAGTACTACAATATATTAACACTAGATATACCAGCGATTTGAATATATGTCAACAACAAAAATTATATTTGTTACTAATGTATATAAAATAACATTAAGTTTATAAAACGTACTCTATAATTATAGCTACAAAAGTATTAACATCATTTCTGAAAAAAAAATGTGTAATATAGTAGGAATTTTGAATTGAAATCGCACGACCAGTCTAAATGACTGGTCTGGTAAATCTAGTGTTAAAAAGGGTATTGTGTACCAATCAATTAATATATTTTTAAATAAGAGTTTATGGGTAGCCACACAGTTATATATATTTTTTTCCAGAGAACTCTTCGAAGAGGATATTGAAATGTTAATTGAAGTAATCAGCGTACCATTTAATTGAGAAGAATATGATAATAAATGAATGACGTCTTAGGGATGCTGATTTTTAAAACATCGGAAGATTCTCTGCAATTTAAGGTGTTCTTGAGTGATGTGGAGTCTAATTTGACTGATAAATGTCGAGCTAATATTGTCTGTCCTTGGATACCATCGTGTTACATTATATTACAGTACATTGTGTAAAAATACATAATAATAATTCATTGGAAAATCTAGCTGAATACAAATCGGCATGGTAAGCTTTAAATATTTAATTTTTTTTTTAAACCCAGTAGAAGTACCAAGGCGACATAATCATCTAGGGGCCAACGTATCAATTAAAACAAACACCAGAAAGTTCAGTAACCATACCTCCGTAGAAATAAACGAGCCGGTCCATCGCGACGAATGACCATAGGGTCCGAAGCAAACCACATGTGGCCACAGATTAACGAAAAGAAAAACAAAATTCATATCCATCTCTCATCCCTTTCACTTGAGTGCGAAATCTATATCGGCATCCCTTTCGCGCACTCAACGAAATCATTCTTGGAAGTGGTCGGCTCGCGCACAATGCGGGTGTTGTGCGCACGGATTCGAAATTCGAAAAAAAAGTGTGCCCGTCCGTTCGTGCTAAATCACTTCGTTATAATTTCTATTAGCATATGGGTAAATTGACGTGAGAGGGCCAGTGATGGCACGAAGGCAAATTTTGATGATTGTAAAAACCGTTTGACTTCTATGCATTCTTAGTAAATAAATCAAAGCAATTTTTAAAAATCCACCTGATGATAAGCAGTAGAGGAGTCTATATGTGAAGATAGCTAGTGAAGCATGCGACATACTTCCCTAGCCGCCGTCACCTTGCCGGCCCAAAAAGTGCTTTTTCACGCCTCTTTTAAAGGAACCCAAGATGGCATAACGAAGTCTAACCATCTTATCAAAATACTTTTGGGTAGTACGGGTACCGGCTTTCTTATTTAGTTCGTCAAGTTCGCTACATTACATCGCGATGAGTATGAAGTTTTGTTGTCTCCAGAATGTCAACGAACCTGCAATATCACATTTCACAGATTTCTTTAAAATGCTGCGTTTCAATATATTACCAATGAATAGTTTTGCTTATAAGCCCACGAACTTTTACATTACCCGTAGTTAGATTATTGAAACCCATAATTTATCAGTTTCCGTCTGATGGGTCAGGTCATCTGCTTGTTTCTAAAACATTTTAAAAAATGCTAAATTTGACGTTTACCCTTATAAATTTCTGACATTGATAGGTGGTTAAAATACTCAAGACGCTCGGATTTAAGTTCGTTAAACCGTTAACCGTCGTACTTGCAGCTAAAAAGCGATACAAGTGAGTTTTATAAAGGTTTCTCTCAAATATAAGAGTGAAAAAGAAAATAAATGTGTGAATATTTCAATTCGCGCTAGTATTTGCGTTACTTAAGTCTTTCATGATGTTATTTTTCTAAAACTAATTTTCTAAGAGCATTTTTATAGATAACGGAGCACTCAATTTTTGTGTCTAAAACCGACTGGAGGAGAGTTCAGCTTAGAACAACAGTGTTGTATTTCTGCAGTCACTAAGCTTACTGTACCTGGTAAAAGATTCTTAAGAGGCTGGCAACTCAGTCATATTTATATGAGTAAAGTTTACAACGCGGATACAGTAACACATCATCCCTAGTAAAGAGAAAATATGTTGCCGTAGACTTTCTTGTGCAACTTCCAGAAATCTTAGTGAAGACTTAATACCACATTCCAATGATCGTCTTAAAGGAGCTTAACTCCGCACCAACAATGGTGAACGAGATCTATACACATCTGACTTAGGTACTGATGGTGAAGTGTCTCAGAATAGAATAAATACCAGTATGCATCTGATACATCGTATAAGGCTTGTAATTAATGAACCCAAAAATGTGGTGAGTACTTTTTTACGTGCATAGTTAAAGTATAGGGTTTATGGTTAAAGCAAATATGAATTTAAGCCATCAGCTAGCGATCACCCACCGCCGTAACTTGACTCCGTGCAAAAATGGCGGCTTCGACATTATTTAACCTTTTATTAATGAAGTGTGCTCTGTCCTCTTTTTACGGCACGAGCTGTTTAGCGTTGGGAATTGTAACTAAACTATATCGATAAAACTGTACGGCGTATATAGATATCGACTCAA
This sequence comes from Acentria ephemerella, assembly GCA_943193645.1. Classification (NCBI taxonomy): domain Eukaryota; kingdom Metazoa; phylum Arthropoda; class Insecta; order Lepidoptera; family Crambidae; genus Acentria; species Acentria ephemerella. Next base: position 2,554,926 of record OW971898.1, on the reverse strand, counting down.
TAGATGATATTTTTTATCATATTATTTTGAAAAGTGAAAAGTGTTGAACTTTGAAAAGTTTTAATCTAAAGTCATTTGAATGCAATACAAATAAGATTACAGAACCTATTAATAATGCTACGCAGAATGTAATGAAGCGCAAATGGCTATAAGAATAACAGTAATGGATATGCAAATTATTACAGTCATTAATCTAATTTTAACGTAGCACGATCAAAACAAAAACGCTCTCATTGTTTCCTTCGTGGAACTGAAAATGTAACAATAGCAAGTATGAAAATGGGTATATGAATTGTAGAATCTTAGTTCATTACAATTATATTTTTTGTCTTCCCAATTAGACTAAACCATTTTAATCAGTAGCTATAAACGCATTGATTCATCAACGGGTAAATTTAATGAGATCCTTAAGATTTAAAAGTAATTATACATATTAATCTGCCATTTTTGCTGTGACAGTTCTCTACACTAATATTTAAATTAACATTTGTATTAGAAACGGCTACACAAAATATCTAGCGCCAGATACATAAAGAGAGATAGAGAGGGACACGGAGAGCGTTGTTATTGAAAAAGATAATTAAAAATAAGTTAAAAATAAACAGAAATATCTTTATAATCAAATATAATTATAAAAGTCAACATTTTAGATAAAAAAAAGTGATGTACACAGGTGACCTTAGCGTACCCACTGTTTCATAGATTATTATCGATATATTTCATTACATCACTAAAATCAAGAGTTCTGCTTGAATGAACTAAGCGATCCCGACGTGGCACAGGCCTGGACCAGAGACTATGGTTCGGAGAAATGCCACTATAGCACGCCTGGCCGCCCCGGGAGGACTTTGGGATTGCTGTTTTGCTTTGCTTTACTTTTTTCTCTATAAACTAACATGTAAATTGTTTATACAGCCTTGTTGTTATTTTTATGATAGAGTGAAAGTTGATTTTCATATCTTTAAGTTCATGGACATGAAGTAGATATATCGAACCTTATTAGATAAACGTTTTGATTATCAAAATCATTTTCAAAATGGTGTCATATGTATTAAATGTTGTCTATTTTAAGCATCACTATCAACAACCTTTTTAGGTTTTAAGTACTGGGCACATGCTTTCCTTCATGAGAGAAACAGATGAGGAGTTTGAATTACCACTTCGATGGCTCAATCGTGAGTTGGTTAATGAAAGAGGTTGCGCGTAACCAACGCGACCAACGGCTTAAAGTGCCTCCTAAAGCACTTATGAGCACAAGATTTTGATTGACACACCGTGGTGAAAATTGCTTAATCGAAATGAAAGGAATTAAGTTCAAAATTTACGATGACAGCTGACCTTTAGGCGTTAACTTGTTCAATCAAATTTCAATTCAATAATATGACAAAATGAACCTTCGAATCGAATTTATACCAGGAAGAGATAAATTGCGAGGAGCAATGTGTTGAGCAGGTTACGTTTACATGAAACTTCGTTAATACACAATAGTTTATTTCGATATGAAGTGCTAAATCTGCGGATTAATTGATAAATCAACCAACACAAAGTAGCGACTGATTTATTGATACAGTCATGCGTAGTAAGTACCCATTATAATGCAATAATTCTAACATTCAGTTCCTGTATTTCATTGAAAAATACTGTCTTCTGTGTGTTTACGAAGTGCCCGGGTATGTTTTAATTTGTACATATCTACGAGTGGAAGTTTCCACAATACGGCCGTATTTGTCAAACATACGTTAATATTTTAATTGTTTAGATTCCCACTTTCGTTGGGTTAAGCATGTTCGACTCTTACTTGAAAGAAATAATTCGTCTAAGTGTGAGTGCATTTTTGATGGTGTAAAGTAAGGTTAATGAATATTGTAAAAATCAATTTATTAGTTAAACATTATTGTCATTAAAATCATGTAACAAATAGTGGTATAATAGTATTAATATAAGCAATACATATTTGATTTAGTAGCTCTTGTAAAAACTGGTACAGCACTTTTTTGTAGATATGCATAATATTTTATTTCTTAATCTGAAATTTTATAGAACTTTTTTTTTGTAATGGTTTACTGGCCTGGATGTAAGTCCTTTAGGCCATGATTTTATAGAACCAAAACTATTTCAACATAATATTCTTTGTTAAGTTCAGAGAGTTGTTGCTATCTGTATCGTTTATATACTGTATTTACCTCTACTTATAATTTATCCTGTACAGAATTTTGCTTCAATAGCTGTTTTGATTTGCTCTCTCTAAATTTAATATTATTAATTTTTATAAATGGAACGATTTTATAAAAAATTTTAGTGTCAATCTTAATTAAAACTTTCACATAATGTCAGAAATCTCTGAAAATCAGAGTACCTTACTCTGATTTTCAGGCAAATCACCGCAAAAATAACATATTAAGTTTATTTGAAATGTTGGCAAAATTGTTGATAGATATATGTTTGAGTATTCTTGCGAAAAATATTCATATTAAAACCAGAAGCCACTTTTATAAAAATCAAACAATACAAATTTATTATTACATATTTAACTGTAAAAATTAATTATTGAGTGACGTTTGTCAATTTGAGTTGCAGAGTAAGTGCCTATTAGTAATCAGAATATGTCATAGGAGTACGTTTACACGTTTTAATCAGAATTGGTTTTATGTATTTAAAATACGATTAATACCTATACCTAGTAATTGTAATAAAAATCCATCATTATTCATTATTTTGAAATTTGTTATTACTGAACTATAAAGTTCAAAATTAATTGATCTAAAAATGTTTTTTTGTAGGCTATGATTGTTCCTTTAATATGAGAGACTAGAAAAAATGAAGCAAAGTAGTTTTTTTTATAGTGAATAATTTAGTATTATCTTTTAAATTTCTTTTCAAAGTATTTCTCTTCTTGAATTGACTGATGTACAATAAAGATATATTCTATTCTATTCTAAATTATATATTCAGGGTTAGGTACTTTTACTTAAAATAGCAATTTTCACTTTAGCAGTGCTATATCTGAATACTATAATGACGATACGTATCGATGTATAAAAGATTACACTGTAAAACAAAAAATATATGTTTGTAATACTAATACATAATGACATAGGTAATTTGTAAATGTATAATACTAAAGGCGAAGAGTTTCTTGCGCCGCTTCTTCTCTACAACTACTAATTCGTCGAAGAGGTAGTAGGGTTAATTGGGAATATGCATACTAGCGTTAGTTTTAATTTTAAAATAATTTATTTGATACATAATTAAATTCTACAACTGAGACAATTTGTTATTACCTTTCATTATATTTATTTATTTTTTCTCTTACATATTCCCTGTTATGTTATTTCAAAGAACTTAGTAAATTAGTCTATTTAAATAAAGATATTTTGACTTTGACTTTGACTTTGACAATATCTTTTTCTTCTGGATATTTAATCAACATACATGTCTGTTTCTATTGTTTCTACTGGTTGACTTTAGATTGTGCTTTTGTGCAATGAAGGATAAATAAATAAATGATCTTTCCTATTTAATTACTCTCATAATAAAGCTGCTCCCACTCTACTATAGATAGTTCTGTTATGATAAACATTTCTATCGATATAAAACTATTTGTGGTACTGCCGTTGCAAAGTGGTTAAACCTAAATATTATGTTTTTCAAGTTAAAACAAATTGGACTCTTAAATAATAATACCGGAAAAAATCAGTATCAAATCAAACTGATAATTACACGGATAATTTACGTTTGTTTGTAAGCTTATAATATTATAGTTCTCACTAAGCAAATTTGTATAAAAATTTGCATCTTCAATTAGCATAAAGTTTGCTAAGCTGGTCAAGCAAATATTTAGATTAAAATATGTTTTAATTGTACATACTTACACGAATTTGACATGAATGTGACGGAAGATACCCACGCTTTTAATTAATCGATAACATTATACGAACACATTAAATTGTAATTCGAAAAACATTATTTTTTTACTTAATTTGTATTTACAAGTTATATGCATATTTTTTAAAAACGACTGAAGTTGTTTTTCAAAACTTGAAGTATTTTTGAAGGTTATTTAAAGAAGTATTTAAATTATGATATTTTTTTGGAGTTTTAGGTTATTGATTTTGAGATATGTATGTATATTATTAAGAAAACATCATTCTATTAATATTTACCTTTTGTATCATCGTACGCGGGTCCGCTTCATCGTACATTATAGTTTTTCATTACAGCCTAACAAAGACATTATCCAAAACATGCTTTTTAAATTAACCGTCATGCTCAAGGTTTAATATCCACACCACCACAAAATCTCAGTTAAAAAGTTAGGTTTTTCATTCTCATAACACCTCACTTACCTAATAATTTATATTTTAATTTCTCCAAATAAAACACCTTTTCGATTTCGATATAAAACCTTTAAACACTAAATTAAAATTGACACCACACTTTAAAGTCACTGTTCTATAATCGTTATTGTGAGATTCCAATTTCGAAATTTTCGCGTCGTATAATAGCGTAAGGGAAAAGAAAAAAAATATATCGGTAAACAATTGGACAACTGACAAAGCTGCGCTTCGTAGCCATCCGAAGCTGTACTGAAATTCTAAACCCCGACTTTGGTGTCCATATCGCGCACCCCCCATTACTGAATTTCGTTCCATAACCGAACCGTCGTATAAACACCACGCTTTACACAATCTTAAATCTTAAGCCTTAAAGGCAAGGTTGATTTCCTTTCTTTTATTGGGGAGTTGTTCGATCGTTTTAAAAGAAGGGTAACCACTACAAGGCTATGAGAACGTATAATTTAAAGACGGAGTTGAGAGATTAACTGAGCCGCTATACTCGTCCCTGTCGCACGCACAGAGAACGACTCGCAGCTTTTGGTCGGATTGCTCATTTTTCGCTATTTCGTGTTGTATTACGTATTATTTAGTGAATTAGATTCTTTTACGGTGTCATATTTTTCGCTTAGTACCTGATGATGGCCAGGACTTTTCTGAAAGCAGGTTGCTTGCGATAACATTTTTTATTTATCTATTCTTGGAATTGTGTGCAGATATTAAGGTTTTGATGTTTTGCATTTTTATATATATTTAATCATATTATTGAAAAGAATATGATACGCTCTAAAACTTATATTACAACTTTGAAAAAAAAAATGTCTTGAAATTTCTTAAAGTTTAACAAACTTTTTATTCCTAGTCTTCTTCATTACAAAAACGTACTTAAAAATTATAGAATAATGTCTATTGTCTCTTATTGGTCGGGACTGTGAAGCAGTTTATTTTGAAGTGTCTGCACATTTGTTGAACCTGAGAACAGAATGAGAAACTTTAATTCAATTTAAAAAACTTAGTACATCAACAATAACTGAATTTTGTAGTTATGTCGAATTGATTTTTAAAAATTCGTAACAGGTTTTTTTCGGCCATTATCACACCTTATTGTAAGTGAATATAAGATGGAAGTGAGCTACACCCAGATTTCTAAACCACAGAGGAACTGCCTATCTTGTCTACAACTACCGGAACACAACAATACTTTAATTAACTATATATATAATGTTATGTCGGTAGACTCACATAAGGTTACAAATGCAATGCCTTTTTAACACAATGTTTTGTGACTAGGAGACTAGGAAGACAAGAATGCTTTTTCAAATCTAGGCTATTTTCTTAACACCCAAATGAAGTTCATTTTAATTATGTTTATTCACCAATTTCTATTCATATAACTGTAAAAATAATTATTATGTAAAATATATGGTATATGTAAAAAGGTCTTTAATAATATAGAATTTTACGTACTTTATTAATACATTTTTAAGGTACCAAATTCTTTAGAAGCTAAATGTTACGTAGCTTTGAAAGTTAAGATTAAGGCAATGTTTTGTGGTATAGCACTTCGCTACATAACAGCGTTTCTGCTACGATACCCACCACTCGAACACCATAATGTATGTGCCCAGTCAAGGTCACCCCTAAAACTATATACGTAGCAACCACTTCAAGCTGGGGCAGGCTGAATGATATGGCAATACAGAAGAGCAGAGGCCAGATCAACCAGGTGATGAGGTCACATCGCTGTTTGCTCATTTCCGCTATGATGAGGCGGCTCTGAAAACATGGACGGAAAATTATGGTTGTACTACAGAGAGAGAAAGGCAAAAATAGAGAGAGAGGAATGGTTAGATATGTTGAGAAACTTTCCTTCACAGAGGATAAGTTACCAAGGAGTTTTCGGTAACTTCCAAGCAATTTGTTAGTTATAAACCCATTACTTTACTAACCTAAAAATCTTTCTAGATACACTCGTATGTATTTAATTACACATTTATTTAAAATTATAATATATTATATTAGATCTAGTTGGCTAGTGTAGTGCATAGTTTCACTCGCACTATCCACCTTTTTATTTGGACTCCACTTCTGCTTACCATCAGGTGGAATGGAGTTATTTGCTTGATCTTTCTACAAAAAAAATTTTGGGTACAAATTCAATTCCAGATTGTTACTGTGAAATAGTAATTTCTTTCGTTTAGCATATTGTATTTGTTATATCACAACGTTGTTTATGTTTACGTGCACAATTAAGAATTTACCATATATTTATAAACATCAAAACTGATATTTTAGAGATAAGAGATGTTAATATGCCTCTCATGCCAAAAAGAACTGACTATTCACGGCTAAAATAACAAAGGCGGTGGTACATATAGCAATATTATTTTTATTTAAAAACTTACAGAAATATTACTGAACAGCGTCCCGTATAGCAGCACGAAGGCCTTTGGGTCGTATTCTAGAATGTTCCCGGGCGAGTATACCGCCCACACTAGCACAGCAGCGTTCATAATCATCATCAGCCAGACTGGACGCAGCATCTCTAACAACGACTTGTGGATGTTCTTGCGGGATTTACGAGCCCTGGTAGATGATTATGTGGAAAGATGCTTCATTATCAACAGCTTATATAAGTTCCTCTGCTGATTACACATGGAAAACACAAGAGTTTGGGCCATAGCACCATAACGTTGGCACAATATGGATTGGTCAGTGGAAGTGGATTTTGTAACAACGTGGACCAACGGCTTCTGCCTTCCGGAGGCACAGAGAAGCTTAAAATATAAATAATTAAATGGACCCATCTAGATCATTGGTCTCCAAACTTTGAAGCCTTCGGGCCATAATGATTTTTCAGTTTGTTCCAAGGGCCAAACCAGTTTTAATTTTTATGCCCTTAACTATATTTCTAGACTAGAATAGTCGCAAAGTGCGCGACCTAAGCAAACTGACGCTTTTTTGCATTTCAATTATTAAAAAACTAAATTACAAACTTTGGCCCGCGGGCCCTAGTTTGCAGCTAGCTGGTCTAGATGAATCAATGGAAATAATATTTAATAATCTTAGTATGAAATAATAAATGTTAAAAAACTTACAAATACACATTGTAGATAGCAATGGGCAGTGTAGTAAAGAGACCGGTAGCATGCACCACTGCCTCCAGGATTTGGACGAAAGTGACCCCGTTGAATAGGTACACGTGATAGACCTCGGGGCCATACAGGCCCGGTAGCAAGAAGAGCAGAGAAGACACCTTTGGAAGTACTGGTTATGAAGTAAGCGATAAATAATATAACTTTCATTTTATTTAAGAAAAAGAAAATACATAGAGATGTCACTAGATAGATAGAATGTGCTTTATTGTACACGATAAATTATAAATACAACCATTTTACAGAAGGTACTATTGGAAATACGTCATAAGGGTTAACTTAAGCATTTATTTCATATGACAAAATGTTTAAGGAAGAGTAGCAAACTTTGTAAATAACATAATTAGATATTGTTTTAAATTGGTACTTCCTGAAATGAAGAGGACTTTATTACATAACAAGACTCAGAAAAAGACATGTCTGGAGGTGGGAATCGTACCTACAACCTATCATGATTGGATGATTGCTCTGACTGCTAAGTTACACAGGACTAGAGAGAATATATAAATTTCTTCTAGTTTTGCTGATTTTGCGTTATAACCTAGCTTATATCTTGATATCCCTATGTCCATATAATAAGTTATTAATAAAAGATCCCCCAATATTCCTGTGTCTTTTTCTTGGCTGGTTATTTGATTTAAGAAAACTAAGGAACAATTTCTTTAACAAATTAACGTTTTCAATTTAGATATATAATTTAATACGTTGACTTGATTAATTAATATGTAGAATTTGATTAGTTGATTTTTCTCGAAATTTTGTTAAAATTTCGCAAATTATTAACCATAAAATAAGCATTTCCTCACCCACATACTTATGTCATACCCCCAGGGAAGGTACAGTGTCCCTGTATTGTATTTCTCGCAGTGGCTCACGTAGAAGTTTAGGGATACACTTATCACCATGAGAAAGCCCCTGAAAGTATTATTAAAAATAAAAATAATATTTGGACTCGCCAAAGTCTAAGGCCCAGTGCTCGGCATTACCTTCCTCCGCATGGGAGCTTCCTCTACACATGATTAGATTTTAGATACAACACCACGCTGGCCCAATGAAATGGTAGAAAGCTGTTACAGAAACAGACGGTACCAAAGCTTAATAGCATGCTTTTCTAAGAACGGTGGATCTCCCAGATTGCAAATGAAAAAAATTATACAGGGTCAACTGAAAAAATTAATGGCTCAGTAAACAAATTTTTCCTACACCGAAAAATCCAAACTATAGTTTAGGTTATAGGTTTATTAAGCTTATTTTGTTTTCGGCAATGTTTTCTACTCTTTTATTGTACAATTAAAATAATGTATACCGTAGTACACTGTAATTTTAGTTGGAACTCGTTTGTAGCTTAAATGTGCCTCAGTTTAATAAAAGAATAATCGTATTTATGCGAAAAGTCACTGAACCTGAACTCTGTGCACACCGCAAAAACAAAGAAGATTAAGCCACAATTTTCTTTCATATTCTATACATCAGTAAAAAGCAAACTTACATCAAAATACGAAATATTTTGATATAATAAAACTTATCAAATATGAAACCAAAATTATTTTTTTAACCAACCTTAAAGGGCTGACGGTAAACTCGTGGTCTCTTCCAAATACAGCTATTAACGCATAGGGAATGAAAAATACCACATACGAGTCTAGGCCATGGTCGAACATCTCTCCGAGAGGACCAGACACACCTATCCTGCGGGCTTGCTTGCCATCCATTCCGTCTGAAATATTACTTCTTATTGATTTATATATTTCTGGTAGCTAGAATGTACCAATTCATCGATGTAATAGTAATCATTCATCCACTAAATTATTATTATTCAAAATAAAAATAAATACAAAATAAATTATTATTTATATTTATTTGATTATGTGATTATTTTATTATTATTGAAATCAATTTTAACTCATCCCAATTCCTCGACGGCTCGAGGGATGGTCCGGACGACAGAGAGAGGAATCGGCGGACAATTCTGGCGTTATAGAGAAATCGTTATCGTTATTTATTATTATTATTTATATTTGTATTATATTTCCTCTAATTACTGAGGTATTATCTAGTCCCACGCGGGTCGATACCAAGCGTATATAATAGTATATATGTCAGTATGTTAGAAATTAATAGTGATAAATGTATATTATGTTTGTGTGGTAATCATATTATTAATATTAATAATTTTGTCCTCACTGTCCAGCCTTTTAATAGTATTTATTTTATGTGTGCATAAATAGAATTAATGAATAATTGAAAATTCTCTTTCATATTGGCCTAACTCACCTAAATTATACGCTACAAAAAGAAGTACAGAGCATGTTGTATAAACCCAATTGGGTACTCCCATTTTTAATGGTCCATAGCAGTTGTAGTCATATATTCCTAGTAGACCCACTAACGCCACCATTAATAGAAATCCGGCGAATGTCAGCACATTGGGGGCTAGCGACCTTGGCAAGAGCTGAAAATGTTTTTTTTAAATATTAGTTGAACGTAGTCTTTTAACATTATTTTTTGGTACAAATCGGAGGAAGGTGTATAAATACACTACAATGTTGCGCCAATTCCACATTATATATTTCATAGAGGGTTAAACGGTCTGGTTTCGATAACGAAAACAAAGTAACTTTCTCTACGGTTGGTCCCCGAATGGGTCAATAAAATTTGCTATATCAAACTTCTCGGTGCTTCGGAAGGCACGTTGAGTGATTGGTCCCGGTTGTTAAACAACTGGTTTCACCCTTCAAGCCACATTGGGCCAGCGTAGAGGAGTTATGGCCCAAACTCCTCGTGTATTTCTCCCATATATGAAGGCCTGTGCTCAACAGTGAGACCTATATAGGTTTATAAGATATTAAGTAAAAAACAGATTTCTTAAATTGTCACATTTTGTTAAAAACTCCAGATTAACATTTTAATACCGTATGGTTGGAAATCGTATCCCGTCTAATGTACACAGTTCATTATTATTTTTTATTTCCATATAACTATATAGTCATAAAATGAATGTACCTTCACACTTAAGTCCCATAAAGGATGCATCACATAATTGCTCAAAGGGCTGGTGTCTATTGCACTGTACTGAAAAAAAAACTTTTGTTATTACATATAATGAGTTCATACAACGTTTAGAATTGTTAAGCTGATGACAGTTTTTTTTAGATTTGGTGATAGTAGTTGATTACAGATTAAAGACAATAATAATATAACATTTCTCAAAGTCACACTTATTAGCTAAATTAAGCATAATCCAGCGCTTATTTTATAAATACTAGATAACGGAGAAATATAAATAATAATATGTATATAAATATTTGAAATATACCAAATAAACATACAAACAAGCATCTATTCATACTCATCATACAAATACTGGAAATCGAACCTGGGTCCTCTGACTAAACAAAAGTACTGACCGCTCGACCAAACGGCTTTGGTTTAATGTTTTTCAGTTTTATTATAAGATAGGTATCAACGTTTTTAACTAACCTTATATCTATCAAAACCACGTAGATGTTTCTTGGTGAGGTAATTATAGTTCCATAGTGCCTCCATAGTATATTTTGAAGGTTTTTACTGTAATTAAAATAATACTGTAATTAATTATGAATGATAAATAGTATTATAGACATATAGACAGCTACGGAAATATATGCGGAAAATAAGAACATTTTTTATATTTTTTTTATTTAATATTTAGTTTCTCTTAAATCTTATGCTTATTTACTTCATCGACTGTTTTATTTGGTTTAATTTAATAACGCCGTTATATTTTTTTGTTAAATTCTCACTATTAAAGGGACGACAGAGGGAACTGAAGCCCATACAGCCACTTATTTATGACTTCATGATAACGGTATAATGTATTTCTTTGTCCCATGAAATTTTCGACGACTAATGGTAGGTACAATTATATTGTTAATGACTTAAGATAATTAAAAAATGGAATGAATTGTATGAAATGATACGAAATAGAAATATAATATTAATGATTACGATTAAATGGTATGAAAATGAGAATGAAATAATACGATTATGTAAAAAACTAAATAACCCGATAAATGAAAGAATGAAACTCTGGAAAACCTCACGTAAGTCAACAATATATTGCAGGATATAACAATCCTTTTTGGAATGAAAATACACCAATTTCACTATAACCCACTCTACCGATCCCGCCATTACGCGCCGAAGACTCCTACCATTCTATATTTGTGTGCATATAGAGAACTAAAATCTTAGATAAATTTATAAAAGAAAAAGGTATTTATTAATTAATACATTTTCGTAAAATCATTAATAAACGGTTAACAGTATTCTTCATTTTGTATATGAGTGGTAGAATCAGAACATGGTTTAACTAAAATGAAACCGAGAAAACATCTTTAACCAAAATACTGTTTAGGTTACAAGAATTTATTTATGTATAGCAAGATTGAAACCAATAGAAATTTCGTATTATCATGATATGGCAGTTTAGCCTATACACCTTGGAGGGCTAAAAATGTTCCTAGATCATCAATTTTCAATAAAATATAGACGATATAAGAATATAAAATATTTAGACATAACTACAATGAAAAAACTTTAAGATAAAATAACACTTATGTAAGCCGTTTAGCGCTTACATTCGCGTATCAACTTACGTATTTAACCTGTTTGTTGTAACTGATAACTCGAGTCTCTAACTTATATAATACGTGTCAATTAATTCGCGCAAACCGTTTACTGGAACTGTGTCAATATGGAGTAACCGAATGCTTGATAAGATAATTTAATGATAAGTATTGTGTGTTAAATATTTGTTATTGAATAAAATCCGTCAGAATCAATATGAGCATAACTATACTTAAAACATATATTTTCGATGTATTGCTTTTAAATCATCTCAGTAAAATGAATAAATAAATGTATAGAGTTAATAGAGAATCAGTTTTTATTAAAAAAATATATGAAATTAAAATTACCAGGCTGACATAACGCCACAGGAGTATCAATCAGATCGATACGACACCTGTGCGTTGTCATGACGACGGTCGGAGGGCGCCATCCGACACCGGCGCGTAATTTGAAATTCGAACCTCACCGATAATGTCTGTTGCCGGCCGCCATTTCCGAACGAATTACGCTTAATTTTGTGTGGGGATGTCTTTTTGTAATTAAACCCTGGAGCTGAATTATTGACGGATAAATATAGAAGCTTGGAATTGTTAATAACCATTGTTTACCTTTTCTCGTAGTACTCTTCGCTCTAAAGAAGAAAATAATTATATAGCAAAGAATATTTAAATTCTGTAAATATTTAAACTCACAGAATTTAAATATTCTTATTATATTAAATATTCTTGAAGTTAAAAATGCCTGTATTTTAATAGTTAATTGAATTCAAACTAATTAAATTAAATTAAAATTTGTATCCATTTATTGGTTGTGCCATTTGGTCTCGAACATTTTGGCTAGCCTCATCCAGTATATATATCATAGAGAGCCCTAAACATTAAAGATGTTTTGACACTGTGAAGACTGTACTGTAACTATTTCATAGCGAAAATAGGGTTACTTTAAAATCTATAAAGTTTAGTGTAAGAAATAAAAATATGATGTGTCAGGCATATTAAAGAACACCAATCTCTTAATCTTCTTAATTGGAGCGCTAACACTGCATGTAACTCTTCAGCACTTTTCGCGAGTGTGGGGTTCTATCTTGCATGTCAAATTATGTTCTGAGGTTCTACTTCGAAATTCAAAACATGGTAACGAATGAACAGAATTTTATTGTTTTTGACGTAAATAGTTTTAAAACTGTCAAAGTAAGATACTTCTTGGTGTGTTTCATTTTCGGAGGTAACACTCCGATTAGAACTGGAATAGTAATATGGTTATGAAACATAATGCAGTAATAATGATAATATTTCTTAAACTCACACCTATTATCTAGCCCAAAGTTTGTGTTATGGATACTAACATAATATAAAGATAGTAATAAACATAAATATCAGAAAAATATTAAATATACATACAAACATCCATGAATCGTGGACTAATATTCGTACTCATCATCCCATACCGGAATTCGAACATGGGACCTCTGGCCGAGTAGATAAGGGCACTGACCACTCGACCAGACGGTCGCCAGTCTCTTATAAGCGCTACTATTTATATAACTATATGTTTGCTCAGAGACAGTAGATTGTGAAGACTTGCAGGGAAAGCATAAATGATCACTAAGGATCGAAAAGCCAAAGTTGATGGTATTTACTGTCCTATTATTATGTAGTCCTACTAATAGAACGCTTTACATGCGTTTATTCTTTATCATAATTGCTGGAATGTGTCAGCGGTTCGTGCTAATAGCTGCGTTGATCAGCAGCGCAGGCGCAGGTCGCAGGCGCAATTAGCGCGAGTCCATATGCCACTATTTATTGCGTTGTTCCATTCTGTTTTTAATGCTGATTAGTATGTTATTTTTAAAGGAAACTCGAAAAATTGATTTATTGGAGCTACTTTGAGTACTTTTTTGCTCAATTTTATACGTAATGCTGAAAAGATAAGAGTGAATATGTACTCAATATAGAAATACCTTGTATATTATTGAAATTAAAAAAATATTTTTTGGTTAGTAGCGTATGTGCAAGTTATACTTTTCAACATGGAGTCAGCTCGCAAAATAGGTAAGTTTTTAACCAAAAAGTTGTTCATTTGCATTTCTCCCTCAACTAGGTACTCGTATACAATTGTCTGACTTGTCTTTGAAATACTGCTGCTAGTAACAACAAGTTAGGTCACTATGTGATAGATTTCGGAGTCGAACGCAAATTGATGTAACTAGATGAAAGTAATGACTGTTAATACATCTGTCATCTGTTGCTTACCTGTTCTTGATAGTAGACACAACACCATCGCGGCAATCTTTGAATCATAGTTGAGCCATGGTATGTCAACAGACAGTCCCGTGGGAGGAACTCCACAGTGGCCTGGTCTACATTAGCCTGATTTAGTTGAGGCCGTATCCATTTGCATCGCACGTGACCGTCTGCTGGCCCGTCTAGTCGCCTCATCAGCATTGGACGGTCTGATTAATTTGTCTAAAATGCTGACCAGAACGCAGGAGGTAGCGTTAGCAGGAGCTGAATATTGCTGCGGGAGTTAAGTGTCATACAAAATCCTATATATATTGAATTTTAGCAGAATTTCAAACTTAGTATCAGTCAGTCAATAAAAATAAAACTTATGACCGTAAATAAACCACTTTACAGAGTACTTCAGCAGCAATCTCTGCTCAGCGCTGGTATTCTGAATAAACCCTTTTATGGGACTTTACTAACGGGACTTCCCCGTGTCTGCACTAAATTTAGTCTCTCATAGGAAGGTTGTAGCTTGATAAGTTACTTTATTTCCAGTTCTTTCGGTCCAATTTTTACAATTGACTACATTTTGTCAGATACGCGGAATTAGCGATGCTAGTTACGCAGATTTGCACTATCCTAACGCAGTGTGTGAAATGTGTGCAGTTCCCTATGTAATGTAGGAAAACTACTTTAGCAAAAAGTAGTCGAATTATAAAAACTCAGAACCCGAAGCAACTTGAATAAGCTGTGTTTGTTGTTGATCTTGATTTTTTAAGATAAGATAATGCGTAAATAATACTAGCGTATTGACAAAGCCTTGGTTGTACAAAAATTATAGAATGAAAAACAAAAGTATTTTTAAATATTTCTTTGCATATGTAAACAACCAGTTTCAAGTTTATTCTTTATGTGAGTTTCACTTACTAGTTCTTTTTAAATTATCATTTATGATTGTTTGAGTTCTCCAAAATTTTAGTAATAAATTGTTAGATTTAATTTATTTCCATCCATTTACAGTCGCTTGGACCACGCGCCCGTCATTACTGCACAGCCGGATGGTCTCACTCTCACACCTATTGACGCTTCCTCCTGCGCGCGTCTGGACTCCTGGTACAACAGCTCCAACCTTTGACCCTTCACCACATCTGTCAAGACAGAGACGCCATAAATCTTTATCAAACGATTACATGACTAATGTGTGGGAGTAGGAATAGCCAATGTTTAAATAATTAGCGGCGTTCCCAGTATTTTCCCAAGAAGACTTCGGTAGGTATGATATAATATTTTATACATTTACTTACATTTTTAATTTTGCAACCACCAACCCGACATGAAGGTTTCCTGTCTTGATGCTGTCTGCCCTTTTATCAGGTCATATAGATAAGACCCATCTTGTAATCCTATTATTATTTATAAGTGTATAAAATATAAATGAGGTTTTAACAGACCAATTTCGATATTTAATTTATACTCTTAAATTTTTTGAGAAAAACAATAATGCCAAAAAGTATATTTATACAATTATGAAGGCAACAATAGTTTTTATGTCAAAGCTTAATTAATCGTAATGTAAGTCGAGATACCTTTAAAGTAAAAAACTATTTATTAAAATACTACTACTTGGTCAAAGTCTGATATGTAAACAACGATGCTAAGGAAATAAAACTAAAGGAAATGTTTTATGCACTTGATAATAACTTTTATTACAATACACTATATATATAAACAACCAACAATATGTCGTCCCTTTGACCGTCCAAAAACATCTCTCCCTTTCGCCTCACACCCTCTACCGTCTACTATTTTAACTATGTTGCATCATTACTATTCCATTATAGTGTTTTATTGATGATTATTTATTAATGTTTTTAACGTTCCCATTTAATAAGATGGCTTAATGCAGATAAACAAACAATATCACATAATATCTAACAGATATGTGTATTATTATATCGCTTTTTATTACTTTAATCGTTGTAACTATTGTAATAGTAATAATTATAACACAAGCCAGACAGAACTATGCAAATTACAGCAATAACTCATCGCATTGTACTAGAGCGACCATAATAAATTAATTTTGAACCCAATTGAGTGCAGCATGTCCTCGCTTATTGTAATTAGCGCCGTGACGTCATGCGCGTGCGCCGGTGCCGTGCAGCGATCAAATTAATATTGTGTGATAATACGGAGCTCTAGCCATCCCAATTCCTCCAGGAAGTCACCCAGTGCTTTGAAGACACTGCAAATGCCTCCCGGAGGCTACCCGGGGATCCTAGGTAGCTTGCCCGGTAATTGGTCACTCCGTTGCATTCCAGAAGTACATGGGAGGCTGTTTCTTCTGTCTACATGCGGACTCTGCACAGAAAACTATTTGTGAGGCCAAAGTTAAAAAGTGTCTGTTTAAATTGTTATGACCAGTTAAAGCCCCCGTTATTATTCGCAGTAGTAGTCGGCTTAACTGTAAATTAGCGCGTTATTTGGGAGCACTTGATGTTCTTTCCAATAATATCAATGGAGAAAATGCACCTGTCGACCGGAACGTACTAATCTTTGCTGATGGACTCCAACATTACAACTCGTGAGCATTGGGATTGAACAAAATTAAAAATTATTTTAAGTATATTTATCACTATTTTTTTATATCATGAAAAAAACATAATTTAATTAGATTTTAGTAACTTTAGAGGAAAGAGGACGAAAGAAGGAGAAGAGTGAAGAAGAAAATGTGTAGGTCCTGTGCCTTATGTAGATTGCGTGCACAGTAGTAGCATATATAGAGGTTTGTGGTCAATATGATGATAATCAATCTAGAATAAGACCAATTATTGTATAAGAATACTTCAAGGACGCTGCCTAAGTGCAATAAGTAGCTGTTTCTTAATTGTAAACAAACACAGGCACTCGTATTATGTCTAAATCTGAAAATATCCCAATATTGACTTGTGAACGCAGACTACTGGGGGCTTTCGTGCTTTGAGATGATTGGGTTTTATTGAAATAAAATTCAATTCAATTCTTTATTTTGCGTTCCATAGTTACATAATATATAGATCTTAAGACTATTAATGACTCTATGGACCCTGTCGGGCACATCAAAATTTTAGGATATACAGGAGAAAGGTAGATTACAAAAGGCAGGTTTAAGTTAAGTGTTTAAATTTGTATAATGGTTCAATTCAAATATATGCATTCAAAATAATAATTATCTTGGGATTGTTTGGAATTGTAAGTCAGTGTGTTTTTAAATGTAAGAAAATACAAAACTAAATTAACAATTAACAATTAAAAAATTGTTAATTGAGTTCTGATGATATGAAATCTTTGTTCTTCAAAAATCTACCTTTAAATATGGCCTAACAAATCATACGTGTCAAGTCCACGTATTTACATGGTTTTTATTAAAAAATATTCAAAATTTATAATTATATCATCATACAATATGTTAAACCGATGACAAGGCTTGAGTCCCTGATTAGACCAATGTCTTACCCCGAATCATATTATGTTATAAAATATCGTATTATGAGGAAGAAATTTAATTTAATTTATAATTTACATCTTATACGTCAAATTCAGTTAATTCACTTTCTTATTTTGTGGAGTAACGCTGCTTTGCGAGTACCAGAGGTTCAGACACTCGAGAAACCAGGAATCCCAGGTTTAACGAGTTGGTTACGAAGGACATTTTATATAATTTTATCTTTAATGCCAGACATGGTGAATTTTATCGTTTAATTAATTGATAACTTGAATAAATCAATATCTGGAGTGCACTCTACGTAATCGCAAACTAGGATTAAATAATCTTACCATTTCTTTTAATTCTATGATAAAATGAGCCAGAATACCTTTTATGATATTTTTCCAATAATGTAAACTTCTTAAGAAATCTATCCGGCAGTTTTCAATATAATATTAAAATTTCAACACAAAAAGGAAAATCACTACGAAACACACACACTCAGAAAGTATATGACCAGTAACAAAACTATTATATATGTAAATAAAATGCTGCTTACCTACGTACTAATAAATTATCTTAATATTCTATTAGAAGTATTTTCATACATATAATAAGGTTACGAGAACTACATTACATTATTAAAAAACGAACCCATTCTAAATAAAGTTTTACTTTTAGACCTTTAGTACCATTAACTTAAATTTCACTTATGTGTGTGCGCGTGCGCGCGTGTGTGTGTGCGCTTGTGTGTGTGTGTATGTGTGCGTGTGTGTGTGTGCTCTTTTCACTTACGTTTCTTTTAAGCTATCTCGTATTTAAGCAGTCACTTAACATTCCAAAAAGTTTTGACTTCTCAACCAAATTGTTTCGTGCTTCTCATTATTATTATAACAGGGATCTCCAATTTATCCCGCAGCGGTGGCACCAGCCCTAATTTACAATGTCGTCCAATTACTCGTTAAGTCAACAAATTAGGCTCGTGGCAAAACATTCGGTTTGTCGTTTTGTTCGATCCGACGATTGCTGGAATCACTCCCTGCTTCACTATAAATAAATCCTTGTATTTTATTTCCTGATATTCCTTCGTTTAGAGGTAAATGATCTCGAAAAATAAGTACCGGTTTTAGCAAATCCTAATATTTTTCTCTCTTTCCACGGGATAATTAGTAACTATTTACAGTTTATTTCTGAAGATAATCATGAGCAGTTGGCTATGAAAAACATAAGTAATTATGATAAGTTTTTTGAAATTCAGATTAATCTAAAAAAAATTTATAATAAAAACGAATAAAATTTCTATTATTCCGATTCTGTTGTAAAAATTACAAAGAAAAGGAGAAATGTCTGTTAAACTTATGAAAAATCTTTTTAGAAAATAAAATAAACATGCAAAGATTGTTCCTTGACAAAGTGATAGGCTATTTCAAAGTATATAATAAAAGAATACCTACATAATATACCTCGTATACATAATATACTATGTTCATCCAATACAACGGAGTGTCACGGTCTGACTACTTAGTGAAATCACCGGCAGAGACAGGCTTCGAGTTACATTCTGAATAGAACATATTATTATGTACATATAACATATTTCATATGTATGTCGCAGTCAAATAGCTTAATCAGCCTTTCGATTTGTTAATTCACTAAAAAATGTCCAGACTATTGTCTAGTCATCTTACTATACATCTCCGATATTTATAGCTTAGTTTATAACCATTTCAAAAATGTAGGGTAGTATCAAAATAAAGAAAAAATTATTAATCTCTTGTTTTGGATGGTTGTGTGAAACTAAATGGGATAATGAAGATAGCACTGTTTTCATGGAGCGAATAGGGTTCACTATTCAGCGAGGTTATGCGAGCAACCTTATTGATACACTTCCTGTTTCACAAGATCTGGGAAGTGTTATTTAGTTAGTGTTTTTCAGTTAGTATACTTTAATTACTTCATTTTTAAACTTTAATATTTATTTCACATTCACGTGTAAATTAATGTATGCTAAAATTCAAGATAGTGTCAAAAATTATAAATTATAACCATTATTAGGTACTGAAATTAAATTCCCAACATTCGAAGAGTTCTAAATGAACATTTGTTAGAATACTCTAATTAAATCTATACGCTGGATTTGTTTCAGGTAGCATTTTAACATTTATTGACAAGCAAAAAGGCTTTTGATTAAAAGACGAACTAAGCTAATTGGCTGCGTCATATATATCAATAAGCTAGTTGCCAACCAAGAGCAGACTTTGCAATATGAAACCTAAGATAGTCGTAACAAAACTTATTTTGCAGTTGCATTTAAGATTTATCTATATAATTATGGGAAATATTAAAGCACCTCTTATCAATCTCCAAGAAAATTGTCATAATATCGCAATTGGAGATGTGAAAACAAAATATTTTTTGTATTACAGTTTATTCATTCCGATCACCTACACTCATTTATAGGACGTCTTGTGACGAGGCACATGTTTAAGTTCTTAGTATTTTAGCTTCATTACATCTTTGGGCAGGACGAGCCTAGTCTTCTATCTTTAGACTATTTTTAAAATTGTCATCTTCATTTAATTATTTATCTATTTATAGAATTGAAAAAAAAATAGAATAGAATATATCTGTATTGTACATCAGCCAATTCAAAAGGAGAAACACACAAAAAAAAAACTTAACTGATTTATGTATATATACGATTCAAATATATAGAAAAAAAATTATATATTTTGTTGTTGTTGTATTATACATATATATACATATGTTGTAAAGCGAGAGAATGTATCTAATTGTTATATATGAAATCTCTTCTAGTAGAAAGCTAGAAACAAAGACAAACTCAGTATGCACGTCAAGAATATACTTATATAACATGTATTATTCGAAACTACATATATTTGTGTAAAATTTCGAATACTTAAGTATTGAAATGGTCTGAAATGGTGCACAGACTTAAAAGATTTCTTTAAATACACAAATAGACTAAGGCAAAATCAATCACTACCTAATATTAGTCTGACAGCGAACTATTAGAATATGATTCAAACATTCTAAATTCGAATGTCGGCCAAGTGACAGCTGTCAAAATGGCGTCACGCCGACGCGAAATGGCGTCCGGTTACAGTCGCGCGCGCCACCGTGACTGAGGCAGAACGATGCAAAATAAATTAAAAAATACTATTTCCGATATTGAAATGTGTCATTTATCTTGTCTCATAAACTAATATTTAAATAGTAGAAAAAATGGTGGCGTTATAATACACCAGTACATTAGTGTGGATAAATCGCTTTTAATTACGTGACATAGTTATTTTAAAATATAGAAATATTACTTACTTAGCTATGTATCGTATACATTCTATATCAAACTTATAATCTCGTCGCTTACATTTAGTAATTTGAAACAAAAATCTTGTAGTTTAATTGATTGAACTTGTAATTGAAGATTTTGACTTTGATGATTTTGTCTAAATATTGGCGATTATGACATCTAGATATGGATAGCATCAGTCTATTTAACCATAACTTTTTACTAATGAGTACGTTTCGTAATCGCGTCTAGAAAATAATACTCATCAAACGCAAACCAACATGAATTTACATCGTTGCCTTCAATAAATCTTGTTTTCAATCCATCATAATTAGGCGTAAACCATAAAAAGTAACAAGCAATTTCCTTTATCAAATAAACAGCATTACGCCCCGCGACATGTGTTGAAAATCATCTGACGTAATGATCTTTACGGCGATCTGATCTCTAGGGAGGGGTTGGTGTGCATTGTTTGTGATTGAAAATACAATTTCAAACTTATTCTATTATTTGGGTGTCACGTTGTGTATTTCATAGTTTTACAGCCTGCGTTTTATTTAATGCCGAAAGAAAAAATGGAATTACTGATGGAGATACATACCTCCTAAGCTTTATGAAACTGTGGTGGCTGTATTTATGAAAAGAATTGAAATATCTAATTTTAAACAAGTCGTACTTCTTAGACTTTCTTGTCTGGATATTCTAAACATTTAACAAATATTTTTAATTGTAAAATTATGGGAAATAATAAAGGAAATTCTGACTAGAGACACGCCGCCGCAATTTGTAAAAATCCTTCGGGTATTGAAATTCTGATCAAGATAATCATAGCGTTCTAAGTAGTTCAAGTGGATAGAGTAAGTCACCAGAGTATCATGGCTTTGCATTCCTTCTAAGGACGATTTGTCTGTATTATATTCTTGATATTTATCAAATTAATAACGCCATATCATTATGCTCCCCCAGTCACTTCAATGCCCTCATTAGTATAATTAAGTCACTTGTTGTCAAGCCATTTGTCTGATTAGTATCGCTGCGAGATAGGGATTTATACACCCTCTCTTCACACTTGCTTATCTTATCTAATAAAAGTGGTCAGATATAAATTAACCTGAAAGTGAAAGAATAAAAGTATGCGGTGATTCGCACTGTGGTTCCAAAAGCAATGAAATCACAGTTTGATTCACTAATGGATTAATTTGTATTAGACAAAAAATAGAATTTTCTTAATGAGGCAATTACAGAATACCTATTTTAATTTGAAGAGGACTTAAATATTTTATATATTATTAAAGTAAATTATTTCTATGCCTAAACGTCAAATTGACGTTCGAGTATTATGACAAATGAGTCTTATTCAACTTAGCCCAGTCCTTGTCGTCATACTTAATAAATAACGCGCGAATATTCGTGCGATATAATCGCATCATATCTTAATGCGATTTGTCGCAGGGTATCGCGTGCGTTATCTGTTATCGCCCATCGCCGGGGTCTGGCACTCGCACCTCTTTAGCTTAACTGGAGGAGATGCGTCATTGAGAAAACTTGGTAACTGCGATTTGTACTGTATAATTTGTATTATGATATTAGGACTTTGCCTCGAATAGAATTGATATTTATCGATTTCTAGCTTGATTAAAATAATATTTATAGTATTATTTTATAAAACAAAATATATTTAACGTAACTAAATAATTTTCACTGGTTAAATTTTTACAAATTTACAATTTAAAACATACCTATGAGTACAACTAACAATTTTAGTTGTCTGAAAAAAATGTCTGCCATAAATTTTGATACTTTTCCGCTGATTTAATCAGCGATAAAATGATATACTGTCACCTGACAAGGAATTTCGAATCCCAAAATCATGGTTGAACCCTAATATTCGATTTAAACGTTATGTCTTCGGTAAAAATGAAAATATATTAAAAACCAAACTACACCGAAAACAAAACGCTTAATGGACCAATTGTCCTTAGTCAGTTTGAAAAGCAATTTACGTCAAGAATTGTCATAATCATTCTTAGTTTTTCTTATTTCTTTATTTTTGAAGTAGAACCTGCCACGAGTAAAACTGTACGTAACTCACATACACTGGATAGAGTTAATTCAAGATAAATAATGTGTACAAAAAGTCACTTACACATTTCTAGTTGTTAAACCGCAGTCCCTGAGGGGCAAAGCGATTTGTTCTCTGTAACCGCACACCACGCGATATGGGAATAAATTAGCGGGTTTTATCGCAGCCGTCGATGGAGGTGGCGCTCGTCTCCAGGGAACGTAGGCTGGATCAGCTAGTGGTGGAAAAATTTAATTCGAGGGCGTTAACGATGATTGGTTTACACTTGCTTTTGCACTTACGTTGTTTTTCTTTTGATTGGCTTAAATTAGATATTTCAATGATT
Source organism: Acentria ephemerella (assembly GCA_943193645.1). NCBI lineage: Eukaryota > Metazoa > Arthropoda > Insecta > Lepidoptera > Crambidae > Acentria > Acentria ephemerella. Next base: position 2,531,414 of record OW971898.1, on the reverse strand, counting down.
CTCATGTAAAGGCAGAATTTGTGGTTTGGTCTTCAGAGCTTTCAAGGAAACGTTGTATTTAGAGCAACCTTCTTTGTGCTTCGTAATAAACAAAAAAATTTTAGCTTCCACCACACACACCACTTCACATAACTATTTGATGCCCCATTAGCCCATGCAGTCTATCTGATGACGGTTAAAATAACTTCATTTAAAATATATTCATCGCCCCTACTGCTTCTTTTTGGGTTGGGAGATGGTGCTATGGCGCGAACACCTGATGTGTTGCTTCGTACGTTCACCCGTGGTAGATGCACATGGGAGGTTTTAACATCTCTTGTCTCCAGTATCAGTGTATAGTATGATTTCATTGGTATGGTTTCTGTCTATAGGCTATGGTAACCATTACCCGTCAGGCAGATTTGATATAAATAACAAGTAATAATATTGTACGTAGAAGTACATTATGGTAATAAGAAACCGTTCCAAAAAGAGTCCGACCTGATTACTGATGGCTCCGGACATATTTGTAAGTATGTAGAACAGTTTGCTCGTAAAACTAATTGTTGCAAAATGATTTCTCAGATTTAGGAATTGTAATCTTTACTTACACTGCTTCTGGCTAATTTGATCTAAATATAAAGAAAGATACAAAAGAAAAACAGTTCTAAGTTACTCAATTAGTTACTCAGTTAGTTATTATTATTTTCTTAGTTACTCAGCAGGTTTTGCCGGCGAGTTGGAGGTGGCTAGGGCAGTATGTCGCATGCTGCACTAGCTATCTTCACATATAGACTCCTCTACTGCTTATTATCAGATGAATAAATTTTAGACTTGAGAGTTCACGCTTGACTTTATGACACTAATAGCAACTTGGTTCGCGTTCCTTTTTTTTTAATGACTAATGCTGTTGGTACACGTGGAATTTACAGTGTTACTAGAGCTTTAAGAAAACGAGAGCTTTAGGGAGTCCTCAAGCATAAGGGTTATTTGCCTATGGAGGATTACAAACCAACAGATATCAATACCAGGGGAGGTGTTACGCTGTCTTTTAGAGTTTCCAGGGAGTTTGAACGACAGACCTGAAGGTACCGCTAATGGTGTGGAGGCTCAGCTTAGATATATCGTGGAAAAAGAATTGCGTTAGTAAAAAATCAGATTAAGACATACAGGCAGATGACAAAGAAGTGGTGGAATAAGAATTGCGTATTATGTTACGGAATCCTTTTTTTTACGAGGAGGAATCCATTTACGGACCTACCCGCCATTGGCTAAGCGACGGGCGTGCGTGGGGCTCACTCAGTACCTCAATAGAGCGGTACTGAGAATACCCACTAAAACTCTCCGGTCCACTAAATTTCACCAGGTCACCTCCAGATGTTACGGAACCCTAAAACAACATTTCCGTTAAGTGTTTCAAATGGAAATGTCGCCTGACATACATGATATCTTTTATTTATGAATAACGATTATTATTTTAAATATTTTCCATGTGTTAATAGATAACTAGATAAGAATGATGAACATAGTTGTTACTCTGTGATAGTTACTGTATCAGTTTATCGTCTACGCTAGCCATGTGGTCTGTGCATAAGTCATTGTGGTGACATTTATATGCTATTAGTAGATTTTGCGTTGAATAAAATGTTATATTACGCATTAATAATTATTAGAGTTTAATATGATTCTGCATTTTACGATAATATTAATGATTTTTTATTGTTTTTTATATCAAACAATTGTGACAGCAAACCAAATTATTTTACTAAAAAAACGTGTTTTTTTTTAGTAAAATAACGTGATATCTTTAAGTAATACTCTTCCGAACTACAGAAAGGTTATTTAATTTTCAGTGTACCCAGTAGGTAGTTACATACTAGATTTTATACTAGTAGTAGATATTACTGAACGAATACAACACAAAACAGATACATAATTTGACAGTTGACGACAAACACTATCAAGACGGTTTATTTTGATTGATTTAAATTTACTTTACAAATAAATTATTGTGAACATAACAAGATTTTTTGCTATTTTTTTTTATTTTATTTTTATTTTTTTTTATCCGACATAAAATAGCATTAATACACTATGCGATAAGTAATATATAAATATATAATACGATAACTAAATAAACTGAACACGAATCAAAATTATGGCGGGTTCGCTTAGTTACACATATGTTTCAAAGAAATAATTCTAGGTAAATAGTGTTGCTTTGTAAGGCCTTATCAAGTTAAATTAAATTTTCACCTCTTCAATGCCGGGCTTCCTGTCAGTTCGCTTTAAACCACTATACGTCAGAGGCACCCGTTGGGAGCGGTGGAAGCCTCCTAAATGCAGGAACTGGTGTCCAACAGGATGAAGGGTTCCCTTGTACTTTCCAAGTTTTATGTTATGTTTTTAAAGGAACCATTGATTCTTTCGGAGAGGCGATTGAAAAATCGACCAAATGACAACATTTATAAGGATAGTAATTTATTACCCTGATTTTAAAGAGGTTACGAATGATAAACGCAAGTTATTTATTTTTAATAATATTTAGATAAATTATATAATGGAAATTGTATTTGACAAATAATTTATCTGAACATTTATTTATCTATATTATTTACATTTTAAATATTGTTTTAACTTCCAATATGACATGAGTAATATTTAAAAATGTTTGAATGTAATATTATGATAATGTGGAAATGATAAGTTACTTACTTGTCTGCCTTGATACCCAAATATCTAAGTCTAGGTGGGGTATACTGCATAGTATGCGATTAATTTTCATTAAGAAGGTATCCAAGCTATATATAGACAAATACCATTTATAAAACAGATATGAAATAAAATGTTTTTATAAATATAAATAAGGTCACACACATTGCATATCGTTAATTGTTTTCCTCTAAAAAAAAACAAACTGAAATAAAAAGAGACACCTAATCAATATAACAGAACAACAACTTCGTGGCAGCGATACGTTCCCACGGTTAAGTGCTGATTACATTATTTTAATTAACATGCCATATAGCGAGGTGAATGCTGTTGAATTGACAGAAAAGTGGCAAAGATTAACGGAAAAACAGATGAGACACTCTGTCAATCGATTCTAAATTGTTTCAGCATTTGAAGCGACGAGAAAACCGCTTTATTAAAAATTAATTAAGTAACGGGACTTCGTGAACAGTAGTCTATTGCTCATAAAACATACAATAAAAAAATACGTGCATAGTTTCCACAAAAAAGTTAAGTGTGTAAAACTGACAGAGATTAGAAATTCATAGAATAAACAAAATAGTGAAGAGTGATGAAATAGTTAATTCAGGTGGGCAATGTTATTGCTGCTATTTTTGTATTCCTATAAATACAGTTTAGTTAATCAATATACAAGTAACGATTGTTAACTTCTATCTAATTTATCTTTTCTTTTAGTGGCTAGAATATTCAACTCAGACTGAGTTGAGTATTCTAGGAAAATCTGTTGAGACTCACATAATTATCTCATATATTTTCTAAAAAACTGAGACTTAAAAATAAGGAGCCAATATCAGTTGATAGATTAAAGAATATTCAGTCCTAGTAAAACCACTACTTTTAGAAAAGGATTTTTAACTATTATTAACGACGACTTTTAAAAATTAGAAGGATTGCAAGGTATGTTCCTAAAAAACCTATCAAGTTACACAAGAATACAGAAGTTCAGTAGTTTAACTATTTCTCTAAGAATAAAAACAAAAATAGGCACATAATCTGTCTGAAAACCTTCACATGTTCTTTGACAGGCATGCGTCAAGCCCACGGCCAAGGTTACAATTTTTACACCAATACGTATTGCAGATATTATTGCAAAACTGGGCCACGACACGAGTACTATTGATAGTTAAATTTAAAATATACCTATATGTATATTTCTACGAGCTCTTAAAAACCAGTATTAGATCAGTGTCACTTGTTTTTATTAAAGTGCTGCGTAACAAAGAACCAAAATGAATTAAATTGAGAGCTTTAATTCCGTTTTAATTATTGTTGATATTTTACGTATTATTACTTAGAGCCGATAAAGCTTGAAGGAGGATCGTAAATTCAATATTCTAAAAAAAAATTAAACATTTTTATATACGTGTATTCAATGGTTTTAATTACTTTATAAAGAACCGTGAAACTTTATAAAAAAGAAAATCCTATATTCATAGATTTCTCAAACCATGCCTTTGTTTATCTATTGGTAGCGATGCACAAATATATTTCAGTTTGCAATGATAACAGTTTCGTGAGACTGAATAAATTTAATTTCGGACTAAGCAATTAAGTCAAAGTCAAAATATTTTATTCTAGTTGTATATATTAATTTATATAAAAACTGATGAAGCTATTTAAATCCATTTTTTAATTTGTTTTTATTACAGACGTTTTTCAGTTTCATTTGAGAAAGGTTTTACACTGTAACTACCATAATTTATATCTATAATCCAAGGTCTATCCATGAACACTTTAGTTGCTTACACAATGATAATGCACAAACTGCGTAAATAAAAAATATGTTTTATGTATAATTTGTTATTTAATTAATGACTTAATTTCTCTGTAATAGGTATTGAAGTGTTGGGGTTGTAATATTGACTGCTGCATATAATTATTCAGCGTGCTGGTATACGAAGTCACTCTTTCACTGTCGCCACGTCTTTCGCCAAAGAGATTTCGTGAGTCCTTCTCTGTCGCCCTGCAAAAGCTTGGAATTTCTTACCGGCACACGTATATCATCCTTCATACAATAGTCTCCTTTAAAACAGGCGTGAAAAAACACTGTTTAGGCTGACAAGGTGGAGTTTGTTAGGGCAGTATGTCGCATGCTGCTTTGGATGTCTTCATATATGGACTCCTCTATTGCTTACCGTCAGGTGATGTCCTACTCAAATATCTAAAAAGTTTTAAAAGGTCCAAAATTGTCATTCAGTTTTTAATTACATCTCGAATAATCCTTGAAATACTTTTATTAAATATGATATTAAGCATCAGACATGAGTATAAAACCACTATTGACAAAACAGATTAATTAACTTAGTATTCGGAGGATCGTAGAGTAATATCTGTGTCTAAAACACTATGTTAGATTTAATAACTTTTTAATACAAATTGTATGATTCATTTATTTTAACTATGTTTATAATAAGGAGAACATAAACAACTAAGCGGTGTAATAAGTTACAATATGGTTGGCGCCACTATGGGAAACACGGTTACAATAAAGAAAGCTTTGTACTTATTTATTATAATTATAAAAGGTTATTCCATTTAAGAGTAGTAAATAAAATTTGTTTATTTGGTTCATAATGAAATATTTTAGTGAAATTGCTAAAATATTTATATTTAATTTATACACACAGAAAAAAACAACAGGGAAATAATAAGGTATAGATACTTCTCCTGTATTTAATTAAATATTTGCATTTTATTTCGATTTGCAATCATATAAACTTGGTATATCGGTTTTGAATATTCTAAATATTAGCTATGGCTATAGGATTACTTAATTACTTTAAAGTAAACTAACTATCTTTATCATATCAGCCGAGAGCGACCTTCATCTGATCATCAGTCCACCTTGTGGGAGGCCTACCAACGCTACGGCTCCCTGTACCCGGCCGTGATTCGAGGAGTTTTCCGCCCCAACGGCCGTCAGTCCTTGAAATGTGCCTTGCCCACTGCCACTCCAGGATCGCAATTCTTTGGGCTACGTCGGTGAACCTAGTTCTCAAAGTATTTCTATAAATATATCCCTATATCCCTACTTAATAACTAACTTATATGGTGTTATTTCCTAATTATATAACAATAAGACCTTAAATCTCTGAAATAAGATTTAAGGTAGTGTATCGGATATTAAAACATGAATTTATTGGATAGTAGCTCCAATTTCATGGAAAATAAAAGTGATAGGTACTATAGGTACTGATTGGGTAAAATGAAAGATCGCTAATAATAACGCTGCTCCTATTTTCTCTCATTACTGTTCTTGTGGTGAATAGGGTCGCTAGATAACATTTTATTAAGTCCAACAAAAATAATTACTGCATAAAAACATAGGTAGGTATACAGTGGTAAACAAGTCATAACTAGATATTAAATGTTATTGCTAAAACGAACACCTACCCAAACAAAACGACGCGTTATAAGAAGCCATTTCGATCTTAAAACCGTAAAATTTCTCAAACATCACTCGCACACAAATTATCTCAATAAAGAAAAATTATATTTTTTTTTTATATTCCTACATAAAGTACAAACCATCGAGTGAGCCGTACGTAACTTAATACGTTCGGAAACCGGATAGCAGACAGTATGGCGCGGCCTAACGTTTTCTTTTTAATTTTTATTTTTTCGTGTAGAAAAAGTTAAAGGCCTTTTATCTCGGTGCGTGTTTTATTTTTTTAACGGATCTTTTTGTAACGTGTGTGATCTCAACGGTTGACGGACGAATTGTTTTGGTGGTTTCAATTGATGCTTAAAAAGTTGATGAGGCGGATGCGTTTGTCGATATCGGTAGTTGGATTGCCTCTATGCACGCTTGTCTATTTATATTTATTTAGATAATAAAATAAAATATATTTTTTTTTAAATACTTAATCCAAAATATTCTGGCTTTGAGCTTTTACGTTTAACTTAGAGAAATGTCTTCTCGATAGACATTATTACAGAGGTAGTTAATAACAACTATTAAAATGCTCATTCTCAAGCTAAAAAGAAGTTAGAAATTATTTACAAATTTTTATTAATTAAAATTAGTTTAAAAACCATATTTCTAAACATAGATATTAAGGCAATGTTTACTACAAACCAATCGCTTTCATTAACGTAATAGATTTTGATGAAAACCCCAATGTCTCTACCAAATAACAAATCTAATCAAAAAAGAAATCTTTTCAACTTTTAATCATTCACAATAGAAAATATACTTTTAAAAGCAAAAGAAATTCGACTCATTTATGCTCTGCTTTTGTTTCTACAACTTCTGCCAACCACATGTACAAACTGGACGCATTGTTTGTCTGTCTGTCAGTCGGGAGTCGAACCCTTCCACACATGACAAATATTTTTGCTACTCGACACCCTGTTAGAACGCACGTATCCTTTTTAATGAGTATTTAAAAATAAAAACTGTTTATTTTTAAGTTACGTCTATTTTTATATTTAAGGCCACTGCTTTTTACACTTAGCGTAATATGCTATTTTAAGATTATTAAATAAATTTAAAACGAATTGGGAATTTCTAATCACTCTAAATATAAAGTTCTCTAAACAATATTAGTTTTACAATCTTAGTTTAGTACAAAAATAATTTTTAATATTAATATTACAATTGCTTGTCTAAAAAACTTTATAAGTTTCATGGCTATTATACTTAATACATTGAATTTAGAGATCGTCTCAGTCGGGAGTCGAACCCTTCCACACATGACAAATATTTTTGCTACTCGACACCCTGTTAGAACGCACGTATCCTTTTTAATGAGTATTTTAAAAAAAAAACTGTTTATTTTTAAGTTACGTCTATTTTTATATTTAAGGCCACTGCTTTTTACACTTAGCGTAATATGCTATTTTAAGATTATTAAATAAATTTAAAACGAATTGGGAATTTCTAATCACTCTAAATATAAAGTTCTCTAAACAATATTAGTTTTACAATCTTAGTTTAGTACAAAAATAATTTTTAATATTAATATTACAATTGCTTGTCTAAAAAACTTTATAAGTTTCATGACTATTATACTTAGTACATTCAATTTAGAAACGATGGCTTAGACATGAAGACAGTAACGCTTGCAGCTAATTTACTAAATTCTTATCCTAAGCGTTATAAAATTGCCCTAAAATGAGTTTTCACCACATTAAATCTAGATTTAATACTAAGAGTAAGAATGTAAATAAGACAAAGTGTCATATATTTTTGTATACATTAATTTGCATAAGTTATAAATATAAAACGTCTTATTCCGGTAGTGAACCGTAACTGAGTGGTTTTATTTAGATAGATGTATTTTCAAAAATTATTAACAAAAACATGTTTTTGTAATTACTTTTTTCACGGTATAATTCGCGTGATAACATTATTTCTCGATACATGTAATCTGTATCTTATGTTTGTCAAACAAACCCCTTGAATATGCACTTTATTTATTGTGAATAAGAATGAGTTTAGAATGGTGTTACTCTAAACAAAGTATAAACTAGATCACATTTAGATTACGTCACTGATTTGTACAAAGCATAAACATCTAAGCATATTTGGATCACAAATATAATGTCTAATTTATACAAAGTCAATAGCTAGTGTAAATTAAAATTGCCTTAGTTCGTTTAGAAGGTTATTTAAGATGTCTTATGATATGGAATCTCTAAGTATAGAATAGGTGTGAAGTTGAATACAAGATGTCACTGAGACGGAAGAGGGTCCAATTGGGAGCATTTTCTTTAACCAAAGAAATACAGTTTGTTTACACTGTAAAAATTCAAATTCATTCATAGTTAGTATATACTATCCAAGCGGGTTTCAAAATCCAAGCCGAAAGTACTTTTTACATGATAGCTACTGACGAGTGGACTGTAATTAATGAGCTAGTCGTGATGATGGAAACGCCAAGATACCAATATAAACTGAATTTATTATTATAAGAGCAATAGCAACAGAACAAATCGTAAAACAATTGTCAAGACACAAGACGTCCATCAAAATATAACAACTAGGTAAAAAACCATAAATATCAAAAATAAGATCTGTATAAAAGAGTTTGAGAGTCACGTTGCTAACATTCCACACAGTAATTATAAAATTGTGGTCTATATATATTTATATAAATAAGTAAAAATGAAACTGTTCTATCATATTAATGGTATGACCTAAAAACATTTCATTTGGTTTTTAAATGCATGAAAACTCTTTACTCGCTTCATAAAACTTTACATGTACGGAACATTTTTCTTTCATCCATTATTATTATAATATAGCATAATTGTATGCAATATTTTGATGATTCTCTTTATTGTCTTTGCAACCAGTCTGAGTATTTGAGGAATAAAAAAAATTGTTTATGAACCTAGTTTTTTTTTATTTTTCTTTGGATGCAAAGGAAATTAGTTCAGCCATCTTTCCTCTGGGAACCTATATCAGAAACACATGTCCAATAGGAACTAGCAACCGAAAAGTGAAGCGGACCGAGTCTGTTCGGAAATTCGATATTTTTGCAACAAATTAAGGGAATTGTTGTAAAAAGTGTATTTTTCTTATGAACCATTCACGCATGTGCTTCGCGGTTTTGAATTACATATATATCGGAAAAAAAGGATTTTTTATTACCTGTCACCTTTTCCAGTGAATTATGGACTGCAATCGTAGAAAGGGTCAGCCTTGATTGTTTTTTTTTCGGTGTCACGTCAAAAATTATTGCCGCTTGTGTCAACCCTTTGGTGTAAAATGACCCTTTCTAGAGCTGACAATAAAGATTATTGTTATTCCATTAATTTTATTGTGACCTTTGACTTTGAGAAATAAAGTTCCAATATTGTTTTGAAGTCATGACAATTTGATTTTTTGCAACAACTGTATTTGTTCAGTCTTGGGAGAAATTTCAACTCTTTTAATTCTGTTTATTGTCAATATAACTTTGTTACATAGTGAAAAATTTAACTGTAACTACAAATACAATACTATACTGGATTAGTAAGTGCCTGTATCCTTTCTTTTTTCAAAATGGCGCTTATTGTGAGAAAATTACGCATTGCTCCTTACTTCCGCGATGTGTATACATATTTTTTTTCGCTTTCAATTCAGTATGAATATAGATAATTTTTAACTAGCTAAGAGTATTTTAATAGGTATCAAGGAAATTATTAATGAAAATAGCTACGTGACTTATATGATTTACAATTTATTGATAAGTAAGAAGCCGTCTCTTAATCATCACTTAATAAACCAAATATATTGTGCTCTAAGTTTTGTCTAGATTATTGCACCAATTACTTGATATTTATTCCTAGCGACGCAACAGGATGTAGCTCTGTTTTAATGCTAAATGACATCTCTAAACGCATCTTCACGGCTGGCAGTTTTCAATTAGTGGCCATTCCGAATTAAAACTAAAACAGTGACCGGACACAGCTGGTCCGTTTCTTACCACTATTTAGTTTAGTTCTGTCTTGTTAGTCATTCATTGCATTAGTATATCACACAAAATTATCTTCACCCATCACAAGCAAAAAGTATTTAATTCTCAGCTCTACACCTTTGTGGTAAAAGACTAGTCTTTTTCCAGAGGAGTAAACTCTGTCTGGCATAAGTCCAAGATGGCGGGTCTCGCGCGAGTGAGACGTCAATCAGCTGTCAACATTGTGTCTTGACTTCCTATGCGCTCCTGGTACATCCAAATGTAAATTTATGTAAGAGTAATCTGAAAGTTTTCTTCGGTCTATATGTGACAGGTTAATTAAACAAATGTGAGTTTGATAATTTAATTTAGTAAAGGTACATTTTATTTTACATAAAACATGATAAAATACATTAAATTCTGGTTTGAAGTCCAAAATAAAAATCTTTTAAATTTGACTATAGAAATAATGGTGCATATATATGGTTATAAGCCACCTCTTGGTAAGCCGGCACTTCATGATCTGACCGGCCATATCGACATGTCCCAACTAGAAAGTATTTGTCCATGTCCCAACTAGATATTTCCATTTAAATACTGGGCGGATTGTGAAGTAGTTGCGCTTCGCGCAGATGGTGGAGCTGTCCTCGCGCTCTCCAGATTGCTTACGAAGATGTAAACAATCGTCACACACAAATTGTCTTGAAAATTGTAGTCAATATGAATCAAAAATGCAATTAAAGAAAATTATAATCGTCTGGGAGTCATGAAGATTCTACGCACAATGTGAATGCCAAGAACTTGTCAACGTATTTTAGGATTCATATTTTGTTAATAAGAAATTGTTTATTTATAATGATACAATAAACCGTATGAACAATACAATCATAATTAGATTTATCTATTATTCAAATTTTTGTAGGTAGACGTCCCAATTTTTTTTAGTAATTGGACAAATTTAGAGAAGTTGTGCAAGGACACAATGCTTCTCTACATTTGTCCAATCTTCCACCACCACCTCTTCCGACTTCTTTCGACTATTAATAGATTTCAAAATATATCATGGAAAATCTGTTGGCGATCCCACAATTCGCATAGTCACATTAACTTTATAATTTGATAGAAGTATACAAAGCTGTTGAACATGGTGGCAGAGAAAATATGATCTATAACATTAGAAATAAATTGCACATTCAAAAAAGCTGTAGTGCTAAATATGCATTAAATTATGTGTAAAATGAAATGTTTTATACCGGGAAAGATATCAAAATGATAGACTAAACCAATTATATCCCAAAATTTCAATTCACGAGCACAGCCTGATAGTTGTGTTTGATTCTATGTACCATTGTTATAATTTCTTAGAAATACCGTAAAGGTATTATTAAAATTTCTATTGTAATTTACTAAAACCTTGGACACCCTACACAAACGATATGGCCAAGGATCGCTGGCGAAATCTTCTAAGCTTAACCGTTGGTCGTGGCGTAAGGTGGTAAGATCAATGAAATGCCGGTAAATCACTATGTGCCCGGAAGTATCAAGATGTAGCCAATCTAACAATCGGCCTATGTCTCATATAACTTTACTGGCTATAGCAGGAAAATTTATTATCATTTTATTTATTTATTTAACAAATTCTGTACATGCACACAATTTAATAAAATATACACTAAATGGAGATAATTTACAAGGGTATTGCTTATTTCTAAAGAAATCGCCTCTACTATAAAGGGAACTTGTAAGTAAGGAAAATACCTTTAATGCATAAAGGTACGAGTCATTTGCTGAGCTTTTATAAAAATAAATATTGTCTGTATAAATATTTAATTACATAATATGACGATTATTATGGTAAAATTTTATCACACGGCTCGTGGTTCACCACGACCAGCCAATTCACACGAATATCAGAGGCATTCAGTTACTTTCCTATGGCCGCTTCCATGAAGATTATCGGGAGTAAATAGGACGCGAGTGATCATTCACACACACCCACACATACTCACATACTCACACACACACACACACACACACACACACACACACACACACACACACACACACACACACACACACACACACACACACACACACACACGGGCACGCACGCAATACACAAAAAATCTTCACAAGCTTATTTCTCTCTTATAATGTTGAAATTTAATTTTTCGAATATTATCTACTTTATTTTATTTGATCTTTATGATTGGCTCGTTATTAACATGATGGCTGGATTTTAGATGAACAATTTATACGCAACCCCCTAACTAGCACGAAACTTTACGCATTTGTCGATTCGGGAATTTAAATTCTTTTGATCAAATTATTATTTGTTTTAAACAATACAAGAAGCATATTGTCTATTGTATTAAAGAGCGTACATACCGGTATATAGGTACTTAGTGTTTTAAATAATCTAAATGTCACATTGGCATACATTTGGCACACTAACACATTCGAACTATATATTACACAATAGCTATGATTGAGACAAGGTGATCGCTTCACTGAAATTTTCCGATACTATACGATATTATAACAATTAAACCTAATATAAATACGTGACAGCTGTTGAAACATAATATAATTCTATTTGTCTGGGCTTAAACACAGTTTCACAAAATTAACACACAAATTCTAAGCGGAAAATTAATTTAAATCGAAATACATATGTTAAGTACAATCATAATGTTACATGAGGAATATGGGTTTTTTTCGCATATTTTTACTAAGCTAATAATATTACTTTAATAAATAATAAAATTAACGTATTTTTTCTTAAGAAAAAAGAAAACTTAAGAAAAAAAGAGAAACTTCTGTCAATTTCTGAAAAGTTTAAAACATATAATAACTATGACAGAATCAGAACTATACAAAAAATATGCGAAAGTATACTAACGAAGCTTTGGAGAAGAAGCGGCGTAAATTTTGAACTTTTAATATTTGTGCAATGACATTTACAAATTATTTATGCCATTATGTGTCAATATTGTTATTTTTTTATTAATAGTAAGCTCTCTTACACGGTTTCGCCTTTATCGCATTAAGATGTATTTAATTAATTAATCATTTGTAATTTATTTCATTTAAATTATTAATTTTAGAAATACTGTTCATTGTTTACTGCAAAAATGGACCAAAATCAAAAACGAACCTATAGTCGACTTGATGGTAAGCAGCTTCACTAGTCAATCATAATCAACTATATCAACAAGCCTATATCGTTACCAATACACTGACATAATTTGGGTTGGTGTGTGTAAGCGGGTGCCGTAATAAGGGTTAACGTATATTTTGAAACACAGAGAAGCTCGAGTAATACCATGAAGCAACCTTCTTACACGTAGTAACGAGTAACCTTCATACTACAGGAGACAAGCCCCCCAATTCGTAGAGCAACTCTTACCGGTTCTAGATGGGGTCAGGTCCATTTTCATAGCATCAACACGATGCAATACAAGTATTCTTTTACTCTGTAAACTTCAATTCAATTCTTTATTTTGCGTTCCATAGTTACATAATATGCAGATCTTAAGACTATTATTGACACTATGGACCCTGTCGGGCACAACTAAATTTTAGGATATAAAGGAGAAAGGTAGATTACAAAAGGTAGGTTTAAGTTAATTGTTTAAATTTGTATAATGGTCCAATTCAAATATATGCATTCAAAATACTAATTATCTTGGGATTGTTGGGAATTGTAAGTCAGTGTGTTTTTAAATGTAAGAAATAGATTTTATAGAATTTATTTTCGATTTACACTTGTTTGGATGTCAGTAATATTAATAAATTACCAACCACCCTTTCTTAAATGTATATGGGGGGGGGGGGTTATTTCCAGACCTCCATAGTTTAAATCCTATTACTTCAAAATATATATTTCGCTCCCGCTTATTTTTCTTTTATTGCAAAAAATTAATGCTACATGATCACATTGCTGTAGCTGACTCCATCTTGTAAGCCTTTTTTACGAGGAGTAATCCGTTTACGGATCTACTCGCCACTGGCTAAGCGGCGGGCGTGTGTGCGACTCGCCCATCAACTGATAGCGACGACGGGAAAACCTCAAAGTCCCCAGCCACTTCGCTGCCTACACCTCCTTCTGAACTTCTCTTTAAGAAACCATATTAAAAATTCTGCGGGTCAGTGGCCGAGTGCAATACAAATAGTAAAATTTTAATCTGCCAAAATCCTAGACTGCAATTTCATCATCACTGATTGATCAACATTTATTTACTTATATGTTAACATGTCAACGTTGAAAGTCAAATAAATTGATGTTAAAATTATAATTAGCATAATGTTGTCATTTGCAATCGATTATGACGAGGAACATGCACTTTGACAACCGTGTATCATAAAACGAATTGACTTTCACGAGCGCATGTCTGTATTAAATTTAAATAAAATAGCAAATTTAATTCTAGTTTATAATTGTGAATTTAAGTTAACTGAAAAAAAAATTAAAAACGAAGATATTTCAATCAAATTCTTAACATAATGCAAGTTACCAAAGAAAGTTTTAAAAGTCAAAGGTCACGAATATTTTCTCAGGGGTCACACAGAACACAATACAACAACCCTTTACCAGTAAAAAACGACAATACAAGGAACTCATAACTTTTGTGTATTTTTTAGGTGTTTGAAGTAAAAAAGTATGGTTCTCACAGTAAGAATTTACTTTTGTATTGAGTATTTCAAACGAGCAAAATTTTGAAAAGGTTAACTAATCAATTTATAATCTTGACTTGAAAATGACTTTTGTGTTTTACCAACTACACAACGACAAAAAATACAAACAACAAAAACACACAAGTAACGACAAAAAATTAGTACATTTTAGATAGTACAATATTTATATTTTTACAGATAGCGTCGGTTTCGAAGCTAAGCTAAGCTTAAAAGCTAAAAGCCCTAAATGTTTTCAATACCTCCATGTCTGCTAAAATGCTGTTTAAAAATTGTAAATGTAATAAATTCAAAATCACGTAAAATATTTACTAGCTATAAAAATATACAGCTAGTTAACTTTTCTATAGGTAAGTACTTTCCGGAATTATATATTTATCTACTACATAATTATATCTGATATCTTTGAAAGTGTGGACAAAAGTTTTATATGTGTTATATCTACCTATATTAGCGTATTCAAATGTTCTATCTATACGTCGAAGAGCGGCCATCTGAACACGGTTACTGGAGGGAAAAATATACATACATCTCAAAATACTGCATAAAAAGACGGTTTCAAAGCTTTTACTATTTATTATTAATGTTACACTGAGAAAGAAAGAGAGAGAGAGATCGTAGTTATCAACGCGGGATTGGTAGCACGTTCATAGTCATTCAACCCTAGTCCTTGCACCTTGGTGCATTTAGAACCATCCCATCTTATAGTCGACCTGCTCTACACGTCGCAAAATAATTTATATGAATTTAAATTGATTTTACATAAGGTCATTAAATTAATGAAGATCTTTAGTCTAAAAGTACACAATTTTTATTGTGTAAGACGTATTTATCAAAATACAATAAAATATTTAAGACAAGAGTAAAAATAAAGTAATGTGCTCTTGACATATATACGATGCTATTTTTAGGTACTTACAGCCATCAACAAATCTATTGTGTAATATTGTTCTATTTACTACGCAGCTAAACCGTTTTGCATAAAGAATCACAACTTTATAGTTAATTTAAAAAAATATTGTCAAATTATGCACGGAATAAATAGTTCCTCTTCCTTAAATAATTGTTAAAACCGTAGCCGTGACATCGCTGTAAGAACAATAATATTTTATAAATCCATGTTAAATTGCTTTATTTTCGTTCACTAAACTAATATTCAAAAGAATATGTAATTAATTTGTCAATTGTTTCTGGACAAACATCATTTTCGTTTGTGTTAAAATAAGAACTGAATTTCGGGTCATTCTTGATATTTGAGTTAGAGGTCATTTTAGCTTAAAGTATAGTTAGTTTTTAACTTTTGGAAGCAGGGTATGTTGGTTGGGTGCTCGTGACATATGTTTATTCAGATGTAAATGGTATTTTTCCATAATATAGCCGGCGATCATCTTGTAATTTGTGACTAGTATTTCGCTGTGACGGTCGCAGATTCGTGTTTTGTGCTGAAAATGAGGGCTCTGGGTGAGTTTCGTCAATAAAATTAAATCGTGGCAAAATTCAGATGAATCTTTACTAAATATTTATTTAATTTTAGTATTGAGTGCATTAAATAAAAAAATTACTTACGCAGATAATAAAAATGAAGAATTATTTTAAACTATAATATATATTTCCAAAAACTAAGGTTCTTTGAAATTTATGATTGGAAGATAAAAGTATTTGACAATGAATTTTTAAAATAAATAAATGAAGATTCTATAAAGTAGTAAATAAAGTTAGATTCGTTTTATAGTATTTTTATATTTATATCAATTTGGAATTAATTTAAGGCTTGCTAACTAGATCCTCTCTCATATTTTATTAATTATTATACTGTATGTTAGTTAAGGGGTACGTAATGAATGAACGAATCGTCGAATGAATCACTTTTTTATAGTTATTATTATAGAAATTACAAAAAAACCTCTTCAAATTTGACGAGCTCGAAGTATAATAAAAGTTATAAATCTTAATATAGTTTTCAATATCGAACATAATTAAACTAAAAGCTTAGATTTTAAGCTAGTGGATTCCGAATTTAGCTCTCGGTAGTATCTAAGCTGTATATAGAGCACTTTAGATTTTCTTTTGTTATGACGTTTTAAAAGCACTTAGTAAATGAGTCTATTTAAATAAAAATATTTTGACTTTGACTTTAACTTTATGAACTGTAAGGAACAAAAGGTCAAATAGTAATATGCTGACATGAATTTAATTTTAGTACTAAAGGAAGCAAGTTTGTAAGATCAATGTAATTCATAGATTATAAACATGTCACAACAATCTACATTTAGAGAGGACTCGAAAAAATACCTCTGGTTTAAACAGGATGTCTGCCACTTGACCATCCTGTGTGATAAGTATGAAAACCTATTTCGTGTTGCAGCATTTCTCTTGGTTGTAATAATGGCTGTCCTGGTGCAGCAGACCGTAGCTGAAGAATATCTGGATAAGTGCGTCAACTGCTTCCTCTACAGCACCTTCGACCCGGTCTGTGGCAAGCGAAGGGGAACCTACTGGAATATGTGCGCGTGAGTACTACTTCGAACATATATTATATATATTATATTCCTTTTTTCATTACCCACTCCTCTTTCGGATCTTTGATTAAAAGCTTAAGATTTTTTTAAGTGCTAAATAATTACAGAAAGTTAGTAAAGAGAACTTTTTGAATTATTTTTACGTTTTAAAACGTGTAAGTAAAAGTGATATAACATGGGTAGGTGTTGCCTTGATAGGGTATGTACCAAACATAGTGTATAAGGAGACTGAGGCCTGAGAACAGCAGCTTAAAAAGCCTTCCGAAATTTTGATTGATCCATCTGGAAACAACCTTGACGAAAGTTGCTTTATTATTGTATTCGAAGCCAGTACCCCTAGCGTGAGTTTCAATCGAGTCGAGACGTTTCGATCGTGGTAGCGTTAGCAAATTATCGCATATATAAAAAATCGTTTCTAATACTTCACTACAGAGGCGCTGCTGTCGCCCGTATACAATTTGGCAGCTGCCACGATCGAGACGGTTCGATTCGATTGAAATTCATACTAGGGGTACAGCGCTTACAACCTTCTACTTCAGTGAGAATCCTTTTAACTAACATGACAGAAGCATCAGTACCAGGAACACAACACTACAAATTAGTATTTTGTTTTTTATTTTTGATCTTAGGCAAGGTGATGGGGTTTCCCCAATTGACCAATAGTGGTTCCACCACATTAGTTTTGATTACGAAAAGAAAGTGAAATTGACTACTGTACCAGTCACTTGACCGTACTTCGGAAGGCACGCTAAGCAATTGGACCGGGTTGTTGAAGGACCAGCGGCTTTACATGCATTCTAAACCACTTTGCCTTCCAAGCTTCATGTATTATGGCTAAAACTCTTCACAAGTATCTCCAATGTAGGAAAGTCTGTATTCAGCTGACGGATGTAAATAGGTTTTACTTCATATTCTGTCAAAACTGTCAAATCACGTTATCAATTCTAAAAATATAATTTCTTATCCGAGCGCGATAAAAAAGTGACTAAAAAAGATTTTCCAAAAATAAGTTTTCGAAAAATGTAAATAATATGTAAATATGTATAGGTATTTAAAAAATAAAAGTAATATTTTATTTTAGACTCGAGTGCGACAAGGCCACCTTCCTTCATCGTGGATTCTGCACAATCGAAGATTTGATGGACGTTCACAACGTTGAGAAATTCGATTAACGCATCTGTTTATAGTACAGGAGACAACGAGTCAAACGTAACTCTGCATTTGAAAATGTAAAAATTATATTTAATCTTGTTCACATAATATAAAAACTTATATCTCTGTAATGTAATTCGTCAAAATTAAATTAAATATAACTATTCTGTAACATTTTGCGAACGTAATAATAATTGTGTTGCATTTCGTTTGATTGAGTCAACTGTCAAAACTAAAATTATTTCATAATATGTTATTTAGTTGTAGACTAATTAATTCAAAGAGGCATCGGACAGATATCACATTTTCATTCTTGGATGAAGTATTTTGATAGAATTAAATAAAGAACGAAATTTGCTTTTTAACAATACATATAGTCAAATATTTTGATGTAAATTTGTTAAAAAGCAATATTAATTAATATTTTCAATTATTGACATTTGTAAAAGCCACAGAAATGTTAGTGTACAACTTATATTTCATATATCAATAAATATATTACTCAAAATTGTGTTTCTGTTTTCCTACTACATCATAACTTCTAGTGTTCTTCTCTTTTTTGTGTACAATTTCGGTGCGTATCTAATATTTCTTAATCGCTAAAAAAGCTAATAATCAATTAATTGTAACAGTGAAGAAATTTTCTATTAAAAGAGTATAAAGTATACTAAATTTTTAAAAACTCTAAACATTTTATGTTTTCCTAGTATATAAAATTGAATAAAATCGACTCTCGACAGAAATTAATTCTTAAATAACTTTAATTTATTTTGAAGAACGACATAGTGTACATTTTATTCACTTTCTACGGACGCAATCAAAGAATTGGCTAGAGAGGTCCTCATAAGTCCGTCATTTTTAAAGTTAGTATCCATTAAGTTCATAGGCAAAATAGTTTATCCATGGTAGTTGTGAGGTTTTGGCAGGTGGCCGGACGCGCCCCGCCGGCGCCGCTTGTTTGCTAGCCACTCCCGACCGCGCCACGCACCCGCCTCCCTGGTACTTGCGGGGGACGAGCAAATATTTGAGGCAGAGTTTATGCGAAAATTCGGCTCCATTTTGCCATTTAACTAATGTATAACGCATATTAAAACCCAAAATTTGGATTATAGTAATTTACGATCCTTCAATACCTGGCTGTGGCCAAGGCTTTGTATAGTTTTCTCAAACAATGCGGGGAAATTAAAACCTAGCCAGAACTTTTTATTTGATTAAGATTTACATTTCAAAATTAATGATGAGCAACGAAAAAAATTATTTTCACACGCCAGTGTTCCATTTGTTTTTTTTCTATAAATATCTAAAAAGCTGGTATCGTTTTTTTTTAATTTCGAACTGGCTTGCAATTGAAATTTTAAGGGAAACTTTCTTGAATTAAAGGAACCTTTCTTGAATTACCACCTCGGTTGCCAAGTTTCGGAGAAAAACACGGTTTGATTTTTAAATTACGCGGCAGATATGAGTTCATAGTAATTTATTTGGCCGCTAAAACACGATAGATATGGATTTTCATACAACTTTAGCTGCTCGCATGTATTTGGGCCAATACAGTAAATTCCATATTCCTCGAAGAAAGTTGTCAAAATGTTCAGATTTCCAAGCATATGCTTAAGAAAACTTGATTTGCTTACAGCTTATCAGACAGCGCTCAACCAAATTTTAACTTTGGAACCGTCATAAAACTTTCTATAATTCGGCATTATTAAAATATTGTGATTGAATTTATAAAGTATAGCTATACAATGAAAGATGATGGGAAACTTGTGGAGATTTTGTTTTTAGTTATTTGCTATTAATTTATCAATACTGAGGCCGGATCTGGTTCAGGTCCAGGTAAATTATTCCATGTTTTGAAAGATAGTCAGAGTAAAAATTTTTTGTAGACACATTTTTTATTTGTGGAGACTTTAAATCGATGGTGGTAACGTAGGATAAGGCCAAAGTAGTCAAAAGACTGTACAAAGGACTCTCCAAGCCAGTGTAAGGCCAACAGAAGATGTAACTATTTATAAAGCTAGTCCAACATTTAAAGAGATTTAAAAACTCAACTAAACTAAAACACTGAACACCAATATAGTTCACGCTCTATTAAAAACTAATGGACGAATGAATATTCAGTGATCAATCACAAACTGGCCCCAAAGCTGCCATTACTTTGTTTGTTCTATTAAAAGGGGCAAAGGCAACAAACACGGATTCGTCCCTTTATTTGGTGAGTGCCTACGCCTACTATCAGTAGCTTTGTAGAAAAAGGGAAATAAATGAAATTAATATTATGTGAGGGAGCCATTCACATATTAGAAAAGTATTTTTAGAATAAATTGATCGATTCCCCACACAATATTATTAAAAAAAAACACTTCTTTAATTTTCTTCTTCCTTCGTTTTCTTCTTTTTTTTAATTAATTATTAAAAAAAAATATATTTTCACCTCTCTTTTAAAACGGTACGTTTGCTACACAAAATCTCACAGCAAAATCGCATTTTGCTCACATGTGAGCCTAAGATTAAAATTTCTAAATCAGCCTCTTAGAAATTTTACTAATCTAAATATAAATCCATTAAGCTAGCTCGTTCATCGCTATAAAGCAGTATAACATATATTTATATAAGCTATATAACAACGTATAGCTATTAGACGAAATTAAATATAAAATAGTTTGCAAGATTGCTGCATCTTAACTTTTTAAAATATAAATAGCTAATTGATAAGTTATATTAAAGTTATTTATTTTCACGTTTATATAATCTGTCAGGCTCATACTATGCTCAGGCATCTATTTCAGGAATTTCAAAACCTTCGGTGGCTACGGATTTAAAATCAATACTCGTGACAAATAACTTTCTTAAACACAACTGGATTTTTAAAAGATAGTATAAGTAACTCAGAAAATGTTACAAGTATTACAAATCCGATACAAGTAAAATTATAAAGGCAAAACTTCTTCTGGTTATAGTTACCAAATCTTACAAGGATCGCTTCGTTCAGTTTGGAAATTAACTTTAACTTTTATTTTGGACGTTATTTTATTACTTCTGAAGAACGATAATGAAGTAAATAATAATGATAAATGAGGGAAACGACATTTCATTAAAAAAATAGCAAATACAATCTATGAAACAAAAGAAAGTACCAGGGAGCCATAACCTTTAAGAAATCAATCGGCGACTTAGCACGCGTACAGTACCAGATGTACGGTAACTTGATATACAGGCTGCGCTCGTTTTTTGTTTGCCCGCGCGGAAAGTGCTTTCCGTTCAGGATGTGCCAGGCTTTCGATTCTGAGGGCTTTTTGTTTTATTTCATTTTCGCCAAGTGTTGGCTGTACTGTATTGGCTACTGGTTTATATAATTATGTTTATTTCGATAAACTGTATTGTATTGTTAGATTTAAAAATCCAAACGCCTATCTCTAATTGCCTTTAAAGTATAAAATAACTAAATCCATTAACATTCTCATCTTTTCTAATTACCTTTTTTTTCTATTTCTATAATTTCCACACGTTGTTCGAGTCATATTTAGAAGTATGAGATATATTTTTGGAAGGGTTGTATTGAACTGAACATCGTACTAACCCAACCTAACCATCAAAATACTATATATGCATCTATAGAGATTTTTATTCGTATATTCATAATTTTTTGCTGCTCAATTTATTATATCTTATATAATTATTACACATACTGTCTATGTTTTTATTGAAATAACTAATATTAAAAATAGTACCTACCTACCCTTATTCAACTATCTAGTTCTCATTAACATTGTAAGCTCTACATGTAAGAATATACAAAAAGATATCATTCCCATACAAGCCCAGTCATCCAACCAGGAAGGGACCGTCCCGCTACACGGTGCCCAGTCACAGCAGCCTGTGACCGCTGTGTTTATGCTCTACCAACTTGCGCTTACGCACAGAGAATCAGGTAAAAATGAAGTGGACAAAATGTTTTACATTTATTGATAAAGCTATTGATATTTAAATTTTATCTAAAACAGACAATAATTGAAAATATACACATTACTGTCTTATTACGCTGAACACAAAATATGCATTTGGTTATCAAGTTGCTCTACCCCAAACAACTTATAAAGACTAGTGAAAAATATGCCGTCTTCAAGTGTGCTAAGTCTGTGAACATGACTCGACTCATTTCATAGAGGAGCACTATAGCACCTAGCTAGCGAGCTTAGCGAGTTCTATAGAAAGTATATAAGTATAAGTCAAGAAGACTGTAAGTCAAGGTCTTGAATCGTTCTGTGTTGGAACTTTTTAGGTATGCACGTAATAACTGTAGTTGTAGTGAGTTGTTCTAGAAGTATTATTGAATTCTCAATCAAAAATATAACAATTTTTAGTAAGAAATTGAACCTGGAATGTTGGAAAAACTCAGAAATTCTCTTCAAGACTCGAGTTATTATTTGTACTCGAGTTATTATTTGTATAACAGGCACTAAACTTAGTATGCAGACAATGTGTCCTGCACTGATAAGAGTCTATTGAGTCTAAGTAGTCCCACCCCTGTTGTCATCTTGAGGAGTTCTAGAAAGGTTTCTCTACATCAAAATATCAGGCATATCGCATTTTCTTAAATTAACGCGTCTAAAATATAACTACAATTTTCCAGCGAGGTTCAGTCTTGGTCACAGTGGTGATCGTGTGACGGGCAGACTGTGGTTTCCGGGCGACGCGAAGACTTGCGGTCACAGAGGCCGCATGAAACTTAGAACACCATATACATGTAATAATATGTATATTCAATTCACACGGTCTATATTCACGCTAAAACCACTTTAATATAGACTTTAAATTGCTGTGATGGTCGGAAAATTATTTTTACGAGTATCCTACAATAAAGACTCCTACATATTAACGATATTAGTAGTTTCTCCAACAACTAACTAATGCATTTGCTTTAAAACTCAGAAGCAAGACATTTTTAAAAGAAAACTATTTTACTGTAAGTATTCATAAGTATTGCTCTCCAGAACTATTATTCAGATAGTATTATTTGAAAATAAAGCTTCATACTCCTTACATCATTAACAAGTTTCCGTTAATTAAAACAAATAAAGAAGTTCACAAAACAGCATTGCTTTTGTAAATAGAACTCATTTTATTGCGTATTTATTAATCAAACAATGCTAAATGACCGTTTTGTTTCATTATATTTACTGAAAACCATTTCCGTATTCCGTATTGCAAATTTAGGAACGTCAAACTCTAATGAAAAATAAAAGTGAAACAATTGTTATTAAAAGCATCAAACATTTGCTTGTTTGCTTCAATGGGTATGATAAAAATGATTTTTTTAGGCTTTTTTGGCCTGGCTGCGAGTCCTGGCCATGACATAAATGTAAGTCTTATCCAATTACACCAGGACTCAAGACAGAGAGTATAAAAAACTCATATTTTTTTAATTAACCCTATGTAATAAAATCATTCGATAAAATCACAAATAAACGATAATAACCAGGCTTACAGACCTCATGAGGTGGTGTATCAAATTATGCTGTTACATTAACGAGGGCGCTGAACTGGGGTTCCAAATTCGAATAATTAATTCGGCCACGCGCCGGTACGGGCATGACGCGGTCGCATAATTATTAATGGCTGTGTACAATGATAGGTTTATTTTAATTTTAAGATCAATGTTATCATAAGTGTATGGAGTAAATCATTTTGTTATAGTAAAAGCTATATTTGATAAGTACATGGAAAAAAGATTGCAAACATTTTGGGTTAATGAAACTTAATTAAAGTTTTGTGTTGGCCGTAAAAGAACGTTTGATGTCTTATTAATAATACTCAATCGAGCAGGGCAGCCAAGCTCTAAAAACGCCATTAATTTCGAGGTGCTAATAGAGTCTTCTCAGAACTCTTAATGATTAGGCATTTAGGAAAATACTTACTATTTTATAAATAATTCGAAATTCCCTCGTAATTTTGTATCGATGTTAAAACACATAATATATAAAATAACCCAAGTAAATAAATTTATTTTTGAACACAATAATTTTTGACCTTCAAATAGTGATATGATATACGGTTTATACGGTACTTTCCTTGTAGGCGCTGTTGTTCTATTAAATAAATAAAAGACAGAAAAGAAAACAAAAAGAAATTAATAAAAAAGTAACTGCGATAATTTGATTTCAAATGAAAATTTGAAATCATTAGAAAATTATTTATGATCCTCCTCATCATCGTGCGAGGTGTTTTCAGCATATAATAATTTATGCTGAACAAACTTATATAACCTGTTACAAATATACATTTTATTTTCTTTTTCGGATTAATTTTGGACGGTGTCAAGTTAAACAACACACTCCTTTCATGTCAATAGAAGGATTACTCTTAAAATTTACAACAACGGAAAAAGAAAATTCACGAAAGCATAATGTCGGCCACGTGCCTCTTATTGTATTTTGACAGGTGATTTGGCGCGTATTTGGTAGGTAGTCGCCATGATGCTTTCTAAATACAAAGTTATTTATTCACTGCCCCGAGATCATGAACTCTTCATGCAAGGTAACAAAGTTCATTTTAGTGAAAGTACGAACATTTTGATGGTAAAATAATATTATTAGGTATTATTTAGGGGTAGAGAACATTACATTAGGCCACGTGACATTGAACGGTTAAACTCGAAAAACCTATTAATTGAATGGGAAAATGAGGATAATTGGATTTTTAGTTGTATATTCATAAGATTATATACTCAGCTTTTCTCATTATTATATTTTATAGTTTTTAGCAACTTTAATATCACCATTACTCGGATTAGGTACAGTTTTATTATTACTTATCAACCATTTATTTACCTACGGATATATTTAGCTAAGATTTTCCGGAATTTGGCTTATAGGTTTATTTAACACACTAACCAGCACCTAATCTGTCGAAAATATAAATAATGTTAATTATAAATTATGTCTTTGTAATATATTAAAAGATAAATTATAATATAAATAAATTGTAAACAATTTATAAAGAAAAGCGCCTTGTAACTAGTAGTTTGAAGTGTATATTAATAAAAATAAACGAATATTGGGTACTTTCGCGAAAATACCGCACTAATTGTAACTATAGTACGTTAAAAACAAAAGCGGCTATAGAATATCATTAATACCATATTTTTGATAAAACTCTTGTAATCGTAGTAAAAAAACTGCATAACTTAATTTGCTGGCGGTACATTACTATCACAGTATTGAGATATGTTATTTCTATTTAGTAGCTTTGAGTAAAAACAATGACGCTAACTATCGAAAACTACGAAGAGGTATAATTTGTAAAATAAGATATTGCTATACGTTAAATTGTTAAACAGTCTATACAAAGGCTTGTATGGTTTTTAAGCAAAGTTAATGCGATACGTATATTTTAAAAGTTTAATATTTACTCCCTGCTATTACAAATACTGGCATATATTTTCGGGTCGAGTAAAGCTCAGTGAGTCGACAAACAGTGGATGCAAATATATGTGCATGCCCGCTGAAGAGGTGGACAAAGAAAATATTAAATAAATATAAATCATTTTGAATAAGTTACTGCAATGCAATCTCAAGGTATCAAATCAAATTATTTTTATCATTAAATTTATTTTAATTATTACATGTTTATACCTGTAATAATTAAAATACATTTACATCATTAAATACATCTTAATAATCAAAATAAATTTTCATTTGATAACAACAAACATAAAATACCCATTTCCATACCCATACCATTTCCCATTCCATACCCATTATAACCTGTAATACCCATTCTTGGCGAATAAACACTTTAAATTTGTGTTTAGTGAAAAATATTTTAATGTGCGTGTATGAGTAATTGTGATAGACTTATATAGTAGGATAGTCTTTTCTCCATCTCATCTTCCAACAGAATGAAGTTATTCTAAACTACTTTTTTGATGTTTTAGAAATGTCACGTTCGTCATATAAACGTGTTGGGTATCTTCTTACCCGTAACACGCGTTTTGTTTATTTAACGATAAGCACAGCCTAATGTCATCTAATCTTATTATTATTACAACGCGAATATAAATAAGAAAACAAACCAATTAGTGGAGCGGGGACAACAAACCTTGTTTACTTTTACGAAAGATTTTCATGATTGTTTATTGGAGATTTCTCTTGTAGGAAGAGCAAGGTGGATAATATTTGCTTTTTTATTGATCAATTAATTATGAATCTTTTGTTTGAAACTAAAGGTCGAATATGATTCAGTTTTTCAATACTTGGTATGTATAACTTTTATCCACGGTAATTTAGGAAGGTTGGCATGTTTTTTATAGAAAATAAATTAATCATCTTCTTTGATTTTCTTTAGCCACAATCAACTAAGTATACTTCTTACTTGATAAAGTGAGATTTAAAGCTTTGATTTCCTCAAAACAAGTACTAGGCAACCAGAAGATTTTAAAACATCAACTATTTTCATAAGAGAGCAAGCCCTATTTTACAAGGATCATGATTATAATGTACACCGCGATTAAAGGTTTAACTGTACTGGCTCAGTTGCATATATTAATTGGATTTCGGGTTTGATAATACATAAAAACATACAATGCATTTAATATAATACAATAACATGTTGGATTCGTCGTTTCGTGATTCATTGGAGGACGCCAACTACTTATATTCAGCTCTTATATACTTACCTTTGATATAATAAGTATGAGATTTGAGCATGCATTTGTAGAAAATTGTTTATTTTCTTCGGTGGATTAAAGAATCTCTGCTACGACTATACTCTATCCCACCTAACCGGCCCTAAGACAACACAATCATAAATCTCTACTAACAATAATATTGTTTGTGTATGTCCAGCCGCCGCCGCCATTGTTTTGTGCGTTAATCTGTTTGGCGGCGTTTGCGGTCGCTAGTTCGACTCCAGTTCGGTCAATAATGTACCGATCGACTTACTGGGTTGGTGTTAAGTGGGACTTGTTGGATGTTCACTTTATGGATGTCGCATTTCACAATTCATTCTGTGAATAATCTTTTAAAACGTTGATTTTATTTATCCTGAATATTTCAGAAGCAGATCTCTTTCACTCCAAACATATAAAAAATATATGTATTATCTTATCTTATCTTAATTATTAAACAAATATATTTAAGGATACATATGTCATACTTTTTTTATGAATAACAGTTTTAACAAATTATGTGCGTCGTATTTTTCCGAACTCGACCAAACTTCCCAGGAGCTTATTCGGTTTTGCTCACTTATTTGGACAGCCAAATTGGTAATCACCTAATTCTCCAAAATTTGCAGAACTAATACTACTGTATACTTACAATATAGTTATAGTAATTCAAGGGGAATCTGCTTAGTGGTTATCACTTTAAATATCAAAATGACTTATATGATAAGCCGGTAAATTTGAATGCGGACATAAATATGGATAAATCAAATTAGATCATCTGAAACATTTATAAAAACTGTTTAATGCTCGGTATTGAAGACGTGCAGAAATAGAGGCAAGTACTTTGTTGGATTTATTAATAAAAATATATATAAATAAAAATATAATATGAGCCGTTCTCTGTATGAATGATAAAATTTGCCAGTTTTGACATAAAAATCAATTGTCTCCAAAATTTAAACGCATTTCTAATATCAAGTGATTTCAGGAGTTATATTGGATGTGTCTGTATGCGATTGTTGTGATCATTAGTTGTTACTTGTTTCATTATCTTTGACAAAAAAAATATACCGGTACTTCAAAGCTAGTCCACCGAGCCTAAGAAGAGCTATCCAACAGACTCACGCCAATGAATCACCCAAAGCAGCCGTCTTGCATCCTATATTACCTCGGAGTGCGTGTTCACTTTGTTTGTCCGCGCCCAAACCCCTGTTTGTCCTCAAACTAAACCTAATGTATTACGTCGAGAACTCCGTTGACATAACTGTCAAGTACGCTTCGTTTTCGGTAATATACTGAACTAGTTCGACGGAGTATTTGATAGTACAGTTTTTTTCTTCTAAGAATGTAAAACATCTATGATCCATCCATCGCCTAGACACTAGCAATTTTAAGAAAATCATATGATAATTATCAGCGGAATAAAAAAGAAATTTATTTAAATGATTTTACGCTGTCCGAAATCACAATCACAACAAAAATGTTTGAATTTTCCATAGATAGAAAAAACTAAAAAATTATTATTTTCACAATAATGTAATTTTGGATTATGTTTATAAAAGATATCAAGGCCAGTGACCCTAGAATTGTCGGTGAACAATTCTTAGCACAAAAAAGTAAGTCGAAGAAATTTATTATATATACATTACCATGATTTAACGCTAACGGCCTTTAAGACACGGTTACAAAATCGATGGTAAAAATCTCGATAAAATCCATCTAGCATGTACTGAGACTATACACTGAAATATAACGAACTACTTACGGCAAATTTAAAAGACGGTATAATGTGCCTTTTTAATCGGGACCAATTTACGTTAACTAATTGTTTCGGAAAAATGGATCTTTAACAAAAGCATTCAACCTACAAGAGTCGAACGCTTCTTCCGTGAAGTCATAAGCTTAAATTTTGTGTTACCTAACCGGTAACCTCCTTCATATTCTATGAACTCTATCATAGAACATGTAGCATAAAGTATAAAATATTTTGAAACAAAGAGGATGTGCTTATAATCTTTTTTTAGCTTTTGTCTAAAGGCGAGGGGAGGTGCTTCTTAAAAGGTTTCGTTGTTGGTGTACATTTCCCCATTGTTTTCGCCTGAATTTCCCTGGTCTCCCCTCGGGAAAGGGTTCGGGAAGCCACACAAATTAGTGTACCGCTGTTTTTGTTTTGTAAATAAAATTTTTAAGCGTCTAGTCTTATGTTACCCAATAAGAAAACGACGATAATACCGATGTTTATTTAAACATGTTTTAATTCCTCTTTTGTTATGTGATCCTGGTTGAGAATATATCATCTAGTACATCTTAAATTTTAAATTTACAAATTTAAATCCAACACAAAAAAAAATGCTATTTAAAAAAATCCCTATTTATTTTATTTTCCCTAGTTTTATATCACATGCAAAAACTTCAAAATATGTATGTATTATAAATATTACCTTTGTGTGGGTGCCAGTAACTTCCTATGCAATACTTATCGCGTCGAGGAGGTGCATCGTCTGTGATAAAGATATCTCTATTCTTTCGCATATAGGTATAGGGTAGGTATATATACCAGCTTATATTTTGTTGCCTTCTTTTGACGTGTAAATTGTGTAACGCTTATCGTGAAAGAAGTGTATTACCAGTATGTATAGATAAAATTAAAGTTTAGTGAACGGGACTTTCCCTTTATTCCGATTTCAAACTGAATACAAAATACTATTTCACGAACAAAATATTAGGTGATTGTGCTTGATGATATCTTTACAAACGAACGTAAAATAGAAAAGAAAGTGATCTTATAATGAAGCACGGCTGATTAAATTCGTATAGAATTAAAATTCAGTAGACCAAAAATTTTGTCCAAAACTCGCAATGATGTAACCGAATCGTCGTAAAGTATCGAGTTACGACAAAATGAATAATACAAAAGACACTATCCATATCAAATGATGCATACGCTCTCCAACTACAGTAAAAGTGTTTTTAAGCACTCTCCACTGTACTCGAATGTCCTCAACTTGTATCGAGCACTTTTTCCGCTAACTAAAGACTCACTCAAGCAATTTACATTCCTTTTTCAACCACAAAAGGATCTGCTTTGACCAAACAAAATAATTATGTTACAATAAATACAAAGGGATTTTTAAAATCAAATGTTTCTTACAAAGAAAATGGTTGTCATCTTGAAACTTATAATAGTCTGGTATTTTTACTTTAGAATTTTTTTATTGCTAATGTTTTTTTTCAATTATATTTTAGTAATTATAATTTAAAAAATATAAATTATATTATAATATAAAAAAGGGTCAGGCTTAAATAATCACAAGAAATAATAATTAAAAAGAGTTTTTGGCGCGTAATGGCGGGGGCGATTTGGTGCTGTGTGTTTAATTTCCATTCATTCATTTGTAGGGTAAGTTCATATATTTAAAAACATTATATGATTTCATTCTCATTTACTTATCATTTCGTAGTAATCATTATCATAACATTCCATTTTCGTATCATTTTATCATAATCGCTTACATTGCATTCCATTTTCAAAAATGTTCTCGTAAAACATTAACAAAATAGCGGGGCCTACTATAAGTCGCCAAAAACTCCATGGGGCAAAGGGCTACATTGCACCAGTATCCTGAAGCCATAAATAAAGATAAAAACTACATTAATCAAGATATGGCTTAAAGGTCTTAGTTACCAGACCAAATAATTGAAAAAAATAATTAAAAATGATTTTTCTATCTTAATCCAAATTATTATTTTATTATCCTCGAATCAATCCTCTTTTTAAGAAATTTTTCATACTATTGAAGATTGCATTGAAAAATCCAAAAAAAAACGCATAGATTCTAAGATGGCGCTTATTGTCCGCTGGCGCCAAAATTTGCGTCACTCGAGAGTACTTGAGTCGAGACGCGTGAGACGAGCATGTACGCTCGTCTGCTCTCCGTAATTGGTTTTTTGCTCCAAAATTTCCAATACATTTAATTTGTAATCGCCAAGGACGGAAAAGAAAAAAACCTGGTTACCTATTGAAGTACCAGATTGTATGGGCAATGGAGTCAACTCTATTGTTTTATGGAAGACTTAATCAACATAAGATCTAAACTTTTCTTTCTTCCCGCTTCAGTCAAGAAATTATAAATAATATCGACTTATTTATAATGAAGAAAATATAATTTTATGATATTCTAAAAGTGTCCGTGATATCTTCTCACAGAAAAACAACAGAATTTGCAGGTTATTAGCGATTTATTTAGTACCTAAATACAATTCTC